>OX463756.1:102649762-103849762 GCA_949824845.1 Rhingia rostrata
TCCGTCTTACTGGGATCCTGAGCGTAAGTCCAACTTTTATATAAACGATGTACTTTTGCTTCGTGTAGTAGGTCATCAATTTGTGGTAACGGGTAGCGTTCTTTAAGCGTTACTTCATTGAGGGCTCTGTAATCGACGCAAAATCGTATACTACCGTCACTTTTAGGAACTAACACCTACTGGAAAAGCCCATGGAGATGCTTTCTCTTAAATTATCCCTTTTTCGAGCATTTTATTTATCTCGTTTTTAGCTGAACTTTCTTGGCTGGTAAGATCCTATATGGAGCAAAGCAATAGAGTATGCTGTTCCAATTTTAATGTTATGCTCAACGTGTGGAATGGTGTTTCTATTTCTCTAAATATTTCACTATGTTCGTTCAGCAACTTGTCGACTTTAGCCTTCGTCCTTGAACTCAAACGTTTTGCCTCTTCTGGACGTAAGTTAATATCGATGATGTTAATCTCAAACCATGCATCAGCGTCTGAGGTTTCTACCCTTATCGGTTCGTTGAATCGGCTACTAGTTCTCTCCGGAGTACGCATATCATCTGGTACGGCGTCAGAGAAAATAGATTGTGCACTATGTGGGGAATAATCGTTTGGCCTTTTTCGTTTCGGCTCTTTACCAATAGGACTTATTAGTCCTCTTTCTTCTACCCAGGTAAGGTATGCCGATATTTGTTTCATGACATCTTTTCTAGATGTTGATGTTATCTGTTTTTCCTTTGGTGAATGGTAACTATTGTCCTGGTTATTAACTGGTTTTAAAACATTCCTATTGACCGATTTAAAATCAAAAGTCTTGCGAAATATTCAACACAATTCAACATTTTCCAAGAAATTTATACCAAGCAAAGTTCGATTTCCTTTTGCTTTTGGCAACGCAATAAAAAGGATTTTCCGGGACTTTTTCCAATAATTATGTCAACGACTGTAGCATAAACGACCTCCTTACTATAGATTCCGTGGGCGAACGTTAACTCCGCATTAACAGATTTGTATGAACACTCTTTCTTCAGAAGCTGCTGATAGAGTCGCGCACTTGCTATGCTGGTTCAAGCTGCTGTATCCAGGTATGCTTCACCATGAAGGCCATTTATGTTGAAATCTACGTTAGGAACGTTTATTCCAATAATTACGGAATCCAGAAGATTGAAATCAGGTGCATTAGGGCTAATTGGATTTTTATTGCTGAAGGTAGGACAATTTGATCGGTAATAGCCAGCGGCTCCGCAACCATAGCAATTCAAAACAGGTTTCTTGATTTTATTTTCTTAAAACACCCTTCAGCTAAGTGTCCCTTCTTCCTACAAAATGCGCAACACCTTTTGTCACTTTCATCTGCCAAATTTGCAGAAGCCGGGTTCTCCTCAATGAACATTTCCACTTCTCCGGTTTGTTCAAGCAAATTTTGAAAGGTTTTGATTCCGTTTCTAGAGACTTTTTCTCTAATAGGAAGAACTTGACCATACACCATATTTAGCATTACACTTTCGGATATCTCGTCTGTCAATTGTAAGAGCAATGAACGTTTTCGGCAAACAAATTGGTCGGTTCCTTCAATTGTTTCTGTCTCTCCTCAATCTGCGTAAATACGCCACGAAGGTTTGGCTGGTTTAAATGCTGCTTTAAGTAATTTGATTGCATCATTAAAACTCTTAGCTCCTCTTTTAACACCTTGGCACCATGTTGATGCGAAACCTTCCAGCAATAGTGGAATACACGTGAGTGCACTAGCGTCCGTAATGTTTTCGGAGTCTTTGTACACCGTTATCGTCGCAATGAAATCGCTGATCTTTGACGTATTCGTCTCTCCATCAAAGCGAGCTGTACATTTACTAAACGTTCCGTGATTCTCCTTCACATGCATAGCGCTTACTAAACGCTGTAATTGCACTTCTGACAATGCGGTTAATAAGTCCGCGCCTGTCGAAGCAACTGATGACTTGTCTCCAAGCATTTCTCCTTTTGGGATAACCTCTGAAGCTTGTGTGGTTCCTTGTGACACTGTCGCTATCCGTTCACTTCTCCTCAGCATAAAAAAAAAATCTTTTCGATGTCTAGATCTTCCTTACTGAGCCAATGATGAACTTTTATTAATCAGGAGCCAAGTAACCAGTAAAACTGTTTAATCCGTCTTCTTTGATCGTAATTATTTTTCGATGAAACTTCAGGAGCCAAGCGATCAGTAAAACTGTTCAGCCTGTCTGTCTTCGATTTATTTTTGTCGATGAGAGAAAGAAAAATTTTCCGTTATCCACTTTTGATGGGCTCTGCTGTTAATTCCAACGTCGAGTTGTAAACTCAGGAAATAATGTTGGGCACCAATGAAGCTGACCGAATGTTATATCCGTTCAAAATAAAAAAAAGTAGATTTGGTTATTCTTTTAATTCATAGGTAACAATATTCGTTAGCACATTACAATTTATTTTTAATACAAAAAAATCTGCTTTGTTATGCGTTCTTTAACACTTTTGAATTTTTATATGGCTTCAGAAAATGTGCTGTTTATAAATTTAATTCATATATTTTGTATATTTCATAATTCAATTCAAGTAAGTAATTAAAAAAACAATGTAAGAAACAATAATAACATTAGAAAATAATTTAAATTTAGGATGGCCGCTACTGCACATAATAAAATGAATAAGTACAAAATGGTTAAAATATATAACAAAAATTAACGAATTTTAACAATTATGCAAGTATTGCCGAGCTTAAACGGGAAATAAAGAAATTTAAGGCTAAACAAGCTCCGGCTTATAACCAAATTACAGGAGAACTTCTTAAAATGTTGCCAAGAAAAGCAATAAATAAACTCTTCTACATTGTAAATGCAGCAATTAGATTAGAATACATTTCGAGACAGTGGAAAGTCGCGGAAGTGATTATGGTTCTCATACCAGGAAAATCACCGAATGAAATAAAAAAAAATATATAAAATCCTCGTGTCGTATTTTGAGCACAGACTCTTCCGTGTGAAACTAGGAAACGAATATTCGGATTTCAAAGAAATATTGGCAGGAGTACCCGAAGGAAGCGTCCTTGGGCCACTCTTGTACCTCCTATTTACACGTGATATCCCACAAACAAACGATACAATAGTTGCCACGTTTGCTGACGATACAAAAGCAGGAACTCTGACTGGAAAGTTGCCTGCCAAACATTCATTACTCGTGATAAAAAAATTTCTATATCAGTCGCATACCTAGTTGCAAAAAAAATGCTATTAGGGTGGTGGTTTTAGTGGAGTTAAGTTCCCACACTTACTTTGGGCACCTGCTCATCGTTTTTTTTGAGATTTCTACCACCCACGGAAAAAAAAATTTAACAAAAACTAAATTAGTGATCAACTAAATGTAAATATATCTATTTGTAAATAAATTATTAACTAGATAAATAAGATGAGGAACATTAATGAGTATATATTGTCAAAAAAATTTCAGGTATCTAAGTGGACATTTAATACGATAACAAGAGGATTTTCAGCAAAACTGCAACGATCTAAGAATTGATTTGTTAGTTTTTGGATTCTAGTGGAAATCAATTCAACATCCGCTCTAACATGAATATCTCGCGTTGAGTGTTGCCTAGGCAATTTTAACATCATTTTCAATAGTTTATTTTGAGAAACTTGCAATTTTTGCGTGTGACATTTTGTACATTTTCCCCAGACTTGGCATCCATAATATAAAAAAATAACTTTATGTATTATTATCCTTTATGTCAATACCGATTTTTTTAGTGGCCTACTTATATGCTCGTTAAATGTAAGTTTTTTTTTATACCTAGGTATTTTACGGAAGGTTCCTAAGTAATATTTATTCCATTCACCTATAAATTTGGACCATACGATTCTAAAGAAAAGAACGGTTAAAAAAAGGAAAGCTGTACCATCTCCTGGAATTAAAAACCAAGACAAAGAGATTGTTAAAAAAGCGAAACAGCTGAATCAACGGCCCCCACTGCCAATTAATGTGATCGTTATTGACGACTTTAACAAGTTACATACCTTGATAAAATCGTTGGCATTGTCGGACTACCAAGTAACTTCGGTCAGAAAATGAAACATGGAAAGTCTGCGTAAAAGTCCCGGAAAGCTACCGTCTGTTATCTCGGAAGCTAAATACTGATAAAATTAAACGGCATTCATTTGAAAACATATCTGAAAGGCCTTTAAGCGTTGTATCTAGAGGGTTACATGCGTCGTTCTTAAAGGATGACATTATTAACGATCTGAAAAGCTGGCATTAAAAAGTTATAGATGCCGTTAACATTGTCAAGCGAGAAAAACAACAAAAAGATGGCGAAGAAAATGTTATAAAACGAGGTCTTCCTTTATTTATACTCACTTCGATAAAGAAGAAATTTTGAGTAAAATGTATGAAATAAAAACAATACTTATTATTGTAGTGAAAATTGAAGCGCTGCCAGGGATATAATCATACTCAAACCTATTGTCAAAAACAACCGAGGTGTGTTAAATGTGCCGGAAATCATATGACAGTAAATTGTAGGTCAAATAAGAAAACTCCTCCTATCTGCATCAGCTGTAAAGGCAATCATCCTGCAAAGTATCGCGCCTGCGAAGTAGCTAAGGAGCTGCAAAAAAGACGTGCGAAATTTATGAGCATTAATTCACAGAAATTGAATTTAAAAAAGAGAATGCCTAAAACTACGATTGAAAATGTGTCAAAGCCAAAGCAGGCTACAATTCAAAATCCCACGTTTTCACAAACTACGCGGCCATCAGAAATCCGTTCGGATCCTGTACATCCAAAACCAAATGTACAAACGTATGCCGAAGCAATAACATCCGATAAAGATCAAAAAAATATCTCACCTGACCCAGTTACAAACGTACATTCGATAATTCTTTCAAAACTTGAGGAACAAAGTAAAACAGGCTAGTAAAGCTTGAAAATAGAAATCGCAACAAACGTTCCCCACCTTCGACATGCATAGATTTCTTAAAATTCTAACGAGGAATGCCAATGGCCTTTGCCAAAAACATGGAGAACTTGAATTGTATATGCAAGAAAACTATATCGACATCTGTTCAATATCCGAAACTCACACCAAGAGTAATTCGAAATTAAAGATTAAAGGTTACCTCGGATATCATGCTCTACATCCATCGAATAAGGCTAGAGGTGGAGCCCCACTTTATTAAAAGAGTGTATAGAACATTCGATTGATCTTAAATTAGAAATCGAAATAATGCAAGTTAGCTCTATACCAGTCAGAAGCAGACAATCCTTTATGCAGATATCTTCTGTTTACTGCCCAACGCGATGCAAGATTGGGAAAATTGACTTTGAAAATTTGCTTAATTCCCTTGGACAGCGTTTTGTCAACGGAGGGGACTTTAATGCAAAACATACATTCTGGGGATCTAGATGCATATCACAGAAAGGTAGGATGATTTATGAAGTATGTAGAAAGTACAATACCGAATTTCGTTCTACGGGTAAACCAACAAAAATACCAGATTTGATCGATTTTTTCATAATTAAAGGTGTGCCGTCCAATTCAATCAAAGTTGACGAATGCTTTGATCTTTTCTCTGATCATTCTTCGGTCATTCTAACAACGAGCGATTCAATCATTAGAAATGAAAACCCACCCAGACAAACAAACGTGAAAACCAACCGGGAAGTTTCAGAAACGATGTTGAAAATAATATTCGACTTTAAGTCGCGGTTGACTCCTTTATCGATACCAAGAATCAGCATGGAATGATACTCCTCAACAACTCAAAATAAAGAGCTATATTAATATCAAGTACCCATGGGAAAAAAGAAAAGCTCGAAAAAGGTGGCACCAAACTCGTGCCTCGCAAGATAAAACACGTCTCAATCGGTTGTGTACCATGCTTTCAACTTCGCTTAAAAACTTTAAAAACCAAGCGGTAGAAACTTTTCTTCAAAGCCTAACCGCTGGAAAAGAATCTCATTAATCACTTTGGAAAGCATTTGAGTGATAAATCGGGCAAAAACCGCTGTGCCACCAATTAGGGTAACCCAAGACGCTTGGGCCAAAAGCGATAAGGCAAAAGCTGACGCTTTTTCCGCACATCTCGAGGAAACATTTAAACAATTTGATGGTCCAGAAAACGCTAATTTATGTGAGACTACAACCGATAGTAATCTATTTACATATGCAAGTATTGCCGAGCTTTAACGGAAAATACAGAAATTAAAGCCTAAAAAAGCTCCGGGTTATGACCTAATTACATCTTTAAACTGTTGCCCCGAAAAGCGTTAACAAAGCCCCTCTACAGTGTAAATGCAGCAATTAGATTAGAATACATACCAACTCAGTGAAAAGTCGCAGAAGTGAAAATTTCCGAAGAAAAGAATAACCCAAGGAAGCGTCCTTGGATCACTTTTGTACCTCCTATTTACACGTGATATCCCAGAAACAAACTACTAAATAGTTGCCACATTTGCTGACGAAACAGCTATACTAGCAGTTGGTACAACAATTAAGCAAACAAATATGGAATTACAAAACGCTCTTAACGAGGTTAATGAATGGACAAAGTCCTGGCGGATTGCACTTAACGAGAGCAAATCGATTAACGTAGATTTTTCGTATAAACGGACAAACAATTTGCCAGTGTTTCTCAATACGGTTCGAGTCCCTTTTGCAAATGAAGCGAAATATCTCGGAATGTAAAAAAGAAACGCGAAGACCTTAAAAATAAATACAGAGAACTCTACTAGCTACTCGGAAAATGTTCGAAGCTTAACCTTGATAACAAGCTGCACATAGCTGGACATATGATATACAACTATGGGGCTGTAACAGTGAAACGAATCTAAACCTTTTACAAACTTTTGAAAACAAAAGGATAAGATCATTCGGCAATGCACCGTAGTATATAAGGAATGGAGATCTACGCAGAGATCTGGGTAGTCCTGCGGTTAAAGATGAAACGAAGAATTTAGCAAGCAAACATATAAGGCGTTTATTGGGACACGTTAACACAACATTCCTCCAAATTCTTGACGAAACAAATTTATTGCGGCGTCTTTAAAAAACTAAGCCCTTAGATTTGGCCCGATAATAACAACCCGCGCTGTTTTTTTTTTTTTTTATAATTTACACGTACTCAAGGGGTTATGAATATCCTTTATATGTTGCCATAGTAAGAGCGTATGAGAAGGGGAAGAAAGAGAGGATAGGAAAGATTTTGGATGTAGTGGAGACTTAAACTCCATGGGTGGTGTGCTACGGCTGGGAATCGAACCCAGACCTTCTGCGCGGCAGTTCATCGCAGTAACCATCGCGTGAGGAAGGATGCCGATGAATCTATTCGTCCGTCTGTGTTGGGCAATGTGGCATAGTTGTTCGGATTCATTTGACCGTGTGTCGCGCCGAACTAGCTTCGGGGAGTCACTTTTTCTTGTGTTCGTTAAATTTGAAGAAATTCAAGATGGTGTGCATACTTTTAGGTATTACACCGACCTTTTTATTTCTTTTAAATAAAAGTGAAATGGATTTTGGTTGGGATTGAACGCGCAACCTTCCACTCAACAGACGAACACATTACCACTACACCGCGGCCATATAAATTGCGGAAAAAGCAGGAACTCTCACAGGAAAGTTAGCTGCCAAACATTCATTACCGTGATAAAAAAAATTGCTAGATAAGTCGCATACTTAGTTGCAAATACAACAAATACAAAAAGGGTGGTGGTTTTAGTGCGTTAAGGTCTCACACTACTTTGGGCACGTGCTTATCGTGTCTTTCGAGATTTCAACCACCCCACGGAAAAAAAATTATTTACGAAGAATTCTATGTCTTCTTCTGTTGCATACACTTTAGAATTTTTATCGATAAAACTATTTGTAACAAGGGTTTGGATAGTTTTAGTGACTAATAATTCTGTAGTCACTTCACCTCGCAAAATTTAAAGCAAGTTCATTTGCTTTTTCAGTGTCTGTGAAGAAGGTACTTGTATAATTATTTAAGAAAGGAAGTTGTTCATGATTATTTATAACTACCTTAATAATGTTCCAGAAGGGTTTTTTTATTTTTATCTCGACTATTCAGTTATTTTTTCCATTCCATTTTACTAAGGTGAGAAATGTGTTCGGATATCAACTTATTTAGATACGAGACCTTAAAGCAGAATAACGGTTGACGATATCTCTGCCAATATCTTCTATAAATGTGTCTCAACTTAATCAACTCTCATATTTGAGGAGAATGCTTTAAAGAGGATGTGGTTTTAGGAACTTTTGGAACGCACGTTTTAGCAGCAGCTTTAATTTGGGTTATGAAATTCCTAACAATAGAGTAAATATGTTATTTACATGAAACACTGTCCAAGTTTGTTGGCATATTTCAAAGAGTTTAACTTATGTCAGAGCGGAAGCTCCTCCAATTCGTATTTTTAAAGTCTTGGTAATATAGCTCTTTCTTCTCCCCCGACCACATGAGTCGACAGATAGCTGATCAGAGCTTAGCTCATTTAGTAACAAACAAGTAAGGAAATAAAACATAAATGAGTAACGTAACAGAAAGGCTAGAAAGTAAGTTTCCCCATGCATGTGCTCTTAGGCAACCCCAATCTCTATGCCTACAGTTAAGATCAACTCCAATTAAGAATTCATTGTTGATAGTAAACAGTCTTCTAAGATAATTTTCAAGACCAATTCTTATTTTTAATTGATGATGTACCGCCTGGAAAATACATGAAAAATAGTTTTATTTCTAGTTGGTTTCTCAAATCAGTTTTAACGCCCATATTCTCCACAAATCTTGTTCTGATAATAGGTAAAATCGAATGTTGAATTGATCTTCTAATCAACACCTCCACCTGGTCAATCGGTTCTATCATTTCGAAAGCATTTCAAATCAGGTGTTGTGAAGTTTATATCATACTTTAAACTTGTCTCAGTAACTAGTCTATTATTTAAAAAGTTTATAAATTCAACAGTTTTGCTACGGATGCCTCTTGCATTCCAATTTACAATTTTTATGTTTCTATCTACCATATTATTTAACATTAGAGTACAAAAACTTAGTAGCTAAATGTGCGATAACATTGAATTGCTTAATTTTTTCTTGCAAACAAATAATTTAGTGACCATTTCCATAGCCAGCGATTTTAATTCTTCAGCTGTAAAAAGTGTATAGGCAGGAATGCTGCTAGGTATGTTGCAGGATATGTTGCTGGTGATGTTGCAAGGGGTATTAGTACTGCTTTTGCTTCCATTCACATTCTCCCATGAATTCATTGACTGAGAAGCGAGAGAATTATCGTTTACGTGTTGGCTATTCGTTATGTTTGAATCCAGTTGAGTTCGATTAGGATTAGGATGAGTAGGAAATTCCGAAATTTGTTTCTGAGCAGCGCAAGCAGAAACTCGTGGTGTGTATGGAGCTTTTGCCTGAATAACCGGTTTTTGCTCAATAGATTTCTTTTAGCTCCAAATAATTCATTCTACTAACACATGTGGGGTCAGTCGATTTATGACAACCACTGCAATTTGCGCATTTATGTAATGCAACATTCCCACATTCGGCAGTTTTGGGTGAACCAGCACAATATGTTTTAATATGGAGATTTCTTTCACCATGGCCAAATATCTGACGGTAGTGACATTGTGTTAGCTTACCTTTGAGTTTTCTTTGATAACTCAATGATATTAAATAGAATGCGTTAATGTAGTTTTCGTATCTCCTTGTGATTTTTAATCTCTATACACTTGAGAACAAGATTAATAAATTCAGTTTTTAGCGAATTTTGGTCCATATATCCCATACCATAGAGAATTACTTTTAAAGCTCTAACACTTTTGAGGTCATGAAAAAAGAATTTATTATTTTCCTCTTTTAATTTGGCGATTATGGAATTATAAGAGATTATACTTCATATACAATTTTAATACCGATTGATTTTTTTTATTGAATAATCACTGATATTTATGCATTTGTTAACATAATCACTTGCGTTTTGTAACATTTTAATTGGTGGTACATACACCTTTTTGAATGAATTATTAGGCTCAACCACTTCATCCATATCATCGGTGTCACTGTCTGGCAAACATTGTAGAGGACTCCAGTAATAAGAACTACGCGCACTATTCGACATGATTGTTCGATGTTTTTTATCCGAGGACAAATAGTTGTCCTCGATGTCTGGTGATCTATTGCATTCGGCTATTTTGACTTTTTCAAATTACACGAGAGTAGAAGTCAGTTAGGATGTCATGCGCAGGCAAAACCCCCGGGTTGACTGAACTGAGCCATTAATTTTTGTCATTCTTTGAGGTTGATGTCCGACCGGAAATTAGCCATCCAAGTTGAGAATTATGGGCTATTAGAAAATTCCCTACTCCTCTTTTCAAGCTGTCTGACTAAAGTCTCCATAAACGTCAGCGCCTATGATAAGATCAATTCCCCAAGGAATGTTGAACGTTGGATCACCTAATTTGATGTTATTTCTAAATTGGTCATCCTTAATTTTGAAGTTGGAGGAGAACCTCGGGAGGATCGTTAGCTCTACCATGTTGGTGCAGTTCATGCGTCAGAAGCTCCTAGACTTCTAACTTCAACGTAAACTTTTTGCTTGCACAGTCTTAGCGCTCTAGCAACAGTTTCTGTTACAAGGGTTGCTTGTGACTCTTGATCAATAAGTGCCCTTATAACTGCTATAGCAAGCAGAATGTTTTGGCTCCTTTACAAATAGCACACTGCATTCCTTTAGAAACGATGTAAGAATTGCCCGCGGTGTGTTTTAAGTCATCTGCACCCTTGTACTGGTTTTGCTTCCCGGGTGCTAAGACGCCCAGAGCTTAGTATCTTCTCTGCAGAAAATCATAATCAAGTGCACTATCATTATGCCCCATGTTGAGGTATCTATATGCATATTGGTCAATGCTGCTAACCCTTCCTTTTGTCGCATCATCTTGAAAATTCAAAATCCCAAAAACCCAGAATCTCAAAAAATCACAAAATCCCAAGAAACCAAAATCCCATAACCAATGTAAGCTTTACATACTTACTTACTTAAATGGCGCTACAGTCCGGAATTAACCTGGGCCTCAACCAACATGCATCTCTAATTATCCCGGTCCTTAGCTAACTGCCTCCAGTTACGCACTCCAAGTTGGTTGAGGTCGGTTTCTACTTGTGCGCGCAACTTCAGGTGAGGTCTTCTTATAATGTGTCCGACTTCTTATATGCTATTAGCAAAATCCATAGGACGGACTTTTGCGTTTGGCCATATAAAGAAAATTGTCAATTTCTCACAAACAATTTTCCGAAATTGAATGAAATTTAATTTGTATACTACAATTATAGTTTTAATGAGTTACACGTAATTGGTTTTGGCCCAATTATCTCTAAACGGAATTTTCAGTTCTGGCCAATAACGGTAAATCATTATTATTCACATGGACACCGATTACTTTCCATGACGGAATAAACGTTCGTATCACATTTCGACATTATTTATATCATTTTTAGCATCATTAATCAAAATATATATTTTTGTATATATTGGCCAAATTGTTAAAAACGTCAAATTAAATTAATTCGCTGTGAAAGAGAAAGTTGCGTACGACCCAGTCGTGCACCCACCACTCGTTTCTTCTTCTCTCTGAAAAGCCGGTGTTCTTCCTGTCTTCTCTGCTTATAGAGCTCATTGGCAGCTCCCGTCTTCACCTGCAGCTTAGC
Organism: Rhingia rostrata; assembly: GCA_949824845.1. Lineage (NCBI taxonomy): Eukaryota > Metazoa > Arthropoda > Insecta > Diptera > Syrphidae > Rhingia > Rhingia rostrata. Next base: position 102,661,462 of record OX463756.1, read on the forward strand.
CTTATAGGCGTCGTTCTTGGCTGCGAGCATCTGTCGGCATTCCTCATCAAACCAGGGGTTTCTTGCTGGTGGGCGCGAGTAACCTAGCACATCAGTTGCGGCTGATCTAATGGATTGTTGGCACCGTTGCCATTGTTCTTCGGTATTCGATGCTGGTGGTATGTTGTTAATCGAGAGGTTAAGGGATTCGGGTTGCGCGAAGTTGTTGGCGGTCTCTTGCGATTGCAGTCTTTCGACATTAAATTTTTCTTACAGTATTTCTGGATTGTTGTGGCGTGGTGGATATCCGCATTCTAACCTTGGCTGCAACAAGGTAGTGGTCCGAGTCGATGTCAGATCCTCGGAATGTTCGGGCATCCAAAATACTGGATGTGTGCCTCTCGTCTATCGCAATGTGATCAGTTTGGTTGACCGTTCGTTTATCTGGAAAGCCAATTAGCCGAAGTCCGTCACCAGACGTGTTGTCGTGTAGGCTATGTTTTCCGACAATACTGCCAAAGATGTCTTCTCTTCCTACCTTTACATTAAAAACATCCAGCACGATTTTAACTCGTACTTCGGTAGTCGCTCATAGGTTTGGTCAAGGAGCTCATAGAAGCAGTCCTTAGGTATATCATCTTTTATTCGCTTATGGCTTGGAAACATAAGATTTCTTGCCTAAGTCTGACACTTATAACAAATCCGCATCCGAATAGTAGCTCTTTCTGTTCACTATAACACGGTCCGTAGTAGATGTCACAATTTTTCATCCTTTTTTTGCCCAACCCATCCCATCGTATTTCCAGGGTGGTAATAATGTCTGCTTTGTAGCAATTTAGGGCTTCCGCTAGTTGTTCGCTGCACCTCTCTTGCTTAATGTTCTCACATACCAGGTGCAGATACGAACGTCGTTGTCTTTTTTCGTTTAGCAAGGTCTTCAACAATAAAATCAGTCCTTTCCGAGGCTATTGGTTGCTTAGTTTTTTTCCATGGTTGAGTAGTTAACGCTATGCACAACCCCTAACCTGGAGGGCCAGTTCCAATTTATTGGATACCCTTAGGACACGGTTTCATCTGTACCCACAACGTCTCTGTTCAAGGGGCCTGACTAACCCTTGAAATTCATAGACAACCTGTTGTCCGAAAATGTCGAAGCATATTGTCTAGGTTCGCCTGGGACAGCAGGCCGAGTATTCATTTTGTGCCATTCTGACCTGTCTATTTATAGTGTTGCTTTCTTTCGCAGTGTTATCAACACTCGGGCTAATCGCTTAGCAACTCAAATTCGTTTGGATGAGACCAGTATCCGATGGTTACACCTTGGAGGTTAAAAATAAGCACTTGATGTGTAGTCAGAGTTACAACCACTGGGCATTGCCAAGTTAAAACCAATCAGAGTCTACCCTCGTTCTACAATACCCAACCACCAATGTAAGCTTTATGACAAAGAAATATTGAAATTGATATTGTCAGAACATATTGCTCAAAATCTATTAAGGTTCGACAAAAAAACAACGTTTTTCGCCTGCATATAGTATGGCGTAGGGTATACAAATGGTTTTTGTATAAAAACGCCTCCAAAGAGTGGGCGTGGGTTAAAATTATATTATCTTAACCAATGATTTTGCCTCAACCTTTTATTCCAATATTTAAAAAACGAAAAACGTTTTTTACTGAAAACGCCTCCAAAAATTGGGCTTGAAACCCGTTTGTATAGACGAAATATACCCCTTGAGATTGCCCAGATATTTTGTTCAGATACATTTTCAAAATTTTTATCGGTTTAACCAAAAACTACGTTTTTCCAAAAAGGGGGCGTTGCAGTGGGCGGGTTTCAATAATTTTTACACTTGTTCTGCTTTGTCGGATAAAGAGTGTATATGCAAAATTTCACAACTCTAGTACCTCAAAGTATATAAATCGGCTTAGAATCGATAGCTATGTTGATTCAGCCATGTCTGTCCATCCGTCCGTCTATCCGTCCATACATCACCACTTTTTGGGTTTTAAATGTTGAGCTTGTACGTGCTGTTCGAATAAGTGTACAAGTTTTCAAAATCCGCACACTGCCAAGTCTAGATTTTCGAAAAACGTTATTGTTGACCAAATGGTAGGGAATTTGGAAAAAGTGACTTTACAATATATATAGTCAATCTTAATATCATTTTTCGTCCATAAAAGGTTTTTTCCACGCCAACCTTTTGGGGGCCTTTTCAGTAAAATTTTTAAATATTAAAAAACAACTTTTCATGCTAAATCAATGGATTTGATAAAAAAATAATCCCGGGAGGGTTATTTCCTGCATGATTAATTTTTAGGATAAGAAGGGATAGGGTATTAAACGATCCACAGTGTATTTTGTAGCCGCCTCATATGTTATTATCTGTAACCCAATGAAGGTGTAAAAGATATTTTATTTAAAATAATAATATTTTCATAGCTTTTGATAACTGATGGTTAATATATAGAACGCAAATGACCACGATAACTGGTATGATTACGTTCATTTTCTGTTGCGATGAACTTAAGATTTTTTATAATGAATATTTTCATGTATGAAAGGTGCAAGCCCACTCATTCGATCCTGATCATTTTATGTAGTGGTTCTGACATAAATTGCACAAAAAATTTCAAGACCGGATGCTGACAGAATTTCGAAAAACGTTATTTCGAAAACCCAATGCTTCTAAGCCCAGAATGACGAAAACCCAAATAAGAGATACAAAAATCACGAAAATTTTATTGTAGAAACCGAAAAATCACGAACATTTAGAATTTTATTTTTTCGGGATTAAGGATTATCGAGATTATGAGTTTCCGGATTTTGAAATTAACGGGATTCTGGGTTTTCGGAATTTCGTATTCTAGTATTCTAGGCTTTTCAGGAATTTTGGATTTTGAGGCTTTTGGGTTTCTGGGATTTTGGATTTTCTGCATTTCAGGATTATGAACCCAACCCTTTCAATTAATTCACTATTCACAATTTTTGTCCTGTGAGAAATTTGATAAAATCGGTCTAGCGGCTTAGCCAGCTATAGACTTCAAACAAACAAATAAACACACAAACATAGAGCCCATTTTTAAGACCTATCCCAAAGGGGTATATTAGTTTTGACATTTAGTTTGTAACATAGCAAAATAATGGACTCAGAATGGCTAGCTGAGTCGATCTAGCCGTGTCTGTCTGTGTACGAGCGTCCGTCCGTCCGTTTAAGGAAAAAATAGATGCAAATGTATTGAGAATAATACTTTGAACATGTCTTATACAGATAATTTTAACCCACGCCCCCGTTTGGGGGCATTATTTAAAAAAAAAAAGGTTTTTAAAGCCTATACTATACACCTATACAAAACGAAATATTTTGTTGGATCAGAAATGACATAGATGAGCTATTTCAACAATATGTGGTGATTATATCATTTCCTATATTTCATCCCCATTCAGTTTGTAGCCTTGACTACTTTTTGGGTACATCCATTATCCACAGTTTTGATACATACTTTGTGACATAGAGAAATAATTAAGCTAGATATACCGCAAAGTATATGGATCGACTAAGAATCGCTAGCTGAGTCGATTAAATAATGTCTGTCTGTCTGTCCGTCTGTAGGTCACCGGTTTGTAGGCTTTAATTTTTAAGCTAGGATAATGAAATTCGGTACATGTGATCCTTGTACGTGGTGTTCGAAGAATTAAAATCGGCTCACTGCCACTTTTTAAAAAAACTTGTGTAGGGAATCTTGTAAAAGTGACTGAACAACATGTGTAATCAATGTCAATATCTATATTTTGTCTATTTAAGGTTTGTAGCCACTCCCACTTTTTGAGGGCGTTTTCAGTAAAAAAAATATTTTTTTGGTAAAATTTTAAAATATTAAAAAAAAAACTTTTGATGCTAAATCATTGGTTTTGATAAAACCAATATTTCGTACATGCAGTATTTAAACCAACATAAACTTTTTGTACGCATTTTATAAAGCCTTCTCATATATTTATATACAATAAGACGAATGAGATCTTAATTAACCGAATTTGTTTTTTTTTTTTTAGGCATATGATCCTGATTGTAATGACCCTACCTCTTATGTTATAGACAAAGACTCTTTTCGAACCCATGGAGAAAACATTGAACTATTTAAATATAATATGTTTGAATTGGATAAAACAACGGGAGTCTTGAAATTGTCAACACCTGTAAACAGTGATATGAAAGGATACATAATGTTTGAAGTCATCGCTTATGATACTGACAATCCTGCCCACTTTGATACCGTATCCTCCAAAATCTACATCATTGCTGAAAGCAACCGAGTCAAATTTGTTTTTTTAAGCAGTTTTGAAGTGATCAGCAGAAATGAGAAATTCGTAAGTATTTTCTGATTATATTTTTACCACCCGATACTTACAATCTAGCCTTAAAAGCGTAATGCAGTTTTTCCCTTTAGTTTTTAAGAAATCATAATATTTTAGGACGGGAATGTGTGTATAATGCTCAAATACTTTTTTTGATAACAGCACTAAGTGCTCGCAAATGAGACAGATGAAATTTTCGGAGTTTCTGTATTGATAAAACGAGTGCGAGGAATACCCAAAACAAAATAGGTTTTATATGTTAATGTCTTTTATTGACGTTTGATATGCAACAATAATTGATATTCAATGCTCTTCACATTGATCTTGATGTATTACTTGCTGATGTTCCTGTATCATATATCATATTATCATATTATCATTGGGATAGACAAGACATTTGAGAAGACTATAATCAAATGTGCGGATCGTTTAATACCCTATCCCAATCCATCCATAAAATAAATATCCCCGAAATTTGGACTTTATGGTCTAAATATGTTGTTTAGACAATTTGTCAAAAAAAGGGGCGGAGAGTGGACGGATTGCAAAAATGTTTACACTTGTTCTGATGGGAGCAACATCGAGCACGTATACCTTTCAAATATCATCATTCTAGTTCAAAAGTTAAGGCCCAAAAACTGGTGACGGACGACTCAGCTATCGACACCGAGTCGACCAATATCTAAATAAATGGGGATATGAATTTTGAGGATGGGATGAAATAGGGTATTAAGAGATCCACACAGTAGATTGTAGCGTTCTCATATGTTTTTTTTATATCCTATCCCATGGGGGTGTATGAGTTTTGATACATACCTAGTTTGTAACATATAGAAATAATTTAGCTAGATATACCTCAAAGTATATGGACTCAGAATCGATAGCTGAGTCAATCAAGCCATGTCTTTCCGTCCGTCCTTCCGTACGTTGTTTTTTGTCTTTTATTGACTAGTTGATATGTAGCATATGTTTCCAGTGTAGACGTATATAAAAAGTGTTCCCGAGTATTTAGTATAAACAAGTTTTAATAAAGGCAGGGAATCAATTAAAAGTTAGTCAGCACATTGTTGGTTCATTATCAAGTGGAAACGTGTGTCTGATTTTCTATTAAACATGGATGATAGCATTTGCTTCAAATGCAAGGCCCCGATTCGTGGAGAGTCGGGTACAAGATGTGCGGGTGTTTGGTAAAATTTTTGTGCACTATGATAATAGTGGACAAATATGTAGTGGTATAGACGCTTACTGTATTTCATGCCCGACGAAACCTATGATAAAGTGTATGTGTGCAGACTGTGTTCAATACATACACGATGTAGATTTAGTTCTTAAAGAAATGCAGGAGTTAGTTAAAACGAGTGGTGGGTGCACGATTGGGTCGTACGCAACTTTCTCTTTCACAACGAGTTAATTTGACGTTTTTAACAACTTGGCCAAAATATACAATAATATTCATTTTGATTAATGATGCTAAAAATGATATGAATAATGTCGAAATGTGATTGTGCGAACGTTTTTTCCGTCATTGAAAGTAATCGGTGTCCATGTGAATAATAATGATTTACCGTTATTGGCCAAAACTGAAAATTCCGTTTAGAGCAAATTGGGCCAAAAACCAATTGCGTGTAACTCATTAAAACTATAATTGTAGCATACAAATTCAATTTCATTTAATTTCGGAAAATAGTTTCTTTATATGTCCTAAACGCAAAAATCCGTTCTACGGATTTTGCCAATAGCATATAAGTTTAATCAAAATCGCTATAGCGGTTTTTGAGCAAATTGATGTTATGTACGATTTTTATATGGCAGGTACCAGTAATAACATGGCTAAAAGGAAACAAAAAAAAATGGCCTAGAATTATGACCAAAAAAACGCTGCATACGAAGTTTGTACGGACAGACGACCGACGAACCAAAAACCACTTTTTTGAGTTCCGCTATCATCGTCATGTTAGAATCGATCAAAATCTCGAGGTCGAACATTTTCACGAAAACAATAATAATAATAATATGTTTTATTTCGTGATAATTTTTTTTACAAAGCCTGTAACCGCACGTTTTACAATTCTGAGATTTGACAAGTATTATCTTACTTCTGAGATATTATCTTACATTTCAAAATGATTTACAAGATAAAAGATTAAGCAAAGTGGAAATATAGGAAAGATGCAGAATAATACATTGTTTTCTGAGGTTTTAAAACATAACCAACCGTCTATCATAGTTAATCGTAGAAAAGAACAAGAATCAAACGAAACAAGAAAAGAGCTAAAATTAAATATTGTTTCGACTGAATTAAATATCAACGCGGTGCTAAACAAAAACAAAAACAAGATTAAGACTAAGACTCAACCGAAAAACTGAAAAGTGTAATTGAAAGCAAAATTCCCGGATATGGTTAAACCAAAAATTTGTATATTGAATGTGGAAAATGATGAAAATCCTGATGGAATATTAATTAAAATTCTAAAACAAAACCCAGAACTTGTGAATAGTAAAATAAAAGTTTTAACTATTTTCCAAAATAAGTAAACAGTGACAGTTTCCATAAAATACTTAACATGGGTAAAATTAAAGTTGGTTGGGTGAACTGTTTTGTGAGAGAATTTTACAACCTAACACGATGTTTTAACGGTCAAGGGTTCAACCATAAATCTAACATTTGTAAAAGTAAAAAGGCTTGTATAAAATGTGTAGGGGAACATAATGTTAAAGAATGTGTAAATGTGAATCCGAAATGCATTAATTGTACTATGACAAATAAATCACTTGGCATGGTTGCAGATTGTGATCATGAAGCACGAGACAAAAATTGCCCGGTCTATATACGGAAACTGAAAGTGCTAAAAGAGCGAATTCAGTACTAGCAGTTAAGTTGCTGGTACTTCAACTCTCAGTGGTTGCTTAATTATATAAATCAAATTGAGGCTATTTTAGTTGACAACAAATTCGACATAATTGCAGTCTCAGAAACTCATTTAAAAGGTGATATAAAGGATATGGAGATAAAATTGCCAAACTATAAAGTTGAATTATGTGATAATACCAGAAGCCACACAGGAGGGGTTGATATATATTTAAGTGAAAGTTTTAAGCACAAGATTGTAAATCGTATTCTTATTGTAAAGAAAATTTGGTGCATGTGTTTACAAATAGCCTACAACGAAAAGGCTGAGGTGATTGCAGTTTTCTACGAGTATTTTAATAATGTGAGTTTTGTATGTGTTTAGCTGATCGGTTAGATATTACTATTTATTACTATTATTTAAGGTGATTTTAATATTGACTTATTACAAAAGTGTACCTATGAAAATAAAATAAAAGAATAACTAGTAAACAATAACTGTAAGCAAATTATAAACAAACCAACAAGAATTACAGATACGTCGCGGACTTTGGTAGACTATGTGATTACATCAATCGAAAGGGACATTTGGGCGGATACTGTGAATGGGTTAAAAATATGTGTCACGAATCAATTCTGGTAAAAATGCCAGTGAACAGGAAAAAGTATAATAAAAACTAAAAAGCAATTCAAGTGTTTAAATATAAAAAAATGAATTTAAGTCAATTTTACAAAATAAAATCGAAGATACAGTTAATACTTCTAACGTCAACGAATAATCTAAAAAAATAATACATTGTTTAAATTACAGTGTCCGTAAATTGGCTATAAACAAGCGCATATTCCCTATTAGAAATGAGTGGTTTAAAAACGACCTTGAAAATCTAAAAGAAAAGTTAAAATACGGTACTACCAAAAAGCAACCATTCTTAACAATCCCAGTGATTGTATTGAATACCAAAGGTTAAGAAATTTGTATAAAAATAGGCATATATCTGCAATAAAGAAGAAAAAGAAGAATTACGTGAAGTGCAATTCGACGACAAGAAAGAGAGTGAAAACATGAATATAGCAAATATATTTAACTTTTTTTTTAAATAGTATAAACGAAATAAGTAACTCTATACCTTCAGTAATTATAGATTCTAGTTATTTAAACGAGTTACCAACAATATATTTATTTACGTCAATAACTCTTAGTGAACTTAACGCAATATGTGAAAAAAGACAGCAAATTTAAACATTCAAATAATATTAGACCATTTCGATGCGATTGGTCCCATTTTGTTAAAAATTATTATTAATTCATTTGACCAAGGCATTTTCCCAGACAATTGAAAACTTGTGGTGGGTGCACGACTGGGTCGTGCGCTACTTTCTCCTTCACAGCGAGTTAATTTGACGTTTCTAACAATTTGGCCAAAAAACACATAAATATATATATTTTGATTAATGATGCTTAAAATGATATAAATAATGTCGAAATGTGATGTGTCGGTGTCCATGTGAATAATAATGGCCAAAACTTAAAATTTCGTTTAGAGATAATTGGGCCAAAACCAATTACGCGTAACTCATAAAAACTGTAATTGTAGTATAGAAATTAAATTTCATGCAATTTGGCAAAATTGTTTGCGAGAAATTGACAATTTTTTTTATATGGCCTAAATGCAAAACTCCGTTAAATGGATTTTGTCGAAAAAACTGCGTATGCAGTTTTGTTAAAGAAAGTCGGTCAAGTCTGTTAGGCTGGAGAGGCTTGTACGGACAGACGGACCGACGAACCGACGGACGGAATCCCAAAAACACTTTTTTGAGTTCCGCTATCATCGTAATATTAGAATCAATCAAAATCTCGAGGTCAAAAATTTTCACGAAAACAATATCTTTCTCTTTATAAGATAAAGTTAAATATCTGTAATACTTCCTATACCAAAAGAACCTAATAACATAAACTGTGATAAATTTAGACCCATAAACATGCTACCAATTTTAGAAAACATTATTGAAAAGGTTGCGTATGAACAATTATTTAAATATGTTTCTGATAACAAAATATTTATACAAAATCAATCGGGTTCTCGCTCAGAACACTCATGTGAAACAACTCTTAAATGGCTGATTATAACGACATGAAAAAAAAATTTCGGTGTTCCTAGACTTTCAAAGAGCTTTGGAAACAATTAACAGATCATTACTTCTAACAAAATTAAACAAATACGCTTTCAAATATAAGGAACTGAACTGGCTAAAAACGTATTTGGGTAATAGAACTCAACGAACTAAAATTTATCAGTGCTTATCAAATAGTGCATTTAATGCATTCGGAGTGCCACAAGGAACAATACTAGGTCCACTGATATTCCTAATATACATGAATGATATATGTCAAGTTATTAAATATTGCACAATATCATTGTTAGCAGATGATGAACTCTTATTTGTGTCCGGAAAATACTTACAGGTAATTACTGATTATTCAAAATACGACTTAAATAAAATGTGACTGTGGCTAGAAATGAACAAACTGAAAATTAATGTAAATAAAACGAAATGTATGGCTATAATCGCGGATTTTGAAGCTAACATACAAATTAATAGTATTCAAATTGAACAATACTGCAATCAATTCAATACCTAGGCGTTATTATAAACAGTGATTATGATAACTTTGATTATGTAGCTAAATAAAAAATTTAAAAGAGTGGGCTTTCTGAAAAGGATGCGTAAAAAAATATTATTGCACTTTAATATCGAGCGCGCCATCTAGGTGCTAAATATGATATATAACTAATAAAAATTAACCAAAGTTAACCTAATTGAATGAATCGAATTGCGGTTAACTTTATTGGAATTTGAAAAAAGTGGGAATTTCGAGTATTCTGGAATCACGATCGAGAGCGAGCAAACGAGGAAGGGAAGGGATGATAAATAAAAATACAAACTAAATCTGATTTAATCTCCTCGTGTTATTTTGTCTTTTTCATCTCAGGTGTGGGGTAAAACCATAAATAATATTACGCACTTATCAATGCGGACATCACATTTCCCCCCACGGTAACTAAAATAAGAGTTCTTTATGACGAATTACGAAGTCATCGTGCAGCAAATGGAATCTACATGTTGTGTCATATTCATCGAAACATCAACTTTGACCACCTGGAGAATACTCTAAATCCGTTCAGTGGGATAAAAATGTACGAAATCCTTAAGTGGTTAGAGGAATTCGAACATTATGCAACAACACACCATAACATATGTATGGGTGTGCGCCGACTTCTTAAAGAGACCGCGAAGGGTTTTTTAAGTACGCTGGATGTCGTCAATTATGACCAGTTAAAGGCGGCCTTCATCGAAACACTGGGAAGACAGGTTATTTATCGTGATATTTATCGACAGCTTGAACACCGTCGCATAATGCCAAATGAATCATGCCTAGAGTTCTTCATATCAATGAAAACACTTGCTGCAAACATATTAGTCCCTGAAGCAGAATTGGTGACATTCATTATTGATGTGGTTCGACGACGACGACAATATCACATTGATTAATGAAAAACCTGAACTCCATCAGGCACGCAAGTCTTCAATCAAGTGCGAACCCAGTGTTAGCATCCCAATCAAACCGAATTCCGCTGCCAAAGCTTCCGTTGTTTAAGTAAAAGGGTTAGCTGATCTAAAATATCAATTAAGGACTTTATTTATTTTTTGCTGATTTTATTGATATTGATTTCCTCTATGAGGAAGTTTATTTTACTAGGTCAATACACTAGCTCATCAATCTTACGACTAACTTAACAAATCACAAAAACTACCTAAGTAAGCCTATTTGTCCGCTTGGGAGCTTGGAAGAAGCTGTGGTACCATTCTTAGCGTTGTTTACCATTTAGGTCATAAATTTGCCGATTCTGCTGTTGTGTTTATTGTTGTTGTTTACTGTTGTTGTTTATCTTTTAGCGTGGCTGTTGTTTATGCTGCGCTTGACTTATAGCTGATAATTTTATGGCTTAGCTGGCGCAGTTTTTTGGTGTGACCAGATTGGCATCAGCTCATTATCCATAACTATTCCCCCTTTTAAGTGAAGACGTCCGCGGCTTTGCAAACAGTTTTTCTTCAATTGTTTTCTTACAAAAATACAATTTTTTGGCGCAACAGGCTCGTTAGTACCCACGGCCTAGCTTTCTTACAACCAATCATTTGCGCGTGTGTACTTCTTTGCACGATGGTGGGACCTCCTGTTGTATGCCGTCTCCGAACGGCCAATTTGAGATAACATTTTCTTTTCTTTTCTTGATTGATACTACTAGGATGATTTGTCAGATCATCACGAGATGAGGGCAAGTGAAAAATCATTTAGGTGTTGCTACGGCTGGGAATCGAACCCAGACCTTCTGCGCGGCAGTTCATCGCACTAACCACCGCGCCGCTGAGACCGTCCAATGGTTTTGCATCAAAGAATTTTCGAAATGTTTAAAATTTTACAGAAAAATGATTTTTCCTGAAAACGCCCCCAAAAAGAGGCCGCGGATGTCTTGTTTAGACGTTTTTTTTCAAAATCTCTAATGGTTTGGCCTACAACTACGTTTTTTTAAAAGTTGACGTGGCAGCTGCGGATATTAAAAATGTTTACACTTGTTCTGCTTCGTCGGATGGAGAGTCTGTATACCAAATTTCAAAACTCTAGCTCAAAATTTAAGGCCCAAAAATCGGTGACACGCAGAAGGACGAACGGACAGACAGACATTGCTTAATCGACTCAGCTAGCTTTTATGATATATATCCATATGAAGTATCTCACCGGGATGACATGGTATAGGCGTTTCGTCTGTTATAGGTTTTGGTGGGTGTCTTTGATACTTGGCCTAATGACATATGCTACAACTAGAAACTATTTTCTTGAACGTCTCTTCAATTTTGGGAAAATAATAATCTTTTAAGACCTGTTGTGTGTTTTCTTGTACGGATCGATGAGCTCGATTGTGCTCTGTACCAAGGATTTCTGTTTGATCCAAACGGTTAAAAATATCAGTTACCATTCTTTTAGTGTACCGGAATTTCACAGAAGGAAATTCAGAAGATTGCATTAACAGCATTTGGATTAATAGTTTCTTTTAATATTTGCAAAAGGTTTTCTTCGCTATTAAATGTTATTGTATGTCGTACTTGAGACAAACATTATTTTGGTTATTTTTAGTAGATCTGAATCTTTATCCAATATTGTTTGGTTTTTAAAACAATTGACTGGGTTTGAGGCGCTAGGTAAAGTTTGGGTTAGGGATCTCTCAACATGAACAGTTGCAGATCTTGAGCAGGCAGATTTATCTATATCATTTATATATTGTCTTGACAAAGCATCTGCAACAAAGTTTTTTTACCAGGCTTATAAAAAAATGTTGGTGAGTATTCCTCGACGAAAGCTTTCCATTTCTTATACTTGGCATTGGTATTTTTATCGGAAATTGCAAATGTCAGTGGTTGATGGTATGTAAAGATATTAAGTCAGTTGATCCCATATAGATAATGTCGTAGCTTTTGCAATGACCACAATATAGCCAACAATTCTTTCTCGTTGGTAGCGTAGATTTCTTCAGTAGAAGATATTGTTCATGAAATCTTGGGTTTTGGCCGTCCCCCTTGTGACAGGGCAGCACCAAGCGCATGTGAGGAAGCATCTGTTGTTAAATCAAGTGGCTTTTCAATATCAGGATAGCGCAGCAACACATTTTCTGAAGCCAATGTTTTTTTTATTTCTACAAAAAGACTCCAATGCTTCATCGTCTAAGACTACTTTAATATTTTTTGACCTATTTGTGCCTACATTTCTATTTTCACCTCTTAAATATCTTGTGAGAGGTTTCGCTATTTAAGCGTAATCTTTTATAACTCGTCTGGACAATCCTGACAATCCAAGAAAAGAACCGCAGGCTACGGAGTGTTTTAGGAACTTCGTAACCTACTATGTCCCTCACACTCTCCGTACAGCTCCTTATTCCCTGTTTCGAAACTAAAAGCCCCAAGAATTCAACCTCTTCTTTAAAAAAAAATTGACTTTTCAGATGCAACCCGCATGTTAGACTCAAACAGCCTTATTAAATGCGTTCTACATCTTTAATGTGTTCATTTTTCGTTTTAGAAAATATAATTACATCATCGGTGTAGACATGGCAACATTTACCTATCTCTCCTGGAAGCACATCATTTTTCGCCCTTTGGAAAATACTGGGTGCCTTTTTCAACCCGAATGGAAGCCTACAAAACTCGTACTTTCCGTTTTTAATGGAAAATGCGGTCTTCTCTCTATCTCTCTCTGATAGCTCAATTTGGTGAAAACCTGATTTTAAATCTAAGGTTGTAAAAAATGAAGATTGCCCAAGATCCACCTTCTTTAATTTATTTTAGTTCAAAGTAATTTTTCACCACTTATTTGAGGTTACTCGTATGAATTACCGGCCGGAATTTATTTTCATTCGCGGGTCAGCTCAATTCGGCAACGCAAATAAGTATCCTTTATCAGGATTTTTTTTAATATCTATTTAGTTTTGCGCGTCATATCACGTTTGGGCACCAAATATCAGTTAAATACTTTATTTAGTTTTTGTTGATCTTATTGATATTGACGTCCTCTATGATGAAGTTTATTTTACTAGGTCAATACACTAGCTCATCAATCTTACGACTAACTTAACAAATCATAAAAACTACCTAAGTAAGCCTATTTGTCCGCTTCACTGCTGCTATGCTTGGGAGAAGCTGTGGTACCATTATTAGCGTTGAACCATTTAGGTCATAAAATTGCTGCTTCTGCTGTTGCTACGTGAAACGCGTCGTTAGCACTGGTAGTATTGTTTATCTCTTAGCGTGGCTGTTGCTTATGCGGCGCTTGACTTAAGCTGATAATTTTATGGCTTAGCTGGTACAGTTTTTGGTGTGACCAGATTGGCATCAGATCATTATCCATAATTTGTACGCTGTTTCAATTGTTCGCAGCTTGACCACTACAAAAGTAGCTGTACAAAACCAACTAGGCCACCAAATACTTGCTTCATATGTAATGAAATCGGCCATTTCCATCATAGTTGCCCGAGCAACATCAGAAAATTGTAGCTTCCGTTACCAGGGCGTTAGCCGAAGAGAACTTGGATAGCCAAGAAGAATTGGCTGATGCCATCAGCGCCATACAAGCGGTCAGTGTTGCCTTTGTTAGTGATAATAGCAAGCGCATTAAGTTCACAATTGTTTTTCTCTGTTTGATACCGGTAGCGCAATCAATTTTTTTCGAAGATCAGAAATCGCAAGTAACGTGTCGGTATCAAAATTACTAAAGAAAACAAGATACTCTGGAATCAGTCGAACCAAACTTTATTCATATGCTATGTTATCATCTTGTAGAACATTTTTAAATGTGACGAAAAAATATATGTTTGGGTTCATACAGACAATGTGGTGAACCTACCATTAATTTTAGGATGGAATTTTTAAGAATATTCGATATTCATTTAAGTAAATTCAAAAAATCAAAAGTAGTGAACATATCAAATGAGAAATGCTGTACATTGAATAAAGAACAATTTGTTAATCAGGATGCGTTTATAAATGATTTAAATACTAATAGTGACTTTAACAACCCGATGATCCCGCTGTCAATTCCGTCGAATAGTGTATATAAAAATGAAAGTGACGTTACGATTTCGCCGACTGATGACCCGCAACCGGATCACTGTGATGATCAATTTATTTTGAATATTTGCGCGTTTAGAAATGTGTACAATGAAGTCCGTAAAAGCTATTATAGATTCCAATTACTTGGAGCCGATCGATATTGAGCGTAGGCCTCCCAAATACCGGATAAAAATAAATTTAACCGACAATACATCAATTCATCGTCTCCCAAAATCTTTATCAGTGTTTGCGGGAAAGGAAATACGCAATAAAATCAATGATATGTTAGACAGGAAAATAATCCGGCATATAAAATCTCCGTATGCTACGCAAGTAGTATTAGTAAAGAAACAAAATGGTAGTTTACGCTTATGCATTGACTATCGCTCGCCAAATAAGAAAACAAACAATTAATAGATTACTGCATCGAATTTTTAGGAGGTAAACGCTGGTTTACATTGCTCGACTTAAAGGATGGTTTTAATCAGGTTGGTATTCATGAAGACTCAAAACCATTTACATCTTTTGTAACACCGGATGGGCAATACGAGCATTTTAAAATGCTGCTATTTCGAAAAATTAAAATGAGTTACAAAGGTGCTTAGGTCTATTTTCATATTTCCTTCGTGCCTTCGTTTTCAAAGATTGTCAAACCACTCTTAGATTTAATGCGCAAGGAAGTTAGGTATGATTTTACAGACGAATGTGTCGAGGCATTCAGGCAACTTCGTGAGAAGTGAGTGGCAGCGCCAGTACTGGCCGTATACAACCCAGATAAGGAAACTGAGTTGTACTGTGATGCTAGCAGTCACGGGTTTGGATCAGCTCTGTTGCAGCGTCAAGAAGACGGGAAGTTATACCCAGTCGCTTATTTTTTTTTAAGACAACTACTGCAGTTGAGGCCAAATAGAAACGCTAGATATAATCTACTCATTGCGACGTTTCCGGGTATACCTAGAAGAATTATTACTGACTGCAACTCGTTAACGGTTACATTGGGGAAAAAACAAGTTAAGAACTATGAATATTCAGTTCAACACCGAAGTGGTGCCTCTATGGGTCACGTGGATGCGTTAAGTCGATGTAATGCGATTGCTGCTCTAAGTGGCGACGAAGTAGATTTTCACATTAATGTGGCTCAAAACCGTGATTCCGAAATAACAGCATTGCGTATAAAACTCGAAGTGGAGACACATCAGCACTATGGGTTGCAGGATCGATTGGTATTTCGTAGACAAGATTCAAACCTACTATTACTTTACATTCCTGATGAAATGCAAGAAAATGTTATACGCCTGGTACATGAGAAGATTGGTCATGTAGGGGTTGAAAAATGTTACCACCAAATCATGAAAAACTATTAGTTCAATAATATGAAGAATAAAATCGGAAGATTTATAAAAAAAACTCCATCAAATGCATAATGTATTCGGTGCCTGCCCAATCAAATAACCATAATATGCATAGTATCCCGAAAAAAACTGTACCATTGGATACAGTGCATATCGACCATTTTGGGCCATTACCTGCTATAGCTTCAAAGCGTTAGCACATTTTAGTTTTTATAGACGGATTCACTAAGCTTGTACGCCTGTATCCAGTTAATTCAACTAGCACAAAAGAAGTATGTGCTTCGTTGGACAAATACTTTAGTTATTAAAGTCGACCAAGGCGTATTATTTCGGACAGCGGTTCTTGTTTCACTTCATTAGAGTTCAGTGACTACCTAATTAAAACAATGTCAAACACGTAAAATTCGCTGTAGCATCGCCCCAAGCAAACGGACAGTTGAGCATGTAAATAGGGTAATCAAGTCAATGTTAAGCAAACTGTGCGAACCAGTGAGCCATTCAGACTGGCCCAGTAAGTTAGCGCAGGTGGAATATGCTATCAGTAATACAGTACACAGTTCAATTAAAGAGACACCGAGCAAATTACTTTTCGGGGTAGATCAGCGTGGAGCAATTGTCGATGACCTGTCGGAGTACTTGAGCGATAAGACTATTACAGAGCGCGACCTCACTGCTGCCCGTCTAAAAGCTTCGAGTGCTACAAAGAGATCACAAGAGTACAACGAACAAAATTTCTTGAAACATAGTGTACCGGCTAAAGAATATACAGTCGGCGACTTCGTAGTCATTAAACATGTTGATACAATGATCGGCACGAACAAAAAATGTATTCAAAAGTATAGGGGTCCTTACGTCATACATAAAATACTTCCGACCGGTATGTCGTTACTGATATTAATAATTATTGTCCATTAACACAATTGCATTGTGGAGGCAGTTCGAATAAGAAAATTGTTAATACCAAAAGAAAACACGGGAGTCACTAACAGTAATGGGCAACATAAGGTTAGTTAGATTACTAATAAATCTTAAAAAAAAGTGATACTAAATTTGTTGTGGATTTTAGAATAATCTAAGTTTGATGTTTTGTTAGATTTAAGTTTATTTTGTTTAATGATCGTGGTCGATCATGTAGTCAGATTAAATGAGTTGTAATGTTCACTTTATTATCGAGTGCGCCATATAGGTGCCAAATATGTTACAATAACTAACAAAAATGAACCACAGCTACATATACTAAATAAATAAATACATACACATACAGTTTCTTTCGTTTTTTACCAAAAAAAGTTTTTGAACACTAAAATCGCCATTGCTGTCAATACTCTATCCCATACAAGTATATTAGTTTTGATACATATTTTGCAACACGGAAAAATAAGTTTGATAGGTATAACTTTTAGTATGTAGTTCGACTAAGACTCAATATCTGAGTCAGTCTGTCTGTCCGTCCGTTCGTCTGGACATCACCGAGTTTGAGGCTTAACATTTTGAGCAAAGGATAATGCAATTTGATACATAAGCTTATTATTCATGCATACAAAGTGTCAACAATTTCAAAATCCGACCCATCCACTTTTGGTTACACCATAGGAAATTTAATATGAAATATTTTTAAAACTCTCCGACTCCGAACGGCGAATTTGAGATAAGCTTTTTTTGACAATTGATACTACTCGGACAATCGATCATCACGAGAGGAGGGCCAGTGAAATCATTTATGTGTTCCTACGGCTGGGAATCGAATCTTCCACTCTGTAGAAGAAAAAAAATTGTTTTTTTTGCATAAAATGCAAAGATTTTTTAATAAATATCTGAAAGTTCAAGATTCATGTTTTTTTAGTTGAATGTTTTATGTAAATCCCATTTTTAGGGGAGTATTCATTGAAAAACTTATGTGAGGGCTACAATCAGCAGTGCGGAAAGTGGTTTTTGGAATTCCGTCCGTCGGCTTGTCGGTCTGTCTGTCCGTACAAGCCTCTCCAGCCTAAGCGACTTGATCGATTTTCTTTAAACTTCGTATGCAGCGTGTTTTTGGTCATAATTCTAGGCAATTTTTAGTACTGGTAACTGCCATATAAAAATCATACATACATAACAATTTGCTCAAAAACAGCTGTAACGATTTTAATTAAACTTTTTATATGCTATTAGGATATAAGTACCAACAAAACTGCATACCCAGTTTTTTTCGAAAAGATCCATATAACGGATTTTCGCATTTAGGCCATATAAAGAAAATTGTCAATTTCTCGCAAAATATTTTGCCAAATTGAATTTAATTCGTATACTACAATTACAGTTTTTATGAGTTACACGTAATCGGTTTTGGTCCAATTATCTCTAAACTGAATTTTCAGATTTGGCCAAAAACGGAAAATCGATATTATTCACATGGACACCGATTACTTTCAATGACGGAATAAACGCTCATACAATCACATTTCGACATTATTTATATCATTTTAAGCATCATTAATCAAAATAAATATTATTGTATATTTTGACCAAATGGTTAATAACGTCAAATTAACTCGCTGTGAAAGAGAAAGTTGCGTACGACCCAGTCATGCACCCACCACTCGTTTTTTTTTTTTGGAAAATGCCACCAACATGTGAGCGTGAATGAAAATAATCTAAATACGAATTGCTTATACTGATTCCTTTGAAATTTGAAAAAAAAACTTCTAAAAACGACCTCAGAAAGTGGACGTGACAAAAAACTTTGTATAAACCTAATATATGTATTAAGATTATCTACATATGTTCTTTAAATACTTTTTTAAACTTCCATACTGTTTGGCCAAAACCAATATTTTTCTAAAAAAGTGGTGTAGCAGTAGGATGATTCCAAAAATGTTTACACTTGTTCTGCCTTTTCGGACTGAGAGTCTATGTATCAAACTTGAACTTTCTAGCTCAAAATTTAAGGCCCAAGAATCGGTGACACACAGACGGACGGACAGACAGAAACAGCTAGAGAGCAGAGCTGACGATTCTAACTCGATCCATATACTTTGAGGTATATCTATTGAAATTATTTCTCTATGTTACAAACTTAATGTCAAAACTAAGAAACCCCTATGGGATAGGGTGTATACAAATGAATTGAATTGAATATTGAATACCCTATCCCATCCCATCCTTAAAGCTAATATCCCCAATATGAAGGCCTAATAACGATGAAATATTGAAAAGAAATTGTTGCCGAATATTTTTCAGACAGTTTATCAATAACTTATATAGTTCGACAAAAAAACAACGCTTTTCTGCTAAATGTGTTATGGATGAGGGTATACAAATGGCTTTTGTTAGAAAACTGCTATTAAAAGTGGGCATGGTCGAAAAGATTTATGTCCGAAATCATTCTAGCTTTAAATTTAAGTCCCAAAAACGTTTGAAGGACGGACAAAAATGGCTAAATCGAATCAGCTACCGATTCTCAGTCGATTCAAATACATTAAGTTAAACCTATGTAAATTATTTCTCTATCTTACAAACTATGTATCAAAACGAATACACCCCAATGGGATAGAATATAAAATCGTGTAACCAAAACATTTCAGCTTTATCATTTTGTACATTTTATCCATATAATGGTTTGAGCCACATTCCCTCTTTGGGGTCATTATACCCTCTCGCATAGGGGTGTATTAATTATGATATTAGGTTTTTAACATACAGAAATAATTTCCATAGACATACCTCAAAGTATATGGGTCGACTCAGAATCGCCAGCTGAGTCGATTGAGCCATGTCTGTCTGTTCGTCGGTCCATCTGTCTGTATTTCAACAATTCTTAGGCCTTTCATTTTGAGCTAGGGGAATGAAATTTAGTACATAGGATTCTTGAGCGTTGCTACAGAATAGGTGTAAATATTTTGTGTCTGCCTACTGCCACGCCAAATTTTTGAGAAACGATAACTTCTGCCATGTGGTAGTAATTTTTAAAAAGGGTGTGAGAAACTTATTTAGACTATCCCTTTACCTATATATTTTCATTTTCCCAACTTCTGGGTGCGTTTTCATTAAAAACAATTTTTATCAAATTTCAGAATATTCGGAAAAACTTTGGATGCTAAACCATTGGTAATATTAACATGAATATTTCATCCATAAATCATTTTAACCCACACCCACTTTTTAGGGGTGTTTATACCCTATCCAATTGGGGTATATTAGTTTTGACAATATTTTTGTAACATAGAGAACTTATTTCCATTGATACACTTCAAAGTATATGGATCGGCACAGAATCGCCAGCTGAGTCGATTGAGCCATGTCTATCTTTTCGTCCGTCCGACCCTACGTCAACAGTTTTAGGGCTCCGCATTTTAAAAGGGGTCAGTTGTGCGATGAGTAGTGCGATGAGCCCCCACATAAAATAGGAGGTCTCATCATCGTGCAAGAAGTACACACGCACACATGAATGGTTGTAACAAAGCTTGGCACTGGGTTTGAACGAGTTTGTTGTACCAAAAATTTGTATTTTGTATTTTGCGTTTTGAAAATGTTATTTTCGGTCAAAATAAATTTTTAGACAGGCTTCGTATTTAGATAGATACATAAATTTATAGCAACATTATAGATTATAGATAGAAAAATTATAGATACTGAAAAAGTGTCTGAACAGCATATCTAGACAATCATAATGTCTATATTTTGTTCATACAAAGTTTTCTGCAAGCCCACTTTTTGAGGTAATTTTTAGTAAAAAAAACATTTTTCGGAAAAATTTTAAAAATTTTGAAAAAAATGGTGATGCAAAATCATTGGTTCTGTTAATATAAATATAAATAATTAATAAATGAAAAAAAATAATTAATAAATAAATTTAACATAAATAATTAAATTGGTAAATAAATAAATAAATGGATTAACAAATAAATTTATAAACAAAAAAAACTTAGAAGTAAATAAATAAATTTATAATAAAATGGATAAGTTCAAAATGGTAAAAATAAATAGGAAAAATAAACGAATTTTAGCAAAAACAAAAAAGTTGGTTAACAAAATATAAATATATATAAGTAAATAAATTAACAATTAGACAAATAAGATGAGGAACATTAATAAGTACATATAATCAAAAAAAATTCAGGTAGTAAGTAGATACCTGAAATTGTTTTATTTATATGTACTTATTAATGAACCTGGTGAACCTGGGCCTCAACCAACAAGCCTCTCCAATTAGGCCGGTCCTGAGCTAACTGCCTCCAGTTGCGTACTCCAAGTTGGTTGAGGTCGGTTTCTACCTGTGCACGCCACTTAAGGCGAGGTCTTCATTTTCTGCATCAGACGTCTTGCGAGCCGGATTATTGGTGTCCATTCCTTCTACATGTCCTAGCCATCTTAAACATCCGATGCTTGGTCTTTTGACCAGGGGCATGTCGCTGTACAGCTCGTATAGTTCTTCGTTGAATCGTCGTCTCCATAGCCCGTCAACGCCAACGGGACCGAAGATTTTTCGAAGAATTTTCCTCTCAAATCGACCAAGGATTTCTTCATCCGCTTTTGAGACGGTCCATGCTCCAGCACCGTAGAGCAGGACTGGGATGATCAATGTCTTATATAGGATCTCCTTAGTAGTTCGAGTGAGAGCTTTACTACAAATTGCCTTCTTAACCCGAAGAAATGGCGATTGCCAAGAGTAATTCTTGCATTGATTTCTGACGAGATGTTGTTGTCAGAGTAAATAGCGGAGCCGAGATAGACAAAGTCCCGTACTACCTCGAATTTATGTCTGTCAATGGTGACGCTCTCTCCAATTCGTTGTTCTCTGTCCTTTCGTATTGACAGCATATACTTCGTCTTGCCCTCATTTACTGCTAAGCATGAGTTCAGATATTGCTTTTCTCATTTCACTAAGGTCAGGTGGTTGGCAGTTTTCGCTGTCGTTGCCAATGTTGAGTCGTTCATTCTGCCTGACAGCGGAATGTTGTTCGTCATCGCCGTTTAACAGTCTACAGAAATGGTTCTTCCATATCCTCAGCATCGGCTGTGTCTCAACTACGACATTTCCTTGTTCATCTCGACAGGATTCTGTTTTAGCCTTGTATCCTTGGCTTTGACGTTTTACACTTTGGTAAAACTTGCGAACATCCTGGAGTGGCACCTCTCTACATCCTCAATCGTGCGCTTTTCTTGCTCTTTTCCCTTTTTACTAAAAAGCCAGTTTTCTTCGCTTCTTCTCTGCCTATAGAGCTCAACGGCAGCTCTCGTCTTCACCTGCAGCTTAGTCTTGTAGGCCCCGTTCTTGGCTGCGATCATCTGTCGGCATTCCTCATCAACCCAGGGGTTTCTTGCTGGTAGGCGCGAAAAACCTAGCACATCAGTTGCGGCTGATCTAATGGCTTGTTAGCATTGTTGCCGTTGTTCTTTGACATTTGATGTTGGTGGTATGGTGTTAATCGAGAGGTTAAGGGATAGTGGTCCGAGTCGATGTTGGCTCCTAGGAATGTTCGGAAATTCAAAATATTGGATGTCTCTTGTCTATTGCAATGTGATCGATTTGGTTGGCCGTTCGTTGATCTGGCGATCGCCATGTCCCCTTAAGGATATTGAGGTGAGGAAACCGTGTGCTGGCTATAGCTGCATTTCTTTCCGTAGCGTAGTTAATTAGCCTAAGTCCGTTACCAGACGTGTTGTCGTGTGGGCTATGCTTTCCGACAATACTGCTAAAGATGTCTTCTCTTCCTACCATTTTAACATCGTACTTCGGTAGTCGCTCATAGAAACAGTCCTTAGCTATATTTTCTTTTTCCTCCGTTTGGGTGTGAGCGCATATAAGGCATAATGTCTTGGAAACATAAGATTTCTTGCTTAAGTCTGGCACTTATAAGAAATACGCATCCGAATAGTCGCTGTTTCTGTTCGGTATAACACGGTTCTTAGGAGATGTCACAGTTTGTTCATCCTCTTTTAGCCCGGCAGATCCCAACGTATTTCCTGGATCACAGTAATGTCCACTTCGTAGCAGTTTATGGCTTTCGCTAGTTGTTCGCTTGCACCTCTCCGGTTTAATGTTCTCACATACCAGGTGCAGATACGAACATCGTAGACCTTTTTTCGTTTAGCCGGGTCATCAACAATAAAATCAGTCCTTTCCGAGGCTATTGATTGCAATCAGAGTGTACCCTCGTTCTACAACACCCAAAATATTCAGATATCTAAGTGTACATTAATTGCGTTAACAAGAGGAATTTAAGCAAAACTGCAACGATCTAAAAATAGATTTGTTAGTTTTTGGATTCTAGTGGAAATCAATTCAACATTCGCTTGAACATGAATATCTCGCGTTGAGTGTTGCCTAGGCAATTTTAACATCATTTTCAATAGTTTATTTTGAGAAACTTGCAATTTTTGTGTGTGACATTTTGTACATTTTCCCCAGACTTGGCATCCATAATATAAAAAAATAACTTTATGTATTATTATCCTTTATGTCAATACCGATTTTTTTAGTGGCCTACTTATATGCTCGTTATATGTAAGTTTTTTTTATACCTAGGTATTTTACGGAAGATTCCTAAGTAATATTTATTCCATTCACCTATAAATTTGGACCATACGATTCTAAAGAAAAGAACGGTTAAAAAAAGGAAAGCTGTACCATCTCCTGGAATTAAAAACCAAGACAAAGAGATTGTTAAAAAAGCGAAACAGCTGAATCAACGGCCCCCACTGCCAATTAATGTGATCGTTATAGACGACTTTAACAAGTTACATACCTTCATAAAATCGTTGGCATTGTCGGACTACCAAGTAACTTCGCTCCGAAAATGAAACATGGAAAGTCTGCGTAAAAGTCCCGGAAAGCTACCGTCTGTTATCTCGGAAGCTAAATACTGATAAAATTAAATGGCATTCATTTGAAAATATATCTGAAAGGCCTTTAAGCGTTGTATCTAGAGGGTTACATGCGTCGTTCTTAAAGGATGACATTATTAACGATCTGAAAAGCTGGCATTAAAAAGTTATAGATGCCGTTAACATTGTCAAGCGAGAAAAACAACAAAAAGATGGCGAAGAAAATGTTATAAAACTAGGTCTTCCTTTATTTATACTCACTTCGATAAAGAAGAAATTTTGAGTAAAATGTATGAAATAAAAACAATACTTATTATTGTAGTGAAAATTGAAGCGCTGCCAGGGATATAATCATACTCAAACCTATTGTCAAAAACAACCGAGGTGTGTTAAATGTGCCGGAAATCATATGACAGTAAATTGTAGGTCAAATAAGAAAACTCCTGCTATCCGCATCAACTGTTAAGGCAATCATCTGGCACATTATTACGGCTTTATGAGTAAAATTTCACAGAAATTGCATTGTCGCATTGGACCATATTTCCGGCAGAGTCTGGTTCATTGCAGGAACGGCAGTTGTAGTTCTCTGGTGACTCCGGTGGATTGCTCTGTCTGGCAGATGGTGGATTTTTCGCTTTTCTGGGCATCACTAAGTTTTGTAAAATGTTGCAGCAAGTCCGGCTGCAACGGGTGACTATTTTGTTAACCCGCAAAAAGAAACACTTCGGTTATGACGAATGTAATGGCTGGGGTTACAAAACCTTTATTAAATAAATTCAATTAAATTCAATTATTATAATTCATATAAGTTAATTTTTGTTCATACTTAATCTTGATTTACAGTTCCTTATGATTTTTACTTGCGCCTCGCGCAAAAGGCAAAAAGAAAAGAGAGATGCGTTTAGCACACTGCAAATTTGACACTTTGTCGGGTACGTAGCTCCGCCTAGCTATCAGAAGAGAAACTACCTAACCTTAAGCATAGATAAAGGAAGTAAAGAGATACCAAACTTCTACCTCTCTCACCCTGAATCCCCGCAAGAGTTAGTTGTTTTTGTTGTAATCCACCACCAATGCACTCCTGTCTGTGAATACATGTATTTCCGAGTAAAATAATTCAGCAGACGAGAAATTTTTGGTTTGGACACTTTCATTAACAGCTGTTTAGCAGTGCGGTAGATTTATTTTTTTATGACATTTCAGTCGACATTCATTTATTTTTTTGCGTTTGTTGTTTTTGCGTGCGTGGAAATATATTCGCACTTTTTCCTGTCGCACTTCACAAATTAAGCTTTTGGGCGCACTTTTTTGTTTTATTTTGCACTTCAATGTTACACAAACAAACGAAAATAGTAAAAAAAAATGTAAACAAACCAAATAATTAAATGACAGCTCAAAATTGTTTGTTTTGGTGAATACAAACATATGTTTTTGAATGTATTCAGTGAAGTAAATGTTTGTTTTGTAAATTATATGAATTGAATTTATTCAACTCCTCCTTAAGGACAAAAACAAACTATTCAAGTGTGATAATTTATTTTTCAACAAGATGATTTCCGAGAGGATGTATTAATATAATAATTCTCTACGAGTTTTCGTAGTCGATTCCTACTTCGGAGTGATCTGGTGTTGCGTTATTCGATAAGCAAGATTCTGAAGATAGTATATTTCCAACTCAGAGTTATTATAAGTAGGATAACTTCTTATTTTTATAAATGATATAAATGGTGTTTGAAATGCCGACTTTTATTATGTCTCTGTTGATCAGAAAAAGTTGAGTTTCATATTTAATGCTAACGAATTCGGCCATTTCATATTTTTGATGAACCGTTTTTTTTGCTGATAACTTTAATTCTGTATTCCTGTTATTTTTTGGCATAACTAAGCAAAGTATGTATATCTTGTAAAATATCCTAGTTCCAATAATTTTCGTAGTAAGATTTATGCTTGGATAGAAGTGAAAAATTTGTTTTAGTATGGCATAAACCCGCAATATAAATCAAGTGGCTAAACTTCTGATCGAACTTCAATATTTATTCCTCCATTTACGATGTTCTCGATTCAAACTTATGTCAATATGTACTTTTTAAAATGAAAAAAAAAACAACAAAAATGTTTCCTCATTAAGAACATCTTGCGTTTTTATGAAGGTCTGCTACAGCCGGATATGTGTAATAAAACTTATATCCTTTTTCCATACATTGTGTTAATTGCATGTAGGTAAATGTAATAAAACCCTTATCCGTTTTTTCAAAGATAATATATCAAAATACCACAGAATGAGTTAGACAGATAAATAGGACAATTGGCACGATTTATCGCAAACATGTGGACTTAGTTACATAGCAGTAACAACACAAATACAAAATTAATGGAAGTATTAATGAATTCAAGGCACACGAAAAATTAGAATTCTATTTTATTGTTCTCAGTAGGTTTTTTTTTGTACTAATATTTTTTCAACCATTACATAAAAAATATATAAATAAATTTTCAAGATTTGATTAAATTGATTATTCAAAACTGAACGCGATGCTTATTTCTTAAATTTTTCTTGGATGCGCTCATTGGTGGTGGCAATGCTACAGCTGTTGTAACTCCGATGTAAATTTTCACCCCTTTCTGTGATGGTTGTTGGTTAGGTCGGCGTGGTAGCGGGGGAAAATCGAAAAATTTTGAGCAAAAAGTGTGGGGGATAACTTATCTCACGCATACTTGTTTAAAAATGTGATAGTATGTGTAAGATACGTAATTATGGGTGAATTTAGCTTGTAGGCAAACCGCGAAGATTGGTATCTCTTTACTTCCCTTATCTCTGCCTTAAGGTTGGTTTTCACCTCTCTTAACATAGTAAGAGCGTTTGAGAAGGGGAAGAAAGAGAGGATAGGAAAGATTTAAACTCCATGGGTGGTGTGCTACGGCTGGGAATCGAACTCAGACCTTCTGCGCGGCAGTTCATCGCAGTAACCATCGCGTGAGGAAGGATGCCGATGAATCTATTCGTCCGTCTGTGTTGGGCAATGTGGCATAGTTGTTCGGACTCATTTGATCGTGTGTCGCGCCGAACTAGCTTCGGGGAGTCACTTTTTCTTGTGTTCGTTAAATTTGAAAAAATTTAAGATGGTGTGCATACTTTTAGGTATTACACCGACCTTTTTTATTTCTTTTAAATAAAAGTGAAATGGATTTTGGTTGGGATTGAACGAGCAACCTTCCACTCAACAGACGAACACATTACCACTACACCGCGGCCATATAATTTGCGGAAAAAGCATGAACTCTCACAGGAAAGTTAGCTGCCAAACATTCATTACGCGTGATAAAAAAAATTGCTAGATAAGTCGCATACTTAGTTGCAAATACAACAAATACAAAAAGGGTGGTGGTTTTAGTGCGTTAAGGTCTCACACTACTTTGGGCACGTGCTTATCGTGTCTTTCGAGATTTCAACCACCCCACGGAAAAAAAATTATTTACAAAGAATTCTATGTCTTCTTCTGTTGCATACACTTTAGAATTTTTATCGATAAAACTATTTGTAACAAGGGTTTGGATAGTTTTAGTGACTAATAATTCTGTAGTCACTTCACCTCGCAAAATTTAAAGCAAGTTCATTTGCTTTTTCAGTGTCTGTGAAGAAGGTACTTGTATAATTATTTAAGAAAGGAAGTTGTTCATGATTATTTATAACTACCTTAATAATGTTCCAGAAGGGTTTTTTTATTTTTATCTCGACTATTCAGTTATTTTTTCTATTCCATTTTACTAAGGTGAGAAATGTGTTCGGATATCAACTTATTTAGATACGAGACCTTAAAGCAGAATAACGGTTGACGATATCTCTGCCAATATCTTCTATAAATGTGTCTCAACTTAATCAACTCTCATATTTGAGGAGAAAGCTTTAAAGAGGATGTGGTTTTAGGAACTTTTGGAACGCACGTTTTAGCAGCAGCTATAATTTGGGTTATGAAATTCCTAACAATAGAGTAAATATGTTATTTACATGAAACACTGTCCAAGTTTGTTGGCATATTTCAAAGAGTTTAACTTATGTCAGAGCGGAAGCTCCTCCAATTCGTATTTTTAAAGTCTTGGTAATATAGCTCTTTCTTCTCCCCCGACCACATGAGTCGACAGATAGCTGATCAGAGCTTAGCTCGTTTAGTAACAAACAAGTAACGAGAACTCATTGGAACATAGGTGGGACTAGATGGAAATAAAACATAAATGAGTAACGTATAGTCCGTACCAAAACAGTTGGCCAACGGTCGATTGCGCAGAGAGAGGATTTAAGAGAACAAAAATGACGCGAAAGAGATTTAATCACTAAGCGTTTTTGCCTGTAATTTACAATGCGTAACCCAACTTTACAGTGCTTAGAACTAAAATGCTGTTGAATATCTAAATAAACTTAATTTTTTATTATGAGGTCGACTTTTATACATTTCTACCTAGAAGTCCGATTGTATTTGAAAGGGTTCCCAACCCTTTTTATGGTTGAACATTTCGTGGTTTAGCGCTAGGTACCTGTATGGGTGGTGTACTTGGTTAGCATTAATTTTATGATGTTTGATTTTACCTGTTTGACTTAAGTTTAAAAGTTTTACGACATGATTAGTGTTTGCATTTGGTTACAGAAAATCGTGCCTATTGTTATTGGGTATAAAATCGTTTACGTTTCCAAAAAATTCCCAAATTGTAATTTTTTTATTAAATTTACCTACCTCGCCCAAATTCAATGATATAAACAAAAAAAATTTGGTGTGACACTGCAATTTACTTTACTTTGCGTGCCAATATCAGTACCTACATGATCAATATGCACGACACAATTAATAATGATCAACGAAAGCATAATGAGCAAATAGGGTTTAAATTTAAAACCGTACACTTTCATACAGACACAGTCACACAATCAATTCATGTGCAATGTTTTGCTTAATCTATCCGACCGTGATCACATCATACTCCTACAAAGAACCGACAAGACAAAAAATGAAACAATATATTTTCCTCCAAGTAAAGTTGACATATAATGGTCTATATTTTTCCTCCGCTCCTAATTTCAGTATAACAGAAGGAAAGTGAAGAAACCACCCTCAGTGAGATCGCGACAGCGATCTTAAACACAAGGCATACGTCGTTTTCCACCCATTTTCGTCTCTTTATGCTTGTTTTTGCAATTTTAAGAGATTGTAAAACACATTTTAAGAGACCTGCGCAGTAGAATGGCCAACTGTTTTGGTACGCACTATAACAGAAAGGCTAGAAATTACTCCAATTAAGAATTCATTGTTGATAGTAAACAGTCTTCTAATATAATTTTCAAGACCAATTCTTCTTTTTAATTGATGATGTACCGCCTGGAAAATACATGAAAAATAGTTTTATTTCTAGTTGGTTTCTCAAATCAGTTTTAACGCCCATGTTCTCCACAAATCTTGTTCTGATAATAGGTAAAATCGAATGTTGAATTGATCTTCTAATCAACACCTCCACCTGGTCAATCGTGAAGTTTATATCATACTTTAAACTTGTCTCAGTAACTAGTCTATTATTTAAAAAGTTTATAGATTCAACAGTTTTGCTACGGATGCCTCTTGCATTCCAATTTACAATTTTTATGTTTCTATCTACCATATTATTTAACATTAGAGTACAAAAACTTAGTAGATAAATGTGCAATAACATTGAATTGCTCAATTTTTGTTTTAAAAACAGATAATTTAGTGACCATTTCCATAGCCAGCGAGTTAAATTCTTCAGCTGTAAAATGTGTATAAGCAGCAATGCTGCTAGGTATGTTGCTGGTGATGTTGCAAGGGGTATTAGTGCTGCTTTTGCTTCCATTCACATTCTCCCATGAATTCGTTGACTGAGGAGCTAGAGAATTATCGTTTACGTGTTGGCTGTTCGTTATGTTTGAATCCAGTTGAGTTCGATTAGGATTAGGATGAGTAGGAAATTCCGAAATTTGTTTCTGAGCGGCGTAAGCAGAAACTCGTGGTGTGTATCGAGCTTTTGTCTGAATAACCGGTTTTCGCTTAATAGATTTTTTTTAACTCCAAATGCTTCGTCCTACTAAAACATGTGGGGTCAGTTGATTTATGACAATTACTGAAATTCGCGCATTTATGTAATGCAACATTCCCACATTCGGCAGTTTTGTGTGAACCAGCACAGTTGGCACGATATGTTTTAATATGAAAATTTCTTTGACCATGACCAAACATCTGACAGTTGTGACATTGTGTTAGCTTATTTTTGAGTTTTCTTTGATAACTCCAATTTATCTGCGTGTGCAAAATGGAGCGGTATCGCTCTTTTACTCGACTAAATTTATCGTACCATTTTCCAACGATATTAAATAGAATGTGTCAATGTGGTGTTCGTATCTCTTTGTGATTTTTTAAACTCTATGCACTTGAGACCAAGATTAAAAATTTCAGTTTTTAGCAAATTTTGGTCCATATCTCCAATATCATAGAAAATCACTTTAAAAGCTCTCACACTCTTGAGGTCATGAGAAAAGAATTGATTATTTTCTTCATTTAATTTGGCGATTACGGAATCATAAGAGATTATACTTTCACAAACAATTTTAATTCCGATTGAAATTCTTATATTGAATAATCACTGATATTAACGATTTCATGAATTTGTAAATATAATCAATTGATTTTCGTAAAAGTTTAATTGGTGGTACATACACCTTTTTTTAACGAATTAATAGACTCAATCACTTCATCCATATCGTCGGTGTCACTGTCTGGCAAACATTGTATTGGACTCTAGTAATTAGAACTAGAATCCTTTCTACGCGCACTATTCGACATGATTGTTCGATGTTTTTTACCCGAGGACAAATAGTTGTCCTCGGTGTCTGGTGATCTATTGCATTTGGTTATATTGACTTTTTCACATTACACGAGAGTAGAAGTCAGCTAGGAAGCCATGCGCAGGCAAAGGCTCCGGTTTGACTGGCTTTGTATTATTTATTTTTTTTACCATGACAACATTTTTGTAGCGTTTTCCGAAAATGTGGAGCTACTTTAATAATCTTTGGTATATAAGCTGTTTGTTCCACCTGTTGAAAGAAAACTTCGATTTTGGTTAAACAATTCCGTATTTTAATATTTCATCCATGTAAAGATTTTAGCGACGCCCACTTTTTGCAAGTGTTTAATTTAAGGATGTAAGTGGATAGTTTTTTTTCTGTCGGCTGGTAGAAATCTCGAAGACGATACAATAAATTTGTTTCGTAAAGAATTTAGAGGACCATTGTGTTAACATGTGCCAAAATAGGTTTTTTATGTTAGCGTGCAAAATTTTTCGTTTCGTCTTTAACAGCGGGAATACCCAATCTCTGCTTAGATATTATTCCTTATATACCACGGTGCATTGACGAATGAACTTAAAATTTTGTTTTCAAAAGTTTGTAGTACGTTAAGATTCGTTTCACTGGTACAACCCCATAGTGGTAAAGCATTTGCCCAGACCGGCTTTAGCCTTTGCTTGTATTGTTGTTACCAAGGTTAAGCTTCGATTATTTTCCAAGTAACCAGTACTACAGTTCTCTGTTATTATTTTTAAGTTCTTCGCATTTCTTTTATACATGCGACTTCCATTTTAATTTTGCATAGAGTGTCATTCCTAGATATTTTGCTTCATTTAAGAGTGGTCCAAGGACGCTTCCATGGGGTATTCGTGACAATATTTCTTTGAACTCCGAATATTCGTTTCCAAGTTTCACACGGAACAGTCAATGCTCAAGATACGACACGAGGATTTTATTTAATTTTTCAGGCAGAACTTGTCTTAGTTTGTATTGAAGGCCTCTATGCTAGACCTTGTCAGAAGCTTACGACAATTCAAGAAATACGGCTGAGTAAATTTTCTTTTCTTCGAACGCTTTCTTAATTACATCAGTAATTCGATGAACTTGGTCCACAGTCGAATGTTTACTTCTAAGCTCAAATTGATGGTCGGGTAAGAGGCGTTTCTGATCAATAATGGGGTGTAAGCAAACGAGTAATATCCTTTCAAAAACGTTTGAAGTTATTGAAAGAAGTGAAATATTTCATTCGTTAATTTTCCTGGTTTGAGAACCATAATCACTTCCACTGTCGGTTTGGTATGTATTCTATGTATTCTAATCTGATTGCTGCACTTACAATGTAAAAGGAGTTTAGTTAATGCTTTCGGAGGTAACATTTTTAGAAGTTCTCCTGTAATGAGGTCATAGCCCGGAGCTTTTTTAGGTTTTTCCCGTTTAAGCTCGGCAGTACTTGCATATCTAACTGGATTACTATCGGTTGTAGTCTCGAATAAATTAATGTTTTCTGGATCGAATCGAATTCGATAGTCAATTTTCTCAATCTTGCAACGCGGTGGGCAGTAAACAGAACATACCTTCAGAAAGGATTGTCTGCTTCTGACTTGTGTAGGGCTAACTGGCGTTGTTTCAATTTCTGATTTAAGATCAATCGAATGCTCGATACACTCCTTTATATGTAGTGAGGCTCATCCTTTAATCTTTAATTTCAAATTACTCTTTGCGTGAGTTTCGGATATTTAACAGATACAACAATTCATGTTTTCCAAGTTTTTGCAAAGACCATTGGTATTCCACGTAAGAATTTTAAGAAATCTATTCATGTCGAAGGTGGGGTACGTTTGTTGCGAATACTATTTTCGAGCTTAACTAGCATGTCAAAAATAAGTTTAATCGTTTTGCTTTGTTCCTCAAGTTTTGAAAGAATAACCGAAAATACGTTTGTAACTGGTTTAGGTGAATTATTTTTTTGATCTTTAACGGATACTATAGCTTAAGCATACGATTTTTTAATTATAGCTTGCTTGGGCTTCGACATATTTTTATTCGGATATTTAGGCATTCCCTTTTTTAAATTCAATTTCTGTGAATTGGTAATCATAAATTTCGCCCGTCTTCTTTGCAACTCCTTAGCTAATTTGCAGCCGCGATAGTTTGCATAATGATTGCCTTTACAGTTTTCTACTTTCATATGATTTCCGGCACATTTTACACACCTCGGTTCTTTTGACAATAGGTTTGCGTATGATTACAGCGCATGCACTGAGGAACTTATTTGGAATCCTTTCGCATGGGGGTCGTTGTTCCAGCGGTTTCGCTTATTTAACAATCTCTTTGTCTCCGTTTTTAACTTCAGTAGATGATACAGATTTCCTTTTTTAACCGGTATTTTCCTTAGAATCCAATTGGTTTCGCACCTGAGTTATTATTCATCCGTATGGTAGACGGAATTCACGGGGCAGTTTATACATGGTTTTGGCTCATAAGGGTTTTCAAGCTTTTCGGAGAGCAGGTCGACGTTGTTGAGCCTTGTTCGAAGAACGTCGTTTTCGTCCTTAAGGCTCTTATTTTTCATTGAATCTCGCTTTTCGTGTGACGACATTTCTAATGTTGTCGAGCTCATTGTGACACATATATTTTCTGAGATCTAGGTGAAGATGCCTTCGTTACCCTTGAGCTTTTCCCGAAAGGGTTATATAATTGCAATTATTGGGTCTCCCCAGAATCCGTAGAGCCGACCTCCGAAGAGGGTGGATTTTCCAGTGATACTGAATTGCCACCTGTGGGATATATTTGTTTGTTTTACTAATTGCATTTTTGTTTTTGTATAATCTTAACACGGATGTGCTTG
This sequence comes from Rhingia rostrata, assembly GCA_949824845.1. Classification (NCBI taxonomy): domain Eukaryota; kingdom Metazoa; phylum Arthropoda; class Insecta; order Diptera; family Syrphidae; genus Rhingia; species Rhingia rostrata. Next base: position 102,695,152 of record OX463756.1, read on the forward strand.
GTTTCTCGCGCCCACTAGCAAGAAAACCCTGGTTTAGGAATGCCGATAGATGCTCTCAGACAAGAACGAGGCCTACAAGGCTGAACTGGAGGTAAGGACAACAGCTGCCGTTGAGCTCTATAGGCAGAGAAGAAAGGAAGAACACCGGCTCTTCATAAAGAAGAAAAAAGAGCAAGAAAAGCGCGAGTTATGTTCGATCAGTTTATCGAACGTTATAATGTTAATTAAATATTTCAAATGCAACTTAATTTAAACTTTTTTATTTTACGTATACTTATAACAATAGCTTAATTAATGTGGGTCAGCATTCGGTCAACCTCCGAGTCAGACTGGTCTCTCGCTCACTAGCTGTTCACCGATAGTCCACTTGTTTTTCCATCTTCTTCTTGTTGTAACGGTGCGTTGCTTGGAAAACAATATCGATTGTTGTTGCTTTGCTCATAGCATGTTGGGTTGGCGTTGTTTACAATTTGTTTCGCATTATTTACCGATGTAGTGGCATGTGTTAAGATGATACATGGTATCATTGTTGTTGTTGCCAAATACAGTGATCATGGGCTCATAGATTATGGTAAGCAAATCAACAGTTAATCCGACTACGATAGTTGCTACCTGATGTGCTTGTTACCATGGACGATAAGTAACATGTAACTTCTCCCCCCTCAGTCTGGTCGTAGGGTACTGAAGACTTCAAAATGATATCTGCTGATGCTTATATCCTCCGTATGTTGCTTTTGACTAATTCTCCATCCGTATAAAGTTTACCCTACCTTATATCAGTTTATTTAGTGGTTAAGGAAACATAAGGGGAAATGGGAAAAAAGGAACAAATAAGGCTGACCTAAACAAAATCATATGCATAGTATATAGGTGTAAAGTCGACTTAAAATTATGTTTATTCAAAAAAATAATCAAAATAATAATTTGCATAATTCATCTTTAACACCATTAGTTCATTTTTAGTAATACCGGTATTAAATGTAGGTATAGTTCAGTACCATCATGTTCAAAAACACATTGTTTAAGTGCTATCTATTATTATTATTATTTTTTTTTTTTTTAGTCATCGATATTATTACCAAACTTGCGCTTTCTTCTTATTTTTTGTTTATGTACTTTTCTTTTGTTGGTGGTGACTGTAATTTTATCATTTTTAACTACGGTATGGCCTATGTATCTATCTGCAAGTTTATTTCTTCTATCATCCTGTTCAAATATGTGTTCGTTTGCACTATAATTAGGTGGCTCTTCACGTTTTTCATTTCTTTTTTTTATTATGTTTTCTTCTTCTTTTTCTTTCTTCTTCTTCTTTTATGAACTAGATTCCTCAAAAATGCATAGTTTTCTATGTGGTCTTTTAGATAATCTTGCTCGGTTTTTGTATTACTTGTTGATGGAAAAAAGCTTGTTTTGTTAATATGTCCTGTGAGAAGTTCGAATGGTGTAATTTTCGTTGTAGAATGTATAGAGCAATTATATGTTATGACAGCTTCGTCAACAATTTCTCCAATTGATTTATTATGGTTTTCAGATTTTATTATTCTAATGAGCTCTGTAAGAGTCGAATGAAACCGTTCTACAGGCGAATTTCCGGTCGAGCTTTTTGCGCAAATTGTGTGGAAATTTATTTCATAAGCTGCTAGAAAATCTTTAAAAAGAGTAGATACAAACTCGCTACCGTTATCTGAGATGATAGTGCCTGGAACTCCGGGATGAGAAAAAAAATGCTTTAATGATTTAATTATGGTAACACTATTTCTGGATGACAATAAATACGCACAGGCAAATTTACTAAATTTGTCCAGAATGGTTAAGAAATTCTGTTTCTGAATGGAATAAATGTCGATGTGGAGTATCTCCAATGGTTTTGATGGCGTTTCAGAAACTTCGAATTTTAGAGGTTTCTTTTGTCGATCATATTTGCACTTTGCACATAATTCACAGTTGTTAATAATTCTGGTAATAATGTGCTTCATATTAGGAAAAAAGTACTTTCTTTTAATATGATCCAGACTTTCTGTGATTCCCCTATGGTTCGAAGTTTTATGGTAAGTCCGTATTATGTTTTCTTGTTCATCAACTTCGATTATGTCTTTCAACAGAACCGTGCATCTAACAAGTTTTATAAAAGAGTTGTTAAAATACTTTGAGTAAACAGATTGAACAGCTTTAAAGGTCTTTTCATCTGCTAAGATGGCAGTAACTCTCTTTGTATTAATGTAGTTCTTAAAGATTTTCACTATTATTGATTCATCAGATATATTTTTGTACTCAATTTTGTATCTTCTTTTCTTTTTAAATATAATGTTTAGAGTAGAATGTAATTCGGCACGTTGTGGGTTTTCAATGAGAATAATTTGATTCGAAAATTCATTAATAGCCCTTTCAGAAATTGGAATGCCATCATTAGCATTCTCTAAAGCAGAATGAACCGTTTCTATGTTACTTTCATCGTCAAAATTATTGGCCATAGACATTATGTCAGGAGGATCTATTCGATAAGCGGAACCATCACTGACATGGACTTCCACACGAGACAGTGCATCGGCATTTGCATTTAATTTTCCTTTTTTATAGACTACCGTGTAATCAAACTCCTCAAGACTTAAACGCCAATGTAACAATTTGGAGTTTGGTTCCCGTAATGAATAAAGCCATGTTAAGGGCTTATGATCGGTAACAACTACAAATTTCCTGCCATATAAATAAGGACGAAAATATTTTGCGGACCAAACTATTGCTAACAATTCCTTTTCTATAGTGCTGTAGTACTGTTCTGATTTCGACAAGGTGCGGCTTGCGTAACAAACCGGTTTATCTGAACCAATTTGTCCTTGTGATAAGACAGCGCCGATAGCAACATTACTTGCGTCCGTTGTAAGGTTGAATGGCATAGAGAAGTCAGGATATTGTAGAAGAGGATCGTTACATAAAATTGTCTTACAGGTCTCAAAGCAGTCAATAAATTCTGTATCCAATGTAATACGGTTTCCTTTACGCAGGCATTGTGTCATGGGCTTGGTGATATTTGCAAAATCTTTTATAAACTTCCTATAGTATCCAAGAAGTCCCAAAAAAGACTTGATTTGTTTCGGGGTTCTAGGTATAGGGAAATTTTTAATGGCATCTATTTTGTCCGGGTTGGGTTTAACCCCATCAGATGTTACTAGATGCCCAAGGAATGATACTTCTTTTTGAAGGAATTGAGACTTATCCAACTGAATTTTAAAATTGGCATCACGCAACTTTTTAAAGACTTGTTCTAAATTTTCGATATGCTCTTGTAATGATGTTGAATAAACGATGATGTCATCCATATACACCAAACATATTTTGCCCTGTAGATCTTTCAAGACATAATCCATGATTCGCTGGAATGTCGATGGTGCGTTTTTCAGCCCAAAGGCATTCGAACGAATTCAAAGTGCCCATTATTAACTGAAAAAGCAGTTTTAGGGATATCATCTTTATTTACTTGGATTTGGTGGAAGCCCGAAGCAAGGTCTAACGTACTAAAGTACACTGACTTTCCTAGTTTATCGAGGATATCCGTAATGTTTGGTATAGGATACTTATCATCCACAGTTATTTCGTTCAACTTACGGTAATCAATTACCAATCGCCACTTGTTTTTTCCGTCTAAACCCTTCTTTTTTGGAACTATCCAAATTGGAAAGGACCAGGGCGAATAACTAGGACGTATAATTCCTTGATCAAGCATTTTAGAAATTTGGTTATGTATCTCTTCTTTATGGATATGTGGATAACGATATGATTTTGAATAAATCGGAATCTCATTCTTAGTCTTGATATGGTGTTTTATCTGACTTGAAAATGTTAAATTTTCACCTTCTTTAAAAAAAATATCCCTATATTTAACACAAAGACTGTTTATTGCATATCTTTCTTCCAAATTGAGATTATTAGTTGGAATAAGATCCTTTAGATCCAAATTTCTAACACTTCCGTTGTTACAAATTGAAAAGTTGTGGATTTCAATAATATTATTTGGAAGAATTAATTGGGTCGCTAGTGGCTGCTCCAAAAGAAACGTTTGAGGAGTTTGAAGAGAATTCGTAACTTCCACATATGCATACCAACGACGTGCTTGATAAAAGCCTTCGGAAATACTAAGTCCTTGTCTTATGGACAGCGGTTTTATATAAATATCACCAAATTCAACATCAACTGGGACATGACATATTAGTTTGCTTAAATCCGCCACAGTATACGTTTTTGATATAACGTTAGATTTGAACTGTATAGGTATTTTTATGTTCTTGTTTTCTAAAAGTGAGTTATTAAGATCAATCTTGAATTCTAAATTCCTTAATATGTCGGTTCCTATTAGGCCATCGAAAAAATTATGGAATTTAAAGATAAAAAGTGATATGGGCTTGTCCGTTTGAAATTCGCGTAGTCCGTTTAATGTTATTTTTTGATTAACAAATCGAGTTTCAAATATTGTTTTAATTTGTAAAGTATCTATTGTTTCCAAAGTATTTATATCAACAGCATCAGGACTAATAAACGATTTATTGCTTCCAGTATCTATTAAAAATTTTAATTTGTTCTTAGTAATGCTTTCAATTATTATATATGGTAGGACACTGGAATTATAATTATTAATTTCAAGATAACCTATTGTGTCTACGAGGCAAGTGAAAGGAAATTTTGTGTCATCAATCTCACTTTGAATAATTTGGTTTTGAGGGTTTGGGTAGTCTGGGTAGTCTGGGTACTGGTAATGAGCTTGAGGCTCTTGAAAATAAAAATTGTTTGGTTCTTTATGGTAACAATATTCGGCTGTTTGTTCATTGTTGCTATTGTTCTGTGTATTGGTAATTTCAATGTTATGTAATTGGGGTTGTCTACGATTCTGAAAGCTATTGTTGTTTCTGAAAGTGTTTGAGGTATTTTTACTCGTATTACCACTGTTAGTTTCCATGGGTTCTTGAGGTGGAAATTTTCTGACATAATGGTTCGTATTACTATTGTTTGGTATAAACGGTGTTAAATTATTAGTTGGGCGATATTTAAACATTGCGTTTGGAGCTGTGTTTTGTCTGTACATAGCTTGGGTACTTGCAAATGTTGGTCGAGATTGAAAATTATTGTTGATATTCCTAACTTGGTAGTTCTGAAATCCTGTTCTGTTTGGATGGATATTATTTGGTTGTAAATGAGATTGGTCTCGAAAATAATAACAATTCTGCTCTTGAAGACAAAGACTAAATGCGTCGGACAATTTCGAAGGTCTCATAGCCCTTATTGTTGATCCTAAAGGATCTTTCAAGCCAGAAAGAAAAGTATTAAAACACATTTCCTGATATAACTTTTGTTTTGCAATTATAACATTATTATCAGTTTCGTGAACATTTAAATGATTCATCATTGCTGACGAAATATCTATTATCTTAGAGTAAAAATCTTCTACTGTATTCTGGCCCTGTCTAAGCTGATGTAGATCCCTAATCAAGCTAGTTTCATTTCGTTTATCCGAATAATGCACAATTAAATTTTGTCTAATATCAGCCCAGTCTACTGGCGTCCCATACATATTTAAAACTTCATTAGCGGAACCGGTAATTTTATTTCTAATCGCCCGAAGTATGATTTTTGGGTAGCCAGTAGAATTTGTTCGCGGAATACAACTTAAAATTTCTTCAACATTGCTCAAGAAATCGTGCAATGATCTCGGATTTCCATCAAAGCATGGCAAGTCCTTAACCGCATCAGGAATCCTGAGTGAGTTAAAGATGTCCGTAGCTAATGTTTGATTATTGAAGGTCATTGCTTGTTTTGTTTCTTGAGCAGTGCCTACTTGATTAATAAGAAGATAACGCGAGTTCGGTTCGGTTGAATCAATAGTGCCTGAATTAGAATTATGCAAACCAATGTTAGGTCTTTCCGGTAAAACAAATACACGTCTAGGGCAACTAAATTTATTCCTTTTAATATTTAGATGTCTTAAGGAAGGCATGGGAAACCACTTTTCACTGATACAAAGTAGGACTCACCTTACCAGGATAGTTGAAAAAGCTTTAGCAGAGCGGGAAAAAGTCCAGATGTGAGCAGCAATTATCCAGTATTATGGTCACGAAAAGGTTCGTAGATACGACTGCGCCAGTTATGTTCGATCAGTTTATCGAACGTTATAATGTTAATTAAATATTTCAAATGCAACTTAATTTAAACTTTTTTATTTTACGTATACTTATAACAATAGCTTAATTAATGTGGGTCAGCATTCGGTCAACCTCCGAGTCAGACTGGTCTCTCGCTCACTAGCTGTTCACCGATAGTCCACTTGTTTTTCCATCTTCTTCTTGTTGTAACGGTGCGTTGCTTGGAAAACAATATCGATTGTTGTTGCTTTGCTCATAGCATGTTGGGTTGGCGTTGTTTACAATTTGTTTCGCATTATTTACCGATGTAGTGGCATGTGTTAAGATGATACATGGGATCATTGTTGTTGTTGCCAAATACAGTGATCATGGGCTCATAGATTATGGTAAGCAAATCAACAGTTAATCCGACTACGATAGTTGCTACCTGATGTGCTTGTTACCATGGACGATAAGTAACATGTAACTCGCGCGATCGACGACACAGAGAGGTGCCACCCCAGGAACGATGTTCGCTAGTTATACCGAAATGTAAAACGTCAAAGCCAAAGATACAAGGCTCCAACAGAATCCTGTCGAGATGAACAAGGAAATATCGTAGTTGAGCCACAGTCGATGCTGAGGATATAGAAGTATATGCTGTCAACACGAAGGGACACACAACATCGACGAAATGGACAGAACGTCACCATTGACAAATATAACCTTGAGGCAGTACGGGACTTTGTCTATCTCGGCTCTGCTATTAACTCTGACATCAACATCTCGTAAGAAAATAAATGAAGAATTTCTCTAGCTAACCGCTGTTTCTTCGGGCTAAGAAGACAATTCAGAAGTAATGCCCTCACTCGAATTACGCAGGAGATCCTATATAAGATCCTGATCATCCCAGTCCTGCTCTACGGCGCTGAAGCATGGACCGTTTCAAAAGCGGAAGAAGAAAATTTTGGTTGATTTGAGAGGAAAATTGAAAAATCTTCGGTCCCGTTTGTTTTGACGGGCTATGGAGACAAAGATTCAACCAAGAACTATACGAGCTATACAGCGGCATGCCCCTGGTCAAAAAACTCCACATTGGACGTTTAAGATGGCTAGGACATTAGAGGCAGTAGAGGAAGACCTCGCCTTAAGTGGCGCGCAAAAGTAAAAACCGACCTCAACCAACTTGGAGTGTGCAACTGGAGGCACTCCGTGCTAATTTTAGAAGCATGTTGGTTGAGGCCCAGGTTCTTTCCAGACTGTAGCGCCACTTAAGTAAGTAGTATACTCTTTACACTCGGTATACGGGGAGTGGATCTTAGTCGCATTCTACAACAGGCATGCATCGGATATATTCTGACCTCTAACCCGAAGGGGTGTATTAAAACTGTTCCCAGAGTGAAGTGTAGCTTCTCATATTTCTTTTAACTTTTAACTAACTATTCCTCTACTTTACGTTGTACATTTTTGTATACACCAATTAATTAAAGTTAAATGTTATATTTTGATAAGAACAATTTATTTTCTATATAGATACGCAAGGAGTTTGAAAATATGTACGGATACAACACATGCAACATAGATAGTATTGAAGACATAGGAAATCTGAATTCAAAAACATCTGATAATTTATTAGCACCTATAACTGCTGTCATTGCGCATTTTATACATAATAATGAAGCCGTGGAATCTATAGAAATTCAAAAGTAAAACCTGTTGTCTTAATAGAATACACTTACTAACTTTTTATTTTTATTTTAGAAGATCGGATGATTTAAGATTCATTTCAATGCTGCAAAATAGTCTGCAAAGGCAAAATTTGATTTTAAATGATGTCCCACACTCAAAACTGGAGGAAACACAGCAAAATTTAGAGAATCTCTTAACAACAATATTAATCGCTGTTTCGACTATATTAGTAACATTATGCTTGATGCTTGTTATTGCTTTTGTGATGAAAACTAGAGCTCTTAATAGAAAGTTAAAGGCATTCGAACCACCTGTATTCGGCTCAACAACATCGAATTTAAACAGATTAGGAGCACCTACTACAAATATTTTTTCAGTAGAGGGCTCAAACCCAGTCATTACCAACAAAGTCTATAGCACTGAAAGTAAAAATGATATCAAAAGAAGACGATCTAATGATACAAGGTAAGCAAACAATTAAACTTTATAAATTAACTCTCAAAGTGTTATAACATAGGTAGTATGTATAAAATAATTACTATAGTCTATCCCATTGGGTAAGTAAAGTATGTCATTGAAGACATTACTCGACTTACTTTCAATTAAAATAACTCGATTACAATGTTATACATTTTATTATCCATAACCGTTGGGGGAACGAGGGCAGACTCTGATTGGCTTAAACTTGATTTGCTAAACGATTAAGCCAGGCCGCTTGAACAGGGATGGTGGCGGATGAACCGAAAGACCAACGGCAGCGCTCAATCCCATAACTGATGGCCCCGTGTTCCATGGGTATCAGTCGCGAAACCGACTGGATTCGAAGAAAAGACCAGTTAAAAAAAGGAAAGCTGTATCATCTCCTGAAATTATAAGCCAAGACAAAGAGATTTTTAAAAAAGCGAAACAGCTGAAACAACAGCCACCACCGCCAATTAATGTGATCGGTATTGACGACTTTAACAAGTTACATACCTTGAAATAATCGTTGGCATTGTCGGACTACCAAGTAACTTCGCTCAGAAAAAATACTTGTAAAGTCTGCGTAAAAGACCCGGAAAGCTACCGTCTGTTATCTCGGAAGCTGAATATCGAAAAAAATGAATTGCGTTATAGCTACAGGGTTACATGCATCGTGCTTAAAGGATAACATTGCCGTTAACATTGTCAAACGAGAAAAACAGCAAAAATATGGCGAAGAACATGTTATTAAACGAGGTCCTTTATTTATACTCTCTTTCGATAAAGAAGAATTTTTGAATAAAATTTATGAAATAAAAACACCACTTAATATTGTTGTAAAAATTGAACCAATGCGTAAGGATTCCAAATTAGTTCCTCAGTGCAAGCGCTGCCAAGGATATAATCATACGCAAACATATTATCAAAAAGAACCGAGGTGTGTCAAATGTGCCGGAAATCATATGACAGTAGATTGTAGGTCAGATAAGAAAACTCCTCCTATCTGCATCAGCTGTAAAAGCAATAATCCTTGAAATTATCGCGGCTGCGAAGTAGCTAAGGAGTTGCAAAAACGACGGGAGAAATTAATTCACAGAAATTGAATTTAAAAAAGAAAATACCTAAAACTCCGATTAAAAATTTGTCGAACTACGCGGCCATCAGAAATCGGTTCGGATCCTGTACATCCAAAAACAACTGTACAAACTTATGCCCAAGCTATAGTATCTGATGAAGATCCAAAAAATATCTCACCTGACCCAGTTACAAACGTTTTTTCGATATGTTCAATATCCGAAACTCACGCAAAGAGTAATTCGAAATTAAAGATTAAAGGTTACCTCGGATATCATGCTCTACATCCATCGAATAAGGCTAGAGATGTAGCCTCACTATATATAAAAGAGTGTATCGAACATTGGATTGATCTTAAATAAGAAATCGACACAATGCAAGTTAGCTCTATACAAGTCAGAAGCAGACATCTTCAGAAAGGTATCTTCTGTTTACTGCCCAACGCGATGCAAGATTGAGAAAATTGACTTTGAAAACTTGCTTAATTCCCTCGGACAGCGTTTTGTCATCGGAGGGGACTTTAATGCAAAACATACATCGGGGGGATCTAGATGCATGTCAGAGAAAGGATGATTTACGAAGTAGGTAGAAAGTACAATACCGAATTTCAGTTTACGGGTAAACCAACTTACTGGCAAAATGATGTTACAAAAATACCAGATTTGACCGATTTCTTCATATTGAAAGGTGTGCCGTCCACTCGAATCAAAGGTGACGAATTCTCTGATCTTTTCTCTGATCATTCTAATAATGAGCGAGTCAATCGTTTGAAATGCAAACACACCCAGACTAACAAACGGGAAAACCAACTGTGAAGACTTAAAAAACGATATTGAAAACAATATTCGATTGGGTTTATCGCTTAGATCCCCTTGAAGTCGTGGTTGACTCCTTTATCGTCCAAAAAGCAGCATGGAATAATACTCCTCAACAACACAAAATAGAGAGCTATAGTAATATCAAGTACCCATGGGAAATAAAAGATTCGGTTAGACAAAAAAGAAAAGCTCGAAAAAGATGGCACCAAACAAAACACATCTCAATCATAAAATGGTCAAAAAACGCTGTGCCTCCAATTAGGGTAAATCAAGATGTTTGGACAAAAAGCGATAAAGAAAAAGCAGACGTTTTTGCCGCACATCTTGAGGAAACATTAAAACCATTAGATGGTCCAGAATACATTAACTTATTCGAAACTACAACCGAGAGTAATCTAGTTAGATATGCAAGTATTGCCGAGCTTAAACGGGAAATACAGAAATCAAAGCCTAAAAATGCTTCGGGTTATGACCTAATTAAGGAGAACTTCTTAAAATGTTGCCCCGAAAAGCATTAACTAAACTTCTTTATATTGTAAATGCAGCAATTAGATTAGAATACATACCAAGACAAGAGCTGCCGTTGAGCTCTATAAGCATGGAAGAAGGGAAGAACACCGGCTTTTCAGAAAGAAGAAAAAAGAAGCAAGAAAAGCGCGCGATCTAGTATATAGAGAGGTGCCACTCTAGGAACGATGTTCGCAAGAAAACGTCAAAGCCATGGATACAAGGCTCGAACAGAACCCTGTCGATATGAAGAAGGAAATATCGTAGTTGAGACACAGTCGATACTGATGATATGTAAGAACCACTTCTGTAGACTCTTAAACGGCGATGACGAACAACATTCCGCTGTCAGGCCGAACGAACCATTCAATATTGGCAACTAAAACGAAAACTGCCAACCACCCGACCTGAATGAAGTGAAGAAAGCAATATCTAAACTCATGTCTAATAAGGCTGCCGGAAATAATAGCCTTCCCGCCGAGCTTCATTCAGGCGGCGGAGTGGATTTGGTATGAAACATCCACCAACTCATAAGCCAAATCTGGTCGGAAGAAAGTATGCCTCAAGAGGTACCCTCTTAACTGCGCCAACTAAAGAGGCATAAGTCTCCTCATATGACTTCTTCAATTTGATTCTTGAGAGGATTGTGCAAAACTAACGAGCCAACACTAGAGTCACAATTTTCCAAAACCGGTACAAATACTAGCATACGCCGAGTATATATTGACATCATTGGTCGGACCCAACGTGATGTCATATCCACTTTTGCTAGTATAGAGAAGGAAACAAAAAAATGGGTTTAGCAGTAAATGAGGGCAAGTACGAAGTATATGCTGTCAACACGAAAGGACACACAACATCGACGAATTGAACAGAACGTCACCATTGACAGATATAACTTTGAGATAGTACGGGACTTTGTCTATCACGGCTCCGTTATTAACTCTGACAACAACATCTCATCAGAAATCAAACGAAGAATTACTCTTGCCAACCGCTGTTTCTTCGGGCTAAGAAGGTAATTCAGTAGTTAAGCCCTCACTATAACTACTAAGAAGTTCCTAGGAGTTCCTGATCGTTCCAGTCCTGCTCTACGGCGCTGCAGCATGGAACGTCTCAAAAGCGGATGAAGAAATCCTTGGTCGATTAAAGAGGAAAATTCTTCGAAAAATCCCGTTTGCGTTGACGGGCTATTCAGACGAAGATTCAACCAAGAACTATACGAGCTGTATAGCGACATGCCCCTGATCGAAAAAATCCGCATTGGACGTTTAAGATGGCTTAGACATATAGAACGAATGACACCAATACTCCGGCTAGCAGAGTCTTCGATTCCCTGCCAGACCTCGGACGCAGTATAGAAAGACCTCGCCTTAAATGGAAACCGATCTAAACCAACTTGGAGTACGCAACTGGAGGCAGTTAGCTAAAGACCGGGCTAATTGGAGAGGCATATTGGTTGAGGCCCAGGTTTTTCCAGACTGTAACGCCACTTAAGTAAGTCAGTAAGTAAAGCCTTTAACCATGAGTAGAATTTCTGTGTACCTACACGATGCCAGATGCTTCAGACGCAGTATCAACATCGCCGCAGCAAGCCGCAGCTGGCGAGACCAAAGTGTCGAATTTTGACTATGTGAAACCACTGCTCCGTCGGGCCATATGTGTGTTCGCTCGTTGCAAGAACAGATTGTCAGCTCAAGGCCACATAAATCCAGTTGAAGAGTTTGAGTGACATACTTAAATTAGTGATGCAGTCATTCGTGCTGGCCGGTGCAAGGGTTGCTTGCACCCGATTGCACGATTGGCATCAAACTATGTCCAGCTGCCAGCTATACTTGGACATTCGCTAAGCTTTCACACACAGTCGCCAGCCACGCATTCAGTGCAGACATCCGCGTATCCTACGCTACCTTCATACGTATCGTCACCATACTTTCATCCGTAACAACCACAATTGTACGGACTGTCACAACATTCGTACATTCAACCGACCAATTTTGGAAATATTCCGAGCCACTTATCAGGGACTAATGTACACACCTATTACATGCCACGTAAGGTGCAGGATCTCTCTATGTTTTGCGGGGATACAGGTGACTGGCCCATGTTTAACAACACGTTCTTGCAGACAAACGCCGCCTTCAACTACATAACTTAAGAGAACAACCAGTGGCTACAAAAATCTTTCCAAGGCGAAGCGAAGGATGCTGTCCAATCTCCATTGATCCACCCCGACAATGTGGGAAGTATCATGGTAAAATTGCGCTTTAGATTTGGTCGCCCGGAACAGCTTATCAACAGCCAGCTGAGTCAAGTTCGTGAGTTACAGCCAGACATCGAGTCCAACATGGGTCGTCTCATACCATTCGCAACAAATGTAAGGAATTTGTCTGTATTTTTTAAATCTGTGAATGGCCAGCACCACATTGCCAACCCATCGCTACTTAAAAAGTTGGTTTGTAGGCTGCCTGTGGCTAGTTGCCGAAAAAACAACATTTGTTCCAAAGAAGACATAATAAGTAACTCCACGAAGTCTCACCCAAGCCAATATCGGTGGAACAGCTTAGTCAACAAGTTCCTAAATGTTCCACCACTGGTAGTGTGTTAGCGACCAACAAGATTTCAAGCAATCACTAGAAGGTCCTATTTCGAGTTTTGCCGGTAACACCGGTAATGTCCCAAATAAGTGTATCAACACATATTGATCTTTTTGGTCTTCGATCTCCATTTTGGACGCGTACGTAGTTAAGGAAATGGGCCTCAAAGGCAGCCATCACCAGCTTAATGTCAAATGAATTGGGGAAAAACAAGCACAGGAGTCTTCATTCGTTGTCGACATGACGATTAGTGGAGCAGGTATGAATAACAAATATCAACTTCGTTCTGTATATGGTGTCTCGGATCTAAGGCTTCCAACTCAACAAATTCTCCAGGACTTGGATCTATCAAGCCGCCTAAAGGAGTTCCCTATGTAGTCATATTCCATCGCCGTTCCGAAACTTTTAATTGGGCTCGATCATTGCCATTTGGGCCTGCCGACCGAAGTGCGGAGTCTTGGAAAGAATGGACCATATGCAACGCATACGAAGCTTGACTCGGCTGTATTTGGTCCCACCCCGATGACCACTATCGCGAGCACACCTTCGTGGCTCCTAACCTACACCGATTCCGCTGATGCCGTCCTACACAACCTTGTTGCTGACTATTTCAGCGTTGAAAGTTTTGGAGTAGGAGTTTTTCCTCCAGTAGAATGCAAAGAAGATATTCGTGGCATAAAACCAGGTGTTCGTTTATCTATACTTAATTTCAATAAAGAAAAAAAATGTTAACAAAAGTTATGAAATAAAAACAATACTTAATATTGTCGTTAAAATTGAACGCATGCGTAAGGATTCCAAATTAGTTCCTCAGTGCAAGCGCTGCGAAGGATGTAATCATACGCAAACCTATTGTCAAAAAGAACCAAGGTGTGTAAAATGTGCCGGAAATCATATGACAGTATATTATAGGTCAGATAAGAAAACTCCTCCTATATGCACCAACTGTAAAGGCAATCATCCTGCAAATTATCGCGACTGCGAAGTAGCTAAGGAGTTGCAAAAAAAAGGGGCAAAATTTATGAGTATTAATTCACAGAAATTGAATTAAAAAAGGAAAATGCCTAAGACTCCGATTAAAAATGTGTCGAAGCCAAAGCAGGGGTTAATTGAAAAACATAGATTTTCACAATCTACGTGGCCATCAGAAATCCGTTTGGATCCTGTTCATCCAAAACCAAATATACAAACGTATGCCTAAGCTATAGCATCCGATAAATATCAAAAAAATATCTCACTTGACCCAGTTCTTTATTTTTTTTTATTTATTCGTTCAATTTTTTAATCCATTTATTCGTTTAACTGTTATAAATATATATCTTCGTTTGAATTGTTAAATTATTTATATGTTTATTTATTTATCTATTTCCATATTGTTATTATTTCCATCTATAAATATCTAATTTAAATAAATTCTAATTTATTTATCTAGTCATTAGTATCGCCTTATTATTATTACATATATATTCAAATTGAAGGTTTTTTTCGTATTTTCCTTCAGTATTATTATATTTTCGTCACTGTGAATTGCTCAAATATGTTTAAAATCATGTTTCAGAAGAAAGATACAAATTATCATATCTCTGTATGTAACTAACCTATTGTAAATTTATATAGGAAATAAATATCTATCTATCAATAAAAAAAACCGCTGGAAAAGAATCGAATTATTCACTTTGGAAAGCAATTAACTCAAGAGCTTTGGGCAAAAAGCGATAAAGAAAAAACAGACGTTTTTGCCGCACATCTTGAGGAAACATCTAAACCATTTGATGGTCCAGAAAACATTAATTTATTCGAAACTACAACCGATAGTAATCTAGTTAGATATGCAAGTATTGCCGAGCTTAAATTGGAAATACAGAAATCAAAGCCTAAAAATGCTTCGGGTTATGACCTAATTAGGGAGAACTTCTTAAAATGTTGCCCCGAAAAGCATTAACTAATAATTGAAAAAGTTTTTGAAAGGAAATTACTCGGTCGCTTGCACACCATTATTGATCAGATACGCCTTTTTCCTGACCATAAATTTGGGTTTAGAAGTATTTTTTCCTATTTTTTTTTTAAATTTGGCATCTCGGATTGCAATTGCGTGGAGATAAATTCAGCAGATAGTGCGCAGGTACAGATGCTGGGCCATCTTTTGCACTGCACAGCACACCATACAAATAATTTTTTTTTTTAAAACGCCTTTATGAAAAAAGTTGTCTTTTTGGGAGTCGAAGGTTCTGCGACGTCAGCATCAACTCATTTCACCTTTCGGTCCCTCCCGTTCGCCCATTCTCGGTGTTGTATCATCAAGGGGTTTTAATGTACAAAATAATATCATCACGAAGTCGAAGTAAGACACCCAAATTGATGGTCAGGTAAAAGGCGTTTCTGATCAATAGCGATATCAGGGGCGAATTTATACTGTAAACATTCGACTGTGGACCAAGTTCATCGAATTACAGATGTAATTGAGAAAGGTTTCGAACAAAAGAAAATTTGCACAGCCGTAATTTTTGACGTGCCGAAAGCTTTTGACAAAGTTCGGCATGGAGGCCAAACTAAGACAGTTCTGCTTGAAAAATTATATAAAATCCTCGTGTCGTATCTTGACCATAGACTCCTCCGTGTGAAACTTGAAAACGAATATTCGGAGTTCAAAGAAATATTGGCAGGAGTATCACAAAGCAGCGTCCTTGGAAGACTCTTGTACCTCCTATTTAAACGTGATATCCCACAAACAAACGATACAATAGTTGCCACGTTTGCTGCCGTACAGCTATACTAGCAGTTGGCACAACAATACAGAAAACAAATATGAAATTACAAAATGCTCTTAACGAGGTTAATGAATGGACAAAACCCTGGCGGATTGCAATTAACGAGAGCAAATTGATTCATGTAGATTTTTCGTGTGGACAAACAATTTTTCCGTATTTTTCAATATTTCTCAATTAAAATGGAAATCGCATGCGAACAATTTCAAAATAAATACAGATAACTGTACTGGTTACTCGGAAAATATTCAAGGCTTAACCTTGATAACAAGCTGCTCTTATGCAAGCAAGTGCTAAAGCCGGTCTTTACATATGGTATACAACTATGGGGTTGTACCAGTGAAGTGAATACCAGTTGAAAACGATATGTTAAGATCATTCGCCAATGCGCAGTGGTATATAAGGAATGAAGACCTACCCTGAGATCTGGGCATTCCAGCGGTTAAAGATGAAACGAAAAATTTTGCACGCAAACATAAAAAAAAACGTTTATTGAGACACGTTAACATAACGGTCCTCCAAATTCTTGACGAAACAAATTTATTGCGGCGTCTTCTAAGAACTAAGCCCTTAGATTTGAGTCGATAATAACAAATCGCGCTATAAATGGCGGAAAAGCAGGAACTCTCAAAGGAAGGTTACCGCAAACATTCATTACTCTGGATAAACAAAATGCTAGATAAGTCGCATACTTACTTGCAGTACAAATCCATTGTGTGGATCGTTTTATACCCTATCCCATCCCATCCTTTAAATTAATACCCCCTGAATGTGGGTTTTATAACAAAGAAATATTAAAATTAAAACATATTGTTCAGATAGTTTATTAAAATCTTGTATGGTTTGACCAAAAACAACGTTCTTCTCCTGCATATAGTATGGCGTAGGGTATACAAATGCTTTTTGTATGAAAACGCCTCCAAAAAGTGGGAGTGGCTAAAACTGATATATGGAAGAAATGTTTACATTTCCAAAACCAATTATTTTGCATCAATTTTTTTTTTTAAATTTTAAAAATTTTACCGAAAAAATTTTTTTAATGAAAAAAGTTGGCGTGGCAATAAACTTTGTATAGACGAAATATAGTCATTAGGATTGTATAGATATCTTCTTTAGACACTTTTTAAAAAATTTTAGCGATTTGGCCTAAAATTAGGTTTTTCTAAAAAGGGGGTGTGGCAGTACGTGGATTTCAAAAATGTTTACACTTGTTCGAACAGCAATGATCACATGTACCATTATCCTAGCTCAAAATTGTAGACCCAAAAACCGGTTACCTACAGACTCAGCTTGATCGACTCAGCTAGCGATTCTGAGTCGATCCATATACTTTGAGTCATACCTAGCTAAATTATTTCACTATATTACAAACTATGTATCAAAACTAATATACCCCACCAGCCCACGGAAAAACGAAATTCTTATCTACGGAAGGGTCCTCCAGAGTACCAGGCGCTGGCATCTATTTTCTTCAACTTTCGGGAAGAGCCATCGCCGTGTGTGGAGACATCAGGGAGCCGCCAAATTGGAATTGTCAGAAATACATGTACGCCCAAAGATTTCTTTGGCGTGATGTAGATGATAGCAAACCGCCGGATGTATATGATATGTTGGTTATGACGTTTAAAGCTGCCTGCTTGCCTTGTGCTGCTCTATATTCCACAATCAGTATAAACGATCCACGTGCCGTCAAACCCATTACTGGTTTGCATTATGTTGATGGCTTAGTTGACAGCTTTGGGATTTCAAATTATGGTGGAAGTGAGGATGCCCTTGCAGCAGTTGCATATTGTCGAGAAACGAACCAGAATGACGAGAGGTCAAGATCGCTTTGTGCTCCAAGATGCAGTTTTGGGTTCCCGTCTCATGAGGACAATATATGAAGGACACTCCTTCCCTGACACCAGAAAGGTCCTGTGGAGCGACTCTTCGACGGTAATAAAATTAATCAACAGTGAGAGCCGACGGTACAAGCCGTTCGTTTACTATCGAATAGCCGAATTATTGGAGACCACGCAGCAAACCAACTGGAGGTGGTTGCCGACATCAGAAAATCCAGCAGACGACGCAACGAGGGCTAAGAGTAAGGTTGTCTTTAGTCCGTCATCCAGGTGGTTGAACGTCCCGCTTTCTTGAACCAGCCGGAGGAGAACTCGCCAGTCAATGCCAATATTAAAGGTCACCACGACGTTGAAAAAGAGCTTCGCCCAAAATATACCCTCGTGGTAGTAAGTAATGGATTAATGGATTGGAACCGTTTTCCCTCTTTCAGAAAGACTGTCCGGACCATGGCATGGGACTAACTAACGGAAGAGCCGCTTACGCCTAACCTCTTTTTGTTGGGCTCAGCTAACACAGCTGCAACACCAAGGATGCAGGAATCTGATGAGAAGCTGTGCCGTTTGAGAAAGCAGTGGAGAGTCGCCCGCCAATTAAGAGACGGGTTTTGGCAGCGGTGGGTGCTGTAGTACCTTCCAATTTTGACACGCCGCGCCGAGTCAAATGGTGCAAAAGGACGAAGCCAATCGAAGTCGGAAATGTCGTTCTCAAATTGTTCTGCCACATATACAAAACTGACTGGAATTTTTATACCTGCAACCCAAAAAAAATTAAAAAAAAAGTCAATGATTTTGCATCAAAAAGGGGGCGTGGCAAAAAACGGTGTATAGACGATATATAGATATTAGGATTGCCTAATTATCTGCTCACAAACTTTTTAAATTCCTTAAAATTTTGCCAAAGAGAACGTTTTTTTTTCAAATGTAGGCGTGGCATAGAGCGGAATCCAAAAAATGTTTACACTTGTTTTGCTTCAAAATTTCAGGCTCAAAACCCTTATGGGATATGGCATAAAAACGGAAATTTAGGCGTCAGTGTTGTATCTATTACTTCATTTATTTCTTAAAATTGTCATGTCAAGCTTCAGCAACTGCTTTTTTTAAATACTGAAAATGCATAGACTGGATGAATGGATCGACTCAGTATCGATAGGTGAATCGATTTAGCTGTCCGTCTGTCAATCCGTCCGTCCGTCAGTATGTGTGCCACCGATTCTTATGCCTTAGATTTGGAGCTAGAAGTTTAAAATTTGGTATATAGACTATCTATCCGAAAAAGCAGATTATATATAAACATTTTTGTTTTTATTATGCCCAAATAGTCAATAATGACAAATTAACTCGCTGTGAAAGAGAAAGATGCGTACGACCCAGTCGTTCACCCAACACTCGTTTGTATTTCATTGCCATAAATCCGATTACTGCCACGCTCTTTTTTTTATATAAAAACGGAGCTTTTTTGTTATGATAATATAAACATTTCGTTCATATATCACGCCCACTATTTGGAGTTCCTACAAAAAACATTTGTCTACCCTACGCCATACTATATGCAGAAGATAAACGTTGTTTTTTGTCGAACCATACAAGATTATTGTAAACTGCCTGAACAATATGGCGTGACAATGTCGTTTTCAATATTTAAGGATGGGATGGGAAAGGGTATTAAGACTTCTCACATGTTAAAATAAACGTCTTTACTGATCGAAATTTTAAACATTGTTCTGCTCAAGATTTTTAGACTATATTATTGTTTATATTTCATACATTATAAGCGTTTCATTAAAAAAAAAAACGGTTTTCGTTAAAAAAGTTTTGATGCATACTTCAAAAATAATGTCAGAAGCTTTTCGTCCTTAAATTATTTTGACTCACGTCCATTTTTGGTGGGCGTTTTCCTACAAAAACGATTGGTATACCATACCACATAGCAAGTTAACACGATCGGCTATTCACCTGACGATAAAAAAATGATTGCGCTGCAATTTAATCATACACGCGCATCCGTTATGCGCTTCACGACGAACGGTGTCAACTTGCGCACTCCAGGTGCGAGATTACGGCAATGGGTCTGCGTGGGAACCAAGGCCAAGGAAGTTTAGGTGTTAGGTAAAATAATAATTGTAGTCAGTTCGAATTGGTTAGCAGAATAAAGCACACATAATTTATAACGTTATTAGTCGTTTGATTTAAGATAATCCCCGTGGAGCACGATTTCGTGCGGGATTTACATTTTTTTAGAATTGACAGGACAATAGTCCTTTACTTAGCATATGCAATTGAAAATTGTTTTGGTGAACCATCAAATATTTTGATAAACTGTCTGTCTTATAAAGAGAAAGATATTGTTTTCGTTAATGTTTTCGACCTCGAGATTTTGATTGGTCCGTCTACGCGTACAAGCCTAATTCATTCTAAACGGACTTTTCAGTTTTGGCCAATATCTGAAAATCATTATTATTCACATGGACACCGATTACTTCCAATGACAGGATAAACGTTCGTATAATCACATTTCGACTTTATAAATATCATTTTTAGCATCATTAATCAAAATAAATATTATTGTTTATTATGCCCAAATAGCCCAAATGTCAAATTAACTCGCTATGAAAGAGAAAGATGCGTACAACCCAGTCGTTCACCCACCACTCGTTTATATTTCATTGCCATAAAGCCGCCATTTTGTGGATATTAATTTGAAGGATAGTATGGGATAGGATATTCAATAATCCGCACAATGAATTGTAGCCTTCTCATGATTACATGCATATGTTTATACCCTTTACCATAGGGGTATATGGCTTTTGATACATAGTTTGTAACAAAGAGTAATAGTTTAGCTAGATGTTCCTCAAAGTATATTGATTTAGCCATGTCTGTCTGTCTGTTCGTCATCGATTTTGTGCCTTAAATTTTGATCAAGGATCCTTAGCCGTGCCTGCAGAAAAGGTGTAAAAATTGTTAAGATCCGCCCACTGCTACGCCCACTTTTAAGAAAAACGTTGTTTTTGGGCAAAGGTGTGTCCGTCATGAAGGTATACTTCTTTGTTTTGCCGCCATTTTGGTAAACATTAGTCTTGACAGTTCCTATTTGGCAGTCGTGAAGTAGACACGTGGCAAATTTATTATGGAAAAATATTCGATAAACCAACTTTAAATAATTTTATCAAAATCAATCATCGATTACTATGACGATGAGAAAGTTACGTGAAATTGTTGACAGAAACAACGTGCCAACAAACGCACTTTTTATCATGTAGTGAATGATTTCGAAGAAACGGGGTCTGTAGGTGATAGGCCCAAGCATAGACCACAACGTACTGCAAGATCGGCTGAAAACATTACTGCTGCTCAAGGAAGTGTTCAAAACAATCCATCAACCTCACTTTGACGCCGTGCTCAGGAGCTTGGGCTTGAGAAAACAACTTTGACCTCAATTTTGCACAAGGATTTGCATTTGTTTCCATTTAAGAGTCAGTTGACACAAGAGCTTCTTCCACAAGATCATTTACGCCGTCGTACATATGCATATAAGATGTTACAGCTAGCCCATGACAATCCCGATTTACATAAAAAAATCATAATGAGTGACGAGGCACATTTTCATTTGAATGGATATGCAAATAAATAGAATAGTCGGTTCTGGGCAAAGGAAAACCCTCAAATTATTAATCAGTCACCTTTGCATCCATTAAAAGTCTGGTGTGCAAATTGGTCAGGAGGAATCATTGGACCTTACTTCTTTGAAAATGAAAACAAGACGGTACCACATCGCAGCCAGGATTACAATGGAATTACTGCGAGACCTCTTTCCACAACAAGGTATTTCAAGAAATGGTGATGTTGATTGGCCTCCACGGTCGTCTGATCTGACTGCTCTGGACTTCTTTTTGTGGGGATATCTATAATCTATATATAATTACTATCGGAACAAGATGTGCTGACAATGTAATTTTCTATTTTTCATTGCCATTCAGTATTAAGTCACACCTAATTTTTGGGACATTACTTTTAAATATGGGATGGGATATTGTATTCAACAGCACAGCGGATTGTAACCTTCTCATATGTTTTTATTGTTGTTGGTTGTTGTTTTTGAATGAACAAATTGTAGTGACAATTTCAATGTTCTATATATAATCCCCATTAAATGCTAAGCAACGCCCAATACTCGGACTAGCAATCCATATGTCAGTTCGAAAATGCTGAGTTATGATAATAAAATTTGGTATTATAACACAAGAATAAATAGTTTTAAAATCTTCCCACGCTCAAGCCCACATACTAAAAAAATGTAGATTTTTCGTCGAACACCAAGGAATGTTTTCGAATGTACAAGATGTTCAGGCTTTCCAAAGCTAAAATATTATTAACTGTCTACGTAGCTTACAAAATATTCAAAACAATTATTCTGTTTTTTTTTTATTTTCTAGCTTGGAATCAGAAGATGATTGCGATTTTGTTGGCATCATGAACGACCCAATTTTTGCTATAAAAGGGAACCAACAGGTATAAAACTAAAATCTTTCTATATGAGACTGTAATAAATACTCTTCATTCAATTTCAGCTAATAAATCAAGAAGCATGATGGCTGTTTTCGGAAAATTGTCTATGTACTCAAATCACCTTAGCTTCAATATAATTGTAAATTATACATATTGATTGAATTAAATTCAACTAAGTATGAAAATATATATTTACTTTCGATAGAAAAAAATCAAGTGTGAGTTCACACGCGGTTGGAGTGAAACTGTAACTGTAAACGCGAATGAAATTTGTCTTTATCAGTTTGCAACCTTGTTCTACCGCATAAACTAGGTTAAAGAATTTCAAATATTACCTCACCCAAACCTCCGTTCCCAGGCCTACAAATCGGTTTTTTGCCAGTTGAACTCATCTTATTCTCTTCCAAAAACCAACAACACGCGGAGTTCCCAAGCGTTCCCATTTCTAAGTAATAACCGTTGCCGCCGCTGCTTTGTTTCAGTGGCCAGACGACAACCGATTTTATGTTTTTTCGTTACTCTTTTCCGATTCATTACATAAAATTTGCAACGTCCAAAAAGAAGTTTCACTTAAAAATGAAAACAAATTATTAAGACTAGGTTCGCCCAGTGCTCGAAAATCGACCACACATTTTTTTTATATCATTATCTACTATATAGATAAATAAAATTGGTGTAGCTCTGTTTGATTTGAAGCGAATTCGAATGTCTGTCTTTAAATAAAGAAATCTTAAAAACTACTGATCGGAGGTAGGTATTCGTGTCAGTTCTGGAATAGATAGTAACTAACTAATATTGTTCTTAACTTCTATAACGTTGAAAAAACAAAAATAGCACTGAAATGAAACAAATTGCATTAAATTTTTTGCATGCTGTACTTTTATATTTCTTATTCAATAATATTTTTAATTTTTTGCTATGAGATAACAAAATGCGCACAATAGAAGAGTAATAAAATAATAGCATTCTTCTTCCAGTCCAGTCCAGATGTGGCAGAAAAGGTTAGGTACCTGCGACCAAAAAGAGTAAAAAATAATTTTTAAATTTGAAAACAAAATATCTTCATGCCACTGCTCACTGCTAAAACATTCCTACGAAGGCCATCCCTTTCCGATTTGAAATTTTGAACGATTGCAAGGAACGGTCCGAAGTTACCGCCCTTCTTCAAATTATCCAGCGTAGTTCACCGCTACGATAAACTTGCTGGGCAAGGCAATGAGAAGGAAAGAGAGAAAGATATTGTCACTAAAATGGTACGGAATGGTACGTATGGTACGGCTTCGCGACGTAACAAATAATCAACTCTATTTCTTTCCCTCTCACGCCTACCCGTCAAAGTTCTTTGCCGAGGCATATCTACCTAATATTCCGTCGAAAAAAAAGAAATCAAAATGACTTAACAAAGAATAGGTAATAATTGGCCAAAACCAGGATCAGAGCACAGTGAAACCACAATTATTGTAGGATGGCTATCTAATAATTCGTGTAGGATACAACCGACTTCGAATGACCGGAAGCCAAATGTACTTCCGTTCATCAGACTAATGCAACCACACCTGCGCATAACTTCTCTCCCTCATTCGCTTAACACAAACGAACACGACACACATTCATCCGCCACGCCCCCACACGCCAAACACTTTCGTTTCGGTGAGGTGGCTCAGTGGCTGCTCTATGTATAGTGCTACACTATACAAATAAGGTCAATAATAATAGCAACGCCCAACGCAACCACAGAAAATACAATTTTGTACAATATTCGGGCAACATTATGATTACCTATAACTTATAAAAGACGCGTGCGCATATTCCCTTCTCTTCCTAATTCGCTTAACGCACACCATTCACCCCACACTATGTTAAAAGTTCTCTGTGTATGATTCTCTTTTTTTAATTTCTGATTCATACAATAGAAGGAGACAGTCACAGGACTTCGACTGAGCGAAAGAAAAGTGACTTATCCAATTACCCATACCCACCCCTGCGCATATACTTTTCTCTCTTTCTTTGCTTAACTCCCATCATTCAAACGTGACACTCGCCGCACAGCTAGCTAAGCTATAAAGCTATCTTTCTTTGTATGTTTACAATGTTGTTGTTGTAACCAAGGTAATTTAAAAACATTATTTTACCAATTTTGCAATAACTTTTTTGAAATTATAATTCTTTTCGACCGATCTATGAGCTGTACGCTTCAATTTGGTAAAAAAAAAAATGCAATTTTACTTCATTAAATAGGGTAAATATGTTCTGAAAGAAATTGGGTCGGCGATTAATATAGTGGATATTTCGTCAATGTGCAGTGGTATATAAGGAAAGAATATCTACGCAGAGATCTGGGTATTCCCGCGGTTAAAGATGATACGTAAAATTTTGCACAAAAACATAAAAACGATTATTAGGACGCATTTATACAACGGTCCTCGAGATTCTTGATGAAACAAATTTGGCCCGATAATAACAAACCGCGCTATTAATTGGGGAAATGCAGGAACACCCAAAGGAAAGTTAATTGCCAAACATTCATTAAAGAAAAATAAATAAAATTATATAAAAAAATTGACGTAACATGCTCCCAGGGCCGAGCATTTTCAAAACCATTCATGTGTTCGCGATGGCGGGACCTCCTGTTTAATGCCGCCACCGAGCGGCAATTTGAGATAAGCTTTTCTTGACAATGGATACGAGAGGAGGGTGAAAAATCATTTAGCTGTTGGTAAGACTGTAAATCGAGCCCAGCAAACATTCATTACTGATAAAAAAATGCTAGATAAGTCGCACACTTAGTTGTTATACAAATACAAAAACATATTGTTCGGGCAGTTTATCAAAATCATTTATGGTTCCACAAAAAACATCGTATTTCTCCTGGTTGTATAGAAATGTTTTTTTTTTATGAAAACGCCTCCAAAAGGTGGGCGTGGCTTAAAAGGATGTATGGAAGAAATGTTTATATTAACAGAACCAATGATTTTGCATGAGTTTTTTTTTATTGAAAACGGCCCCAAAAAGTGGGCGTGGCCAAAAACTTTTTATGAACAAAATACAGAAATAATGAATGTTTAGATATGTTCTTCATAAAACTACGTTTTTCTGAAAAGAAGGCGTGGCAGTGGGCGGATTCCAAAAATGTTTACACCTGTGCTGCTGGGAGCAACAACAAGCACGTGTACCAAATTTCATCATTCAAGTTCAAAATTTAAGTCCCAAAAACTGGTGACGTAAGGACAGACTGGTGACGTACGGACAGACATGGCTAAATCGACTCAGCTATCGATTCTGAATCGATCCATATACTTTGACGTATACCTAGCTCAATTATTTAACTATGTTACTAACTATGTATCAAAACTAATATACCCCTATGGAATAGGGTATAAAAAGCGTACAACCACTTGTGTGCTTCGACGAAGAAAGGGCACAGTACATGTTCGATTTATTCGCTCTGTAACGATTGCCGATTACTTTGGCACATCTTCTTTGCTGCGCAATTGAAACCTCGGTTTCGCCTTCAGTCCGTTGATTTTGTCCCTCCCGATTATTGACCTATCTGTGATTGCGGATTTTGTATGCAACGTAGGTTAAAGGTTAATATGCACTTTGACTTCAAATTTCACAGCTTCTCAGTTATTAGCATATAAAAGGTACCAACAACAGTGTACGGTATATTCCGCTGGCAATGATTGCATTGCGCTGGTCAGTGCTTGCGCTTAGAACTCGTAGTAAACGGGGATTCGGTGAATGGGTGATTTAAAGAGAGTAGTAAAAGAAGTAGAAAACATCGCATCAGTATGACTGCTTTGACTCCATCCATATGCATGATATGGGCTATAGAGTGGTTATTGTTGGCTCTGCGGGTTGTTGTTGTCTTCATTCGCTTGTGCACGCGAAGCTGAGCTGCGTGAGCGCGAACGATGCACAATTTTGATGGTTTGCCGACGGGAATTCGCTTTAGTTGAACAATTACAAAAATGCAATTTTTCCGTCCGCAAAACGCTATTTCATGCTTATGTACCTTGCGCCGCAACATCCTGCCGGGACACGGGAAGAAGTGTCAAGATTCGTCACAGAAGGTCTGGTCTTCAAGTAAGATGAATGTTGATTGTTGATTCTGCTGGCGACACGCTTACCGAAATAGATGCGCTCAGGTAGGTACATGAAAACAAGAAAGAAGGTGTGGTGAACAGCTTGTGACAATTATGTGTTATAGGTTAGATATTTTGAATTTAAAATAAAATTATTATAGATGGTATTAGATTAATTAGTTTTTTTAAAAGATATGAGTATGTGAATTTATGTGGGTGTGTTTGTTGGTGTGTTATGTTTAGTTAGCATGGCCAGAAGGCAACGTTTTGTGATAGGCCGCTTAAAAGTGTTTGCTGCGGTCTTAATTGTGGCGACCCGAATTCTGCCATCATTTGCATGATGTGTCGCTGTAATTCTGCCAAGTCGCCAAAGTATGGGAGGAGTTTGTTCTTCAGCCAGTAGTATCAAATGCCCTATTGCAATGGTTGCGTTTGAAGAAAGTCATTTTGGACGTTGCATTAATCGGCCTAGGTATTCCGACTTCAACCTGTTCCAAATATTCTGGAGAATTCTAAGCATTAGCTGTCATAGGTCTAAGTAATTCGTCTTTAATTTTTTAGGATCCCTTTCGGGTGCAGTATTTGCAGGTGCACCTATTATAAAATGTCCTCGTGTTAGAATGGGAAGACGGGAAAACTAATGATTGCAATTGGCATGTTTGTTGCGGTTCCAACATCCTGGCGGGCCACGGGAAGAGGCTATCAAGATCATAGTATGTTGGCTGCATTCATCTTTTCTTTGCGAGGTCATTACTTTGAAGTTCAGCTTTCGGTTACAGATGTATATTGATTGATGTTCTCTGGGCTTGTCTTCCTTGATCATGTAGGCGGTTCGTGGGTACATGTAACAATAAAAGGAAGTGTGGTGAATGGTACTTAATTACTTAAATGGCGCTACAGTCCGGAATGATCCTGGGCCTCAACCAGCATGCCTCTCCAATAGCCCGGTCCTTATCTCAATGCAAATCACATCGAAACGACTTGAACAAGAACATAGCAAGGACAAAAGCAAGGTTCTATATACAAAAGTTTAAAAACTGCCAAAATAACCCGAAGGAGACTTGGAAAGTAGTAAATTCCATTTTAGGGGAAAAGCCCAGAAACCTGGATGACATATTAAGAAAGAATTTCGCAGACGAGACGGATTTTAAAGACCTGGCCAACAGATTCACAAGCACACTTTTATCCGAAGTCCTCCACATAGCGCACGAATGCAAGCAACAAACCTTCTTTGGGAGGTCAAACAGTGTACGACAGTCAATTTATGCAGAACACGTATCTGTTACAGAGGTCAAAAATAAATTGAACTCATTAAATTCCAACAAATCAAAAATTTTATCGACTGTCGATAAAGTTATGGAAGAAGTACTTTCAAAAAGGCTGTACGAATATGTTGAAAAATATTAGAAAATAACCAATTTGGCTTTTACAAAAACAAGAGGATCAACGAACTGCTGGGAAACTTCGCAAGTAAAATATGTAAAAGCTTGTATAAAAACCACAACTCAGTATTTCTGTTCAACGATTTTAAAAAAGCCTTCGACACATTAAGCCAAAAGCAAATCATTAGAAAGTTGCAAAAGATTGGTGTAAGGTGGGACTGCTTGGCATGGTTCGAAATCTATTTGAAAAATAGAACATTTAAAGTCAAAATTGGCGAATTTCTCAGTGAAAAGGAAAATGTAGTATATTGTGGCCCGCATGGATCAAAATTGGGTCCACTATTGCTTATAATATATGTAAATGATCTGCTCTCAGTGAAATATAGAACGGAATATGCATATGCGGACGACACAGCTATTGTAATAAGCCATAGAAAAGTTTAGGAAGCCGCAAGATTAATGCAAACAGACTTTAATGGAGTAACAGACTGGCGCCACGATCATGGGTTAATTAAAAATGCACTAAAGATAAAAGTTATTAATATTAGACTTCCACATATCCCAAAAAGCAAAATTATTATAAAAATGCATGACATAGACTGCTTGCACAGATCCGGATATTGCGATATTTTTAGAGAGGATGACGACTGCAAAGGATATGTAGAGAATGTGTCGACTTACAAATACCTGAGACTAACGATCAACTACAACTTTTAATGGAGGTACCATATAGAAGAAATGAAAAATAAGTTACGTCAATCAGCTTACGCACTCTTTCATCTAAGAAATCTCTGCACACCGCCAGTGCTTAAACAATGCTACTTCGGATTAGTAGAATCCCATCTGAGGAATGGTATTCTGAAAGCAAAACTGCAAAAAATAGTACAAAAGGCAAGCCAAAACAGCTTGAAACTAAACCAAAGGAACCAAACGTCAAATCGGTTGAACATCACCCAAATCCACAATTTGGAAATCCTATCTAACTTCAAAAACGATAACATATACAGAATTAAACCACAACAGACAGTAAACACTAGATGAAGACAACAGCACCTTTATGAAATCCCGAGGTACTGGAATGAATACTGCCAGAACACGTATAATGTCGCAGTTCCAATGGTACTAAACGAACTCCCAAGATACTTTCGCAACCTAACAAAAAATTATGAGAATCCACTGTGTGGATCGTTTTATATACTATCAACTCCCATCCCTTAAATAAATATTAATTGAAATTGTCGCAACATTTTGTTCAGACAGTTTATCAAGATCTTGTATGTTCTATCAAAAACAACGTTTTTCTCCTGCATATGGTATAGCGTAAGGTATGAAATTGTTTTTTGTATGAAAACGCCGCCAAAAAGTGGGCGTGGGTTAAAAATTTCGAAATGTTTAAAATTTTACAGAAAAAGGTTTTTTTTACTGAAAACGCCCCCAAAAAGTGGGCGTGGCAGAAGAAATATATACATCAGAATTGTAAAGATATCTTTCTCAGCCGATTTTTCAAAATCTCTAAGGGTTTGGCCTAAAACTACGTTTTTCAAAATAGGGGGCGTGGCATTGGGCGGATTTCAAAATATTTTACACTTGTTCTGCTTCGTCAAATAGAAGAAATTTCACAACTCTAGCTCAAAATTTAAGGCCCAAAAATCGGTGACACATAAACGGACGGATGGACGGACGGACAGACAGGCATGGCTTAATCGACTCAGCCAGCGATTCGGAGTCGATACATATACTTTTAGGATTATCTAGCGAAATTATTTCACTACGTTACAAACTCAATGTCAAAACTAATATTCCCCTATTGGATAAGGTATAAAGAAGTATTAAAAAAATAAAATAAATATACTTAAGTCAATAACTCAATAAAAAAAATATAAGAAGGCTACAATTTACTGTGTGGGTCGTTTTATACCCTATCCCATCCCATCCTTAAGATTAATATCCCTTAAATGTAAATTTTATGGGAAAGATATATTAAAATTGAAATTGTCGCAACATATTGTCCAGACAGTTTATCAAAATCTTGTATGGTCGACCAAAAACAACGTTTTTCTATTGCATATGGTATGGCATATGGTATAAAAATGGTTTTTGTATGAAAACGCCTCCAAAAGTGGGACTGGGTTGAAATAATATATGGAAGAAATAAAATCAAAATCATAAAATTTTACCAAAAAACGTTTTGAATGAAAACGCCCCCAAAAAAGTAGGCGTGTCAAAAAACTTCGTAAATAAGAAATATAGACATTAGGATTGTATTAGGATAGACATCTTGTTCAGCTGATTTTTGAAAATATTTAATGGTTTGGCCTATAACTACGTTGTACTAAAAAGGGGGCGTGGCAGTGGGCGGATTTGAAAAATGTTTACACTGGTTCTGCTTTGTCGAATAGAGAGGCCTAAAAATCAAAACATATTGTTCAGACAGTTTATCAAAATCTTGTATGTTCGACCAAAATAAATGTTTTTCTATTGCATATGGTATAGGGTATAAAAATGGTTTTTGTATGAAAACACCTCCAAAAGTGGGCGTGGGTTGAAATAATATATAGAATAAATAAAATCAAAAATCAAAATCATCAAATTTTTCGAAATGTTTTAAATTTTAGAATTTTTTTTAATGAAAACGAAGAAATATAGACATTAGGATTATCTAGACATCTTGTTCAGCTGATTTTTGAAAATATCTAATGGTTTGGCCTAAAACTACGTCTTTCTAAAATGGGGGCGTGGCAGTGGGCGGATTTAAAAAATGTTTACACTGGTTCTGCTTCGTCGAATAGAGAGTCTGTATACCAAATTTCACAACTCTAGCTAAAAATTTAAGGCCTAAAAATGAAAACATATTGTTCAGACAGTTTATCATAATCTTGTATGTTCGACCAAAAACAATGTTTTTCAATTGTCTAGACATCTTGTTCAACCGATTTTTTGAAAATATCTAATGGTTTGGCCTAAAACTACGTTTTTATAAAAAGGGTGCGTGGCAGGCGGATTTCAAAAATGTTCACACTTGTTCTGCTTCGTCGAATAGAGAGTCTGTATACCAAATTTCACAACTCTAGCTCAAAATTTAAGGCCTAAGAATCGGTGACGAACAGACGTACAGACAGACATATACTTTGAGGTATGTCTAGTGAAATTATTTCACTATGTTACAAACTTAATGTCAAAATTAATATACCCCTATGGGATAGGGTATAAACATGTATTTCGAAACAACTTTGAGTTTTGAACCAATAAAATCAAATAGAATTGAATCGAGCGATTTAATATGACGTTTTTAACAATTTGGCCAAAATATACAATAACATTTATTTTGATTAATGATGCTAAAATTGATATAAATAATGTCGAAATGTGATTGTACGAACGTTTATTCCATCATTGAAAGTAATCGGTGTCCATGTGAATAATAATGATTTTCCGTTGCTGTCCAAATTTGAAAATTCCGTTTAGAGATAATTGGGCCAAAACCAAATACGTGTAACTCAAAAAAACTGTAATTGTAGTATACAAGTTAAATTTTATTCAATTTTCAATTGACAATTGACAATTTTCTTTATATGGCCTAAATGCAAAAATCCGTTATATGGATTTTCTCGAAAAAAAAACTGGTTATGCAGTTTTGTTGGAACTAATATGCAAATAGCATATTCTCGAAGTCGAAATTTTTCACGAAAACAATATCTTTTTCTTTATAAGAGAAAGTTAAAAATCGAATTGAGTGTCCATTCGGACTATATGTCCTAGCAATCTTAAACGTCCAACGCGGAGTTTTTCGACCAGGGGCATGTCGATGTACAGGTCTTATAGTTCTGGGTTTAATCTACGTCTCCATCTACGCCCGCCAACGCAAACGGGATCGAACATTTTTCGAAGAATTTTCTTCTCAAATCGACCAAGGATTTCTTCATCCGCTTTTAAACGGTCCATTCTTCAGCGCCGTAGAGCAGGGCTGGGATGATCATGATCTTATATAGGATCTCCTTAGTAGTTCGAGTGAGGGCTTTACTACTAAATTGCCTTCTTAGCCCGAAGAAACAGCGGTTGGCAAGAGTAATTATTCGTTTAATTTCTGATGAGATGTTGTTGTCAGAGTTAATAGCGGAGCTGAGATAGACAAGTCCCGTACTATCTTAAAGTTATATCTGTCAATGGTGACGTTCTGTCCAAATTCGTCGATATTGTGCGACATTTCGTAATTGACAACATATACTTCGCCTTGGCTTCCTTCTCTGTACTAGTAAACATGGCTACGACATCACATTGGGTCCGACCAATGATGTCAATATCGTCGGCGTATGCTAGTAGTTGTGCCGATTTTTGGAAATTTGTGCCTCTGGTGTTGGCTGGTGAGTTTTGCACAATCCTCTCAAGAATCAAATTGAAGAAGTGACATGATAGTGCATCGCCTTTCCTAAATCCTTTTTGGTAAGGAATGTGTCGGTGAGGTCGTTTCCGATCCTGATGGAGCAGCGAGAATTCTCCATCGTCATCCTGCACAAACGAACGAGTTTGGGCAGTATACGAAGGCTCTGTATAATTCCTCTCTATAAATACTGTCGTATGCGGCTTTGAAATCGATGAATAGGTGGGTTTCGTGGTGGGTATCGATTTGGTAATCTTGGTTTTTTACAGGATCTGCCGAAGTGTGAAAATTTGATCGGTTGTGGACTTTCCATGCCTACCATACTGATAAGGGCCGATCAGGTTGTTGGTAAACGGTTTCAGGCGTTGACATATTACGACAGATAGGATCTTGTAGGCCATGTTGAGGAGGCTTATGCCTCTATAGTTGGCGCAGCTTAGAGGGTCTCTTTCTTTTTTGGATCGGACAAACGATGCTGAGGTTCCATTCTTCAGGCATGCTTTCCTTCGACCAGATTTGGGTTAAGAGTTGGTGAATGTTTCTTACCAAGTCATCTCCGCCGGCGGGAATGCTGTCATTTCCGAAAGACAATACAAGGAGAATAAACAACAGTAACGCACAATGTACAACAGACGACGACACGACGTATTTGACGACAGGTTAGAGTACACATTCAGTTACAAGTAGTCAAGTATATTGGTCGCCAAACCAAGTCTCTCCGCAGTGTGTAACATTTTGTTTGTGAAGTGATATTTGAAATAAAATAAAGTAATGTTGTATTAAGCCCATAGACAATTAATGTTTAATTAGAACAAGTAGAAGGATCATTCTACATATGTTTCTTTAATACATTTATTTTTTCTTTATGACGGCCGACTGACAACTTTCTTAATTCTTCTTTAGTTATATAAATATTTTTAATTGATAGAGGTCCGCAAACTTTACGCACGTTCTTCAACAACATTTTGTCAAACGATGCCGGGCGGGCATTAGTGCTTATCTTGGACCGTCTAAAAAGTAAACAACTACTTTCTGGTATATATCCTAATACATACAGTTTTGGACTTAATACTCTAGTACTGATTAATTTTGCAAAATCTCCATCTTTTCTATAAAACTGTTAATTATTTTTAGCTAAACTACTACACCTATAATTTGTTCTCTTTCAAAATTTTATTTTATAGGTTTGTCTTGTTTTAGATTGTGCTCATGTTGTGAGACATATCGAGACAATCTTAATGTCTATATTTCGTCTATATAAAGTTTTTTGCCAAGCCTACCTTTTGGGGACGTTTTCGTAAAAACATTTTTCGGTAAAATTTTAAATATTTCGAAAAAAAAATTGATGCAAAATAATTGGTTTTAGTAATATAAACATTTCTTCCCTTGATCATTTTTTCACACGCCCACTTTTTGCAGGCGTTTTCATACAAAAACCATTTTGCACCTCCGGTGGCACAACGACGTAAGTGCAAATATTAAATTTTCTGAGTTAAGTATGCCACAATTCTACAAAAAGGTATCTCATTCAAATAAAACAAAGATCCAATTGAAAATAATCTATTTGTATCCAGGATGCAGATATGTCTTTGTACCGTTACACTCTTTTTAAACTAATGTATCGGGAATGCATTGGCTTATCTGTCACTTGTGTTTCAAATCTCCAAAAGACAACACTCCGATTAGCAAGTCAACGACATATTTGTGAGTTCTGAAATTTTTTGTTTAATATTATTATATTTTCGGTTGAACAAAGACGTAAGTGTAAGTTATGGCAGTTTTCTATTGTAATTTTTAAGTATTTTAGTAATATTTTAGTGCGACATCGACAGAAGTGTGGGTTGCGTCATTGTTTGTGGAAAAAAAAAGTCTGTTTAAGCGACGTAAGTATAGTTTGTGTCATTATTCAACCAAATATTAGCATCACTTTCTGTATTTAGGACGTTATTACAAAATGTCGGAACGTGGAAAAATGCTTGCAAAACTTGCAATCTCAATGACAAAAGTTAAAGCTGTCCAACCCAAATTTCTCCAGTCATGTCAGATATTTGCGAATCCCAACCAAGTACTTCAGCAGCCGCAAATAATGAAGTCCACGAAAATGAGCAAATGCTATTTCGCTGCGACAAGAACTAATGAAAATTTGAGAAAGGTTTCCCAAAAAACATTCAGTGAAATCAACGATTCGGAAGACGAGGACTTTTCTGCGGATGAAAGTGCTTACTCTCCTACAGAAGGTCAAAGTTCGGAGAGCGACAGTGGTTCATCGAATATTTCCATTAATGACACGACTGATCAACAACCAGAAGTCTCGGTAGTCAATTTACCTATAAAGAATGGGAAAAAAAGATCTCGGAATCTAGACAGTTGAAAGCAGAATGTTACAAAAAACTTACGTAACTCAGGACAGAGTTATGTTTCGAAAAGGGGTAAGTTTGTTAAAGAAAAAGTTATAAGACCCCCTTGCTCTAATCGTTGTAAGTTGGCATGCTCAACAAAATTTGATGAAAATTTAAAAGCAGAACTGTTCAAAAATTATTGGAGTCTCGCTTCTTTTCAACGTCAACGCGATTTCATAAACTCGTGCGTCGAACCACTGCAGTTGAAATGCCGTCGTATATCTTTATCTAAAGAAACACCAAGGAGGAGAAACTGGGCTTTTTTTTAATGATTAACGGAAACAGAGTTCGAGTCTGCAAGCAATTATTGACAAGCACTTTGGCTATCTCCGAAAGAGTACTTCGGTTAATTATTAAGAATAAGGCTTTTGGTGAAGTCATCAACAAAGAAGATAAACGCGGCA
The DNA here is from genome assembly GCA_949824845.1 of Rhingia rostrata. Lineage (NCBI taxonomy): Eukaryota > Metazoa > Arthropoda > Insecta > Diptera > Syrphidae > Rhingia > Rhingia rostrata. Next base: position 102,730,166 of record OX463756.1, read on the forward strand.
AGCATTCCAATCATCCGAAAACTGACAGCGAAATACTGTCAGTCATTATTTGAGAGCTCAGACTTCAAGAGAATATATAGACGGCGGGCTGTCTGTTGCTAAAATGTATAGGCATTATAAATTGGAAAGAAATTCTCTCCAAAAAAACGTGTCGAGTTATGATGCATACGCAAGAATCTTCAGTAATGAATTTAACATTGGATACCTTGTCCCAAAAAAGGATCAGTGCGATACTTGTGAAGCTTATAAAAATGCAATAGGAGAGGAAAAGGAGCAGTTGGAAAGCTCTTACAAGCAGAAAAAAGATTGAGTCGTTATCAATAGTCTAAAGATAAAGAAAACACATCCGACATTGTATTAGCTACGTACGACTTACAAGCTGTTCTTCCAGTTAATGTTGGACAAACATCTGCATTCTTTTATAAATCGAGGCTTAACTGCTAAAACTTAACTGTAAGTAAATTTACTAATACATACCTAATTTTACTCTAAGGTCTTAAGTTCAGTGATGCTAATATTTTTTTTATTTAAAATTTGCAGATATCCGAGATGAAAAATGACCACACAGTGTGTTATTTCTGGCACGAGGCTTTAGGGAACAGAGTTTCGAACGAGATAGGATCTTGTGTACTAATGTTTCTTCAAGACCTATCAGTCACTCGTCCAGGTGCAGACGTTGTGTTTTACACTGACAATTGTGGTGGTCAGCAGAAGAATAGGTGAAACAATTACTTAAACTTGGTAATAAGAGTAAAGATTTAACGAGACTTTGATTTCTGATTCATAATTGGAATGTATTTGTATGCTGTGGAGAATCTCAAAATAAACTCCATAACACACAAATTCCTTATTCGTGGTCACACACAGAATGAAGGTGATGCCGTACAAAGTGTAACTGAAAAGACACTTAAGAAAGCAAAAAAATCTGGACCTATATACATTCCCGACCAATATTGTATCGAATCAATGCAATATATGAATGTATATGTATAAAGATATGTGTATCGAAAAATGCATTGTATGCATGTATGTGTATAAAGATATATGTGAGAATATAATCTCATTCTTGTAAAAAGACCAGAGACAGACAGAACGCGTTCGAGTACAGATGTACAGTTTATATAGTTGATTGTTTCGAGTTGTTAATAAAAGTAAAATAGTCGGTTTTTTTCAATATGATTTTTTCCAGACTTTAAACAATACCATGTGTTTTTTTAATTTACAGTCCGCTTTTATACGAATATGTTTCTCTCATAAGAACCGCTAAAAGGAAAGGAAATGCGTTTATAGTAAAAGAATTAAGCTTTAAGGATTTCTTTGATTTAAAGTTGCTTTCTGAGGAAATCTGTTTAAATAACTCAAAAAACATAAACGGAGACCCAATCAAAATATCAAAGATGAAACTGTTACCCTTTGAAAACTTTTTTACAAAACAAGTTATAAGGAGATAGCATGGCAACAAGTACAGTTCAAAACGGTTAAAAGGCGCTCTTCTGCGGCAAAGGAGTTACAAATTATCAATTTAGAGCCAGCATACTCATCCAAAATACCATTGGCACCAAGGAAAAAAACAGATATATTAAGCCTGCTCAAAAATAATATCAATTCAAGATACTATGAACCTTTTTTTACTAACACTTTTTAAGTTTCTTTAACATAAAATGACTGTTACTTTTATTCATACTAATGTTAGTATTAATAATTATTAATACTGCTTGAAGCACAAAAAAATAACTGAACTGCCAAAAACTATGCTTTATTCCCTTTTTAAAAATTGTTTGTTTCATTAAAAAAATATATATATTCTATGTTTTTTTTAATAAAAAAGGTTTTAAAAATCTTAAATCGCGTTTTCTGAAGAACCGACTTTTTTGCACTTACGTCGTTGTTCCACCGGAGGTGCTATTTGTACACCCTACGACATACCATATGCAGGATAAAAACGTTTATCCATACAAGTTTTTGATAAACTGTCTGAACAATATGTTGCGAAAATTTCAATTTTGATATTTCTTTGTCATAAAAACCACATTTAAGGATATTAATTGTAGGAATGGGTTGGATAGGGTATAAAACGATCCACGCAGTGGATTGTAGCCTTCTCATATGTTTTATTCCTGTTATGGTTCTATTATATCTTATTTGAGCATATTTTCTTTTTCGGTTTGAGTATTATTGAAATAATTTGAAATGAAATTGTAAAAGAACCATTTATTATATAGTTTGGCATCATTCGTAACTTATACAACTTCGTATGTTATGCTCGTTGTCTCTTTCATACTTTTAATAAAATTTCTTCTCCATTTTGTCTTCATAGAAGTCGGACGCGTTTTTACTTATTAGTATTTTATCGTTCCACAGTTATTATATTCCTTCAAATATCTTCATTCTGAAAATGAGGTAATCTGTATGGTTTGGTATTGTTATAATTTCGGATTGTAGTGTACAAACCTACTCTGATGTGTGAAAATCGAACAGATCCATTTAGTGTCGAATTGTGGTACTGGATGCGCCCACTGGATTGAATGACTAGAATAGTAGTATCTGTCAAAACCACTTCTCGAACCATCTAGAAACTGCGGGAATCTCCGAGCATATGCCATCTGTATAAGTCCTTGGCCTCATTTACTGCGAAACCCATTTTAGCCGCTTCCTTCTCTGTACTAGTAAACGTGGCTACGACATCACATTGGGTCCGACCAATGATGTCAATATCGTCGGCGTATGCTAGTAGTTGTGCCGATTTTTGGAAATTTGTGCCTCTAGTGTTGGCTGGTGAGTTTTGCACAATCCTCTCAAGAATCAAATTGAAGAAGTGACATGATAGCGCATCGCCTTTCCTAAATCCTTTTTTGGTAAAGAATGTGTCGGTGAGGTCGTTTCCGATCCTGATGGAGCAGCGAGAATTCTCCATCGTCATCTTGCACAAACGGACGAGTTTGGGCAGTATACCAAGACTAGACATGGCTCTGTATAATTCCTCTCTATAAATACTGTCGTATGCGGCTTTGAAATCGATGAATAGGTGGGTTTCGTGGTGGGTATCGATTTGGTAATCTTGGGTTTTTACAGGTTTTATGGTTCTATTATATCTTATTTGAGCATATATTCTTTTTCGGTTTGAATATCTTCATTCTGAAAATGAGGTAATCTGTATGGTTTGGTATTGTTATAATTTCGGATTGTAGTGTACGAACCTACACTGATGTGTGAAAATCGAACGGATCCATTTAGGGTCGATTTGTGGTACTAGATGTGCCCACTGGATTGAATGACTAGAATAGTAGTATCTGTCAAAACCACTTCTCGAACCATCTAGAAACTGCGGGAATCTCCGAGCATATGCCATCTGTATTAGGAATGGTATAAGAAAGGATGAAGGAACAACCAGCGAGTTAGTCTAAATTGTGACCTGAACGTGATTTGAATAGTGTACGTGATTTGAATAGTGACTGAATGAATTACCTAAGTGAATTCTGGAAAGTGATAATAGTGCGCGAATTTTATCGTTAGTATTGGATTTCAAATACGTGTAATTGAATTCTTAAACGAGAAACCGTTTTGTTAATAATATTAATTTAGGAATACGAGTGTGTTTAAATAAATTATTGTTAAACATAAAGCAGAGAAGTGTTTTATCATTCGAGGCCCGGCTCCATTCAACAGTAAATTATGCAGTAGTTCCTTCTTTGAGTGTTATTTTGGCCTGACAGATATGTCAGGTATGTTAGTTTCTCGTTTTCTAGGTGACAAATATCTTGAAATATAGAGTTTCGAGTTGATATTTTTCCTCTTCGCTAAGACCTATGAAATTTATTTCTTGAAGTAACTGCTGTGTTGGTGAATTTGAAGGGTTTATTGTTGTTGGTATGCTATAATATGGTATTCCAATATCGTCATGATATATATATGACTATACCCTAACCTACAGGAGTATATTAGTTTTGATACATAGTTTGTATCATAGTGACATAATTCAATAGGTATACCCCAAAGTATATGGATCGACCCAGAATCGATAGCTGAGTCGATTTAGCCATGTCTGTCCATACGTCCGTAAGTCACCAGTTTTTGGGCCTTTAATTTTGAGATAGGGTGATGAAATTCGGTACACGTGTTTGTTGTTGCTTCTAGCAGAACAAGTGTACATATTTGAAATCCGCCCACTGCCACACCCACCTTTTAGAAAAGCATAGTGTCTGAAAAACATATCTAGGCAATCTTAGTATCTATATTTCGTCTTTACAAAGTTTTTTGCCACGACCACCTTTTGGGGGGGTTTTCTTACAAAACCCTATTGTATATCCTAGGCCATAACATACGCAGGAGAAAAACGTTGTTTTTAGTCGAACCGTTAGAGATTTTGAAAAAGTGTCTTTAGAACATATCTAGACAATCCTAATTTCAATCTTTTGTTCATACAAAGTTTGTTCTCCCGCCCACTTTTTGGGGGCGTTTTCAGTAAAAAAACGTTTTTCAGTAAAATGTTAAATATTTCGAAAAAAATGTTGATGCAAAATAATTGCTATGAGGTAGTGCATAGCAATGGTTTTTGTATGAAAATGCATCCAAAAAGTGGGCGTGGGTAAAATGACATATAAAAGAAATGTTTATATTAACAGAACCAATGATTTTGCATGAAATTTTTTTGAGTGGCGAAAAATTTTGTGTGTACAAAATATAGAAATCAGGATTGTCTAGATATGTTTTTCAGACTTTTTTTCAAAATCTCAAACGGTTTGGCCTAAAACTACGTTTTTCTAAAAAGAGGTCGTGGCAGTAGGCGGATTTCAAAAATTTGTACACTTGATCTGCTGGGAGCAACAACAAACAAGTGTTCCAAATTACATCATTCCAGCTCAAAACTTAAGGCCCAAAAACGCAGCCAAGAACGACGCCTACAAGGCTACGCTGCAGGTGAAGACTAGCGCTGCCATTGAGCTCTATAGGCAGAGAAGTGGGGAAGAATACCGGCTTTTCAGAAAGAAGAAGAAACGAGTGGTGGGTGCACGACTGGGTCGTACGCAACTTTCTCTTTCAAAGTAGGTTAAGTGGACGTTTTTAACAACTTAACCAAAATATACAATAATATTTATTTTGATTAATAATGTTAAAAATGATATAAACAATGTCGAAATGTGATTGTACAAACGTTTATCCCGTCATTGAAAGCAATCTGTGTCCATGTGAATAATACCTAATGTTTTTACGTTACTGGCCAAAACTAAATTTCCGTTTAGAGATAATTGTGCCAATACCAACTACGCGTAACTCTTAAAAACTGTAATTGTAGTATACAAATTAAATTTCATTCAATTTGGCAAAATAGTTTGCGAGAAATTGACAATCCGTTATTTGTTGAAAATAATATGCTAATAGCATGTAAGAAGTTTAATCAAAACCGTTAGAGCCGTTTTTGAGCAAATTGAGGTTATGTATAATTTTTATATGGCAGGTACAATTAATAACATGTTTAAAAGCAAACAAAAAAATGGCCTAGAAGTATGACCTAAAAAACGCTGCATATGAAGTTTAAAGAAAATTGGTCAAGTCGTTTAGGCTGGAGAGGCTTGTACGGACAGACGGACCGACGGACGGAATTCCAAAAACCACTTTTTTGAGTTCCGCTATCATCGCAATGCTCAATCAATCAAAATCTCGAGGTCGAAAATTTTCACGAAAACAATATCTTTCTCTTTATAAGAGAAGTTAAAATGAGCAAGAAAATTGGGCTATCGAGGATATAGAAAAGTGCCACTAAAAAACGTTAAAGCCAAGGATACAAGGCTCGAAAAGAATACTGCCGAGATGAACAAGGAAATATCGTAGTTGCGACACAGTAGATGCTGAGGAAATGGAAGGACCATTTATGCAGACTGTTAAACGCGATGACGAAAAACATTCCGCTGTCAGGCGGAACGAACCATTCAATATTGGTGACGACAATGAAAACTGCCAACCACCCGACCAGAGTGATGTGAGGATAGCGATATCTAAACTCAAGCTTAATAGGGCTGCCCCAAATGACGGCCTTCCCACTGAGCTTTACAAAGACGTGGTCGATAATTTTTATTTTATAGATTTAGTTATGTTTTGAAATTTCAATTGACATCGGCCTTTTTTTATGTTGTGACGACTATTTCCTCATGTAAAATGTAATTATTTTTTCGATTTTTATTTAATTATAAAGCCCAGCTGGTCCAAATCGTTTATTCAGGCTCAAGTCCAGAGATAAGGGAAGTAAGGAGATACCAATCTTCGCGGTTTGCCTACAAGCTAAATTCACCCATAATTACGTATCTTACATAAACTATCACATTTTTAAACAAGTATGCGTGAGATAAGTTATCCCCCACATTTTTTGCTCAAAATTATTCGATTTTCCCCCGCTACCTCGCCGACCTCACAAACAACCATCACAGAAAGGGGTGAAAATTTACATCGGAGTTACAACAGCTGTAGCATTGCCACCACCAATGAGCGCATCCAAGAAAAATTTAAGAAATAAGCATCGCGTTCAGTTTTGCATAATCAATTTAATCAAATCTTGAAAATATATTTATTTATTTTTTATGTTGTGGTTGAAAAAATATTAGTACAAAAAAAAAAACCTACTGAGAACAACACATGTTTTAATTATTTAAGGTTTTCGATATTGCGTTTAAACTCTGAATAATATCAGTTTCGATATATGTTGAATATGTTTAACATGAACAAAGTAGGGCGGACATCTTTATTCCGTGTGTCAATTGCGTTACATTTTAACCAGTGAATAATTTTTGACATTAGTATGGTGCAGAAAAGTCAAAAATTAAACAAAAAAAGAAGATAAAATGTAACCTTCTTTTTAACGCAATTGACATATGGCCTTAGAAGTTTTCTCGATAAATCCATTGATTAAAGATAATTCACATTTAATTTGCTTTAATTAATACGGCTGTTGGTAAGTGGAATAATAATTTTTTGCAAAGAATTAAAGCTATCAGCAAAAAAAACAGTTCATCAATAATATGAAATGGCCGAATTCGTTACCATTAAATATGAAACTCAACTTTTTCTGATCAACAGAGACATAATAAAAGTCGGTATTTCAAACACCATTTATAACATTTATAAAAATAAGAAATTATCCTACTTATAATAACTCTGAGTTGGAAATATACTATCTTCAGAATCTTGCTTATCGAATAACGCAACACCAGATCACTCCGAAGTAGGAATCGACTACGAAAACTCGTAGAGAATTATTAAATTAATACATTCTTTCGGAAATCATTTTGTTTAAAAATGAATTATTACACTTAAATATTTTGTTTTTGTCCTTAAGGAGGAGTTGAATAATTTCAGCTCATATAATTTACAAAACAAACATTTACTTCACTGAATACATTCAAAAACATATGTTTGTATTCACCAAAACATACAATTTTGAGCTGTCATTTAATAATTTGGTTTGTTAACTTTTTTTTTACTATTTTCGTATGTTTGTGTAACATTGAAGTGCAAAATAAAACAAAAAAGTGCGCCCAAAAGCTTACATAAAGTTAATTTGTGAAGTGCGACAGGAAAAAGTGCGAATATATTTCCACGCGCGCAAAAACAACAAACGCAAAAAAATAAATGAATGTCGACTGAAATGTCATAAAACAAATAAATCTACCACACTGCTAAACAGCTGTTAATGAAAGTGTCCAAACCCAAAATTTTCTCGTCTGCTGAATTCTTTTACTCGGAAATACATGTATTCACAGACAGGAATGCATTGGTGGTGGATTATAACAAATACAACTAACTCTTGCGGGGATTCAGGGTGAGAGAGGTAGAAGTTTGGTATCTCTTTACTTCCCTTATCTCTGCTCAAGTCCAAATAGTCGATTATTTGGGAAATTACAAAACAAACAAAAATAAAAAAGTAAACAATTCAAAGTGACAGGTTCAGAATTTGGTGAATATAAACATATGTTTCTGAACGTATTCAGTAAAGTTTTTATTTTTCATTTAAAATAAATTGAATGTATTCAACTCTTCAATTAGAAGGGGGAACACACTAATTAAATGTTTTTTTGTCTATAATTAGCAAAACGATATACAATAGGATTTATTAATTTAATAATCGTTTACGGGTATTTGATTTTAAAGATATCAAGAAAATGAAGGAATTTATAGATAATTTCTTATAAGCTAAATATATAAACATGAATTTCTTCTGGTAGCGTATCAAGTATCTTATATATCAATTCTTTTTTGTCGTTTACAAGAAGTGCATAAAGTTATGTGCTTTTCATAATACATATGTCAAAACACAAAAACCTTATTCATAAAACTTATGCTACGACGAATAGAGACTGCATGTGTGAATAAGGATGTAATTGAAAAAAAGGGATTTTAAGTATTGAATTATTTTTTTTATTACTTAATAACTTGTTCATCGAAGTAGGTGAATAATGTAAAACAAGTTGACAGTAGGAATTTGCCTTTTTTTTTTGCTAAGAAGTCGATTGGTTTGGTTTTAATACATTATTTGTAAATAAATGAAACAAACACAAAGTTCCATTAATAAATTTTAGAAGAAGTTTTATTTATTTGTTATCTTAATTTTTGTAAGCTATTTAATTCATACATTGCTGCTTTTTGTCCAATTATCGGTTTTTTCCATATATTATTCCCAGTTCCCATTTTTATTAAATACTCGCAAACGACTTCAATTTTCTTTGACGTCAAAATCTAGAAACAACATAAATAACAACGGATAATTGCGGGATTTTTACTGGTTGTTAAAGATTTGGTTCTAAACGTCCATTAGCTTTTACATTGGCATTTGTTTTTTTATTAACAATAATAAGAAATCTAATTCAGACTGCAAGAAAGAACTCTCATGTACATATACACTAACGTATATAAGTACCATGAAAGTTGAATTTAATAATTGCAAATCTAATCCCCAAATCAGAGGATTATTAATATTTCTAAGGGATTTTTATTGGGACAAAACGTTCTTATATTTTGATATGGATTAGTTTTCGTTTTCCAATGAGAAAAAATAAGACCAATGTCTTATTTTGAGCTAAATCACTTTTGGAAAATCTGGATTCCCTTCCTACTGAAACCAACATTTATTTTCTGAATTATAAAGATGCATTAGTGAGTGCAAATTACATATGTTCATTTATGGCTCTAAAAAAATGCTATAATGGTGTTTAAGTGTAATTTATAAGAATTCAATTTGTTTTTATATTGAAAACAAGTTTTTTCTTACAATAATTATACTGATTTCTGTTTTATTATTTTTGGTTTCAATTATTATGTAATGTTTAAATTTTTTCCGAATATAAAAATAAATACTAAAAATATTTATTTTAATGTTGGTAAAAGCTTTTTACGAATTTCAAGAGATGCAACTTGTTTGCTGAACGAGTATCTGTTTTTACTATGTTTTTGTCGGATGCACTCTCTTGTGGTTTCGCAGTTCGAAAATCGTAGCTTTGTGGTGGAAAACCATAATTTTATGATGAATCAAGTTTTAAGGAATGGTCTGTGAGGAGCAGGTGCAAAACTGGCAAAAATTGGTGAATACCATAACTCACGCACACTTGTTTGAGTTATGGTATTTTGGTGAGTCCATCTTGTAGGAAAATCCAGATGATTTACTAGTTCATGTCTGCTTGAGTGTGGAGTCTAGTGATGAGCATATCTGTTATTTTTGAATAACTGCTATAACGGTTACCGTTCTTTTTGGGTAACAGTTATTCTTAGCTGTTAGTCGGTAACTTTTATTGTGCATATAAGTTCTTTAAATCTGACAGCTTAAGGTTTAGTCATAGGAAAAGGATTCTTTTTTTTTGTTTTAACCATTGGCTTCCAATCAATTTTATTTGATATACAGAAAAAAAAATAACGAGAATATGATATAAAAAACAGCTTGAACAGATATTAATAAGTTCATAAAAAGGAGAATGAAAGAAAAATAGTATTCGCAAAAGGCGACTGCTACGATCTAATAAAATAATGCCTGCTTTTGAAAAAAGCCTCTCACTAGGAACCGAAGACGCCTGGGGACATAATATTTCCCTCGCCAATTTACTCAGAAAAGTGTAGTTGTATTGATTATCCCGCCACCATTCCAAACAATTTGGTTTTCTGCTTAAAATTGCTTCTTCCAGGTATCTTTGGATCTCTGTTATCGGACCTTGCTGTTCCTGTCGGGTGTGTTTGAGCTACGGTTTTTCAAAAATCTCCAAAATCTCTTCACCAGATCTATCTTCCTGCTGCACGATGTTTACATTAGCCGCGGAATTCCTTTCGCCGCTTTTCATGGCACAAACAAGGTTGGTAACCCATCTGTTTGTGTTTTTCTACTCCTTTTTGATCTATAAAGCCAAGTTTTTTAAACCTCGGATCAAGAAACGTGCTCATAGGTAAGTGTAGCTCTGCTCTATGCTATCATTAAGCTGTATTTGTAAATTGTCTAGTAGTTTCCAAATTAATGGAAGATGCTCTTTGCCTGTCAAAGTTTTGCATACATCAAAAAGACCATTTGTAAGGGGATAATAAATGAAGCTGTTGCATTGTTTTCCCCACTAATAAACTTTGTGAGGCTTTATAACAGTTTTAAAATTAGACACAGCTGTTTTGAAGCATCCCATTCAGTGTTCGTTAAAGTTGGCAAATCTTGTTTATGATCGCTGCTGTACTTTTGAAGACGTCTTCCAGGAGGACGAAATGCTCCATCATAAAATAAACCGAATTCCACCTCGTTTTAACATCCTGAATAAGTTGTTTACCAATTTGCTCTTGGTATTTTAAGAGCTTTTCATTTGAAACAATGCTTCTTTAAAAAAAAGCTACAACCGTTTTATTTTTATCTATTACAACTGTCAATTCCTTTGTTTCGATGGACTTTTCAGAGTATTCGCCAAACAACCAAAATGCTCCCAACCTAGCTGATTTACTATGGCACATTTTATGTTTGCCGCATTGCCTGATGTTACGAGCATTATTTTAGTTCTTGAAATCTCCCAATCATCTCGAATTCTCGCAGCTTAATTTTTACTAGTTTTGATGGCTTTCCATCACTAAGCATTCAAGCAGCAAAGTTTTTACCTCCAAACTATCAGAAATAAAATGCGCTGTTAGAGCTAAATAGCTTTCATAATTGAGTGCGCGCTTAAGTAAATTTGTTCCGAAGTTTTTTTCCATCTGCTCATTCCGCTTGATAGGTTTTTCGATGAGTTTTCACAATAAATTAATGTTTAAAGCGATCTTTCTCCCTATGAAAACTTCGACCGGGGACTTCCCTTGTGGAGCATTTTAATTTGATGTGGAACGATAAGCTAGAAGAAATTCTTGGAGATGTTCCAAGTCCGTCCCTTCGTCTTCGAATTTGCAAAGTGCCCTATTTACTGTTTCAACAAACCGTTCTGCCCCCTGATTTGACTGTGGATAGAACGGGGCTGTTCGTGTATATTTGATTCCGCATGAAGAACAAAATTATTGGAATTGAACATTGACAAATTGTATGCCATTATCAGATACTATCTCTTTCGGTTGACCAAATTCTGCAAAGAAATTTGAGAAGTTTTGAAATTTTGTTTGCGAAATGTATGGGTATTTGGAGAACGCGTCCACGATGACCAAATAAAATGTTGAATTGACCGCCCCCTCAATGTCGATATGTATGCGTTCCGTTAGAACGATGTAAGCTGCCATCTGTAGACAATTATCCATCAACGAAATCGTATCTTTCCTGTGGTAACATAGGGAGAGACATAGATCGTGTGAATTGCTGTACTCTTATGGCCATCCGTTAAGACCAAACTGTTTGATTTTCTGCAACGATTTTTCAGAATTTGATGTATTACCGGAAGAGCTTTGATGTTGTCATGTAGAACGACATTGACGGACGTCTGCTTCAAATCTGGTGCTAGCTACTACATAATCCTCATCTGATTTTATTTGGTTGCTTATTAGTCTTGACAGAACATCAACGTATCCAAAATCGTTCGTTGATACATAATCGATTTTAAAATCATACGACATCAAGGTCAAAGCCCACCGCAGAAGTCTATTCGCTGTATGTGTTGGAATGCCCTTCTTCGAACCGAAAATAGCAAGTAGAGGCTTGTGATCCGTCTGAAGTTTAAATCTCCGTCCGTATATCATTCGATAGAATTTAGTTGCCGCAAAAAATAAAGCGAAGGCCTCTTTCTCGATCTGACTATAATTTTTTTCCACGGCCGTAGGAGAACGTAAAGCATGAAACATTTTCCATTATATGAGAGATATACGGGCCCTTATTCCTACAATCGAAGCATCTGCTGCGACAACAACTGGTAATGCTGGATTGTAATGGGAAATGACCAAGTCAGACGAGATTATTGATTTAAATCTTTCGAATAACTTTTGACATTCCGTTGACCATGTTCATTTATCGCTGTTCTTCAAGAGTTCATGTAAAGGTGCTCGTAGTGAACGCATTTTTTACAAATTTTCCGTTATAATTTACTGCACCTAAAAACGATCGACGCTCGTTGATATAAGTCGGCGGTGGCATATTCTTTATGGTGATGATTTTGTTAAAAATCCGGTCGAAGACCTTGACGACTGATGAACTGTCGACATTCCTTAAAGTTAACGGTGAGTCCATATTCGGAAAATCGTTGGAGCACAGCCATGACTGCGGCAATGTTGTTCGCAAGGGTCTTAGTCGCGATGAAGATGTCGTCAATAAAAAAAAAGATTATCGATGCCCGCAAGAATCATCTCCATTCCATGTTGAAACGCACTTGGTGCTTCTTTGACTCCAGGAGATAACCTATGTGCCATATACAGGCCGCTACTTCAATTTGGAAATATGCATCGAAAAGATCTATGCGCTTGAAAATCCTGCAGTTGCCTATATTTTCGAATATATCATCTGGCACTGAAAGTGGGTGGTGATGAGACTCTAGATTGCTGTTCAAACCCGTCGAATAATACGCACAGATCCGAATGTTTCCTTTGGCACGCTTTACCACTACGATCGGAGCAGCCCATTTGGAAAAATTGGTTGGTGTAATAACCCCAGCATTTTCCAGCCGGCCCAACTCGTTTTCGACTGCACTTCGTGTAGAATAAGCAACTGCTCTCTTCTGCACAAACACTGTTGGTAAAGTCGATTGCTTTGCAAAAGGAAGCAATTGGGCGCTCCCAGAGATTAAATGCCGAAAATATTAAGCGATAATATCTGGGAAACAAAATCTGCATTGCTTGTGGCATCAATTTACTTCAATGTCCGCTTCAAGTTCTCCAATGAATGGAAGCTGGTTTGATGATGCGTCTTTGGCAGTAGAAATAATTGAAATGTCAGACCCCGTGTCGATCCGTTCCGTTGACGACTCCCGATCGAGGAGCGATAAGAGTCTTGTACGAATCTCTATATCCTTTGAAGACTTGGGTCCCATTAAAAAACTATACACTTAAGTTGGTCGCTGGTGAATTTTTGTAGTTCAAAATTTTAGCAACTGCGGTTGGTTCTAGCGAAACTCGTTTATGCTTTTTACTTACGCTCCCATCTGCCATTTGAAGCAGCATTGCTGTTCGTAAGTTGCAGTAGTTTTTCCAGTATCTCACTATGTTGGTCGAATTGTTTCTGCTGCTGAACAATGATTTGCACAAAACTGGTCCAAGTTTGGTGATGTGGGTGCTGGTGTTCCTGCTGCTGAGTGTCTCGTCGCCACTTTGTTGTGTCCGATAAGTAAAGTAGACGAATGGTTTTCGGAACAACAACTACTATAATTTTATTTCTCTAATTTTTACTCTAAACTTAGTTTTAACAAGATGTGTGCCGAGGTTGGAGGCTAGGAAAAGAGAGAGCCCTATGAACGAGGTGCAGACCGCATGAACCACCAAACGCTTGAAGTTTACAAAAATATACTTTTGAGCTTAGCCCTCTGCGTCGCTGATGTTGGTAAATACTTAATGTGCGTTGCCAACATATAGAATATAACTCTGTACACGAGAATTAATCAGAAAATCACACATTACACAATATGTTTATGGTATATCATTCTCGTATCTGAAAAAAATAATAAAAAGAGAAATTGTGTACTTATTAACTTTCTCTTATAAAGAGAAAGATATTGTTTTCGTGGAAATTTCGACCTCGAGATTGATTCTTGATTCTAACATTACGATGATAGCCGAACTCTAAATAGTGATTTTTGGAATTCCGTCCGTCGGTTCGTCTGTCCGTACAAGCCTCTCCAGCCTATACGACTTGACCGGTTTTCTTCAAACTTCGTATCCGGCGTTTGTTTGGTCATAATTCTACGCCATTTTTTTTGTTTGCTTCTAGCAACGTTATAACCGGTACCTGCCATATAAAAATCATACATTACCTTATATGCTTTAAGCATATTAGTTCCAACAAAACTGCATACCCAGTTTTTTTTTCGAGAAAATCCATATAACAAATTTTCGAATATAGGCCAATTTAGAAAATTGTAAATTTCTCACAAACTATTTGGGCAAATTGAATGAAATTTAATTTGTATACTACTATTACTGTTTTCATGAGTTCCACATAATTGGTTTTGGGCCAATTATCCCCAAACAGAATTTTCAGTTTTGGCCAATAACGGAAAATCATTATTATTCACATGGACACTGATTACTTTCAATTACGGAATAAATGTTCGTATAATCACATTTCGACACTATTAATATGATTTTAAGCATCATTAATCAAAATAAACATTATTGTGTATTTCGGCCAAATTGTTAATAACGTTAATGATTAATAATGATTTTTTTCATTGGCATAACTTTCACTTAATGCTAATGCTGTTTCTAACTTTATTAGTATAGTAATGCATTTCTTAAATGTCTGGTTAATACAAGTTTTTCTTTTCTTACGCATCAATAGGGAATGGATAAGACTGCTGAGTATTATGTTCCGATGTATTTAATTTTGTTTGTATTAATCCGAATTAAAAAATATAAGAAGGCTGCAATCCACTGTGTGGATCGTTTTACACCCTATCCCATCCCATCCTTAAAATTAATATCCCTTAAATGTGGGTTTTATGACAAAGAAATATTCAAATTGAAATAGTCGCAACATATTGTTCAGACAGTTTATCAAACACTTGTATGGTTCGACCAAAAACAATGTTTTACTCCTGCATATGATATACAAATGGTTTTTGTATGAAAACACCTCCAAAAAGTGGACGTGGGTAAAAATGATATATGGAAGAAATGTTTATATTACCAAAACCAAAACATTTTTTTTTTCGAAATGGTTAACTTTACCGAAAAATGTTTTTTTTACGGAAAACTCCCTCAAAAAGTGGGCGTGGCAAAAAACTTTGTGTAGATGAAATAAAGATGATAAGATTGTCTAGAAATGTTGTTCAGATACTTTTTCAAAATCTCTAACGGTTTGGCAGTTTGCGGATTTCAAAAATGTTTACACTTGTTCTGCTGGGAGCAACAACAAACACGTGTACCAAATTTCATCGTCCTAGCTCAAAATTTTAGGCCCAAAAACTGAATAGTCGCAACATATTGTTCAGACAGTTTATCAAACATTGTATGGTTCGACCAAAAACAATGTTTTACTCCTGCATATGATATACAAATGGTTTTTGTATGAAAACGCCTCCAAAAAGTGGACGTGGGTAAAAATGATATATGGAAGAAATGTTTATATTACCAAAACCAAAACATTTTTTTTTTCGAAATGGTTAACTTTACCGAAAAATGTTTTTTTTACGGAAAACTCCCTCAAAAAGTGGGCGTGGCAAAAAACTTTGTGTAGATGAAATAAAGATAATAAGATTGTCTAGAAATGTTGTTCAGATACTTTTTCAAAATCTCTAACGGTTTGGCAGTTTGCGGATTTCAAAAATGTTTACACTTGTTCTGCTGGGAGCAACAACAAACACGTGTACCAAATTTCATCGTCCTAGCTCAAAATTTTAGGCCCAAAAACTGCTGACGTACGGACGGACAGACATGGCTAAATCGACTTAGCTATGATTCTGAGTCGATCCATATACTTTGAGGTATACCTAGCTCAATTATTTCTCTATGTTACAAACTATATATCAAAACTAATACACCCCTATGGGATAGGCTATAGAAACATATGAGAAGGTTACAATCCACTATGCGGATCGTTTAATACCGTAACCCATCTCATCCGATCTTTAAAACTTATGTCCGCAAAAAGTGGTCATGGCTAAAAACATTATAGGGGTGAAATTAGAAAACGACATTGTCACACCATACGATTCACAAAGTTGAACAAAATCTTTTATGATTCGATAAAAAAAAGAGGACGGTTTTCTGTTGCATATAATATTTCTAATGATTCAATAATTTTTTCGACAATGTACTTTGTTATTAAAGAAGACGTCCACTAAATGTGGATGTGACAAAAGATTTTGTATGGACAAAATATAGGTATTGGGATTGTCTAAATATGCTGTTCAGACAATTTTTTCCAAAATGTCCTATAGTTTGGCCAAAAACAACGTTTTTCTGAAAAGTGGTAGGATTTTAAAAATGTTTACACATGTTTTGAAGAAACGCACAAGGATCCTATACCTAAGGCCTAAAATTCAGTGACACATAGACGTACGGACAGACAGACATAGTTTCCATATACTTTGGGGTTCTCTTCCTAAATGTATTTCCCTATTTTACAAACTACACATATATCACAAATAATAAACCCCTATTTGATCGGAACGCCTGAGATGGAGTATGTGCGTTAGTAAGTACACGTCTCCCTCCGCTCTGGTTATCAACCACCAAGGCTTTGCACAGGGATTGAGACCCTATGTACGGTCAAGGGTACAAGCAACTCGGCGGTCGTCACAAGAAGGCTGAGAGTCAGAGTTGGTGGGCATTATTAGCATTAACAGTAAACAAATTCTCGCGGTATTTTTATTCATGATTGGGCTGAGCATAATAAAATCACAGGTATTCTTTATTTTAAAAATTTATTGAGTATGGGTTGACATTTCGGTACTTATTTTATCTTTTCTGCAGCTCTAAGTTTTGCTGACCGACTTCTTATATTTATGGAAACTTCTTCATCAGTAGATACAACCACATGTTTCTCTAACTGTTTCCAATTTGTCTTTACTAATGATTCAACCAATTCTCTATCGTACATTAAATCAGGATCACTGTATTTTAAGGGAAGTGGATTGGCTAGGCCTTCGATTATATGACCATTTAAATGTCTTTTTACAATAGTATCTTCTAATGAGTGAAAAGTAATTGTTACAAGACGTCCTTTCTTTTTCAAATATCTTTGAGCGACTATCAAACCATAATTAATTTCATTTAATTCATTGTTTATAAATATTCGAATTGCTTGAAAAGTCTTCGTTGCACAATGAGCATGGCGTTGCAATTTATTTAATTTATATCCTTGTGACACAGATGCAACTAAATCAGCCAATTGTTTAGTGGTTTCAATTTTAAAAAAAGCAGATCGAGAATCAATAATTTTTCTTGCGATCCTTTTTGCAGCCCTCTCTTCACCATATACTCTAAGAATTCTTGCCAAATCCGATTCGTCAATTCTTGCTAAAACATCCGCAGCTGTAATTTGCTCATTTCCCATTCGCATGTCTAAAGGGCCATTTTTGGACAACGAAAAGCCCCGCTCTACTTCATCGAATTGCATTGAAGAGCATCCAAAATCAAAAAGAAATCCGTCTAATGAACTTTGAGCTACTCCATGTTGCTTTAATATACGTGGAAGGTCTGAGAACTTTCCAAGTATTGGTATGACTTGACCGGGATATTCCTCAGCTAAGGCCTTCGCATACTTGTGCGCTAATGGATCCCGGTCTAGCGCGTACACTTTTACTCCGGGAGACTTTTCCAATATTCCACGACTGTGACCTCCAGCACCAAATGTCATATCAATAAACGTTTTGTTGGGACATACATCAAGATAGTTTATGGCTTCTTCAAACAATACCGGCACATGAGGAGAATTTACCCTTTTTGAAAAATTGCAAACATGAAATGTATATTTATATTGTAAAGTATTTTTCAATAAACTTCGAAGAGTTGTCATTTTGTAAAATTATTTAAAGTTCAATTTTAGTTATATTCTTATTTTATTTTATCTGTATCATTTAGATAATGCAGAAATTCAGATGATAAAACCTGGCTGCACTGCTGAGCATTAAGACCAGTTGCTGTTGAAGAGTATGTGCGCCTATACTTAGTATAGTATATATTCTTGCATACTCGCTCCAAAGACTCTATCTGCCTCAAAAAATCAGTAGTTTCCTTAACCGTTGCCGTATGAACTGGATTATGTATATTTGTCAAGCGATTTCTGAGACTTTCACCAAGATCCCTAAAAATATATTAAATATATTAAAGGGTTTATTTAAAAATATGAAATATATATTATTTGTATTAATGGTGTGGGAGGACTAGGTTAGGTATATCACAGCAGCACACACCGACCGACGTTAAGGTGTGTTTAAATTGAACATAACACGCAGCTGCGAGCTTAAGAAAAACGAAGAGCAACAATGCGTCATAGATCAAATTTTAGCACTAAAGTAAATTCTGGAAAACTACAACGATGGCCCCGTGTCCGAGGGGTATCTCATAGATTGCAACTGGCTCTCCAAATGGAAGGTTGTGCTTTGGTAAAAAAAATAAAAATATATGTTACAAAGCAACTTATAGCCTCGGAAAGGACTGATTTTATTGTTGACGATCCCGCTAAACAAAAAAACGTTCGTATTTGCACCTGGAATGTGAAAACATTAAACAGGAGAGATACAAGCAACAACTAGCTGAAGGAAATGCGCTGGGATGGGCCGGGCAAAAAGAGGATGAAAAACTTTGACATCTTTTACGAACCGTGTTATGGTGAACAGAAACAGCGATTATATAGATGCCAGACTTAGGCAAGAAGTCTTTTGTTTTCAAGACATTAGCCAACGCTGCAGGGAAATAACTTCACCTCGAGTTCGCAATAACCAACCATAGCTGAGCAATATCTTTGTGCGGAATAATTTAACAATTCATGCTAATGTAGAACCTTCATAATGGGTTATTCACTCATGCACTATTACCGTTAACAAAGTAACGTATTTGGTAATGCTGTTAGCAAGTGCGAACATTTAAAGAGACGAACTGTAGAGAGCCATGTCTAGTGTTGGTATACCTCCCAAACTTGTCCGTTTGTGTAGGATGATGATTAAGACTTCTCGCGGAGAAGAGCGCATATAGAGAAGAAGAAGGCAAAATGGGTTTAGCAGTAAATGAGGATAAGACTAAATTACAGAAGGACACACAACATCGACGAATTTGACAGAACGTTACCATTGACAGATATAACTTTTAGGTAATACGGGACTTTATCTACTTCGGTTTCGCTATTAACTCTGACAACAACATCGTCAGAAATTAAACCATGAACTACACTTGCCAACCGCTGTTTTTTCCGGCTAAGAAGGGAATTTAGTAGTAAAGCCCTCACCGAACTTCTAAGGAGATCCTATATAAGACCCTGATCATGCCAGTATCTCAAAAGCGGATGCAGAAATCCTTGGTCGATTCAAAAGGAAAATTCTTCGGCCTTTTTAAAAAAAAAAAAGAAGCATTGGACGTTTTAGATGGCAATATTCAGGCTCGCAGAGTCTTTAATTCCCAGACAGACTTCGGACGCAGTAGAGTTACTTAAGAAAACTGCAAAATTCACACCAATTCGATGAAAAAATAATATGGTAAAGCTTATTCCTTGACTAAATGAATATACGAGGGACATGCGGATCGCCCTAAACGAAACTAAATGCGTTCACGTGAATTTTACATACAAGACATATAGAGACTTGCTTATTTTCCTAAACTTGGTCCGAATACCATTTTCAAACGAAGCCAAATGGAATTCGGAAGTAAAATTGTTTAAGCACAGTTTAGTACTAGAGTCGAGTACATGTCTTGTTTTGGTATACCGCCCAAACATCATTGGTAGGACTCAACGTGATGTCATAGCCACGTTTGCTAGTATAGAGAAGGAAGTGACAATAATGGGTTTAGCAGTAAATGCGGGCAAGAAAAAGTATATGCTCTCAACACGAAAAGACACACAACATCGACGAATTAGACAGAACGACACCTTTGATAGATATAACTTTGAACTAGTACGTCAGAAATAAAACGAAGAATTTGCCAACCGCTGTTTCTTAGGGCTAAGAAGACAATTCAGTAGTAAGGCCCTCACTTGAAATACAAAGGAGATCTTATATAAAACCCTGATCATGTACCGCCTCAAAAGCGGATGAACAAACCCTTGAAAATCCTTGGTTGATGAGCTATGTAGACGAAGATTCAACCAAGAACTATACGAGTTGTACAGCGACATACCCCGGGTAATGAGTGGACAACAATATTTCGGCTGAGAGTCTTCGATTCCCAGTCAGACGTCGGACGTATTAGACGAAGACCTCGCTTAAGTGGCGCGCACAAGTAGAAACCGACCTCAACCAGCTTGGGGTGCGCAACTGGGTGCAGTTAGCTAAGGACCGGGCTAATTGGAGAGGCATGTTGGTTGAGGCCCAGGTTCATTCCGGACTGTAGCGCCACTTATGTAAGTAAGGAAGTATCCGATTTGCTATATTCGAATCTGAAAGTAGAAGTTTCGGACGAAAGCGTAGAAACCGGCTAATGGGATATGGATATATCAATAATAAAGTCCTAAAAACTTCGGATGACAACAATTTACTGCCCCGGCGATAAATAATAACAGCACCTTAATTGCGTAAAAGTGCCCGATTTTGCAATGGAAACATTTCTTAATGTTGTTGAGACACTTTTTCAGATTTCTTTACGGTTTGACAAAAAATGTTTCCCTGAAAAGTAGGTGTAGCAGTATGTCGATTTCGAAAATTTTTTACACTTTTACCGGAGGCGAGGACAAAGAGCATGTTTACCAAATTTCATTAGCCTAGCTCAAAATGTTAGGCCTAAAAATTTATGAAGAACAGGCGTTGTTACTGCTGGTAATCGAAGATAGACCTTGATCGCATTAAGCAACATTCATATTACATTGAAGAAATTATAATTTCTTCAATGCTTTCATTCGACATTTACAAACAAAATATTTCGTCTCAGAGAAGTAAGCCAAAACTGTTTATTTCTTTAATAACCTATTGCTTATTAATTGTTTAATTTAATATTATCGTTTTGGTTTTCAGTGAAAAAAATTCAAACACGAGTCAAATCAAGATGCTGCTAATTGCGATTTAAATCGTATGTTTCATATTATTACTTGGAATGTACGGGCTACATTCCAAGAAATTATGAAATGACTATGAAAAACATATTCGGGGTGTTGTTCATTAGTTCTTGAAAGGTGCATAGATTTAGGAATCTTCCGTCGGAATAGCTTTAAGATTTAAAACTCTTACTTGTGCTTACAATTATGCAAATCATCAATGTTGCGTTGCAAATGCGAATCAAAAGGGTAGTCGGTACATACATATTACCGAATTGAAAATATTTTTTTTGACGTTTTACAACTCTGCCGCACTCACAAAAAAAAGAATACACATATTTCCACTTTATCTTACTTTTCAAGCTAAAACTGCTTACATTATTGACAAATTCTTATATAATAAACAATAAACGATTGGCTTGAACAGATTATTATAAAATGTTAAGGGATGCAAAATTTTAGTTTGTATTACCTTCCAGCTTTGCTTTTATCTAAAGGCCACTTCTCCAATATTTTGAAAAGTTGTTTGTAATTTGAAGACATTCCCAATAATTGTACAAAATTTATTTTTGTGCGAAGAAAAAGCAGAAATATGGTTACATTGATAATAAGTAAAAAGTGAATATCTAATAAATTAAAAACATCCAAAGCAAAATGGTTTTCCAATATCCAAAGTTTTCATCAGTGATCAGGAAAGAAGAGATAGGAAAAATTCCAGGCCGTTAGTTGTTGCCAACAAAATAATCCTGGTACTTTCTACGATTTTGGCAGATAAATTCACACATTGGTTGCGTTCCGAGTCTTAGTTTTAAAAAGTCAACTGCGCTGATGCACTGTTCTCATTGGCTAGTCGACCATTTTAGTAACACAACATATGAGGGGATATGACTGACGAAACGAGTTGAAAATTTACACCAGGGACATCAGATGTGAGTGGAACAACTGATTTTTCATGAAGATATTTTGATTTCAGTAAAATTACCCCATACTAGGTTTATTTGTTTTACACAAAATAATATTTAAAGACTGTTTAGTAAAAAATGAAATACACCTACAGACACCTAAGCAAACGAGAAGATGTTAAGTAAATACAAGCGTTTTGTAAATTAAGATATATCTGTGATATTATAAAACAAGCATAAATTATTGCATAGGTATTTATTTAGTATTTTAAAAAATCAAATAAATGGAAAAACTTCAAAAGCGACTAATAATATTTATGTTTAACACAAAACCAAACAAGGTAGCTATAGAATAAATTATGAGTTATGATAGCTATAAAAACAATTTCTGGCGTTAAACATAAGTTTACCTTGCATTTAGAACAGTACCTACATTTTTGTTTGTCCCGAACAATCAGTTCGGTAACTTGTACCTTTCCTTTTTATCGATAATTGTCCAGTGGTTTGTCTTTTCTAGCCGCATGTCTTCAGGAGGTGCATTGGATGAATTGGGCTTGGAACATTTGGTTTGAATGAGTGATTCCAAAGATGTTGGCCGCCCACGCTTGTTCTTGAATCGCCACTTGTAGGGCTTTTTTTTGGTAAATATTGCTTCATAATATATTCGACGAACACATTTGCTTATCTACACAACAGGTCTAATCGCGATATGCTTCCAAAAGTTCTGTTCAGATATTCGATTATAGGCCTTATAAGGCATACGCGGTCTCGATCGGGGTCATCTCTATCGAATTTTTCCAAATTTGTTTCTCGTCATTTGATTTTGAACTACCGGTACGCAACGGGGTATTTTTTCGGTCCAAAAACCTCTAGAGCTAGGAAGGTTAAAATATATCATATAAAATAATATACCAATAAACCTTCGTAGATCGGCCATATCAAACTGGAATGGCTCGTTCACCACCGCATAGTATCTTGGTCCGTCCACAGTTATCCAGAGTCTCTGCGAACAAATATGACCAAACTTGATATGACGTTGGGCGATAGTTGGGTGTTTTAGAACGAGGGTAGAGTCTGTTGTGCCATGCGAACCTAGGCAAACTTCGACATATTCGGACAACAGCTTGTCTAGGAATTTCAAGGGATAGTCAGGACCCTTGAACAGAGATGGTGGCGGATGAACCGAAAGGCCAAAGGCAGCTATCAACCCTGTAGTGGATTATGATGGCCCCGTGTCCTATGGGTCTCTAATAAATTGGAACTGGCCCTCCAGGTTGGGGGTTGTGCTTTGGGTTAACTACCCAACCATGAACAAAACTAACGGTTGCGAAGCAACCAATAGCCTCTGAAAATACTGATTTTATTGTTGACGACCCTGCTAAATGAAAAAAGGACAACGACGTTAGTATCTGCAGATGGAATGTGAGAACAATAAACAGGAGAGGTGCAAGCGAACAACCAGCGGAAGCCCTAAACTGTTACAAAACAGACATTACTGCCATCCAGGAAATACGATGTGATGGGTCAGGCAAAAAGAGGATGAAACATATGAGAAGGCTACAATCCACTGTGTGAATCGTCTTATACCCTATCACATCCCATCCCATCCTTAAAACAAATATCCTCAAAATATCGGCTTTTTGGCGATGAAATATGAAAAATGTCATTGTCAGAACATATTGTTCGGACAGTTTATCAAAATCATTTATGGTTCCAAAAAAAACATCGTTTTTCGCCTGGTTATGCTATCAGGTAGTGTATAGAAATGGTTTTTGTATGAAAACGCCTTTAAAAAGTGGGTGTGTTTAAAATGATGTATGGAAAAAATGTTTATATTAACAAAGCAAATGATTTTGCAAAAATGGTACATGTGTACCAAGAGTCAGATTTCAGGATCGGCGAAAACTGGTTGAAGAAAAAGCCATTTGCGATTGTTGTATAGAGTACTTCAGGCGAAGTAACTGCAACAGTATTAAGGTATGTGTCGTTGAAGGTTGTACAGTTAAACATCATCGGCTGTTGCACACTGCAGAATATGATGTCGGCGTGTGTCACTCTCATCAGCAGGACAAGGAAGTGGGGACATTATTCCGAATTGCGAAGGTGGTATTGTACGGCAATGGTAAGGAAGTTAGCACTTATGCTTTTTTGGATAGTGGGTCCTCACTCAATCTGTTAGAAGAATCGATCTCAAAGCGACGCAGTATGGAAGGCACGCACAATCCGTTGTGTCTGAGAATGATTTCAGCGCGTTGCATACACAAAGATGAGTACCCGAAGTGACGACTCAACGGCGTGAGAACTGTCAAATCACTTGCTCTTCTATCGCAATCATTTTCGCAGGAACTGTTGGATAGTTACCATCATCTGAGGGGGCTGCCATTGATGAAAAACAATAATGCCGAATGTGGCATTCTCATCGGTCTCAATAATGAAGAGGCTGCCATACCTCTGAAAGTTCGAGAAGGGAAGTGGAATCAACCGATTACTCTCAAGACAAGGTTGGGATGGTGTCTTAGCGGTGGCGGAGTTAGTGACCGGGAATCTCACGTGAACTTTCAGAACTTGTGAGTGCGAGAAGGACTTGCACGAAATGGTGAAACAATATTTTGCTCTGGAAAACGGTAGTGGAAGTCAGGTACGGATATCATCGGCCGATGACTTGAGAGCGAAGGAAATTCGTGTAGCCACAACGAAGCGAGTCGATGGTGCATTTGAGTGTGGTCTGTGCCGACATGACAACTTTTCTTTGTCAAACTGTTATCCCATGGCACTCAAGCGTATATGTTGTTTGGAGACGAAGATGCGTGCTGATCCTCCGGTCCTTTACAATTTCAATCAACAGGTGTACAATTTGGTACAAAAAGGGTACGCCAAAAAATGCAGTAAAGAGGAGATGGAAACAGCTTCACAGAGGACATGGTATTGCCAACATTCATCGTGACTAATCCAAACCGGATATTTACCAGATGAAAGCACTGACGTTTGGCGCTTCTTTTTCTCCAAGTTTCGTACTTTACGTCAAGGACATCAACGCTGTTGAGTTTGCTGAGAAGAATCCACGGGCAGTTGAGAGTATTTTAAGACATCATTATATTGACGACCTACTGGACAGCGTCGCCACTATTGAAGAAGCTGTGCAACTGGCTTGTGAGGTACGAGACATACATGCCAATGCTGGATTTCGAATGTCCTTCAGGCACTTGGACAATCTGGAGAAAGGGAAGGGCGGAAGATAGAATGTGACCACGAATGTAATATGGCAAAGGTCTTGAGTCTGTGGTGGAAACCGAACGAAGACGTATTCACCTTTTCTTTGCGCTTCATCAAAACACAGGACGATGTGTTGTCTGGAACCCGATGCCCAACAAAACGTGAGTTACGCAGAACTTTAATGTATATCTTTGATCCTCTAGGGTTCTTGGCTTTTTACTTGTTGAGAATCCAAGTACTCCTCCAAGACGTATGGCGGACAAATCTACAATGGAATGATGTCATCGATGATTGCTTAGGAATAAAATGGAAGTCCTGAAGGCGATTGCTTGCAAGGGTGGAGCTTATCCGAAATTCCAGATATTACCACACATTGACGAGCGCTGACACTTCGGTCCAACTGCACGTATTTGTGGACGCCAGTGAAGAAGCTATGGCGGCAGTGGCGTATCTGCGGTTCTCCAATGGTGAGAAAACAGAATGTGCACTGGTTGGCGTAAAAAGCAAAGTATCACCACTGCTCCCAGTGTCCATTCCCAGATTGGAGTCCCAGCCAGCACTCATTAGTTCACGACTGGCTAAGACGATTGAAAAAGGTCATGGATTTACAATCGATAGGAAGTCCTTTTGGACAGACTCGAAGACCGTGTTGCATTGGCTACGGTCGGATGCTAAAATGTACAAATCATTCGTTATGTTTCGGGCAGATGCAGGAGAAGACCAAAGTGGATGACTGGCGTTGGGTACCCACAAATTTAAACGTCACAGATGAGGCTATGAAGTGGTCAAAGGAACCTTATTTTGTCAAGGATAGCAGGTGGTTTGCGGCACCTAGTTTTTTGCACGAGTCGGAGAGCAGTTAGCCTGATGAAGTTAAGCGGAGGCAGGGAAAATTCTGCGAAGAGGACTTGAGAG
This sequence comes from Rhingia rostrata, assembly GCA_949824845.1. NCBI lineage: Eukaryota > Metazoa > Arthropoda > Insecta > Diptera > Syrphidae > Rhingia > Rhingia rostrata. Next base: position 102,756,443 of record OX463756.1, read on the forward strand.
CAAAATAGGTGTTGGCTATTAAGGAGGACGTAAGCCAAATGGAGAAGGGCATCCTGGCGACTCCGAAGAGTGGTTGCTTGGATCGTCAGGTATTGCAATAATCTTCTATACTTTGATTAAATAAAATACATCTGTTTCTAAAGTAATAAATACTTAAAAAAAAGTGTTGCTCTTGTTGCTATATGCAACAATTCTAAAAAATTAGTTCTGATAGAAAAGGTAGTCGCTAAGCCGCAACTGTGGAATTTTAATTACAAGGATGTCAATTAGAGCCAAAGAACCCGGCGAGGACTGCAAAGAGCGTCCGATCTGCAAGCGGGACAGGGACGATAGTCGCTAAAGTCTTTTCAATACCAGCATGTGGGAGTGTTCACGTCGGCGTTTCTTCTCGGAACCGACGTGCAATCGACCTGGAATTGCTTCGATTGGAGGAGCAAAGAAAGATGGAGAAAAAATTCTTGGAAAAGAAATGTGAACTGCTCAAATTAAGGGAAAAGTAAGAAGAGAACGGAATCAGCGTGAAAAGCAACGTGCGTTCGGCGGTTTTACGTACCAATATCAAGGATGAAGGCGAATTTGCTGTTCGGAGCACCAAGGATTAGGTCGCAAACACTGAGTGGATGTTCACGAGGGCAGAAGCGGCTGCAACCGTGACAAGGTACGCAGATGACGGCTATTAGGACAAACGCTTCGGACATGTAAATGCACACGTTCAAGATACTCAGTCAAAGGTAGCACTTGGGAAGAATTCTTCAAGATGTTACATGTGTACCAAGAGTCAGCGCTTGGTGGATTGCAATGCTTTCAGCAAGCTGTCAGTTCAGGAGCGACGAAAACTGGTTGAAGAAGAAGCACTTTGCGATTGTTGTCTAAAGCACTCTAGGCGAGGTAAGTGCAACAGTATTACGGAATGTGTTGTTGCAGGTTGTACACTTAAACATCATCGGTTGTTGCACTCCGCAGAAAATTATATCGGCGTGTGTCACTCTCATCAGCAGAGCAAGGAAGTGGGGACATTATTCCGAACTGTGCCGGTGGTATTGTACGGCAATGGTAAGGAAGTTAACAATTATGCTTTCTTGGATAGTGGGTCCTCACTTACTCTGTTAGAAGAATCGATCTCAAAGCGACTCAGTTTGGAAGGCTCGCAAAAGCCGTTGTGTCTGAGATGGACTGCTAATTCCACTCGTCGAGAAGAAGATTCCGAGATTGTGTCGCTAGCGATTTCAGCCCGTTGCATAGACAAAGATGAGTACCCGAAGTTACGACTCACCGGCGTAAGAACTGTTAAATCACTTGCTCTTCTATCGCAATCATTGTCACAGGAAATGTTGGGCAGTTACCATCATCAGAGGGGGCTGTCATTGATGCCATTCTCATCGGTCTCAATAATGAAAAGGCAGCCATACATCTGAAAGTTCGAGAAGGTAAGTGGAATCAACCGATTGCCCTCAAGACAAGGTTTTGATGGTGTCTTAGCGGTGGCAGAGTTACATACTTACTTAAGTAGAGCTACAGACCGGAATGAACCTGGGCCTCAACCAACATGCCTCTACAATTAGCCCGGTCCTTAGCTAACTGCCTCCAGTTGCGCACTCCAAGTGGGTTGAGGTCGGTTTCTACTTATGCGCGCCACTTAAGGCGAGGTCTTCCTCTTCTGCGTCCGACGTCTGGCGGGGAATCGAAGACTCTGAAAGCCGGAGTATTGGTGGACATTCGTTCTATATGCCCTAGCCATCTTAAACGTCCAATGCGGAGTTTTTTTTGACCAGGGGCATGTCGCTGTACAGCTCGTATAGTTCTTGGTTGAATCTTCGTCTCCATAGCCCGTCCACACAAACGGGACCAACGATTTTTCGAAGGATTTTCCTCTCAAATCGACCAAGGATTTCTTCATCGGCTTTTGAGACGGTCCATGCTTCAGCGCCGTAGAGCAGGACGGGGATAATCAGGGTCTTATATATGATTTACTACTGAATTGCCTTCTTAGCCTTAAGAAACAGGGGTTGCCAAGAGTAATTCTTCGTTTAATTTCTGACGAGATGTTGTTGTCAGAGTTAATAGCGGTGCCGAGATAGGCAAATATCTGTCAATGGTGACGTTCTGTCCAATTCGTCGATGTTGTGTGCCCTTTCATGTTGACAGCATATACTTTGTCTTGCCCTCATTTACTGCTAAACCCATTTTTGTCGCTTCATTCTCTATACTAGCTATACTAGCAAACGTGTCTATGAAATTACGTTGGGTCCGACCTATGATGTCAATATTGTCGGCGTATGCTAGTAGTTTTACCGATTTTTGGAAAATTGTGCCTCTGTTTTTGGCTCTTGAGTTATGCAGAGTCCTCTCAAGAATCAAATTGAAATAGTCACATGACAGCGCATCGCCTTGCCTAAATCCTTTTTTGGTACCGAATGAGCAGCGAGAATTCTCCATCGTCATCCTACACAAACGGACGAGTATGGGCGGTATACCAAAACTAGACATGACTCTGTATAGTTCGTCTCTATAAATGCTGTCGTATGCGGCTTTGAAATCGATGAATAGGACTTCTTGGAGTTTTTTTTTTAAAAACCACACTGATAACGGCCGATCAGGTTGTTGGTAAACGGTTTCAGGCGTTCACATATTACGGCAGATAGAATTTTGTAGGCGATGTTGAGGAGACTTATGCCTCTGTAGTTGGCGCAGTTTAGAGGGTCTCCTTTTTTGTGGATCGGGCAAACGATGCTAGGTTCTATTCTTCAGGCATACTTTCTTCCGACCAGATTCGGCTTATGAGTTTGTGGATGTTACTTACCAAGTCATCTCCGCCGGCTTTATAAAGCTCGGCGGGAAGGCCGTCATTTCCGGCAGCCTTATTCAGCTTCAGTTTAGATATTGCTATCCTCACTTCACTCAGGTCGGGTGGTTGGCAGCTTTCGCTTTCTTTGCCAGTATTGAAGGGTTCGTTCTGCTTGACAGCGTCATCGCCGTTTAACAGTCTGCAGAAGTGGTTCTTCCATGTCCTCAGCATAGACTGTGTCTCAACTACGATATTTCCTTGTTCATCTCGACAGGATTCTGTTCGAGCCTTGTATCCTTGGCTTTGATGTTTTACACTTTGGTAAAACTTGCAAACATCTTTCCTGCTAGCCTTGTAGGGGTTTCTTGCTGGTGGGCGCGAGAAACCTAGCATATCAGTTGCGGCTGATCTAATGGCTTGTTGGCATCGTTGCCATAGTTCTTCGACATTTGATGTTGGTGGTATGGTGTTAATAGAGAGGTATAGGGATACGCTTTGCGCGAAGGTCTTGGCGGTCTCTTGCGATTGCAGTCTTTCGATATTAAATTTATTACAGCATTTTTTACAGTACCCCAAGGAAGCGTCCTTGGACCACTCTTGTACCTCCTATTTACACGCGATATCCCACAAAAAAACGATACAACAGCTGCAACGTTTGCTTACGATACAGCTATACTAGCAGTTGACACAAAAATAGAGGAAACAAAATGTAATATTACAAAACGCTCTTAACGAGGTTAATGAATGGACAAAATCCTTGCGGATTGCACGTAACGAGAGCAAATCGATTCATGTAGATTTATCGTATAAACGAACAAGCAATTTGCCAGTATTTCTCAATACGATTCGAGACCCTTTTGCAAATGAAGCGAACTATCTCGGAATGACACTAGATGCAAAATTGGAATGGAAGTCGCATGTAAAAAGAAATGCGAAGAACTTTAAAATAAATACAGAGAACTGTACTGGTTACTCGAAAAATATTTGAAGCTTAACCTTGATAACAAGCTGCTATTATACAAGCAAGTGCTAAAGCCGGTCTGGTATACAGCTATGGTATACAGCTATGGGGTTGTACCAGTGAAACGAATCTAAATATTTTACAAACTTTTGAAAACAAAATGTTAAGATCATTCGTCAATGTGCCGTGGTTATAAGGAATGAAGATCTACGCAGAGATCTGTGCATTCCCGCGGTTAAAGATGAAACGAAAAATTTTCCACGCAGACATAGAAAATGTTTATTGGAACACGTTAACACCACGGTCCTCGCAATTCTTGACGAAACAAATGTATTGCGGCGTCTTCAAAGAACTAAGCCATTAGATTTGGCTCGATAATAACAAACCGCGCTATAAATTGCGGAAAAAGGAGGAAGTCTCACAGGAAAGTTGCCTGCCAAACATTCATTACTTGGGCACGTGCTCATCGTGTCTTTTGAGATTTCCACCAGCCCTCGGAAAAAAAAATAAAAAAAAAAGTGACCGTGAATCTCACGTGAACTTTCAGATTTGCGAGTGCGAGAAGGTCTTGAACGAAACAACATTTTGCTCTGGAAAACGGTGGTGTAACTCAGGTACGGGTATCATCGGCATCGACAACGAAGCGAGTCGATGGTGCATTGGAGTGTGCTCTTCTGTGGCGACATCACAACTTTTCTTTGTCAAACAGTTATCAGATTCCCCCACAGACCCAAGACTTTTGCCATATTACATTCGTGTTCACATTCTATCTTCCGCCCTTCCCTTTCTCCAGATTCTCCAAGTGACTAAAGGACCTTCTCAGAATTCAACTTCCAGTTTCGCATTCGAAATCCTTCCTTGGAATGTATGTCTCGATCGCCAATAGGCAGTTTCACAGCTTCTTCAATAGTAGCCAGGCTGTAGGTCGTCCTAATAATGATGTCTTAAAATATTCTCAACTGCCCGTGGATTCTTCTCAGTAATATCAACAGCGTTGATGTCCTTGACGTAAGCTGCGATGCTTGGAGAACAAGAAGCGCCGAACGTCCGTACTTTCATCTGGTAAATATCTGGCTTATGATCAACATCGCCGTCACGCCAAAGGAACCTTTTTGGGCACTGATCATCCTTCGCACTCGGATTTGGTGGAACATATCTTCTATGTCCTCAGTAGTGGCCACCTTATTCGAACGAAAGACGAAAAGAACTTCAGAAAGCAGAAAAGAATTTCAGAAAGCTCTCTAAGTTGGTCCGGACCCTTAAGCAACATATTGTTCAACGTAACACCATTCACCATTTCCTTGCACTTCATCAAAACACAGGACGATGTATTGTCTGGAACCCGAGAATCAAAGTAATCCTCCAAGACGTATGGTGGACAAATCTACAATGGGATGACGTCATCGATAATTCCTTAGCAATAAAATGGGAGTCTTGAAGGCCATTGCTAGTAAGGGTGGAGCTTATTCGTATTACCAGATGTAACCACATATTGACGAGCGCTGACACTTCGGTCCAACTGCACGTACTTGTGGACGCCAGTGAAGAAGCTATGGTGGCAGTGGCGTATCTGAGGTTCTCTCTTGGCGACAAAATAGAATGTGCACTGGCGGGCGCGAAAAGCAAAGTATCACCACCGCTCCCAGTGACCATTCCCAGATTATAGCCCCAGGCAACATTCATTAGTTCACGGCTGGCTAAGACGATTGAAAAAGGTCATAGATTCACAATCGATAGGAAGTTCTTTTGGACAGACAGGCTACGGTCGGATGTTTAAATATACAAACCATTCGTTATGTTTCGTATCGGGCAGATACAGGAGAAGACTAAAGTTGATGACTGGCGTTGGGTACCCACAAACTTAAACGTCGCAGATGAGGCTACAAATGGTCAAAGGAACCTTCTTTTGACAAGGACAGCAGGTGGTTTGTGGCGCATACTTTTTTGCACGAGTCGGAGAGATCCTGAAAAGTCTGCGAAGAGGACTTGAGAGCAAAATACGTGTTGGCGATTAACGAGGATGTACTGCAAATGGAAAAGGGCATCCTTGCGTTGGTAATGGATTTTGAACGATTTTCTACATGTGAGCGACTCAGAAGAGTGGTTGCTTGGATCGTCCGTTATTGCCATAATCTTCAGAAAAGGGCAAAGACGAAGGCGATGGAACGTGCCCCGCTCTATTTGGGAGCGACAGACGAACTAGAGGACAATTTGGTTAGCGGTCCTATTCGGTCAGAGGAGTTGGGAAAAGCGGAGGTGAGCCTATGGTTATGTTGATACTACGGTAATGGCAATGGTAACAAATCGTATACTGCGACTACGCCGATTGTTTCAATGAAGAGGCCAGGCGACCAGTGCTGCTGTCCACGAAAAACAGGGTGAGTTTTCTTATTGTTGATTACTTTCACAGGCATTTCAAGCACCTTTGTGATGCCAACGTATTCAACGAAGTCCGCCAAAAATATTTCATTCCTGCATTGCGAAAATTAGTAAGAACCGTAAGAGCACAATATGGACGCTGCTGTACCTAGGATTCCTCAGATGTCACAACTACCTCCTGCCCGACTTGGAGCATTTCGAAGACCTTTTACGTTTGTCGGCGTCGACTATTTCGGACCGATGATGGTCACACATGTCAGGAATCAAGTTAAGCGGTGGGGTGTTTTGTTCACCTGCCTGACAAGCCGAGCAATTCATCTTGAGGTGGCGTTTTCGTTATCGACCGACTCCTGCATATTAGGTATCCAGCGTTTCATTGCAAGAAGAGGAACACCGTCCGAAATTTTTTCGGATAATGGGCAAATTTTGTGGATGCTGAGAGAGAATTAAAGGAGCAGTTTCAGCGGATTAACAAAGGAAATTCACAACTCCGGACACAAATTTTTTCTTCAATCTCTCCCAAGCACCACATATGGTTGGCAACTGGGAACGTCTAATCGGCACATTGATGTAGATTCTGAAAAAGTCACTGGGAACAAACGTCTGAATGATGAAAAATTTCAATCAACATTGTTTGAAATTGAAGATTTGGTCAACTCACGTCCGCATACATACGTTACCTTCGAAGCTACAGACGAAGAAGCGTTGACGCCCAATCATTTTCTTCTCGGCACTTCCAGAGGAAACAAGGGGCTGATTTAGTTCCAAGAACGAGAGATTTTTTCACGTAAGGACTGGAGGAAGCCGCAGCAGCGAACGAACGTTAGAGGCGACGGGTACATGAGTACCTGCCCACCCTTACGAGACGAATGAAGTGGTTCGAGAAGGTCGAGCAAATAAGGGAGGACGACGTGGTAATCATCATCGACGAAAATCTACCGAGATGTACCTGGCATAAAGGGATCGAAATATAGTCAGGTGAAGAGAGCGACAGTAAAGACTATTGTTGTATATACTATCTTTTGTAACTGACTTCTGTGACAGACTAATTTGCACACTAATTTTTTAGTCTTTTTCCTTTTGCTTTTCTATACTTTGATTAAACAAGATACATCTGTTTCTAAAGTAATAAATACTTAAAAAAGTGTTGTTCTGGTTGCTATAAGCAACATGAATAGATTGGACAGCGTTTTGTCATCGGAGGGGATTTAATGCAAAACATACATTCTGTGGATCTAGATGCATATCACAGAAAGGTAGTATGCTTTATGATGAATGTAGAAAGTACCCTACCGAATTTTGTTCTACAGGAAAACCAACTTACTAGCCTACTGAAGTTACTGTAATACCGAATTTAATTGATTTTTTCATTGCAAAAGTTCTGCCGTCTAATCGAATCACAGTTGAAGAATACTTAGATCTTTTCTCTGATCATTCTCCGGTCATTCTAACGACGAGCAAGTCACTCATTAGAAATCAAAATCCACCCAGACTAACAAACGCGAAAACCAACCGGGAAGGACTCAAAAACGATATTGAAAATAATATTCGACTTAGTGTATCGCTTAGAACCCCATTGGAACTCGAAGTAGCGGTTGACTACTTTATCGATACCATTCAAAAAGCAGCATGGAGTAATACTCTAGAATGAGTCAAAATAGTGGCCTATAGTAATATCAAGTTCCCATGGGAAATAAAAGATTTGCTTGGAAAAAAGCAGAAAAGCTCGTAAAAAATGGCGTCAAACTCGTACCCCGCGATATAAAACATAACTCAATTTGATTAAAAATTTGAAAACCCATGCAATAGAAACTTATCTGCAAAGACTAACCGCGGGAAAAGAATAGAATTATTCACTTTGGAAAGCAATTAAAGTCATAAAACGGCTAAAAAACGCTATACCACCAAATAGGGTAACTCAAGACGTTTGAGCAAAAAGCGATAAGGAAAAACTGGAAGTTTTTGCCGCACATCTTAAGGAAACGTTTAAATCATTTGATAGTCCAGAAAACATTAATTTTTTCGACACTACCACCGATAATAATAAAAACAGGAAATACAGAAATTAAAGCCTACAAGAGCTCCTTATTACAGGAGAACTTTTTAAAATGTTGCCCGTAAAAGCATTAACTTAACTCCTCTACATTGTAAATGCAGAAATAATATCTTACAGACTTATTTCACTTCTTCCAAAATTTTCAAAAGTTTTTGAAAGGGTATTACTAGGTCGTTTACATCCAATTATTGGAGCGCCTATTACCTGACCATCAATTTGGACTTAGAAGTAAACATTCGACTGTGGACCAAGTTCATTGAATTACTGATGTGATTAAGAAAGCTTTCGAAAAAAAGAAAATTTGCTCAGCTGTATTTCTTGGCACGTCATGAAATACAGCTGAGCAAATTTTGAGCAAGCTTTTGAGACAAGACAAGTTCTGCCTGAAAAATTATATTAAATCCTCGTGTCGTATCTTGAGCATATACTATTCCGTGTGAAACTTGGAAATGAATATTCGGATTTCAAAAAAAATAATAAGGAAGAGTCCATGGACCACTCTTGTACCTTCTATTTACGCGTGATACCCAAAAACAAACGATACAAAAGTAGCCACGTTTGCTGACGATACAGCTATACCAGCAGTTGGCACAACAGTTGAGGAAACAAATATGAAATTACAAAACGCTCTTAACAAAGTCCTGACGGATTGCAATTAACGAGAGCAAATCGATTCCAGTAGATTTTTCGTATAAACGTCCAAATATTTGCCAGTATTTCTCAATACGGTTCGATTCCCTTTTGCAAATGAGGCGAAATATCACGGAATGACACTCGATGCAAAATTAAAATGGAAGTCGCATGTAAAAAAGAAATGCGAATAACTAAATAATAAATACAGAGAACTGTACTGGTTACTTGGAAAATATTTGAAGCTTAACCTTGATAACAAGCTGCTATTATACAAGCAAGTGCTAAAGCCGGTTGTACAGGAGAAACGAATCTAAATATTCTACAAACTTTTGAAAACTAAATGTTAAGATCATTTGTCAATACGCCGTGGTATATAAGGAATGAAGATCTACGCAGAGATCTGGGTATTCGCGCGGTTAAAGATGAAACTAACAACTTTGCACGCGAACTTAAAAACGTTCATTGGGACACGTTAACACAACGGTCCAATCCAAATTATTGACGTATATTAGTTTCGTCAATAATTTTTGCGGCGTTTTGAAAGAACTAAACACTTAGATTTGGCCCGATAATAACAAACGGCATTATAAATTGCGGAAAAAGAAGGAACACTCAAAGGAATGTTACGTGCCAGACATTCATTACTCATAATAAAAAAATGCTGGATAAGTCGCACACTTAGTTGCAATACATATACAAACATATGAGAAGGCTACAATCCGCTGTGCTGATCGTTTAATAACCTATCCCATCCCATCCTTGAATATGCCCAAAATGTGTGATTTATGCCGATAAAATAAAGAAAATGTCATTGTCAGAACATATTGTTCGCCTTGTTATGCTATGAGGTAGTGTTTACAAATGTTTTTTTTTTTAACTCCGAAAAAGTGGGCTTGGGTTAAAATGTGTGGTAAGCCTCGATTGGGCTAACGTCCCTTTCAAAATGTAAGCTGCAAAGGCGGCATTCTTAGCGGATGCCTTTGTTTATAGCAAGTGTGCTTACGGGTTTGGGGATAAAATATGAGATGAGATATTATTTTGAATTTTTCGTTGAGTTTGCCACGAATTTTCAAGTCCATCTGGTGCGATGGATTTTATTCACAAAAATAAAATTACGTACTAGAAAATCTAGGAAAATGTTTTTTAAATTTTAAAATCAAAACATTATTTTTTGAATAAAACTTGCTAGATGGATTGGAAAATTGAAGCCCGGTAAAGCCAAGCGACTGAAAGAGACCTTACGGGCTAGTTGGAGTGAGTTAGATAACTACATCTGGTGTTCATATCGTGCAGTTTGACGTTTGATCGCCATTCATTTTTAAGACATGAAGTAAATCGGTCTTGGGTCGTGTGCTACCCGAAGGTAAATCTTTGAATAATTGATTTCGGTAATGCAAAAACAAAAGAAGTGAATTATAAAAGCGCAGGTGACCGTTCGCATATGCAAACATACGACATTTCTCGAACGACCCTTGTCATCCGTCCGTCCGTCCGTACGTCAGCAGTTGTTGGGCCTTAAATTATGAGTTAGAATGATGAAATTTGGTACACGTGTTAGTTGTTGCTCCCAGCAGAACAAGTGTAAAAAGTTTTGAAATCCGCCTTCTGCCACGCCCCCTTTTCAGAAAAACGTAGTTTTAGGCCAAACCGTTAGAGCTTTTGAAAAAATGTCTGAAGAACATATCTAGATAACACTAATTACTATATTGTGTTCATACAAAGTTTTTTCCACGCCTACTTTTTGGAGGCATTTTCATACAAAAACCATTTCTATTCACTACCTCATAGCATAACCAGGCGAAAAACGATGTTTTTTGTGGAACCATAATCGATTTTGATAAACTGTCCGAACAATATGTTCTGACAATGACATTTTCCATATTTCATAACCAAAAAGCCAATTTTTGAGGATATTTGTTTTAAGGATGGGATGGGATAGGGTATAAGACGGCCCAAACATTGGATTGTAGCCTTCTCATATGTTTATACCTTATCCCATAGGGGTATATTAGTTTTGATACATACATAGTTTGTAACATAGAGAAATAATTGAGCTAGATATACCTCAAAGTATATGGATCGACTCAGAATCAATAGCTAAGTCGGCTTAGCCATGTCTGTCCGTCCGGTCATCACCAGTTTTTGGGCCTTTAATTTTGAGCTAATGAATTATGAATTATGAGCTCTATAATTCATCGCCATAAATCCGACATTTTGGGGATGTTTGTCTTAAGGATGGGATGGGATAGGGTACAAAACGATCCACACATTGGATTGGTGCCTTCTCATATGTTTTTTTGGGTACTAAACGATGCGCACTGCGGATTGTAGCCTTCACATATGTGTTTTCTATTAATAGAGACAGTTGGATCTATATCTATATGCGCAGTTGGATCGAATGGTTTCTCTGGACGTGATTGAAGAAAGTTCAAGCTCGTGGAGCTCCCAAGCCGTTCTTGTAAGATGCGGAGAAAAGAACTGGATGTGCTTGGACGTTCGAATGATAAATGAGGTCACTAAGAATGATGCATTCCCACTGCCGCATATTGACGGGTTGCTAGGACGTCTTTCAGATACATTCTTCATTTCGAGTGTGGATCTGAAAGACGCTTTTTGGCAGATACCGCTAAAGCAAATTTCAAGGGAGAAGACAGCATTGGCCTATGCAATGCGCCCCAAAGCCTTAGCAGGGTAATGGACAAGGTTAATTAAGAATTAAGAGAGAAAGTGTTTGTCTACTCGGATGAATTTTTGGTTTTCTCGGCGACCTGCCAAACATTCATTACTCGAGATAAAAAAATTGCTAGATAAGTCGCATACTTATATACAATAAAAATATAAAAAGGGTGGTGGTTTTAGTGGAGTTAAAGTCCCACACTTACTTTGGGCACGTGCTCATCGTGTCTTTTGAGATTTCCACCACCACGGAAAAAAAATTAACAGAACCAATGATTTTGCAATTTTTTTCGAAATGTTTAAATATTTACCGAAAAATGTTTTTACTGAAAATGCCCCAAAAAGTGGGCGTGGCAAAAAAAAATCTGTATGAACAAAATATAAACATTGGGATTGTCTCGAAATGTTCTACAGACATTTTTTCAAAATCTCTAAGGTTGGCCTAAAACAACGTTTTTCTGAAAAGGGAGCGTGGCAGTGGGTGGATTTCAAAATTTTGTACACTTGTACTTCTATGAGAAACAACAAACACGTGTACCAAATTTCATCATTCTAGCTCAAAATTTAATGCTGGTGAAGTACGGATGGACGGACGGACGGACAGACATATCAAAATCGACTCAGCTATCGATTCTGAGTCGATCCATATACTTTAAAGTATACCTAGCTCAATTATTTCACTATGTTACAAACTATGTATCAAAACTAATATATCCCTATGGGATATTGTATATTGTATATATATAGTATGGCGTAGGGTAAACAAATGGTTTTTGTATGAAAACGCCTCCAAAAAGTGGGTGTGGGTAAAAATAATATATGGATAAAATGTTTATATTACCAAAACCAATTATGTTGCAACAATTTTTTTTCGAAATGCTTAAAATTTCACCAAAAACTGTTTTATACGGAAAGTCGGCGTGGCAAAAAACTTTGTATAGATAAATAGTTATTAAGATAATCTAGATTCAGACCATTTTTCAAAATTTTGGAAATGGGGCGTGGCAGCAGGCGAATTGAAAAAAACTTAGCACTTGTTTTGCTGGGAACAACAGCAAGCAAGTGTACCAAATTTCATCATTCTAGCTCAAAATGTAAGGCCCAAAAACTGGTGACGTACGAACGGACGGACGAACAGACATGGCTAAGTCGACTCAGCTATCGATTCTTAGTCGATCCATGTACTTTCAAGTATACCTAGCTCAATTATTTCACTATGTTACAAACTATGTATCAAAACTAATATACCCCTATGGGATAGGGTATAAAAATAGACCCGTGACGAAATAATTAACAATTTTTCATATATACCTACCTCAAATCACGTAAAATCAGGCAACTGTCCTGTGAGAGTTCCTGCTCTCCGCAAATTATAACGCGAAGCGTGAGCTGGTGGAAATCTCGAAAAACACGATGAGCACGTGTCCAAAGTAGTGTGAGACTCTAACACACTAAATCCACCACCCTTTTTGTATTTGTATTCCAACTAAGTAAGAGATTTATCTAGCAATTTTTTTTATCACGAGTTATGAATGTTTGACAAATAACTTTAATGTAAGAGTTCCTGCTTTTTCCGCAATTTATAACGCGATTTGTTAGTATCGGGCCAAATCTAAGGGCTTCGTTCTTTAAAGACGCAACGTGTCCCAATTAACGATTTTTATGTTTGCGTGCAAAAATGTTTGTTTAATTCTTAACAGCGGGAATACCCAGATCTTTGCGTAGATCTTCATTGCTTATATACCATAGCGCATTGAGGAATGATCTTAACATTTAATTTTCGAAAGTTTGTAAAATATTTAGATTGGTTTCACTGGTGCAATCCCATAGTTGTATACCATATTCAGACCGGCTTTAGCTCTTGCTTGTCATCAAGGTTAAACTTCGAATATTTTCCGAGTAACCAGTACAGTTCTCTGTATTTATTTTTAAGTTATTAGCATTTCTTTTTTACATGCGACTTCCATTTTAATTTTGCATCGAGTGTCATTCCGAGATATTTCCCTTCATTTGCAAAAGGGATTCGAACCGTATTGAGAAATACTGGCAAATATTTGGCCGTTTATACGAAAAATCTCCATGAATCGATTTGCTCTCATTGATTGCAATCCGCCAGGACTTTGTGCATTCATTAACCTCATTAAGAGCGTTTTGTAATTTCATATTTGTTTCCTCAACTGTTGTGCCAACTGCTAGTATAGCTGTATCGTCAGCAAACGTGGCTAATTTTGTATCGTTTGTTTTGTGGGATATCACGCGTAAATAGATGTGGTCCAAGGACGCTTCCTTGGGGTACTCCTTCGAATATTTACTTGAAATCCGAATATTCATTTCCAAGTTTCACACCAAGTATCTTGAGCATAGACTCCTCCTATGCTCAAGATACGACACTAGGATTTAATATAATTTTCCAGCAGAACTTGTCTTGTCTCAAAAGCTTGCTCAAAATTTGCTCAGCTGTATTTCTTGACGTGCCAAGAAATGCTGCTGAGCAAATTTTCTTTTCTTCGAAATTTTTTCAACCACATCAGTAATTCGATGAACTTGGTCCAAAGTCGAATATTTAGTTCTAAAGTCAAATTGATGGTCATGTGAAATGCGTTTCTGATCAATAATGGGGTGCAAGCGACCGAGTAATATCCTTTCAAAAATTTTTGAAATTATTGGAAGAAGTTAAATAGGTCTGTAAGATTTTATTTCATTCGGTGATTTTTCTGGTTTAAGAACCATAATCACTTCTGCGCCTTTAGCTTTCTTGGTATGTATTCTAATCTTATTGCTGCAACTACAATATAGAGGAGTTTAGTTAATGCTTTTCGGGGTAACATTTTAAGAAGTTCTCCTGTAATTAGGTCAAACCCCGGAGCTTTTTGAGGTTTAATTTCTGTATTTCGCGTTTAAGCTGGTCAATAATTGAATATCTAACTAGATTACTGTCGGTTGTAGTTTCGGATGAATAAATGTTTTCTGGACCATCAAAGGGTTTAATTGTTTCATCAAGATGTGCGGCAAAAACGTCTGCTTTTTCTTTATCGCTTTTTGCCCAAGCTTCTTAAGTTACCCTAATTGGTGGTATAGCGTTTTTTAGCCGTTTTATGACTTTAATTGCTTTCCAAAGTGAACAGTTCAATTCTTTGCTAGCGGTTACGTTTTGCAGATAAGTTTCACTGCATGGTTTTTAAAGTTTTTAATCGAATTTCATAGCATGTTACTCAACCGATTGAGATGTGTTTTATCTTGCGGGGCACGAGTTTGGTGCCATCTTTTTCGAGCTCTTCTTTTTTGTCTAACCAAATCTTTTATTTCCCATGGGTACTTGATATTACTATAGCTCTCTATTTTGTGTTGTTGACCAGTATTATTCCACGCTGCTTTTTGAACAGTATCGATAAAGGAGTCAACCGCGGCTTCAAGTTCCAATAGGGATCTAAGCGATACACCCAGTTGGTTTTCCCGGTTGTTAGTCTGGGTGGGTTTTCACTCGTAATGATTTACTCGCTAGTTGTTAGAATGACCGAAGAATGATCAGAGCAAAGATCAAGCGTTCGCCAACTTTGATTCGTATGGAAGGCTCACCTTTTACTATGAAAAAATCGATTAAATCCGGTATTTTTGTATCATTATTTGGCCAGTAAGTTGGTTTACCCGTAGAATGGTATTGTACTTTCGACCTACTTCATAAATCATCCTAACTTTCTGTGATATGCATCTGGATTCCCAGGATGTATGTTTTGAATTCAAGTCCCCGCCGATGACAAAGCGCTGTCCAAGGTAATTAAGCAAGTTTTCAAAGCCATTGTCTGCTTCTGACGTGTATAGAGCTAACTTGCATTTTTTCGATTTCTAATTTAAGATCAATCGAATGATCGATACACTGTTTTATATATAGTGGGGCTCCACCTCTAGCCATATTCGATGTATGTAACATTTAATCTTTAATTTCGAATTACTCTTTGCGTGAGTTTCGAATATTAAGCAGATGTCGATATCTTTTTCTTGCATATACAATTCAATTTCTCCAAGTTTTAGCCAAAGGCCATTGGCATTCCACGTCAGAATTTTAAGAAGTCTATTCTTGTCGAAAGTGGGGTACGTTTGTTGCGAACACTTTTTTTGAGCTTAACTAGCATGTCAAAAATAAGTTGATTCGTTTTACTTTGTTTCTTGTTTCTTGAAAGAATAATCGAAAATACGTTTGTAACTGGGTCAGGTGAGATATTTTTTTATCTTTATCGGATACTACAGCTTGGGCATACGTTTGTACATTTGGTTTGGATATACAGGATCCGAACGGATTTCTTATGGCCGTGTAGTTTGTGGAAATGTGGGTTTTTCAATTATAGCCTGCTTTGGCTTCGACACATTTTTAATCTGAGTTTTAGACATTTTGTTTTTTAATATCAATTTCTGTGAATTAATACTCATAAATTTCGCCCGCCTTTTTTGCAACTCCTTAGCTATTTCGCAACCGCGATAATTTGTAGGATGATTTCCTTTACAGTTGATGCAGATAGGAGGAGTTTTCTTATCTGACCTACAATCTACTGTCATGTTATTTCCGGCACATTTAACACACCTCGGTTCTTTATGACAACAGGTTTGCGTATGATTATATCCTTGGAAGCGCTTGTTGCCCTTACGTATGGGTTCAATTTCTACAACAATATTAAGTACTGATTTCATTTAATAAATTTTATTCAAAATTTCTTCTTTGTCGAAAGTGTGAAAAAATAAAGGAAGACCTCGTTTTATAACATTTTCTTCGCCATATTTTTGCTTTTTTTCGCTTGACAGTGTTAACGGCATCTATAACTAAATAATGCCTGCTTTTCAGATCGTTAATACTGTCATCATTTAAGCACGACGCATGTAAACCTACAACGCGTAAAGGCTTTCAAATGTATCGGTATTTAGCATCTGAGATAACAGACGGTAGCTTTGCGGGTCTTTTACGCAGACTTTCCATGTATTTTTCTGAGCAAAGTTACTTGGTAGTCCGACAATGCCAACGATTTTATCAAGGTATGTAACTTGTTAAAGTCGTCAATACCTATCATATTAATTGGGGTGGGTGCCGTTGTTTCAGCTGTTTCGTTTTTTTAACAGCGATGGTACAGCATTCCTTTTTATACCCTATTCCATAGGGGTATATTAGTTTTGACATTAAGTTTGTAACAAAGTGAAATAATTTCGATAGACATACCTCAAACTATATGGATTGACTCAGTCTGTGTATCTGTGTGTCACTGATTTTCGGGCCTTAAATTTTGAGCGAGAGTTTTGAAATTTGGTGTACAGACTCTCTATCTGACGAAGCAGAACAAGTGTAAACATTTCTTAAATCCGCCCACTGCCACCCCCCTATTCAGAAAAACGTAGTTAATGGCCAAACCGTTAGAGATTTTGAAAAAGTGTCTGGACGTCTTGACAATCCCAATGTTTATATTTTGTTCATACAAAATTGTTTGCCACGCCCACTTTTTGGGAGCAATTTTAGTAGAAAACATTTTTCGGTAAATATTTTAACATTTTAAAAAAAATTGCAAAATTATTTGTTCTGTTTACATCAACATTTCTTCCTTATATCACTTTAAAGCCCGCCCACTTTCTGGAGGCGCTTTCATACAAAAACCATTTCTATACACTTCCTCATAGCATAACCAGGCGAAAAACGATGTTTTTTTGTCGAATCATAAATTATATTGATAAACTGTCTGAAAAATATGTTCTGAAAATGACAAATTCTATATTTCATCGCCAAAAAGGCGACGTTTTGAGGACATTTGAGGGTGATTGTAGCCTTCTCATATGATTTTAACCGGTCTTTTCTTTAGAATTTAGTCGGTTTCGCGGTTCTTCCTCATCCGTATGGTATACGGAATTCACGGTGCAGTTTGTACATATTTTTTTCTCATTAAGTGTTTACAATGTACTCTTTAGAGTCATATTTTCTTCCTTAAAATGGAAAATTTCTTTACGAGGCTCTTCTTGTTCAAAGAACGTTGTTTTCGTCATTAAAGCTCTTTTTTTTCATTGATTCTCGCTTTTCGTGGGCTGACACTTCTGGTGTTGTCGAGCTCCTTGAGACACACATATTTTTTTGAGATGCAGATGTAGGTGACCTCATTACTATTGAGCTCCTCCCGAAAGGGTTGCATAATTGGAATTATTTGGCCTCCCCAGAATCCGTAGAGCCGACCTCCGAAGATGGTGGATTTTTCAGTGATACTCATTTGTCACCTGGGGTATCAAATTTGTTTGTTTTACTCACTGCATTTCTGTTTTTGTATACTCTTTACACTCATTATACGGGGAGTGGATTTTAGTCGCCTTCTGCGACAGGCATGCCGTACCTCAGGTATGTTCTGACCCCTAACCCGAAGGGGGTTAACGTAAGCCTAACGTAAGCATTCGATCGATTTCACCGTCGAGTATTTTCTGTTTTGCGGGAGATATCGGAAACGTCTTTGTCTCAAGGGATTGGCACTACCTTCATCGATTTCATGTTCAAGGACCGATGTTTTACCAAGACCAATGTATTAAATCATTAAATTAAAAAATTTAATCGCTTTAGAAGATTCTTGAAAAGTAACATTCAAATAAACAAAACCAATTATTTATTGCGAGGCTTTATCCGCGGTACGTAAGTAACAATCTATTTTGGAATATGGTATTTGAAGTTCCCTTTAGTAGCTCTAAAGCACCATTGCCCAGAACAGAGATGGATGCTCCACTATATAATAAAGCTTATTCTTGCCTTCAATATTGATTCCAGCAAAATGTCTACCGTCCATGCTGTCGGACATAATCTGTGATTTAAATATTTTGAAATCGTGATTTTTATTCTGAAAGTACTTAAAACATCTATTGCGATAGGGAAATGTTATTTGGTATAAAAATCTGCTTGAAAATTCTGGTCCGTTCTCTGTCGAGAGACCAGATGTTTGAGACTGTGTGATTCTGATGCGGATGCCGATAGCCTCTTTATCTGACATCCGGTCCTGAGTTTAAATTGCAACACTTAGAACAGTTGGGTTTCTTAACAAAAGATTTGGTACATCTGATGGGCATTGTACAAACCCATGTCATCACAATTCCAACAAACGGTGTAGTTGTTTTCTTCTAAATTGTAGTTACCTTCACTACTACACATTTGTTCTGAAATATAAGGTAAAGTTTCATTTGATGATGTATTTCATTGACCATTCTGCGCCTTTGAAAACTTGGTCATCCAAAGACTCCACGATATCCGATAAACCCTTTTCTATCCTCATGCACATTAGCCTCAACTGAGCCACAGTAGCTGGCTGTTCCAAAATTAAATGCTTCCGCAGCGCAGGATACATATTATTTTTTAACAGACTGACTTTATCTGCAACATAATATGTAATTCTAAGTAAGTTTCTCTTTGCTTTTGCTTACCAGCTTCTGTTTGACGACGCAATTCATGATCGCTATTTAGTAATTGAAATTCACTTATAAGTTAGAAACGGAAATGTGACCTAGTAGCTGACCGATTTCGTTGGATAAAAAAACCAAAACCATGTCTTGGCGTGGCCCACCATTAACTGATGCATTGCCAACACAATATTCCTTTACTTTTACCCAACATCTCAACTCTAAAAAAGTTATGTTTTACGCTAAGTGGAGTAGGTGTTCCATTGAATTTTAAACTCCAATTCGCAATGCTACGATTTTGCCTGCTATAGTCATTACTGCAAATTGTAAAACGTGGTGCCATTTCATTTATATTAGTTTTGTATATACCAACATTAGTATCATTTCGCCAATATGTTTCATGGTCATCATGATTTGGCCTTGGAAATTCATTACCATTCGAAGGTAGTGGAAATGGTTTTGATTGTTTGCACAATGTATCATTAAAGGCTTCCTGAGGGCTTAAAGGATGAACATTAAGACCTCCAAATTTAGATGCAAGGGATGTTCTGACCTGCTTAGGAAAAGCACCTGTTTCAGTATTGTAAACGGTAATGGAAGTGGGATTGCTTTTATCTTACACACATGTACCTTCTAAAATATCTTTCGAACTAAAATTTTTAACTGTACGTGGCTCAACTAAAACTTCACTTTGAGTCAAAGAAACTGCTACTGGAATGTCGGCTCTAACAATGGCTCCAGCAACATCACCAATGCCACTTTGAGAATTGTCTACAATATTTTTGTCCTCAATATCTTTGATTCGTTTAATATTCCGAAAACAGTAACTTTAAGATTAGGATTTCTCTGCAACATAATTCTTAATCGGGTTTCAATATGTTTCGCTTTGACCTTAGTTCTTTCTAAAACATTTACATCTCCTGATTTAAAAGCTGCCATAACAAAATTACCAAAAAAATCAAATTTCTCTTGACGTATGCTGATTTCTTTAGAAGATTTATTAACAACTTTTGGACTATAAGACACATTGCCTTCACAGTCTGCTTTAAATATTGGAAAAAGCTGTGTTGCTAAATTTCTAACACTTCCTTTAGTAGAAAAACCTCTTATCTGACACTCATATCTAATTTCATCACTATCTTAAAGTGAAAAATACATTTTAAGCTAATAAGTGATAGCTAGTTAACACAACAGATAAACCAAATGAAATTGTAATGTTTGTGAAATTAACAAAGAATTAATATATAACATATGAAAAGGCTACAATCCACTGTGTGGATCTTGTTATACCCTATCCCATCCCATCCATAAAAAACAAATACCCTCGAAATGTCGGCTTTTTGCCGACAAAATATAGAAAATGTCATTGTCGGAATATATTGTTCGGACAGTTTATCAAAATCATTTATGGTTCCACAAAAAACATCGGTTCTCGCCTGGTTATGCTATGAAGTAGTGTATAGAAATGGTTTTTGTATGAAAATGCATCAAAAAGTGGGCGTGGGTTAAAATATATATGCAAGAAATGTTTATATTAACAGAACCAATGATTTTGCATACAATTTTTTTTCGAAATGTTTCAAATTTTTCGAAAAAGTTTTTTTTTACTGAAAACGCCCCCAAACAGTGGGCGTGGCAAAAAACTTTGTATCAACAAAATATAGAAATTAGGATTGTCTAGAGATGTTTTTCAAGCATTTTTTCAAAATCTCTAACGGTTTGGCCTAAAAGTAAGGTTTTCTGAAAAGGGGGCGTGGCAGTGGGCGGATTTCAAAAATGTTTACACTTGCTCTGCCGCGAGCAACAACAAACATGTGTACCAAATTTCATCATTCTAGCTCAACATTTAAGGCCAAAAAACTGGTGACGTACTGACGGACGGACGACTCAGTTATCGATTCTGAGTCGATACTTTGAAGTATGCCTAGCTCAATTATTTCTCTAGGTTACAAACTATGTACCAAAACTTATATACCCCTATGGGATAGGGTATAAAAAAGAATAATGCAACAAAAATAAATGAAACAAAAATTAAACAATTATGGAATATGCATGTACAGATTAACCGTAGTATAAGAGTGAGTTATCCGTATTCCAATGATATTATGTTAGCACTCGCTCACAGCTCGAAGAAATGTTATTCCGCTATTCATACCCTATCCCATAGGGGTGTATTAGTTTTTTAGAGGCGTTCTCCGTAAAAAACATTTTTCCTTAAAATTTCAAACATTTCGAAAATAAATTTGATGCAAAGTTTCATTTTTACCGACGCCCACTTTGGGAGGCTTTTTCATACAAAAACCATTAGTATACCCTACGCCATACCATACGCAGAAGAAAAACGCTGTTTTTGGTGAACAACAATATGTTGCGACAATTTCAATTTTAATATTTCTTTGTCATAAAACCCTCATTTAAGAATGGGTTGGGATAGGGTATAAAACGATCCACAAAGTGGATTGTAGCCGTCTCATATGTTGTTATTTTTTTGGCAATTATGTGATATGTTTTCTTTTTATTCCCTATCCCATAGGGGCATATTAGTTTTGATACATAGTTTGTAACATAGAGAAATAATTGAGCTGGGTATACCTCAAAGTATATGGATCGACTCAGAATCGATGGCTGAGTCGATTTACTTATGTTTGTCCGTCCGTCCGTACGTCACAATTTTTTGGGCCTTAAATTTTGAGCTAGAATGATGAAATTTGGTACACGTGCGTGTTGTTACTCCCAGCAGGACAAGTGTAAAAATTTTGAAATCCGTCCACTGCCACGCCCCGTTTTCAGAAAAACATAGTTTTAGACAAAACTCCTAGAGATACTGAAAAAGTGTGTGAACACCATATCTAGGCAACCATAATGTCTATATTTTGTTCATACAAAGTTTTTTTCCACGCCCACTTTTTGGGGGCGTTTTTAGTAAAAACTTTTTCAGAAAAATTTGAAACGTTTCGAAAAAATTGGTTATGCAAAATCATTGGTTCTGTTAATAAACATTTCTTCCGTATATCATTTTAAGCTTTTCGGAGGCGTTTTCATACAAAAACTATTTCTATGCACTACCTCATAGCATAACCAGGCGAAAATGGTGTTTTATTGTCGAACCATAAATGAATTTGATAAACGGTCTAAACAATATTTTATGACAATGACATTTTCTATATTTCATCGCCATAAATCTGACATTTTGCGGTTAACTGTCTTAAGGACGGCATGTGATAGGGTACAAAACGATCCACAAAGTGGATTGTTTTTTTATGTATAATATTTTAGTTTATAGATTCAATATTGTGTAGTTTATATTTATATATGTATTTAGCAATAAGCTCTACCGCATAAAGTAGATTTTTATGAAGTTATAGATATAGTTAGGTTTTATATAAGTACTGGGATAACTAAGCACAGTGCTATATAATTTCTGAGATATTTTGTATACATGTATAGTTTATAGAGTGTCGTTATTTATAATAAGACGGAAGATAAAAAAATTGGCATGTAGGTGTTTAGTGGAATTATCCTTTTTGTTGTTTGGTTCATGTTGAGTTCACTCTTGTACTTGTTGCATGATGTTTCATTCATATCAAATGTATGTTTTCGCACGTGTCACGCGATCTCTCTTATGATGAATTAGCTTCTTATTTGCTACTTATATCTAAGGTATATTGATCTTTATTAGGTGTTAACTATTTTCCTTTAAAAAAAAGCTTGTCTTAAACTATTTCACTTAATTTGGTTTATTTTTACTAAATACACTTTTTACTTGTGTTTTCAATTCTACGAGCTCAAATGAAATGACCGAGTCTTTAAAATTAAACCAGAAAGAAACGTAAATGTTCGTAACAGGAAATATTATTACAGTGCCATCTATACCTGAGCACAAGTGTCCGATTTAAGATTCATTAGTTAGGTGCATTTTAAACTAACGAGTAACTTGATGCTTCAGTGCGGACGCACGGACGGACCGAAACACATGGCTTGTTTTGGGTTGGAATAATTGGTAAAACATAACTTTTCTTTCGCTATCAAATTAATCTGTAAAACGTTTTGGTGTTGAGACAAAGGTTATATAATAAAACACAACTGGTTCTTTGTGTAGTTAAAAACGTTATAATTATTGCTTTGTTTCATTTCATATATAAAGTATGACATTAGGTAATTGAAGTAGATATATTACAAACAATAACAATAATAATTATAAGTCATTACAAATAGATACAGGGTGGTGGGTATGTAATATGTCATAGAATAATGGCATGACATAATTAATTTTTATATGATCGTTAACATTCTCCCCCGCCAATGAACAAATTTCGCAGTAACTCGTTTTGCGATCATCAATGTAACGCCATCATTAACGTGTGTTGAAATGTAATATCCTCTGTGTCACCCCTGGTAGTGGATGTTCTTTATTGTTGAATAGTGTTGTCTCATTACATGAAAAGACAAACAAGATTAGTAAAAAAGGCGATAGGAACAAAAAAACATAACAAGCAACAGAAAAAATAAAGCCCAAAGCAAGCGTATCAGCTCCTCCCGCTTTGCTGCAGCAATGTTGTGATGTGCTTTCCTTTTCGTCTTCATTGTTGTTTACAGTCGGTGCTGTAATGTAATCGCGATTTGAAGTAAGCAGTGGTATGCTCTTATCGATTAACGAGAATTTGTGTGATTATTATTTTTTTTTTAAATTGATTAATATAATGGAGTATATTAAGTTTTGAAGTTTACTGCGTTATTTTCTGTGACGTAGAAATTAAGGTTTGTGTTGATTACGATTTCCATGTTACCATTCGTATGTAACTTAATTACGCGGGCTAAATTCCATTTGAGTGGGGGAAGTCTCTCGTCTATCAAGACCAAGTCCCCTAAGCATATGGTCGAATCGGTAACTTGAGTCCATGCGTTGTTGTAAACGGGCTTGATATTCGTTACTCCATCTTTTCCAGAATCTTTGCATTACAGTCTGAACTCTCTTCCAACGTTCAAGATGTGTAATTTTCTCTTACTTATATTCTGGTGCCGGTGGAGCGTTGAGTGATTCACCAATAATAAAGTGGCTGGTGTTAATGCATTCATGGCGTAATGCTATCTGACTGTGGACACAGCGGTCTCGAGTTCAGACATGCTTCTACTTGTGTAAGAAGCGTGGTGAGCTCTTCAAATATCAGAACTTGATTTCTTGTCAATCGTTTCACATAGACCACCGAAGTGAGGGGAAGCAAGAGGAATAAAATTCCATTTGGTACCTTCATTGGCTAGTACCTCTGCCACATTTTTCCAGTCAACCTTAGCTTCTTTAAGTTGTTTTGTAACTCTGTGTTACCTCCTACAAAATTTTGTCCACAATCACTGAAAAGTTCCTCGATAAGTCCTCTTCGAGCGACCAGTCTCCGAAAAGCCGCTAAGAATGCTGCTGTTATCATATCGCTGACAAGCTCTATATGGACGGCCCTTGTCGCCATACACATAAATATAGCGAAGTATCTTTTCAGCGTTTTAACGTTTCATCCTCTCCACGTTTTGACATCGACTGGTCCTGCGTAGTCTACCTACTCCGGTGAAATTAAAAGTGGCTAAGTTCAACTCTGTTGAAATCACGAAACGTTCCATTTTATCCTGCATTTCAAAACTCTATGATCCAATGGGCTGGATCTCACCTTGTGTCATAAAGGCAAAAATCATGATGCAGCAGCTGTGCGGTAAAGGTCTGGAATGGGACAAGCCGGTTCCAACAGAGTTAGAACGAGAGTGGGTAACATTTCGAAAGGACTTACCTGCAATCGAAAAGATCCAGATTCGTCGATGGATTGGCACCGACAAAAACACCAGAATGCTTGGAAATAGTAAAATCCACATGCACCCGCTGATTTCAAAGACAAAAGTGGCGACCTTGCAGACTATAACACTACCCAGGTTGGAGTTATGTGGAGTGGTACTATTGGCGCAACTCCTTCATGAGACAACGAAACTCTGAAGTTGGAAGCAGCTAATGTCTGCGCGTGGATTGATTCAGTCATCACGTTATGCTGGATTAGAGCTCCTCCGTCAAAGTGGAATACATTTATCTGCAACCGAGTTTCCCAGATCCAAAAGTACCTAAGTTGTGTTACATGGAAGCACATACCATCAGAGTTGAACCCAGCTGACTTGGCATCTAGTGGGATTTCTCCTTCGATGATCGTCGCAAACACGCTATGATGGGAAGGTCCGGATTTTTTAAAGCAATATTTCCAGAACAACCTTCGCTCTTTGAAACACATCAGGAAGAACGCTCTAAATTGGTCCATCATTGTATTGAAAATACCACTTCCTCAGTCGCTCTCCAACTCTCGTATTGGTCAGTAGGCTAGTTAAGTGCGGAAGTATATTTCCAAAGTGAAAAAGGGAATAAGTGGCAAGTAAGCCAAATAATATTTATCGTCCACGTGGAGTAGTGGTGCTATCACCTCAGGAGTGGTAGTCGTGGGTTCGAGTCCAACCAGACCCCAGTACTTTCAATTGTTTTTCAATTTATACGTACAAGAAAACACACAAAGAAGAGTGTCTAGGCCGAATTACCGGCTATGGAAACCGGTGCGGTGAATGAAGTCCCGCAAGAGGGTGGAAGTAGTTCGCCGACAAACAAACGGCAGAAGCTGACGATGTTGGCTGCGATATAAGCAGCCGCAACAACAAAGGAAGCAGTAACCTACTTGCCTACAATTGACAGTATTAAGCTATGTAGGCAGATATTTATTAAGGACTTCGCGGTCAAACATATTTCGGCCAAACAACATAAAATTATATGCTACAATATGGAGAACTATAAAAAAGTCCGCAAAGAACTAGAGGGGCTAAAGGCAGAACACTTTACGTATACGCCGAAAGCAGAAAAACTAAAAACGCTCATCCTTAAAGGAATCGATCCCAGGGTTGATGCAGAGGAGCTCCTAAACGAGCTCAAGTATTTTGAGAGCGACGATGTAAGGCTCGTCGGCGTAAAGCCGTTTACCGCGCTCAATGGTAGAGGTGGTAACCGAAGGTTACCGTTTTTCCTTGTTCAAATAACCCCCAATAGCAAAATCGATAGTGTACGCAGAATTAATCGCGTATACTATCATGCTGTCCATTGGGAAAAATTAAAAAGGACAGCTCGCATTCTGCAATGTATGCGCTGCCAGAAGTTTGGGCACGCCGCTTCTAACTGCAACATGCGGATTAGATGCGTTAAGTGC
Organism: Rhingia rostrata; assembly: GCA_949824845.1. Lineage (NCBI taxonomy): Eukaryota > Metazoa > Arthropoda > Insecta > Diptera > Syrphidae > Rhingia > Rhingia rostrata. The sequence continues at coordinate 102,782,545 of OX463756.1, forward strand.
GACAAGAACCACATCATAAATGAGTTGGTAGGGAAAGGTTTGAAGACATGAGCAAGCTCAAATGTGTTCATTGCGGAAACGCTGGGCACCCTGCTATTTATTAGGGAAGTCCTGTATTCCAACAGAAGAGGAAGGGTATGCTAGCTCGCAAACAGGCTGCTGAAGAAGAAAAGCGATCTAAAAGTCGCTCTTTCACAAATAGGGTAGATCCCAACGTGTCCTTTGCCCACATGGCAGCTGGACTGGGTAAACCCCAGACATAAAAAATGCCTACGGTTGCTGAGAAAGCACCTGAAGCAGATTTGGATCTGAAAAAGTTCTTGCTGTCATTGAATAGCAAGATCGAACAATTCCAAAAACAATTGAACGACCAAGCAGCACGAATAGATTATATCTATTCGATGTTTGCCCAGTCTAGCGCGCCATGAACATGATGGGTACGTTGCATGAGGTAAACTTTAGGATCCTAGCTGTGAATGTTAATTCATTAGTCAGGGTCGAGGGAAGAACCATCCTTTCAAATCTGTTGAAAAACCATCTCCCGGATGTACTTTTGGTCAGCGAAACTAAGCTAAACCATAGACACAAATTGGGATACAGCAACTACCAGGCAGTAAGAAGAGACCGACCCCAATCCTCTCAAGGGGGTGGGGTCGCTGTCTTATTACGCAAAGTCTTACGACATAGCATCATATATAGCGGGAAGTACATAGGTTCCAGGTGCTGGAAGCATGCATCGTATGCATTCCTCTCCATAGTCGGAGGAGAATGTATGTGGTGTCGCTTTATGCACCTGAAGCAACTCAACAAACTCAATTTATAGCAGAGCTCGAGACACTTTTTCGTTGCCTACAGCTTGAATCTGCTAAAGACTCGAGAGGAAACTCTTTTCTGGACTTAGCGCTTATGGACAATAGACTAGAAGTAACAAATAACGAACACGCGCGGAACTGTGTGCGAGCATTCGATTACAATAGTGACCGCCTCGGACTTGATTTCGTATTTAGTATCCCAAACGAGCAAACCTAAATGGAGGAGTTCGACCAAGTGCGTTCTTTCGACTACCGAAAGACGAAATGGCCGCGTTTTACCAGAATTGTAAAGCGAGAATTACGTTTGAGCGAAATTGATCCACCGAAAAATAGAAACCTTACAAACGTCGAAATTGACAAAAATTTACTAAAAATGAATGAGGTCCTCACAAGGTCAATGGATCTAGCTATCCCTAAGATAACTAGTTCTGATGACCAGACAAGAAATATCGAACGCCAACAATCGATGCACTCCACCGACACAAAAGCAGACCGGTCTCGAGGCTTAAACGGCTGCGTAGACAATTCGCTGACAGACAAGACCCGGAGGTTCGGACACTGAAGTCACTGATCAAAAATCTTAAAAAATAATATCGGGGAATTACAGAAAATCTTGAAATTCTTACTGGGGCAACAAAATTCGGGCTATAAAAACCAGTAGCCTGAATATGTTCCCCCAAATAAATAAAATATTCAGGCGAAAAGATCATAACGACATTCTATGTGTCCGAATTTCCAAAACGACAGTAAACAGACAGACACTCACGGCAGTTGGTATAAGTCCGGAAAACGTTGACTCGAACGACGGCGAATTCGATAGGCGCTATTTTCGAGACCGTGTATACGGTGAACAATCCTGTTCGCCCAAATCGCGATATTGAGGAAAGAGCCTTTCTGAATCACTTTTATCTGCGCACTGAACTTCAAGCTTGGCGATCTGAGAATCACGGTTTTGCCGTATTTAATGACGAAAACCCTTCCAACGGCATAGTCGCCAATAGCCTGATGCTGTTCGTGCAAAAAGATGAACTCCTGGACATCTTGGTATCACTGAAAAATAAAAATTCGGCAGGAGAGGAGGTGTCCCAAACGTCGTATTGAGACACCTGCCAATAGAAGCAGTCGATATGTTGACCACCCTGTTTAACAATGCACTGAATAATGCACATTATCCGGTGCACTGGAAAACGGCGGTGGTACATCCTATCCCCAAAAAGGACAAGGACAAAACAAACCCTGCAAATCTTCGGTCAATAAGCCTTCTGCCGAATGTAAGTATGATATTCGAGAAGATAGTCAATAGAGCTCTGCTTAAGTGGGTTGAGGAAAACAAAATTATTCCGGATAATCAGTTTGGTTTTCGAGCGAGCCATGACAACATTCATGCCGCGTCGAAACTAGTTTCCGACATCCAATGGAATAAATCCAAAGGACAATGCATAGGGTCCTGTCTAGTTGACTTTGAAAAGGCCTTCGACACCGTATGGTTAAAGGGGCTTTTCTACAAGCTGACCAGAATGGGCATGAGGAAACCCATGCAATATATGATATATGAAATGCTTATGGGAAAGAAGTTCGTTGTCAAATGTGGCAATGTAACTTCGAGTGAAGTCTTTGAAATTAAAAACGGTTTACAACAGGGGGCGGTGAACTCCCCGATATTGTTTAACATTTATACAAGTGATCTTGTAGGTTCTCTCAGACACGCTATAGCGTACGCAGATGATCTAGTGGCGTACAGATCAGGTCCGAAAATCGGAGTCATCAACATACTTTTGCAACGTGACTTTGATCACATTAAGGGATATTGCAATGATTGGAAATTGAAGATCAATTTCCAAAAAACCGAAACGATTCTGTTCAGGACCCCATTGAATAGGGCTTCTAGGGATACCAGAAAAAACTGGAAAAAATTGTGTATCATTGGTAAGCATGCACAGCCGTTGGCGTTGAGAAGTGAATTCAAATACCTTGGCATCTGGCTTGACAAGTTTCTGTATTTTAACAAAAATGTAGATGCTTGTCTGGCTAGGGCTAGGGGGGCTTATGCTTTGACAAGGGGATTGTTTCAAAGCAGTCAACTTGACTCAAGGGTGAAAGTCATTTGCTACATGGCCCTCATAAGGCCGATCATCGCTCACGGTTGTCCCGTGTGGTTCAATGTGGCACCAGCCTATATGGAAAAGATACGGCTGCTTGAGAGGCGGTGTCTCCGATCCTGCTTAGGATTTTACCGAACGCCGAACTCCGAGTACATAAAATATTATCGCAACGAAGTTCTATACAATGGGGCTCAGTTGAATAGAATTGACAATTTTCTGATTAAGGTGACGCGAATGCACGCAGCAAGGGCGATGGCTAGCGACAACAGCCTGATTTTTGGGGCTTATTACCCCAATGCTTTATACATGGAGAGCACGCTCATATCGGGCTTTATTTCATAAGGGGCATTCATTTACATCGATTCGTCAGGGTTAGTACAACACAGGAACGGTATCCCGGTTTTATACCACCGCTATCGTGACGCGCGGGACAAACAGCTAATCCGCGACGGGTACGTCGACAATGCTCCGGAGCTCCTCCGCTTTAGCACGGCGGTATCGGATCGCGATAGGATCGATGCTGCAAAACAGCGCACTGAATTTTATTTTTTAAAATTAGGAACAAGGTCTAGCGCGGGGCTTGTGCACCATATTGGCCTACAATATGGTTGAACGCATGCTGCCGTGGAAACCGAAAGACGCAATCAGGATGGCGACCCCTCGGGGCATATGCAACGTGTGTTAATTTGGACGTAGTAGTTGTTGTTACCATATGACCAGTTATTTGATGGTTGTTGGTGGATTTGATTTGAGTTACATGGGACAAATTGAGGTGCATTAGGGTTAAAATGTTCGAATTGTGGTGTATGATTAGCAACACCATTTGTAGGGTGTAATAAAGTGTTCTGTCGCTGTTTACAGTGGTATCAACACTTGGAGCTGGGGCAGTGATTTTTTGGATGACTGTAAGCTAGACAGTTTTCACAAACATTAATGTCTATTTTTCTTTCGTTCACCTACTGTCATATTAATGAAAGTAATACACTCCCCTAAAGCATGTTGCCCTTTTTTGCATACCTTGCAGCTGATTTGCCTTTTCTGCACTTGTCGCGTATGAAAAACTTGGGTTGTTGGTTTAGTTGTCCTTGTTTTAGTTGCTGATTGTATGACCTACTGTCATATTAATGAAAGTCCTACACTCCCTTAACGCATGTTGCCCTCTTTTGCATACCTTGCAGCTGATTTGCCTTTTCTGCACTTGTCGCGTATGAAAAACTTGGGTCGTTGGTTTAATTGTCCATATTTTAGTGGCTGATTGTTGTTCGACAGCTTCCAATGTTTTAAACCTGCACTGCAAAATTTCGAAAATTTCTTTAGTATTTGGTAATTCTTTGTTACTACCCAGTTTTTTCCCCATAGCTACTGAGTTGTATATGACAGCTTCTGTAAAACTACAAAAATCAAAATGGCGTCCTAATGTGCCACTGGTACATCTTTATTTTCCAACGAATGGATAATTTCTTGAGACGTTTTCAAAATTTGATTTATGCCATTCGCTGTCTCACTGTTCATCGATGCCTGCCTAAAAAACAACTTTAGTTGCGTATTGACTAACACTCCCTTGTGATCGTAACGCTCTTTGAGTATTTCCCAAGCACAAGAGTAGTTAAGATTGTCAATGGCAAGATGTTTCAGAAGACGTTGTTCTTCACCACTAACATTGCACTTCTAATAATTTAATTTTTGAATCTCTGTTAGAGTTGAATTGGTATGAACCAACGACACAACACACAAACATATCATGAAAAGACCTCCATGACTCATAACCTCCGGAAAATGTTGGCAATGTGATAAAAGGTAACCTCAGCTCACTTGCTCTGCCATCACTGTTGTCTGCCGACGCGGATTTCGTCGTTTCGCTTCCCTTCGGCGTTTCCTTGGACTTAACTTTGTCTATGGCATCCAAAACCTCCGTCTTGTATTCAGCGTAGACCTCTTTTATACAAGTGCTGGGAGCAACAATACGCTGCTTCCAAATCGGAAACATTAAGTTCAGTTTCAACTTTTCCAGTACCAAGAATCTGCTGGTGATAATGTTCGGCCATGGACATCTGCTTCTCCATCATGTCGATACGCGTTTTAAGGTAATTTATCTTTGACAGCCACATTTTGTCAGCTTTTGTAAAAATTATTCCTATCTTGCTTAATGCTTAGAAGGATATTTAATTGCACCTTACCATATGATATTTTATAGAAAACCAGCAACAATATTAAAAGAAAAACATAAGAGAAGGCTACAATCCACTGCGTGGATCGTTTTATACCCCAACAAATCCCATCCTTAAAATAAATATCCTCAAAATGTTGTCAGAACATACTGTTTAGACAGTTTATAAAAATCATTTAGGGTTCCACAAAAAACATTGTTTTTCGCCAGGTAATGCTGTGAGGTAGTGTATAGAAATGGTTTTTGTATGAAAACGCCTCCAAAAAGTGGGCGTGGGTTGAAATGATATATGAAAGAAATGTTTATATTCACAGAACCATTGGTTTTGCATCAACATTTTTTTTAAATGTTTAAAATTTGACCATAAAACGTCTAGATATGCTGTTTAGACACTTTTTAAATATCTCTAACGGTTTGTCCGAAAACTACGTTTTTCTGAAAAGGGGGCGTGGCAGTGGGGGGATTCCAAACAACAAGCACGTGTACCAAATTTAATCATTCTAGCTCAAAATTTAAGGCCCAAAAACTGGTGACGTATGGACGGACGGACAGACAGGGCTAAATCGACTCAACTAGCGATTCTGAGTAGATCTATATATGTACTTCTGTAAGGTACTGGGTGGTTTTCTGGATGTCCAAGCTTCCAACCCAGGTTGTACAATAAAAATAGGGCTTTTTATACAAGTGTTTCGGATAACCGTACGTAGCTCGTATAAACAGGCCGAGGTCGTTATTTACTAGAGTGGTCCGGATACCAAACGCAGCTCTAGTATTGTTGGATTCGTATGTCCTACAACTGTGGTCCGGCTAACAAACGCACAACTAAGGGTTACTAATTCGAAGGATCAAAAATGTACACACAAGGATCGTAAGCGACTGCGTAAACTTTATTTAAGAAAACAGCATTTTGTAACAACTTTCTTCCGGCTATACATGAATTTTCAACCCTCAAGTGAGTGTGAATTATTTTGGTATGTATAAAATTACATGTTTGAAAAGAAAAACAATAATAACAACAATCGTGTCTGCAGATTTCAACTGTGTCTGCTACAGTCTCGTTGACAGGTTAAATACTGTCTCTTCTACACTTTGAGGTATATCGAGCGTAATTATTTCTCTGTCACAAAACTAATGTCAAAACATATATACCTCTATGGGATAGGGCTTAAAAGTTGAGATTGGCATTGTCACAACATATTGTTCAAATTCTTTTGAGGTTAAAAAAAAACACGTTTTTCTACTACATATGGTTTTTCTATGAAAACGCCTCCAAAAAAATTTAAAAAATTTAAAATTAAATATGCACGGAATGTTTATATTATCATAGCCAAAGATTTTGCAACAATATTTTTATACCATATCCCATAGGGGTATATTAGTTTTGGTACATAGTTTATAACATATGGATCGAATCAGAATCGGTAACTTAATCGATATAGCTATGTCTGTCAGTCCCCCTGTCCGTAAATCACCAGTTTTTGTGCCTTAAATTTTGAGCTAGACTGAAATTTAGTACACGCATTCGTTGTTGCTCCAAGCAGAACAGGGGTAGAACATTTTAAAATCCGCCTACCGCCACGCCCCCTTTAAAGAAAAATTTAGTTTTAGGCTAAACCGTAGGAGATTTTGAAAAGTGTCTGAAAAATATATCTAGACAATACTAATGTCTTTATTTCTTCCTTACAATGTTTTTTACCTCGCCCTCTTTTTGGTGGCGTTTTAAGTAAAAAAAAACATTTTTCGGCAAACTTTTAAACATTTTGAAAAAAAAATGTTCAATGCCAAATCAATGGCTATGGTACTTTAAACATTTCTTCAATATATCATTTCAACCCCCGACCGCTTTTCGGAGGCGTTTTCATACATAAATGAGATGCGCGTAACAGTTCCGATGATGGAACGTGTCTTTCTGAAGGTGGAACTAGTTCCCGGAACCATGTCCTCGGAACTTCATAGTTCCCTTGACCTATTGCCTTTGCAATTACATTTTTTTAGTTAAAGCAATGGTATGTTTATATGCAGACATGTATATAAACAGCTTACCTTGAAAGTATTAAAAACTTAAAATTATTAGTTAGCCATTAATCCAGTAAGCATTACAAATTTTGCTTTTTTTAATTTTTTTTTATTTTTAAAAGAACAAAAACAGTACGCATTTAACAAAAGTAACAACAACAAGCTTAAAAATTAATATACAATTAAAAAGGAATAAAAAACAAAATTATAAACCAGTCTCTTAAAAAAAATACCTATTGGAATTCATCTTACGATTAATGTTCTCGTTACAAAACAAAAAATAAAACATTTTTTCGTAATTAAAAAGTAACAAAATAGTTACAAAAGGAATATAAAAAAAAATTATAAATCAGTCTCTTAAAAAAATTACCTATAGGAATTGATCTTATGATTTACTCGTAACAAAAACAAAATATTTTTACGTAATTAACAAAGTAACAAAATAATTAAAAAAGAAATACAAAATTATAAAAATTAACTCAAAAAAGTTTACAAGTTACTACTTATGAAAAGTAGTTGCGAAACTTTGTTTGCGGATAATCTTGTTCGTCTTTCAGTCTGTACTAGACCGGCTTTGGAAAAAATCCGTTCACAAGGAACAGATGTTGCAACTAAATTAAGCCTTTTCAGAATATATTTATAAAGAATCGGATACACGCTCCTTCTTGCATGCCACCAAAGAAGGGGGTCTTCCGATCTATTTAGAATAGGTTCGTTGATATATTTATCCAACTCAACTATCCCAGCTGCGGTTGTATTTGCCGGCACTAAGCTGGATATTTCCGCATCAAAATTTAACCAAATGGAATCTGCATTGGTCATATAAGTGGATGTACACGGCTCTGAAACTGTTTTAGTTTGTGCAGGGACAGAAGAGCATCCTGCTGAAGTTTCTGAATGATGAGCTCCAACTTTAAATTTAAGAGCATCAAATGCTATTTCAAAATTTTTTTGGTCTCGAAATCCCCGGCCTTTGAATCTGGGATCAAGTATCGTTGATTCCGCATAGAGAAAATTGTTTTCGAAATTATTGAAACGCCTGTGTACTTGGTCGTGCAGTGTCTTTAAAAATGCCTTGACAGTACAGGATGCGTTCTGTTCTTGTCCAAAAGCTTCTATTTCAACATCAACTAAACGCTGAGAAACTCTTTGTTTTAAAAGGCGGGAGTAAACAATAACTTTTGAAAGGCTTTCAGATTTTTCTGTAAAAATTTCGACAGTTATCTGCATAAATACTGCCAATATTGGAACCACTCCCTCTATAACAGCCCAATCTTCATTTGTCAATGATAAATCATTTCGCAATAATGCAACTGTTGCAATTACAGCGTCTTTTGTTTTTAAAATCCGATCGAACATGTCATAAGTTGAGTTCCATCTCATTGGGACGTCTTGTTTTAATTTTAGAATTGGCAAATCCATTTGTTTTTGCATTTCCTGCAATTTATATAAACGTTGACTGCTTTTCTTAAAATATTTAACAATATTTTTTACTTTGTGTTTAGTCTCTGAAATATGTTCTATCGCAGTTTGAACGGTCAAATTTAATAAATGTGCAAAACAGCCTATAGACCGCCATCCTCCTAAATGTACTGCCGAAAGAATATTAGCAGCATTGTCGCTAACAACAGCCCCAACTTTATTTTCAATCTTCCCTTTAACCATTTGCTCTTTTAAAAATGAACAAAGATTGACACTTGTATGGCGATTCTCATATTCAATACAACCAAGTAAATATGATGACAATTTAGCACTGTCTGTGTCAATAAAATGAGAAGTAATAGCAATAAAACTTTGGCTGTTTATTGACGTCCATGCATCTGTCGTCAAACATACAGCAGTTGCATTTGCTATTTTAGTCTGCACTTCTTGCTCTAACTTTAAATAAAGCTGGGGTAGCATTACTTCTGAGAGTGTTTTTCTGGTTGGTAAATTGTACGATGGACACAACAACGACACAAATTTATTGAACTCGGGTTCTTCTACGAGACGCAGTGGATGGTACTCTTTGGAAATCATGATAACTAGTTGGTTATCTATTCTTACTTTTTTTTGGTGTGATAGAGGTTTTGTGCTCTCAGTGAAGGCATATATTTTTTGCTGAATAGCGGCTTGCTTCTTAGTTTTGGGTGGTTCAATACCATTTTCAGAGTTATTAGCTGACATGATTTCTGCATCTCTGTCTACACCATCCATTGCCAGCGTTATTATGGGTTGACGCTCTTCTCCACCAATAGAGATTGTAGCATGTATCCATTTTAAATGCCTAGCCAGGTTTCCCAAACTCCCAGAAGTAAACGAAATGTATTGAGAGCAATACTTACATTTTGCTTTTTTAGGATTGCTTTCGCTTTCCGCAAAATGATCCCACATAATGCTGGTTTTTCTACGATTCGCCATTAAAAAAACTAATTTCTATCTTTTTTCAAATAATGCCTGTTAAATTATTGAAGAAACAATCTATCAACTATATAAACTTTAAAACGTATGGAATAGATTATTACCGCTAATCCAACAACACAGTTCTAAATCTCTGATAAAAATGTTCAACTTGAAAATCTTGTTTAGTTTATGTATACACTACGGAGTCACTACCACTTTTGAAATGCAAACAAAACAAATAATGCTGAAATATCCCAATCCATAGTCGAAATATTCTAGTTTCATTATAATTGGATTGGAAATACGAACACCAGGAACTAGTTTCATTCCAATTGGATTGGAACTGCGAACACCAGGAACTATGCAAACATTATCATGTCCATTTCTTTCCATACCATACTCACTCACCAGTCACCATGTTCAGTTCACGAATTCCAATCCCAACGTGTTCATAGTAGCATGTTAAATAGATATGAAGAAAGAACAGACACAACGGACATGATGATATTCTTCACTGCTTTCCATTCGCATGCATTTATTTAATTTCTGTAGGTATTTGCGGTGAAGTTTATACATCATACATCATACATACTTGTATAATTGTATATGTTTCAATTCATTCGTTCGTTTGTTCGCCATACCATTTATCATTTTTTAGCTTGGAACTATATGGACCTACGGACATGCTGCATTGAAATATTCTGAACGATCGAAAACATGTCCGACATATGACATAGTTCCAGGAACTATTACGGTCCGGAACGACCCAACTAACAAAACCCATTTGTATACATATTACCTCATAGCATATCCAGGCGAAAAACGTTGTTTTTTGTCGAACCATAAAAGATTCGATAGACTGTCTAAACAATATGTTGTGCCAATGACATTTTCTTTATTTCATCGCCATAAATCCTACATTTTGGTGATATATTTTATTTTCATGATGGGGTGCGATGGGGTATAAAACGAACCGCTTTGCGGATTGTAACGTTCTTATATGTTTTTCGAATATTTGGGATTGGCAAACACATTAGGATTTTCTAAATATGTTGTTCAGACACTTTTTAAAATATTGTAACTGTTTGCGCAAAAACTAAGTTGTTCTGTAATAATGGGCGGATTTTCCATTTTTTTACACTTGTTCTGCTGGGAGCAATAACGAGTACGTGTACTAAATTTTATCATTCTAGCTCAATATTTAAGGCCCAAAAACTGGTGACGTATGGACATACGGGCGGACGGACAGACAGACAGAAGACTCAAATAGCGATTCGTAGTCGATCCATTTACTTTATATATCTAGCGAAATTATTTCGTCCTGTTACAGACCTAGAATAAAAAATAAATAGGTGTCTTTTTAAGCCCTAACTTATAGAGGTGTATTAGTTTTGAGACATAGTTTGTAACATACAGAAATAATTTAGCTTGGTATAGCTTGGTATAATATAGCTGAGTCGATATGTGGGCCTTACATTTTAGGCTTGAGTTTGGAATTTCCGACTGAGCAGAACAAGTGTGAACATTTTTGAAATCCACCTACTGCCACGCCCACTTTATAAGAAAAACGTTATTTTTGGTTAGGATTTTGCAAAAAATTGGCAACAAGCTATTTTGGAAATCCTAATATCTATATTTCGTCTATAAAAAGCTTTTTGCCATGTCCACTTTGTATATCCCAAATATAGATATTAGAATTGTCTAGATATTTTGTTCATACTTTTTTCAAAACCTCTAAGGGTTTGGCCTAATAGTAAGTTTTTCTTAAAAAGGGGCGTGGAAGTGAAAGAAAACCACGTCGCTGTTAATTCTACGTTGAGGCACATGCAACAGCTGTAGTAGTTTAATTCTACACCTAACGGAGGCAAATTGTGTAGATCATCCCATGGCAGTTCTTTCAAGGCAAATCTTATGAATTTACGTTGGACTGCTTCAATTCTATTGAACTAGACAATTAAATCGGGAGAGAGTGGCGTAAGGGTCATTAAACTGTTTTGACCACCTATTTATAATTCCCAGCATAGAGTTGGATTTATTGACGATAATGTTAATGTGTTTATTAAACTCCCTTTTAGGATCAAAATAAACGCCTAGATCTTTAAAACTGTTCACATGACAGAGATTGTGTCCGGACAAAGTATAATTAAAATTGGATGGAACAGGTTTTCGTGCAAATGTCATATGCTGGCACTTAGTAGGGTTCAAATTCAAACCGTTTTTTAAACGCCAAATCGTAAAACAATTTAGATCGGTTTGTAGTAAAAGCGAATCGATGTAGCCATGTCTGTCTGTCGGTCCGTCCGTCCGTCTGTGTGTCACCGATTTTTGGGCCTTAAATTTTGAGCAAATAGAATTTTGAAATTTGGTATATAGGCTCTCTATCCGACGAAGCAGAACAAGTGTCAACATTTTTGAAATCAGCCCACTGCCACGCCTCCTTTTTAGAAAAACGTAGTTGTAAGCGAAACGATTAGAGATTTTGAAAAGTGTCTGAATAAGATATCTAGACAATCCTAATGTCTATAAAAGTTTTTTGCCACGCCCACTTCTTCGAGGCGTTTTCATACAAACACCATTTGCATACACTACCATAGCATAACCAGGCGAAAATCATTGTTTTTTGTCGAACTATGAAAGATTTTGATAAACTGTCTGAACAATATGTTATGACAATGACATTTTCTATATTTTATCGCCATGATGCCGACATTTTGGGGATATTTATTTTAAGGATAGGATTGGATAGGGTACCAAACGACCCGCACAGCGGAAATGAGACATTGCTGAAACTTACTTGAGGACAGTCATTGAGATAACTGAAATACTGTTCACCTAAGGCTTGAGGGGTATCAATAAATGATTTACTGAAATTCTCTGCGATAGGTTTAATTATATAAGAGAGCTCGATGTTTTTGTGTTATTATAAGAGAATTTGGCAGGATATCCATCCGTTTTTCTTTTTGAATTGACAAATCCCCAAAAGCGTGTAGGGTAATTTTGAAGAGCATTCTCCATATTGACTATATAGTCATTATAAAACCACTAGAAATCGCAGAGAATTCATTATAAAAATTTGGGTACTTATTAGAGTCGTAATGATTTTGGCTTTCTACAAAATTTTTGCAGTTGCGGTTATTTCAAAGAGATTTAAGCTCTTTTGTGTACCAAGAATGCTGGTTTTGAGCATTTTTAGATTGCTTGACTGGAATAATTCTATCCACGCAATCTTTTATTAGAAGATAACAATTTTCCAAAGCTTCTTCTTATTTGGAGAAGCGTTCAATATTTACATTCGAAAGAATAATTTCTTCGGATAGCCGTCGAAATGTCGCTTCCTTAAGTCAAAAGAGTACAACGATCATACGTGTTTGCATTTTCGTACAGATGTCCGCTTTGTATATCCGAAATATAGATATTAGAATTGTCTAGATATTTTGTTTATATTTTTTTTAAAACCTCTAAGGGTTTGGCCTAATAGTAAGTTTTTCTTTAAAAGGGGCGTGGAAGTGAAAGAAAAGAGAGAGTGGCGTAAGGGTCATTAAACTGTTTTGACCACCTATTTATAATTCCCAGCATAGAGTTGGATTTATTGACGATAATGTTAATGTGTTTATTAAACTCCCTTTTAGGATCAAAATAAACGCCTAGATCTTTAAAACTGTTCACATGACAGAGATTGTGTCCGGACAAAGTATAATTAAAATTGGATGGAACAGGTTTTCGTGAAAATGTCATATGCTGGCACTTAGTAGGGTTCAAATTCAAACCGTTTTTTAAACGCCAAATCGTAAAACAATTTAGATCGGTTTGTAGTAAAAGCGAATCGATGTAGCCATGTCTGTCTGTCGGTCCGTCCGTCCGTCTGTGTGTCACCGATTTTTGGGCCTTAAATTTTGAGCAAATAGAATTTTGAAATTTGGTATATAGGCTCTCTATCCGACGAAGCAGAACAAGTGTCAACATTTTTGAAATCAGCCCACTGCCACGCCTCCTTTTTAGAAAAACGTAGTTGTAAGCGAAACGATTAGAGATTTTGAAAAGTGTCTGAATAAGATATCTAGACAATCCTAATGTCTATAAAAGTTTTTTGCCACGCCCACTTCTTCGAGGCGTTTTCATACAAACACCATTTGCATACACTACCATAGCATAACCAGGCGAAAATCATTGTTTTTTGTCGAACTATGAAAGATTTTGATAAACTGTCTGAACAATATGTTATGACAATGACATTTTCTATATTTTACCGCCATGATGCCGACATTTTGGGGATATTTATTTTAAGGATAGGATTGGATAGGGTACCAAACGACCCGCACAGCGGAAATGAGACATTGCTGAAACTTACTTGAGGACAGTCATTGAGATAACTGAAATACTGTTCACCTAAGGCTTGAGGGGTATCAATAAATGATTTACTGAAATTCTCTGCGATAGGTTTAATTATATAAGAGAGCTCGATGTTTTTGTGTTATTATAAGAGAATTTGGCAGGATATCCATCCGTTTTTCTTTTTGAATTGACAAATCCCCAAAAGCGTGTAGGGTAATTTTGAAGAGCATTCTCCATATTGACTATATAGTCATTATAAAACCACTAGAAATCGCAGAGAATTCATTATAAAAATTTAGGTACTTATCATAGTCGTAATGATTTTGGCTTTCTACAAAATTTTTGCAGTTGCGGTTATTTCAAAGAGATTTAAGCTCTTTTGTGTACCAAGAATGCTGGATTTGAGCATTTTTAGATTGCTTGACTGGAATAATTCTATCCACGCAATCTTTTATTAGAAGATAACAATTTTCCAAAGCTTCTTCTTATTTGGAGAAGCGTTCAATATTTACATTCGAAAGAATAATTTCTTCGGATAGCCGTCGAAATGTCGCTTCCTTAAGTCAAAAGAGTACAACGATCATACGTGTTTGCATTTTCGTACAGATGTCCGCTTTGTATATCCGAAATATAGATATTAGAATTGTCTAGATATTTTGTTTATATTTTTTTTAAAACCTCTAAGGGTTTGGCCTAATAGTAAGTTTTTCTTTAAAAGGGGCGTGGAAGTGAAAGAAAAGAGAGAGTGGCGTAAGGGTCATTAAACTGTTTTGACCACCTATTTATAATTCCCAGCATAGAGTTGGATTTATTGACGATAATGTTAATGTGTTTATTAAACTCCCTTTTAGGATCAAAATAAACGCCTAGATCTTTAAAACTGTTCACATGACATAGATTGTGTCCGGACAAAGTATAATTAAAATTGGATGGAACAGGTTTTCGTGAAAATGTCATATGCTGGCACTTAGTAGGGTTCAAATTCAAACCGTTTTTTAAACGCCAAATCGTAAAACAATTTAGATCGGTTTGTAGTAAAAGCGAATCGATGTAGCCATGTCTGTCTGTCGGTCCGTCCGTCCGTCTGTGTGTCACCGATTTTTGGGCCTTAAATTTTGAGCAAATAGAATTTTGAAATTTGGTATATAGGCTCTCTATCCGACGAAGCAGAACAAGTGTCAACATTTTTGAAATCAGCCCACTGCCACGCCTCCTTTTTAGAAAAACGTAGTTGTAAGCGAAACGATTAGAGATTTTGAAAAGTGTCTGAATAAGATATCTAGACAATCCTAATGTCTATAAAAGTTTTTTGCCACGCCCACTTCTTCGAGGCGTTTTCATACAAACACCATTTGCATACACTACCATAGCATAACCAGGCGAAAATCATTGTTTTTTGTCGAACTATGAAAGATTTTGATAAACTGTCTGAACAATATGTTATGACAATGACATTTTCTATATTTTATCGCCATGATGCCGACATTTTGGGGATATTTATTTTAAGGATAGGATTGGATAGGGTACCAAACGACCCGCACAGCGGAAATGAGGCATTGCTGAAACTTACTTGAGGACAGTCATTGAGATAACTGAAATACTGTTCACCTAAGGCTTGAGGGGTATCAATAAATGATTTACTGAAATTCTCTGCGATAGGTTTAATTATAGAAGAGAGCTCGATGTTTTTGTATTATTATAAGAGAATTTGGCAGGATATCCATCCGGTTTCTTTTTGAATTGACAAATCCCCAAAAGGTGTAGGGTAATTTTGAAGAGCATTCTCCATATTGACTATATAGTCATTATAAAACTACTAGACATCGCAGAGAATTCATTATAAAAATTTAGGTACTTATCAGAGTCGTAATGATTTTGGCTTTCTACAAAATTTTTGCAGTTGCGGTTATTTCAAAGAGATTTAAGCTCTTTTGTGTACCAAGAATGCTGGATTTGAGCATTTTTAGATTGCTTGACTGGAATAATTCTATCCACGCAATCTTTTATTAGAAGATAACAATTTTCCAAAGCTTCTTCTTATTTGGAGAAGCGTTCAATATTTACATTCGAAAGAATAATTTCTTCGGATAGCCGTCGAAATGTCGCTTCCTTAAGTCAAAAGAGTACGAACGATCATACGTGTCAGCATTTTCGTACAGATGTCCGACTATGTCAATGAAAATATCTAATAGAAAATGATTTTTTTCTCTATTAGTTACAGTAGTATTAGATTACAGTACTGCAGTACTAACAGAGTCAGAAGAAACAACTAAATCGAGAATTCGATTGTGATTTTTTATACAGCTTGTTTGCTGTAAGTCAAAAGATAGAATGTTGTCAAGTAATAGTAGCTCATGTTGTGCAGAGACTTTAGATGGTATAAAATGAGGTTCTCCCTTGGAAGGTACCCAGTCTATGTGTGGTAAGTTAAAATCACCAAGCAACAAAATAGTACTGTCACAACAAGATAAGTCAAAGATGTATTCCAAAGCCTTTGATAACTCAGAATACAGATTCGAAAGACGATATGAAGTAGTTATATTAACAAAGCGTTATCTTAACACAAATTAATTCAATGTTATGAGGGAATGTGAATTATATTTTCTCTGATGTAAGATGACTTCGGACTGCAGTAGGAACACCTCCACCAAGAGCTTTTACGTCAATTTTATGACGATCATACCTGCGCGAAACAGTTCCGATGATGGAACGGACATGGAACGTTTCTTTCTGAAGGTGGAACTAGTTCCCGGAACCATGTCCTCGGAACTACATACTTCCCTTGACCTATTGCCTTTGCAATTACATTTTTTTAGTTAAAGCAATGGTATGTTTATATGCAGACATGTATATAAACAGCTTACCTTGAAAGTATTAAAAACTTAAAATTATTAGTTAGCCATTAATCCAGTAAGCATTACAAATTTTGCTTTTTAAAATTTTTTTTTATTTTTAACGAACAAAAATGTGTTCAAGCTTAAAAATTAATATAAAATTAAAAAGGAATAAAAAACAAAATTATAAACCAGTCTTTTAAAAAAATTACCTATTGGAATTCATCTTACGATTAATTTACTCGTTACAAAACAAAAAATAAAACATTTTTTCGTAATTAAAAAGTAACAAAATAGTTAAAAAAGGAATATACAAAAAAAATTATAAATCAGTCTCTTAAAAAAAATACCTATAGGAATTCATCTTATGATTTACTCGTAACAAAAACAAAATATATTTACGTAATTAACAAAGTAACAAAATAATTAAAAAAGAAATACAAAATTATAAAAATTAACTCAAAAAAGTTTACAAGTTACTACTTATGAAAAGTAGTTGCGAAACTTTGTTTGCGGATAATCTTGTTCGTCTTTCAGTCTGTACTAGACCGGCTTTGGAAAAAATCCGTTCACAAGGAACAGATGTTGCAATTAAATTAAGCCTTTTCAGAATATATTTATAAAGAATCGGATACACGCTCCTTCTTGCATGCCACCAAAGAAGGGGGTCTTCCGATCTATTTAGAATAGGTTCGTTGATATATTTATCCAACTCAACTATCCCAGCTGCGGTTGTATTTGCCGGCACTAAGCTGGATATTTCCGCATCAAAATCTAACCAAATGGACTCTGCATTGGTCATATAAGTGGATGTACACGGCTCTGAAACTGTTTTAGTTTGTGCAGGGACAGAAGAGCATCCTGCTGAAGTTTCTGGATGATGAGCTCCAACTTTAAATTTAAGAGCATCAAATGCTATTTCAAAATTTTTTTGGTCTCGAAATCTCCGGCCTTTGAATCTGGGATCAAGTATCGTTGATTCCGCATAGAGAAAATTGTTTTCGAAATTATTGAAACGCCTGTGTACTTGGTCGTGCAGTGTCTTTAAAAATGCCTTGACAGTACAGGATGCGTTCTGTTCTTGTCCAAAAGCTTCTATTTCAACATCAACTAAACGCTGAGAAACTCTTTGTTTTAAAAGGCGGGAGTAAATAATAACTATTGAAAGGCTTTCAGATTTTTCTGTAAAAATTTCGACAGTTATCTGCATAAATACTGCCAATATTGGAACCACTCCCTCTATAACAGCCCAATCTTCATTTGTCAATGATAAATCATTTCGCAATAATGCAACTGTTGCAATTACAGCGTCTTTTGTTTTTAAAATCCGATCGAACATGTCATAAGTTGAGTTCCATCTCATTGGGACGTCTTGTTTTAATTTTAGAATTGGCAAATCCATTTGTTTTTGCATTTCCTGCAATTTATATAAACGTTGACTGCTTTTCTTAAAATATTTAACAATATTTTTTACTTTGTGTTTAGTCTCTGAAATATGTTCTATCGCAGTTTGAACGGTCAAATTTAATAAATGTGCAAAACAGCCATCCTCCTAAATGTACTGCCGAAAGAATATTAGCAGCATTGTCGCTAACAACAGCCCCAACTTTATTTTCAATCTTCCATTTAACCATTTGTTCTTTTAAAAATGAACAAAGATTGGCACTTGTATGGCGATTCTCATATTCAATACAACCAAGTAAATATGATGACAATTTAGCACTGTCTGTGTCAATAAAATGAGAAGTAATAGCAATAAAACTTTGGTTGTTTATTGACGTCCATGCATCTGTCGTCAAACATACAGCAGTTGCATTTGCTATTTTAGTCTGCACTTCTTGCTCTAACTTTAAATAAAGCTGGGGTAGCATTACTTCTGAGAGTGTTTTTCTGGTTGGTAAATTGTACGATGGACACAACAACGACACAAATTTATTGAACTCGGGTTCTTCTACGAGACGCAGTGGATGGTACTCTTTGGAAATCATGATAACTAGTTGGTTATCTATTCTTACTTTTTTTTGGTGTGATAGAGGTTTTGTGCTCTCAGTGAAGGCATATATTTTTTGCTGAATAGCGGCTTGCTTCTTAGTTTTGGGTGGTTCAATACCATTTTCAGAGTTATTAGCTGACATGATTTCTGCATCTCTGTCTACACCATCCATTGCCAGCGTTATTATGGGTTGACGCTCTTCTCCACCAATAGAGATTGTAGCATGTATCCATTTTAAATGCCTAGCCAGGTTTCCCAAACTCCCAGAAGTAAACGAAATGTATTGAGAGCAATACTTACATTTTGCTTTTTTAGGATTGCTTTCGCTTTCCGCAAAATGATCCCACATAATGCTGGTTTTTCTACGATTCTCCATTAAAAAAACTAATTTCTATCTTTTTTCAAATAATGCCTGTTAAATTATTGAAGAAACAATCTATCAACTATATAAACTTTAAAACGTATGGAATAGATTATTACCGCTAATCCAACAACACAGTTCTAAATCTCTGATAAAAATGTTCAACTTGAAAATCTTGTTTAGTTTATGTATACACTACGGAGTCACTACCACTTTTGAAATGCAAACAAAACAAATAATGCTGAAATATCCCAATCCATAGTCGAAATATTCTAGTTTCATTATAATTGGATTGGAAATACGAACACCAGGAACTAGTTTCATTCCAATTGGATTGGAACTGCGAACACCAGGAACTATGCAAACATTATCATGTCCATTTCTTTCCATACCATACTCACTCACCAGTCACCATGTTCAGTTTACGAATTCCAATCCCAACGTGTTCATAGTAGCATGTTAAATAGATATGAAGAAAGAACAGACACAACGGACATGATGATATTCTTCACTGCTTTCCATTCGCATGCATTTATTTAATTTCTGTAGGTATTTGCGGTGGAGTTTATACATCATACATCATACATACTTGTATAATTGTATATGTTTCAATTCATTCGTTCGTTTGTTCGCCATACCATTTATCATTTTTTAGCTTGGAACTATATGGACCTACGGACATGCTGCATTGAAATATTCTGAACGATCGAAAACATGTCCGACATATGACATAGTTCCAGGAACTATTACGGTCCGGAACGACCCAACTAACAAAACCCATTTGTATACATATTACCTCATAGCATATCCAGGCGAAAAACGTTGTTTTTTGTAGAACCATAAAAGATTCGATAGACTGTCTAAACAATATGTTGTGACAATGACATTTTCTTTATTTCATCGCCATAAATCCTACATTTTGGTGATATATTTTATTTTCATGATGGGGTGCGATGGGGTATAAAACGAACCGCACTGCGGATTGTAACGTTCTTATATGTTTTTCGAATATTTGGGCTTGGCAAACACATTAGGATTTTCTAAATATGTTGTTCAGACACTTTTTAAAATATTGTAACTGTTTGCGCAAAAACTAAGTTGTTCTATAAAGGGGGCGTTGCAATGGGCGGATTTTAAATTTTTTTACACTTGTTCTGCTGGGAGCAATAACGAGTACGTGTACTAAATTTTATCATTCTAGCTCAATATTAAAGGCCCAAAAACTGGTGACGTATGGACATACGGGCGGACGGACAGACAGACAGAAGACTCAGGTAGCGATTCGGAGTCGACCCATTTACTTTATATATCTAGCGAAATTATTTCGTCCTGTTACAGACCTAGAATAAAAAATAAATAGGTGTCTTTTTAAGCCCTAACTTATAGAGGTGTATTAGTTTTGAGACATAGTTTGTAACATACAGAAATAATTTAGCTTGGTATAGCTTGGTATAACATAGCTGAGTCGATTTGTGGGCCTTACATTTTAGGCTTGAGTTTGGAATTTCCGACTGAGCAGAACAAGTGTGAACATTTTTTAAATCCACCTTCTGCCACGCCCAGTTTATAAGAAAAACGTTATTTTTGGTTAGGAGTTTTGCAAAAAATTGGCAACAAGCTATTTAGGAAATCCTAATATCTATATTTCGTCTATAAAAAGCTTTTTGCCATGTCCACTTTGTATATCCGAAATATAGATATTAGAATTGTCTAGATATTTTGTTCATACTTTTTTCAAAACCTCTAAGGGTTTGGCCTAATAGTAAGTTTTTCTTAAAAAGGGGCGTGGAAGTGAAAGAAAACCACGTCGCTGTTAATTCTACGTTGAGGCAGATGCAACAGCTGTAGTAGTTTAATTCTACACCTAACGGAGGCAAATTGTGTAGATCATCCCATGGCAGTTCTTTCAAGGCAAATCTTATGAATTTACGTTGGACTGCTTCAATACTATTGAACTAGACAATTAAATCGGGAGAGAGTGGCGTAAGGGTCATTAAACTGTTTTGACCACCTATTTATAATTCCCAGCATAGAGTTGGATTTATTGACGATAATGTTAATGTGTTTATTAAACTCCCTTTTAGGATCAAAATAAACGCCTAGATCTTTAAAACTGTTCACATGACAGAGATTGTGTCCGGACAAAGTATAATTAAAATTGGATGGAACACGTTTTCGTGAAAATGTTATATGCTGGCACTTAGTAGGGTTCAAATTCAAACCGTTTTTTAAACGCCAAATCGTAAAACAATTTAGATCGGTTTGTAGTAAAAGCGAATCGATTAGATCTCGTACAGATTTAAATTTTTTAATGTTATCAGCATATATCAATATTTTGTTATCTCGAATACAAGCTCTTACATCGTTAATTGCAAGTACTTATAAAATTGGTCCAAAATGAGGTATTCCAGATTGAGCGACGAAAGGTTGGGACTTTGAATCTGGAGCAAATCCAGATTAAAAAGTATAATGTAATGTAATAACTGGTCAAAGGCTTTTGTGAAGTCAGTGTATATACAATCGCCTTCTTTTTATACCCTATCCCAAAGGGGTATATTAGTTTTGACATTAAGTTTGTAACATAGTGAAATAATTTCGCTAGATATACCTCAAAGTATATGGATCGACTCAGAATCGCTAGCTGATTCGATGTAGCCATGTCTGTCTGTCCGTCCGTCCGTCCGTCTGTGTGTCACCGATTTTTGGGCCTTAAATTTTGAGCAAAAAGAATTTTGAAATTTGGTATATAGGCTCTCTATCCGACGAAGCAGAACAAGTGTCAACATTTTTGAAATCAGCCAACTGCCACGCCTCCTTTTTAGAAAAACGTAGTTGTAAGCGAAACGATTAGAGATTTTGAAAGTGTCTGAATAAGATATCTAGACAATCCTAATGTCTATAAAAGTTTGTTTGCCACGCCCACTTCTTCGAGGCGTTTTCATACAAACACCATTTGCATACACTACCATAGCATAACCAGGCGAAAATCATTGTTTTTTGTCGAACTATGAAAGATTTTGATAAACTGTCTGAACAATATGTTATGACAATGACATTTTCTATATTTTATCGCCATGATGCCGACATTTTGGGGATATTTATTTTAAGGATAGGATTGGATAGGGTACCAAACGACCCGCACAGCGGAAATGAGGCATTGCTGAAACTTACTTGAGGACAGTCATTGAGATAACTGAAATACTGTTCACCTAAGGCTTGAGGGGTATCAATAAATGATTTACTGAAATTCTCTGCGATAGGTTTAATTATATAAGAGAGCTCGATGTTTTTGTATTATTATAAGAGAATTTGGCAGGATATCCATCCGGTTTCTTTTTGAATTGACAAATCCCCAAAAGGTGTAGGGTAATTTTGAAGAGCATTCTCCATATTGACTATATAGTCATAATAAAACTACTAGACATCGCAGAGAATTCATTATAAAAATTTAGGTACTTATCAGAGTCGTAATGATTTTGGCTTTCTACAAAATTTTTGCAGTTGCGGTTATTTCAAAGAGATTTAAGCTCTTTTGTGTACCAAGAATGCTGGATTTGAGCATTTTTAGATTGCTTGACTGGAATAATTCTATCCACGCAATCTTTTATTAGAAGATAACAATTTTCCAAAGCTTCTTCTTAATTGGAGAAGCGTTCAATATTTACATTCGAAAGAATAATTTCTTCGGATAGCCGTCGAAATGTCGCTTCCTTAAGTCAAAAGAGTACGAACGATCATACGTGTCAGCATTTTCGTACAGATGTCCGCCTATGTCAATGAAAATATCCAATAGAAAATGATTTTTTCTCTGTTAGTTATAGTGGTTTTAGATTCCAGTACTGCAGTACTAACAGAGTCAGAAGAAACAACTAAATCGAGAATTCGATTGTGATTTTTTATACAGCTTGTTTGCTGTAAGTCAAAAGATAGAATGTTGTCAAGTAATAGTAGCTCATGTTGTGCAGAGACTTCAGATGGTATAAAATGAGGTTCTCCCTTGGAAGGTACCCAGTCTATGTGTGGTAAGTTAAAATCACCAAGCAACAAAATAGTACTGTCACAACAAGATAAGTCAAAGATGTATTCCAAAGCCTTTGATAACTCAGAATACAGATTCGAAAGACGATATGAAGTAGTTATATTAACAAAGCGTTATCTTAACACAAATTAATTCAATGTTATGAGGGAATGTGAATTATATTTTCTCTGATGTAAGATGACTGCGGACTGCAGTAAGAACACCTCCACCAAGAGCTTTTACGTCATTTTTATGACGATCATACCTATATACTGAGAACTCGTAAATAAAGAGTTCCGAGTCAATTAAGCCATATTTCAGTAAAGGAAATAATGTCATCAGAGAGTGCTTGTGATTTAAGACAAATATATTTCGCTTACGTTCGCAGCCCTCTAACATTTTGGTAGTAGAAGGACAGTCTATGTAGTTTTGTTTAAGAAGGACTGTGTTCTTTGCGGTTCATTTCACGAGGTTTAAATTCATTTACAATTGTGTTAGAATGACATTCGTTATTGTTGCATACCATTTCAAAGAGAAGAGCAGGAACAATTATCTTATCTTATCAGGTTTACTGTTTTTTGTGTATTTAATTGAGGGCCCTGTGGGAATGAGATTTGTTGATACCAAGTGATTTATGACATCGTCAACCGAATTGCTTGGTTCAACCGTGATAAGACAATGAATTGTTGATGGATTTTCGGTTTCCTGTGACAACTTCACCATTGGATATTTTACGAGGGATAGACGAAATGGACGTATTTACAGTCATTCAAATGTCTGTCTGTCCGTCCATCTGCCTGTGTGTCACCGATTTTTGGTGATTTAATTTTGTGATAGAGTTCTTAAATTTGGTATTCCAAATCTCTAACGATTTGGCCTAAAACTTGGTTTTTCTGAAAAAGGGGCGTGGAAGTAGGCGTATTTCAAAAAAATTTACACCTGTTCTGCTGGGAACAACAACAAGCACGTGTACCAATTTTCATCATTCTAGAGTTAAGGATTGGTTATTTTTAAATATAAAAAAAAACATTTTCCTGTTTGTTCACTATCGCTGCACACGTCTGCAGGTGTGGGCTGCGCGTGTAGCGGATATTGGTAAGGGGAAGTGGCGAGAAACCATTTGGCCTATAATGACCTATGGAAAGAGGGAGAGTGAAAGACCATCTTACCGGAAGGGGAATGGCAATTGCGACGTAACTCTTCCCCCTTAAGATTCTGCTCCGAAGAATCCACAACATTTTTAAACTCTACTTTAACATTTGTATTACTTTTGTTTTGTTTTTTAAATAATAGAGCTATGATTAAAATACATGCACTAATTACTATAAAGGTAATTCCATAGTTCGTATATTCGTGTGCCATGCTTCTAATTTTGATTTCGTCTATTAACTTTCTGTTTTCTAAGTGTTTTAAATGTAATTCGTCTGCGGAAAAGTCCATCACAATATTTTCTACTGTTACATTATTCAAATTAGGCAAATCAAAATTTTCGTATGTCATAAAGTGTTCATACTTCATGTTATTAATTTCAAATCTACAATTTTCGAGTCTAATTAGATTCGAGCCCTTAATGTTTATACTAAAATTATGAAAATTTTGTTTTATTTGGGCATAATGTAAATTCTTCGTTACTACAGTGTTATTAGTTAGTTGCAAAATATTTTTTATTAGGATTTGGTTCAATTAATAACTTGTTTGAGAATAAATTGGAATCATTACAATAAATATAATTTGTTCATTGTGTATAATAACAGAATTCTTTAAGAATAATGTTAAACTTTTTCCCTTGGTGACAGTAAATCCGTTCCTAAAATTCCTATTTGACTAATAAATTATCCTTTACTTTAGCGACTTGTTCCTTCAGTAATTGAATATCATATTGTATTTTGAATTGTTGCATGAGCGCTATCTCTGAAAATTCCTAGTTTATTGTATGTATTCCCTAATTTAAGTAGTTGCGTTTTTATTTCCAGCTGCTGTTTATTGATATGTTGTGAAATGTTGTCTATAATTTCATTAATGTGGTTGTTAGTTTTAATCTGCTCATTTAGCCCGTCTATCAGTTTTCCGTTATTCTGTTTATTTTTTTCTAAACTTAGTCGTATTTCCTGCTCGTCGTCATAGTCCATAGTCCCCGATAAAAATTTTAATCCTTTTCCTGCTGAATTAAGCAAACCTCTTCTTGATTTATGGTGATTGTTAAGTAAACTTTCTAAAACTTGGGATAGAACTTTGAAATTATGTAGTAGTGCTGGATACTTATTTCGATAATTAAG
Organism: Rhingia rostrata; assembly: GCA_949824845.1. Lineage (NCBI taxonomy): Eukaryota > Metazoa > Arthropoda > Insecta > Diptera > Syrphidae > Rhingia > Rhingia rostrata. Next base: position 102,807,838 of record OX463756.1, read on the forward strand.
CTTATTTATATTATGTTCAATGATATTTAAGTTTTCAGACGACGATGTCAAATTAAATGAAGTGTTTTGGTATATCCTGTTATTATTTGAAGTTGTTCGTCTCGTATTGTCACGTATCCCTGTCCATTGTTTAAGTCTTGTACGTCTAGTGGTTGCGTCCATGTTTATGTAAATAATGCAGTTAAAATTATTATCTTAAATTACGTGTTCTCATATTTTTATATTCTTTTGAGCTGATTTTTTTTTTAAAATTTGCTTCCTTTCTCGTCCCTAATATGGTTTTTGTCTAAGACCACTGGGTTCGATTTTTTGTGGATTGGTTAGAACTTATTACTATTCCTATTCTTTAAGTATGAATGTTCATTGTCCCTCAAATCTAAACGGTGATCCATTTCGAGGTTCACTACTTTTTTAAAGAAAAAAACACAGAAAATTCAAATTTAATGGAGAATGTTTATTATCATTTGAAAGAACATTCTTTGGCATTTATTTTTTGAAGATTATGTCTATCAAATGTTGGCCGTTGCTACGTCGCAGATGGTCCATCCGTTGAGTCCAATTTTCGATCACTCGTTCGAGCATTTCGACTGGTAACTGGCGAATGACACGCGTGATGTTTTCCTCCAAGGCCTGAATCGAAACGGGTTTGTCGGCATAAGCTTTTGACATTACATATCCCCACAGGAAAAAGTCTAACGGTGTGATATCACACGATCTTGGTGGCCAATCGACCGGCCCAAAACGTGAAATTATGTGCTCACCGAAATGTTCTTTCAATAAGTCCATAAGTTCAGCGAAGTGCACGAAACACATTCCTCACAGAACGTGAATTTTCATAATAAAGTTGAACAATTTGTAAACGTTGTTCACGCGTTAGTCTTTCCATTATGAAATGTCAAACCATACCAGAGATAAGGGAAATAAAGAGATACCAACAATTCGGGGTTTGCCTACAAGCTAAATTCACCCGTAATTACGTATCTTACACATACTATCACATTTTTAAACAAGTGTGCGTGAGATAAGTTATTCCCCACATTTTTTGCTCAAAATTTTTTGATTTTCCCCAACTACCTCGCCGACCTCACAAAGAACCATCACAGAAAGGGGTGAAAATTTACATCGGAGTTAAAACAGCTGTAGCATTGCCACCACCAATGAGCGCATCCAAGAAAAATTTAAGAAATAAGCATCGCGTTCAGTTTTGAATAATCAATTTAATCAAATCTTGAAAGTATATTTATACATTTCTTATGTTATGGTTGAAAAAATATTAGTACAAAAAAAATCTACTGAGAACAATAAAATAGAATTTAATTTTTCGTGTGCGTTGCATTCATTAATACTTCCAATTGTCCTATTTATCTGTCTAACTCATTCTGTGATATTTTGATATATTATCTTTGAAAAAACGGATAAGGGTTTTATTACATTTACTTACATGCAATTAACACAATGTGTGGAGAAAGGATATAAGTTTTATTACGTATATCCGGCTGTAGCAGACCTTCATAAAAACGCAAGAAGTTCTTAATGAGGAAACATTTTTGTTGTTTTTTTTTTTTCATTTTAAAAAGTACATATTGACATAAGTTCGAATCGAGAACATCGTAAATGGAGGAATAAATATTGAAGTTCGATCAGAAGTTTAGCCATTTGATTTATATTGCGGGTTTATGCCATACTAAAACACATTTTTCACTTCTATCCAAGCATAAATCTTGCTACGAAAATTATAGGAACTAGGATATTTTACAAGATAAACATACTTTGCTTATGCCAAAAAATAACAGGAATACAGACTGTGACACAACTGTTGCAGCCTTATTAATAAAAAAATTAACAATTATTATCTAATCTTTTGATTAAAAGCTAATTATGAATTAAGAATTTTTTTAATAGCTAATTGACGTTTAGTGACAAATCTCTTAACATATTCCGTTGTTGTTTATGTTATTTTTATTCTATATGTGCAATATAGTTGCAATTTCATGTGCAGAAGAAGTCACAATTCAATTCACCTTCTTCGGTAATTTAGTTTATTTTATGGTCAACAACGTAAATAAACTTATTTTGTTTTATTTTAATCTGCTCAACAGCTCGCTAAAATTTATCCAGTGGCTAATTGGATATTTAAAAAAAAAATCTGTTCAAATATATTATGATTACATTTGCTTCTGTTGAAAATAAGATCAAAATGTAATTTATATTGAAAAGTAGCATATCACTGTTTTGTATGGCATGTACGGTTAACAATTGAAATAAATTGTTCTTTGTTTTGTACCTACCAACCAGAAAACACGTGTTTTAATTATTTAAGGTTTTCAATATTGCGTTTAAACTTTGAATAATATCAGTTTCGATGTATGTTGAATATGTTAAACATGAACAAAGTAGGGCGGACATCTTTATTCCGTGTGTCAATTGCGTTAAATTTTAACCAGTGAATAAGTTTTGACATTAGTATGGTGCAGAAAAGTCAAAAATTAAACAAAAAAAAGAGGATAAAATGTAACCCTCTTTTTAACGCAATTGACATACGGCCTTAGAAGTTTTCTCGTTAAATCCATTGATTAAAGATAATTCACATTTAATTTGCTTTAATTAATATGGCTGTTGGTAAGTGGAACATTAATTTTTTGCAAAGAAATAAATTTAGCAAAAAAAACAGTTCATCAAAAATATGAAATGGGCGAATTCGTTACCATTAAATATGAAACTCAACTTTTTCTGATCAACAGAGACATAATAAAAGTCGGTACTTCAAACACCATTTATATCATTTATAAAAATAAGAAATTACCCTACTTATAATAACTCTGAGTTGGAAATATACTATCCTCAGAATCTTGCTTATCGAATAACGCAAAACCAGATCACTCCGAAGTAGGAATCGACTACGAAAACTCGTAGGGGATTATTAAATTAATACATCCTTTCGGAAATTATCTTGTTTTAAAATGAATTATTACACTTAAATAGTTTGTTTCTGTCCTTAAAGAGGAGTTGAATACATACAATTAATATAATTTACAAAACAAACAATTACTTCACTGAATACATTAAAAAACATATGTTTGTATTCACCAAAACATACAATTTTGAGCTGTCATTTAATTATTTGGTTTGTTTACATTTTTTTTTACTATTTTCGTTTGTTTGTGTAAAATTGAAGTGCAAAATAAAACAAAAAAGTGCGCCCAAAAGTTTACATAAAGTTAATTTGTGAAGTGCGACAGGAAAAAGTGCGAATATATTTCCACGCACGCAAAAACAACAAACGCAAAAAAATAAATGAATGTCGACTGAAATGTCATAAAAAAAATCTACCACACTGCTAAACAGCTGTTAATGAAAGTGTCTAAACCCAATTTTTCTCGTCTGCTGAATTCTTTTACTCGGAAATACATGTATTTACAGACAGGAGTGCATTGGTGGTGGATTACAACAAAAACAACTAACTCTTGCGGGGATTCAGAGTGAGAGAGGTAGAAGTTTGGTATCTCTTTACTTCCTTTATCTCTGACAATACTAAACAAAAATAACATGACATCATGACACGACCCACACGTGATCTGTCAAAAAAGGCTATTGAAAAAAGTATCTCTACTTGGATCACCCGTTACATCTTCCTTATTTTTGTTAAACTTATCTATATACACAATTAGAAATCTCCAATAGGATGAAAATCCTTATTACCTGGTCTTTGATATTTTCAGCCCTTATCCTAGTCCTTGCCCATTTGTGTTAGTTCCCTTTTAACTTAGTTATTATATTTAATTTTCACATTTCTCACAAATGAATTGCAGCACAATGTGCATAATTGCAATAAATGTTGTTTGTTTTGATTGTTTTGACGTTTGTCAATTTTTTTTCTCTCTTCACTTTTCTTCGGTAATGTTCGTCAAAAGATCTGTTTCGGCGAATATCGAAACCACTTTCCAGGGATGGTGGTAGGTTTTGTGAAGGATTAGTTAGGTTTGTTTATTTTAAGTTTTGTTCGTTAGCTAACTTATTTATTCACGTATTTGTTCGGTTCATGTTATTTTATTTATTGTAGTTGTTAATTTATTTCTTTATTTATTTGTATTTATATTATAATGTTATTAATGTAAGGCTAGGTAAGATATTATTTAAGACGACGACTAACAGTTTTAGACTGACCGAATTTACAATATAGGCGAATTGACAAAGTTGACGAATACTGAGAGAAAGCTTAGACAGTTAATGATCGAAAGAGAAAATCTGTCTAAAAAAACGAACTAGAAAGTAGAAACAAAGGAAAAGAGCGAAATACATATAGGAGAACAAAGAAAAATAATGAAAAGGTGGAGTCAATCGAAAGAGGCAAATGATGAAAAGGAAAAAGCAAGATAGATAATTATCATGTATTAGATGGGGACAGCTGATTTCGATGGTCATTAGCTGGCCTACAGCCAAACGTTGGTGACCGTTACAACGGACGTCGCACCGGTGTTCAAAGGAACCGGCATAGGTAGGCGGTGGCTAAGGCAGCCCTACAATGACGCGTCAGCGGCACAGATCCCATATTAGCTAAACTCGTTACGATTGCGAAAATAGTCGCAATCCATTGAGATAACAGACACTATCAAATTACCAGAGCGATTGAAAAACTCGTCCAAACGGTCGCACACCACTTAAAGTAAGTAATAATTTTTTTTTGTGGGGGTTCGCTGAAGGGAAAAATCAACGAAAGACATTGCAGAGGTTTTATCGCGAGGGAACCTTCTGCAATAGTGAGGGACTTTAAAGCGATCTAAAAAACCTCCCGAAGACTGACTTTTGTATGTCTTCAAGGAATCGCACCTAGTCGTTAGACTAATGAAATTGTACTTAAGTTTCAGTATTTCTTCTTTTTTTATATATATATCTTTAGCTACATAGGTCAAGGGGTTTAACCCGTCTTAATCTCCTGACTATATTGTTGGTTCTTAAAAGCTGTGCTATTTCTAAATTAACATGGCTGAGAAGCCTATCTCTGTGACTAGAGCTACTTTTTTAGCTTCATCTTCAACCATTTCAATATGTAGATCTCTATGTAGATCGGTGTTACGTATGTATTACCACGTTGCGTTAACTATGCTCCGTAGTACTTTGTTTTGGAAGGTTTGTATTCTTAGTACGTTTGTCTTGCATGTGCATGCCCACTGCTGGAGCCCATAGGTCCATACTGGTTTAAGAATTTGCTTATATAGCAATAATTTATTGTAGTTGGATAAGGTGAGTATCTCCCAACAAGCCAATACATTTTACTGTAGCGGATGTTTAACTCATCTCTTTTTTTCTTTACATGTGCTTTCCAGCGCAGTTTTCCGTCTAGAGTCATCCCTAAATATTAAGTTGTATTTGAATATTCCACTACATTACTATTTATGTATACTGGAATGTGTGGTACATTTTTAACGTAAAATTTTTATGAACCGACTTCAGGTCATTTAATCTGATCTGCCAATATTTAGTCCATTCTGAGATATTGTTTACTGCCTTTTGAAGCTTTTTTGTAGCTATATCGACAGTTTCTCCTACAGAAAGTATAGCAGTATCATCTGCAAAGGTAGCTAGAGTGATTTCGTCACTTTCTGGTAGATCACTAGTGAATAGGAGATATAGTAATGGACCTAAAACACTGCCTTGAGGTACACCAGCCTTAATTTCTCTTAATGTTGAGTACGTTGTTTCTTGTTTAATTCAGAAAAATCGCTGTAGAATATACGACTCCAGTATTTTTGAATACTGCTTCGGCAGTTGCTTTTGTAATTTATGGAACAATCCTTTGTGCCATACTTTGTCGAAAGCTTGTGATATATCAAGAAATACTGTAGAGCATACTTTTTTCTCTTCAAAAGCATTTTCAATTTTATCAGTGATTCTATGCACTTGGTCAATTGTTGAGTGTTTATTCCTGAACCCAAATTGATGGCTCGGTACTAGCGATTTGTCTACAATAATATTTTGCAGGCGTTTTACCAGCATCTTTTCGAATAGCTTGGACAACATTGGTAGTATCGATATTGGCCTATATGAGGGTACTTCGCTAGGTGGTTTACCTGGTTTTGGAGTTATTATAACCTCCGCGACCTTCCATATGTTTGGCACATATCTTAATCTAAATACAGCGTTTATGATCTGCGCTAGATGTTTCAGTATGTTTTTTGAGAACTGTTTTAAAATTTCCCCCGTTATTTAATCAAACCCTTTGGCCTTTTTTTATGTTTATACCTTCTTTTATTTCTTTGGCAAGTTCTTTAGACGTAACCGGTCGAATTGGTACATCTTGCTGGCACGTTTCTTCCATTCTTTGATAGTCTTTAACTTCATATGGTTGGAAGACGCCTTCAAGATCCTCAGCAAAAGTATTTGCTTTTTCTTGACTGCTTTTTGCCCAGTTTCCTTCTCTAGTTTTCACTGGTGGGATGTGAGCTGTTGGGCCTGTTCATTTTCTTTGTTGCCTTCCAGAGCGAGCAGTCAGTACTAGCATCATTTGTTAGGCCTGTAAGGTATTTTTTTAGTGACTCATTTCTGAATTCAATTATTGATTTTCTGAGTTTACTATTTAGCCTGTTTAGTTTGTTTTTGTCAATTGGAGCCCTTGTTTGTTGCCATTGTTTTCTAGCTTTTCTCTTTTCTGCAATAATTTCACATATTACCGGATGGTATGAATTTTGTTTTATTTTGTTTTTTATTTTTGGAGTTGCAGCCCATGCAGCTTTTTGTATATTGAGTGTAAATAATTGCACTGCTTCCTCTATTTGCTCTTCTGTTTCAATAGCTATCATTTGGGTATTTTCTTCCAACTTCTCTCTGAACTAGCTCCAGTCAGTTAGCTTATTAACTAGTGTTGGACTTTGTTCTTTCATTATTATTTTATCGCCAAGTGTGAAAAGTATTGAAGAGTGATCTGACTGTAGGTCTGGCCCTTCTTCCACATTTATATTATTTGAGGAGATAGTTTTTGTTATAAAGAAGTCGACAAGATCCGGGGTTTTATTCCTATCTGTTGGCCAGTAGGTAGGTTTTCCCGCCGAATGATATTTACTGCCACATTCTTTAATTGTTTCAAGTAAAGCTCTTCCTCTAGTATTCGTTAGTCTAGATCCCCAATACTTATTTTTGGCATTAAAATCTCCTCCCGCAATAAATCTATTGTGAAATATTTCAAGAAGACTTTTAAAGTCATTTTTCTGTATTCTATAGCTAGGGGAACAGTATACTGATGCAACTGATATCTGCCCACTGTTCGTTTTTATTCTAATGGAGATCCCTTGAATCGCACATGACTGGAATTTGGTTTCTATATGGTGTTCAATCTCGTTTTTTATTAAGACTGCAGCGCCTCCTTTTGCACAATTGTGAGGATGTGGGGTGTGATATAGTTTATATACTTGCAGTTTAAAGTCTTAATAATTTTAAATGAGTCTCTGAGATGAGGCATATATCGATTTGGTTAATATCGAGTATTATTTAAGTCTCTTCCTTGCGATTCTCGATACCATTAGCACTCCATTCAAGGATAATTATTTTATCCATCATGTTTGTCTTTTTGGTACAGCTCTTTTGTTGCTGCTCTGTCTCTCAAGAATAGATATTCTTTCTAATATTGTTTTATTACATTTCTCCATTGAATCCATTCTATTAAGGATTTGTCTCATTAGGGTTTCCATTGGTTTTATATTATTTTTTTCTGTTTTGTCAGCTGGTTTTCCTGTGGTTTTTGATGCTACTTGAGCATATGTTATTTTTGCACCCGCAGTTGGTTTTAATTTTGTGTCTTTTAAGACTTTTGGATATTGATTTTTTTGTTGTAAGTCCTTTTTGACTTAGGTGCGTCCATATTTAGTCTGTTGTGAGGCTTCTTTTGCCTCTTGTCTTTAGCAAGTTAGATTACTGTTGCAACTGTACATCCTCTATAGCTAGCTGGATTATTTTCGTTGCATTTCGCACATTATGGCGGTTCATCATTTTTTTTCATAGAGTCCTTAGTATGGTGACTTCCCGCGCATTTTACGCATTTTGAATTTGCGCTGCAGTATTTTTGTGCAGACCTTTATAGGCCTGGATTGCTTACCTGCAGTACCATTGCATTTTTTTTGTTTAGTATTTTGGTGAGGTTTCTGTACGTTGTCTCTTCAACCACATTAATTTTTATATCATTATTATTAATAAGGGTTGTGCTTGCTTTTATTTTATTTTCCTCCAATAATTTGGTTAGGCTTTCATAGTTGTTTATTTGAAGCGCTATGATTGGTGGAGGTTTGATTATTTTTTTAAATTGGTTTCCTTTACATGGATCAATCTCAATATTTTGACAGCTTTCCATTTCTTTCTCTTTCTTCACAGGCTTTTGAAAATTTAGCCTTAAGGTTTTCATTGTTATCTACCTTTTTAGATGGGGGTGTTCTTTCGACCGTTTTACATCTTCCGAAAGGGTCGTTACTAGGCAATAAATGGTCCCCACCAGAATCCATGGGACCGACCTCCGAAGAGGGTGGATTTACCAGTGTAACTTGCCTACCACCTGGGGTATTCAAATCTTTTGTTTTGTTCATTGCATGTTCTTTTCTTTTTAACTTTTGTGAAAAGTTAAAACTTTTTGGATTTAAGTCGCCTTTTACGACAGGCATACCTTACCTCGGGAATATTCTACACCCCCCTATCCCGAAGGGGGAAAAAACAACAATTTTGAACAGTCGCATTGTTTTTTTTGATATTTTTTTGAATTTTCGTCGCACCGGTGTCCAAAGATTGAGTGGGTGCTCTGCCACCAAGTTTTTGTATACATATACATATACATATACATATGAAAAGCAAAACCAACGAACATTTTTGAAAAGGTGAAATATCCCAAAGAAAGTGAAGGAGAACTCACTTCAACTCCAAGAGTTCGAACCATATTCAGTACTCAAAGACACTTTCTTCATGAATTTGAAAAATTAATTTAGTGTTAAGTTAGTATTTAAGTAAATTTAGTTTATTTTTTTTTTAATTCCTTTTAATTTGTACATTGAGTTAGAGTTCTGTGTTTCGGTTTTTTTTTGTGCGCGATAAACCACTATTGTGGTAAAAATTTCAGTGGATATCCTCCTTTTTGCTGCCGGCAGAACTTCGGTGGAAAAAACTAGAAATCGTGAGTAAGAGTAAGAAAGATATTTATGATTGCATTTAGTTAAAGTTTAGTAGTTTAAGTTACGGAGGACAGAACTTAATTTTTGATTTCTTTAAATAAATATAAATGTCCTTTTTATTAAATTTAATTGCTAGTGATTTTTGTTCATAACATGATTGGTTAAATTCATTTCGTTGGTGGTGTGTGGGCGGTAGGCGGTCCGTCCTCTGGCAATTCGACCATGACATACGAGGACATTTAACGAACGACGACAATGACCAATTGCTAACTTTTCAGGTATGGATTGCGGCTGAGGCGTATTAAGGGGCTATCTCTCCAAACCGTGGCCACTGGATAACCAGTGGAAGTGTCGTCGCCACTGTGTGGTGGGCAGGCCAGTTGTTTGCCGTTAACATCAGGCACTTCTCGGAATCGTGAACGAACCTCTATAGTTGAAAGATACAGGGATTAGTTTTATCGTGTAAAGGGTGTAATTAAGGCTAGTTTGAAGTTAGTTAAGGTGTATTTTAGGGTATATTTTTAATATATTATAGTTTAAGTTTATTATATGTTAGTGTTTTAGATCCGCGGTCAATTTTCCCTGTCTTTTTCAGTTGTATTGGCATAGATACTTGGTCTATTTCATTTTTCCGTTTTCTCTTAGCTGTCTTTTTTTTAGAGTCCTTATTAAACGTCCGATTTCCATATAGAGTAGCTTTCTTTTTCTTTTCTTACTTTTTTGTTTTTTTTTTCTGGCAAGATTCAAAATGTTTGCTGAGCAAGGATGTTTGGAGAGGGGGCAAGAACTACCCCCGTCCGACGAGTTTAGCCGAACAGCCGCGAGCGTGCCGAGCCCTTCTCTTCAGCATCGAAAATGCCTCCGTGACCAACTTAGACTCACAACATACCTAATATACACGTCGTGAAATTTTGCAAATAAGTGATCATGATTTGAAAAAATGCCTACAATACCTTTTGGTGGAATAAATTTTGGCAGTATATCTATAATTCATTTTTCTCGAAATTCTTTTAATTCTACGACTATTCTCTTTTTTCCAAATTCGTCATAAACTTTGTGATTGTTGATATCATTTGTTTTTCTAAGAATAATTTGTGTTTTAGAAATGTTAACTGGAGTATATACAATGTTGACATTGTTATCTGTGGAAACCTCTACGTTTTCGCTGTAATATGTTTCCATTCTGGAAAGACCGTCTGTAACTTGATTATCATTTCCTTTTACATACTCCATATTGAAGTTATATTCCCCCAACTTGATTTTCCATCTCTGTAGTTTGGCGTTTGGCTCCCTTAACGTATTTAGCCAAACCAGAGGTAAAGGTAGGGCCTGAAATATTTAGTGGCCCAAACGATCGCTAATAACGTTTTTTCGATCGATGAACATCGATTCTCATGCTCATTGAGTGTACGGCTCGCGAAACACACTGGGTGGTCTTGAGACAAAACCGCACCTAGAGCATAGTTTGACGCGCCTGTAGTTAGTGTAGATTGTTTACTAAAATCAGGATATTTGAGAATAGGTTCAGAAGTAATCAAGGTTTTTAACTGTTCGAAACTGTCAATGTAATCTTAATTTTTCGTATCCATTTTTGCATTATTTTTCAGGAAAATGATCTTCCTGTAATAGCCCGTAATTCATAAGAAGGCTTTTATTTGTTTTGTCGTTTTTGGCAAATTACGTTACAAAACAAATAAACTTTTATAGCCGCAATTTAGTTTGGATTTGGTTTAATCCCTTCTGTGGTTATAATGTTGCCTAAGAACTCAGTTTCTTTTTTTAGAAACTCGCTCTTATTCAACTGCACCTTAAGGTTAACTTCCTTAAGTTTTTTTTTTTAATTTTTCTTAGAGAAACTATGTGCTCTACGTCTATATCGTCAATGTACACTAGACAGATTTTGCCAACAAATTCCGAAAAAACTGTATTCATCAGCCTCTGGAAGGTGGCGGTCGCAATGTTCAAACCAAATGGCATTCGAACCCATTAGTAATGGCCACTGTTGGTTGAAAAAGCCGTTTTCCAAATATCTTCGTCCGCAATTTCGATCTGGTGGATTCCTTTTGCGAGATCCAAGGTTGTGAAATATTGGGATTTCCCTAGCTTATCGAATATATCTTCGATATTGTCATCAACCGACACCTCGTTAATTTTACGATAGTCGATGAGAATCCTCCATTTCTGCTTTCCCGACAAATCTTTCGTTTTCGGTACAACCCAGGTTGTAATCCGTCGAAAACTTCATGGAATTTGTATTCAAGATATTCTGCAGTTTTGTCTTTCATGCCGAATTCTTTGAATAGAGGTATCGTTACTTTTATATTACGATGTTTGAAGAATGTCAATACCGACTTTTGTTTTACGGGGAAACCAACTTACTGGCCAACTGATGTTACAAAAATACCAGATTTGACCGATTTTTTCATAGTAAAAGGTGGGCTGTCCAATCGAATCAAAGTTGACGAATGCTTTGATATTTTCTCTGATCATTCATCGATCATTCTAACAACGAGCGAGTCCATCATTAGAAATGAAAACCCACAGAGACTAACAAACTGGTAAACCAACTGGGAAGGCTTCAAAAATGATATTAAAATTAATATTCGACTAAGTGTATAGCTTAGATCCCCATTGGAACTTGACGTCGCGGTTGACTCCTTTATCGATAACGTCAAAAAAGCAGCATGGAATAATACTCCTCAACAACACAAAATAGAGAGCTATAGTAATATCAAGTACCCATGGGAAATAAAAGATTTGGTTAGACAAAAAAGAAAAGCTCGAAAAATGTGGCACCAAACTCGTACCCCGCAAGATAAAACACATCTCAATGGGTTGAGTAACATGCTATCAAATTCGATTAAAAACTTTAAAAACCATGCAGTAGAAACTTATCTACAAACCTAACCGCTGGAAAAGAATCGAACTATTCACTTTTGAAAGCAATTAAAGTCATAAATCGGCCAAAAAACGCTGTGCCACCAACTACCGTAACTGATGAGATGTTCAGACACTTTTTAAAATCTCTAATCGTTTGGCAACTAAGTTTTTCTAAAAAGGTGGCATGGTAGTGGGCGGATTTTGCCTTTTACATGACCATCAATTTGGGTTTAGAAGTAAGCGTTCGACTGTGGACCAAGTTCGTCGAATTACTGATGTAATTGAGAAAGCTTTCGAAGAAAAGAAAATTTGTTCAGCCGTATTTCTTGACGTGCCGCAAGCTTTTGACAAAGTTTGGCATAGAGGCCTTCAATGCAAGCTAAGACAACTTCTGCCTGAAAAATTATATAAAATCCTCGTATCGTATCTTGAGCATAGACTCTTTCGTGTGAAACTATGAAACGAATATTCGGATTTTAAAGAAATATTGGCAAGAGTACCCCAAGGAAGCATCCTTGGACCACTCTTGTGCCTCCTATTTACAAGTGATATCCCACAAACAAACGATACAATAGTTGCCACGTTTGCTGACGATACAGCTAACTAGCAGTTGGCACAACAATTGAGGAAACAAATATGAAATTACAAAACGCTCTTAACGAGGTTAATGAATGGACAAAGTGCGGATTGCACTTAACGAGAGCAAATCGATTCATGTAGATTTTTCGTATAAGCGGACAAACAATTTGCCAGTATTTCTCCAGTACCAGTTCGTGTCCCTTTTGCAAATGAAGCGAAATATGAAGAAGAACAACTTAAAAATAAATACACATAACTGTACTGGTTACTCGGAAAATATTCGAAGCTTAACCTTGATAACAAGCTGCTGTTATACAAGCAAGTGCTGGACATAGAATACAACTATGGGGTCGTACCAGTAAAACGAATCTAAATATTTTTAAAACTTTTGAAAACAAAATGCTTAGATGATTCGGCAATGCGCCGTGGTATATAAGGAATGAAGATCTACGCAGAGATCTGGGTATTCCCGCGGTTAGAGGTGAAACGAAAAATTTTGCACGCAAACACAAAAAACGTTTATTTGGACACGATATCACAACGGTTCTCCAAATTCTTGACGAAACAAATTTATTGCGGCGTCTTCAAAGAACTAAGCCCTTAGACTTGGACCGATAATAACAAACCGCGCTATAAATTGCGGAAAAAGCAGGAACTCTCAAAGGAAAGTTACCTACCAAACATTCATAGCTCGTGATAAAAAAAAATGCTAGATAAGTCGCATACTTAGTTGCAATACAAATACAAAAATGGCGGTAGTTTTAGTTAGGGTTAAAGTCCCACACTACTTTGGGCACGTGATCATCGTGTCTTTTGCGATTTCCACCACCCACGGCAAAAAAAAAAACTTGCGGCTGATCTAATTGCTAGTTGGCATCGTTGCCATTGCTCTTCGACATTCAATGCTGGTGGTATGGTGTTAATCGAGAGGTTAAGGCATACGCATTGTGCGAAGGTCTGGGTGGTCTCTTACGATTGCAGTCTTTCGACATCAATTTTTTTTACATTACATCTAGATTGTTGTGGCGTAGTGGATATCCACATTCTTATCTTGGCTGCAACCAGGTAGTGGCCCGAGTCGTTGTAAGCTCCTTTAAATGTCATTGTCACAACATTTTGTTCAGAAAGTTTATCAAAATCTTGTATGGTTCGACCAAAAACATCGTTTTTCGGCTGGTTATGCTGTCAGGTAGTGTATACAAATGGTTTTTGTATGAAAAGGCCTCCAAAAAGTGAGCGTTGGTTAAAATGAAGTATAAAAGAAATATTTATATTACCATAACCAATGATTCTGCATCAAATGTATTTTACGAAATGTTTAAAATTTTCCCGAAAAAAATTGTTTACTAAAAATACCTCAAAAAATTCAAATTGTCTTGATATGTTTTTCAGACTATTTTTCAAAATCTCTACGTTTTTCTAAAAAGGAGGCGTGGCAGTGGGCGAACACTTGTTCAAGTGTAGACATAAACATGTGTACCGAATTTCATGATTCTATCTCAAAATTTAAGACCCAAAAACTGGTGACGAACGGACGGATGTACGGACAGACATGGCTTCATCAACTCAGCTATCGATTCTGAGTCGATTCATATACTTTGAAGTATGCCTAGCACAATTACTTAATTATGTTACAAACTATATATCAAAAACGTTTTTCTAAAAAGGAGGCGTGGCAGTGGGCGAACACTTGTTCAAGTGTAGACACAAACATGTGTACCGAATTTCATGATTCTATCTCAAAATTTAAGACCCAAAAACTGGTGACGAACGGACGGATGTACGGACAGACATGGCTTCATCAACTCAGCTATCGATTCTGAGTCGATTCATATACTTTGAAGTATGCCTAGCACAATTATTTAATTATGTTACAAACTATATATCAAAAACAATATATCTTATAGGATTGGGTATAAAAACATATGATACAGTCCGCTGTGCGGATCGTTTCTTACCCTATCCCATCTCATCGGGATGAAATAAAGAAAATTGAATTTTGTCACAACATATTGTTCAGACATTTTATCAATATCTTGTATGGTTCGTTTTTGTAGAAAAACGCCTCCAAAAAGTTTGCGTAGTTTAAAATGATGTATTGACGAAATGTTGGTATTATCATTACCAATGTTTTTGCATCAAACATTTTTTCGAATATTTTAAAATTTTCCCGAAAAACTTTTTTTTTTACTAAAAACGCCCCTAAAAATATGGCGTTGCAAAAAACGTTTTACTTACGAAATATAGACATTAGAATAGGCAAAATATATTGCTCAGAACTTTATTCAAATACTGGCAAAAAACTACGTTTTTAAAAAAGGGGCGTGGCAGGGTGCTGATTTGAAATTGTTTACACTTGATCTGCTGGGAGCAACAATAAACACGTGTACCCAAATTTCATCATTCTTCCTCAAAGCTTAATGGTGGTGCCAATCTCGACGCACGCGACGAACGCGACGCAGACGGTTTCGCATTGAAGTGTCAAAAATGGTGAGGATTTGAGTGGTGGTGGCAATCTCGACGCCCACCACGCGACGCGATGTGATGTCACTTGATTGGCAGTTCACCATTAGCCGTCGAAGATGTTGTTTGTTTTTCAATTCTCACAGAAGAAAATTTAATTAGTTGTTAAATAAATTAAAAAAAATGCGTGTAAATAAAAGAAAATTAATTGTAACATATTGCGCATTGGTTACGTGTTATACTGCTTACGCCTGGTTGAAAAGAAAGAAATCGAAAAAAAGACGAAGATTCTACTGCCGGACAGATAATATAGATCGACACATATTTGTTTTTTATGAGGCATCATTTTCCTCTATTAAGCGTAATGAAGAGGCATTTTTATAAATACACCAGAATGACGGTGCCAGTGTACAACGATTTATTATTATTACTTGGCCCAAAATTGTGCAGGTGTCATACATCGTATACTATAAGCCCAGAAGCACGGTTGGCAATCACTCTGTCGTAAGTAAACATTACGTGAATTATAGATCCACAATTGAATATTTATACTATTCCTACTCTTATCCTATATGTATATGTATTTTGTTTATTTATAACCTATGAAAGTAATCTCAAGATTCTCACAAACATACCATCTGACAGCTTTCAAAATGACATTCCAATGCGTCGATGCGCAAGAAAGTTGAAGTTGAATCAACTTTTCTGTGTAGCTAACGTCCATTGCGTCGCGTCGGCGTTCAGATTGCCCACTTATACATGTTCCCATAAGCTCGATGAGTTTTTGACATTTCAACGCGAAACCGTCTGCGTCGATACCGTCCGTTGCGTCGAGATTGCCTTGGGGGTAAGGCCCAAAAACTGGTGAAGTACGGACGGACGGACAGACATGGCTAAATCGAATCAGCTATCGATGCTGAGACGACCCAAATACTTTGAGGTATATCTATGGGATAGGGTATTAACATATGAGCGGCTACAATCCGCTGTGCGGATCATTTAATACCCTATCTTATCCCATCCTTAAAATTAATATCCGCAAAAGGTGGGCTGTATGTTGATAAAATATAGGAAATGCAACATATTGTTCAGACAGTATATCAAAACTTCTTCTGATTCGACAAAAAAACAACGTTTTGCGCTTGGTTATGCTATTGGGTATAGTATACAAATGGTTTTGTATAAAAACGCCTCCAAAAATTAGGAGTGGGTTAAAATGATATAAAGACGAAATATTGATATTATAAAAAGCAATGATCAATAGTTTCTTCAAATATTTTAATATTTGACCAAAAGACGATTTTTACTGGAAACGCTCAATAAAGATAGGGCGTGGCCAAAAACTTTTCATGGACGAAATATAGATATTAAGATTGTCTTAATACCACGTTTACAAAATTTTCAAAATCCTTTACCATTTTGCCAACAGTTATAAATAAAAAATTGTACACTTGTTCTGCTTCGTCAGATAGAGAGTTTATATAACAAATTTAAAAATTGTAGCTCAAAATTTGGTTGGCTGCTTGTTGTAGAACGAGTGTAGACCGTGATTGGTCTTAACATGGCGATGCCCTGTGGTTGTAACTCTGACTACACATCAAGTGCTTATTTTTAACCTCCAAGTGGTAACTATCGGTACTGGTCTCATTAACCCGGATTTGACTTGCTAAACGATAAACGTGAGTGTTGATAACACGACGAAAATAAGCAACCCTATAAACAGCTTGGCCAGAATGGCACGGAATGAATAACCGCCCCCTGTCTCAGTCGAACCTAGACAAGCTGCTTCGACATATTAGGACAACAGGTTGTCTAGGAATTTCAAGGGTTAGTCAGGCCCCTTGAACAAAGATGGTGGCGGATGAACCGAAAGGCCAACGGCAGCTCTCAATACGGTAGTGGATACTGATGGCCCCAGCTTGCTGTCCCAGGTGAACCTAGACAACAGGATGTCTAGGAATTTCAAGGGTTAGTCAGGCTCCTTGAACAGAGATGGTGGCGGATGAACCGAAAGGCCAACGGCAGCTCTCAATCCCGTAGCGGGTACTGATGGCCCCGTGTCCTAGGGGTATCTTATAAATTGGGACTGGCCCTCCAGGTTGGGGTTTGAGCTTTGGGTTAACTACCCAGCCATGGAAAAAACTAACGGTTACGAAGCAACCAATAGCCTCGGAAAGGACTGATTTTATTGTTGACGCCCCTGATAAACGAAAAAAGGACAACGACGTTCGTATCTGCAGATGGTACGTGAGAATATTAAACAGGAGAGGTGCAAGCGAATAACTAGCAGAAGCCATAGACTGCTATAAAGCAGACATTACTGCCATCCAGGAAATACGATGAAAGAGGATGAAATGCTGTGACATCTACTACGGACCGTGTTATATTGAGCAGAAACAGTGACTATTCGCATGCGGATTTGTTATAAGTGCCAGACTTAGGCAAGAAGTCTTACGTTTCCAGGACATTACCGAATGTACTATGACAATCCGGATCAATGCCAAACTCGCCATACAAAGCCTTGTATGCGCTCACGCCCCAACGGAGGAAAAAGATGATATAGCTAAGGACTGCTTCTATGAGTCCTTGACAAAACCTATGAGCGACTACCGAAGTACGATGTTAAAATCGTGCTGGGTGATTTTAACGCAAAGGTAAAAGTATTGTCGGAAAACATAGCCTACACGACAACACGTCTAATAACGGACTTAGGCTAATTGACTTCGCTACGGAACGAAATGCCACTATAGCCAGCACACGGTTTCCTCACCTCGATATCCATAAGCGGACATGGAGATCTCCAGATCAAAGAACGGTCAATCAAATTGGTCACATAGCGATAGACAGGAGGCACGCATCCAGTATTTTGGATGTCTGAACCATTCCGGGAGCTAACATCGACTTGGACCACTACCTTGTTGCAGCCAAGGTAGTAATGCGGATGTTCACCACGCCACAAAAATCCAGAAATACTGTGAAAAAATGTAATGTCGAAAGACTGCAATCGCAAGAGACCGCCAAGAACTTCGCGCAACGCGTATCCCTTACCTCTTGATAAATTAGATCAGCCGCAACTGATGTGCTTGGTTTCTCGCGCCCACCAGCAAGAAACCCCTAGTTTGATGAGAAATGCCGTCAGATGCTCGCAGCCAAGAACGAGGCCTTCAAGGCTAAGCTGCAGGTGAAGACGAGAGCTGCCGTTGAGCTCCATAGGCTCGTTAGTACCCAGGGCCTAGCTTTTTCTCACAACCATTCATGTATTCGAGTGTACTTCTTTGCACCATGGCGGGACCTCCTGTTTTATGCCGAATCCGAACGGCTAAGTTGAGATAAGCTATTCGTGACAATTGATACTACTCGGATGATTTGTCAGATCATCACGAGAGGAGGGCCAGTGAAAAATCATTTATTTGTTGCTGCGGCTGGGAATCGAACCCAGACCTTCTGCGCGGCAGTTCAACGCACTAACCATCACGCCACTGAGTCCGTCCGGCTTTTTAGAAAGAAGAAATAAGAGCAAGAAAAGCGCGCGATCGAGGATATAGAAAGGTGCCACTCCAGGAAAGATTTTCGCAAGTTTTACCAACGTGTAAAACGTCAAAGCCAAGGATACAAGTCTCGAACAGAATCCTGTCAAGATGAACAAGGAAATATCGTAGTTGAGACACAGTCGATGCTGAGGATATGGAAGAACCACTGCTGCAGACTGTTAAACGGCGACGAAGAACAACATTCTGCTGTCAGGCAGAACGAACCATTCAATATTGGCATCGACAGGAAAAACTGCCAACCACCTGACCTGAGTGAAGTGAGGATAGCAATATCTAAACTTAAGCTTAATAAGGCTCTCGGAAATGACGGCCTTCCCGCCGTTCCCGCCGAGCTTAATAAAGCCGCGGGAGATGACTTGATAAGAAACATCCACCAACTCATAACCCAAATCTGTTCGGGAGAAAGTATGCCTAAAGAATGGAACCTCAGCAGCGTTTGCCCGATCCACAAAAAGGTAGACCCTCTTAACTGCTCCAACTACAGAGGCATAAGTCTACTCAACATCGCCTACAAGATCTGTGATCGCCTGAAACCGTTTACCAATAACCTGGTCGGCACTTATCAGTGTGGTTATAGGATAGGAAAGTCCACAACCGATCAAATTATCACACTTCGGCAGATCCTGGAAAACCCAAGATGTCCAAATAGAAAGACAGACGGGCTCAGTGGCGCGATGGTTAGTGCGATGAACTGCCGCGCAGAAGGTCTGGGTTCGATTACCAGCCGTAGCAACACCTAAAAGATTTTTCACTGGCCTTCCTCTCGTGATGATCTCACAAATCATCCGAGTAGTATCAATTATCAAGAAAAGCATATCTCAAATTCGTCGATCGGATTCGGCATAAAACAGGAGGTCCCACCGACGTGCAAAGAAGTACACAAGCACAAATGACTGGTTGTGATAAAGCTCGGCCCTGGGTACTATCGAGCATGTTGCGCCAAGAATTTGTTTTTTTTTTTGCCCAAATCGATACCCACCATCCATTCAGCATTTATGGAGACGAGCTACACAGAGCCTTGCCTAGTTTTGGTATACCGCCCAAAGTCATCCATTTGTGTAGGATGACGATGGAGAATTCTCGCTGCTTCATCAGGGTCGGAAACGACCTCACCGACACATTCGATACCAACAACTTTAGGCAAGGTGACGCGCTATCATGTGACTTCTTCAAATTGATTCTTGAGAGGATTGTGCAGAACTCATGAGCCAACACCAGAGGCACAATTTTCCAAAAATTGGTACAACTACTAGAGTACACCGAGGATATTGACATCAGTGGTCTGACCCAACGTGATGTTATGGCCACGTTTGCTAGTATAGAGAAAAAAGCTGCAAAAATGGACTAAGCATTAAATGAGGGCAAGACGAAGCTTATGCTGACAACACGAAAGGACATACAACATCGACCAATTGGGCAGAACGTCACCATCGAAACCGACCTCAACCAACTTGGAGTGCACAACTGGAGGCAGTTAGCTAAGGACCGCGATAATTGGAGAGGCATGTTGGTTGAGGCCCAGGTTCATCCCGGACTGTAGCGTCACTTAAGTAAGTAAGTAAGTAAGCTATTTCTCTATGTTACAAACTATTTATCACAACTTATATACCCCTATGTGCTAGAGTTCAGATACAAGTGTTTGTCGCAACAACCATTCATGTTTTGTTTCGACTCCGAGCGGCGATGTTTAGATAAGCTATACTTGATAGTTGATACAATCCATAAAGTTTGTCAGATCATCCAAGAGAAGGGCCAGTGAAAATAATTTTAAGTGTGTAGCAACACTTAAAGTTTTCTGGGAATCGAACCCAGATTTTCTGCGCGTCAGTTCAACGCAATAACCATCGTGCCACTAAGCAATGGTTACCTCTATGGTGTAAACATATAATTTTACAGTTTTAAAAAATTACACTTTAAACTGTTTTGTTAATCATAATAAAAGAATGTAACAAGGATAAATAATTAAGGTAGATACCTTAAAGTATAAGGATCGACTCATAATCACTAGCTGAGTAAGCAAATAAGCCATATCTCCCTGTCCGCCCTTCTGTATGTGCCCGATTTTTAAGCCGTAAATTTAGAGCTAGGGGAGTGAAATTTAGTATAGAAATCCTTGCACGTTGCTACAGGACAGGTGCAAACATTTTAAGATTCCTCCCACTCCCACTCCCACGCATACTTTTTAGAAAAAAGTTGATTGTGGTCAAACGGTAAGAAAAATTAATTAAGACTCTGAGCAAAATGTTTGGACAATCAAAGTATCTAGGTTACTTCCGTAATGGCATTATAATCATTTCACGTATAGATCATTTTAACCCATGTCCAATTTCTGGGCCGCTGTCTTACAAGATAGTATATCTATCTAAATTATTTCTCTATGTTACAAAGTGTGTATCAAAACTAATATATATATATATATAGATATATATAAAGGGTTTTTTCAATAAGAGCGCTACAAAAGTTTTTTTTTAAATAAACAAAAACGGTTTGGATATCAATGAAGTTCTTTATTCTTGTGAAAGTACGTTCGATGCCATTATGTATGGAACTCGATTTCTTTTTCATGGCAACCACGGGCACGCTTGCATAAGTCCAGACGCGGTTTTCAAGCATAATTCGGCCGATACTGCTGCAATTTCACGTCCGATATTCGTACGAAGATCAACTGTCGCTGGCTTGCTGGCATAGACCATAGACTTGACGTAGCCCCACAGAAAATAGTCTAGCGGCGTCAAAACGCACGACCGAGGCGGCCAAGCAACTGGACCATTTCGTGAGATAACACGTTCTCCAAACTTGATTTCCAATACATTGATTGTGGCATTCGCTGTGTGGCTTGTGGCGCCGTCCTGTTGGAACCACATGTCCTCCAAGTCCATATCATCCAATTGGGGCTAATACTATTCGGTTATCATTGAACGGTAGCGATTCCCATTCACAGTAACGTGCCGGTCTTGATCATCACGGAAGAAGTACGGCCCAATGACTATGCCGGCCCATAAACCACACCAAACCGTAATTTTGTCGGGATGCCATGATGACTCATGGAGTACGTGTGGATTGCTGCCTAACCAACACCGCATATTTAGTTTATTGACGAAGCCATTCAGCCAGAAATGAGCCTCTTCGCTAAAGATGATTTTTCGATGAAAATCCGAGTCATTTTCAAGTTGTTGCTCAGAACAATTCACGAACATACGACGCTTCTGGTGGTCAAGCGGCTTCAGTTCTTGCGTCAATTTAATCTTGTAAGGACGTAGGCCAAGAGCTTTTCGCAAAATTCGCCACAACGACGTCACAGAGATGCCCAACGCTTGAGAATGATGTGTGAGAGACACTTTTGGGCTTTCTTCAACTGAAGCCTCAGCGGCAGCAATATTCTCGACACTATGGGCACTTCTTTGTCTCACTGGCACGGGAACATTTTGTACTGTGCCTGTGGATTCAAATTTTTCAACTAGACGCTCAATTGTTGATCTGCTAGGACGATTATGACGACCATAAATTGGACGTAGCGCTCTTAACGTTGAGGCCACTGACTCCGAATTTCGGTTGTAAATTTTAATAATTTCGACTCGTTGTTGGATCGTATATCTTTCCATCATGCAAGCCTTACTGAAGAGAAATGTCACAAGAGCGGCAAGAAATATGGCGTCGTTTGCTGTCCCTGTCGCTCAACTTTTTCAGCGTCCCTGTTGATTTTTTTGTCGATTCAGAAACGTTTTAGATATTTTGTTTGAAGATTTAGTGACAATGTCAATTTTCTTATTTCGTTCCGTTCAAATGTTAGCCACGCCCTCTTTTCGGGGACATTTATTTTAAGAATAGGATATCATATTTAATGATTTGAACAGCGGATTGTAGCTTTGTCATTTGTTTTCAATAGCATATCACCATCTACCGTCTCGAATGATCGCTTATAGTCGAGAAAAACAGCTACCATTTCTATTTTTTTATACCCCATCTCATAGTGTCATATTAATTTAATACACAGTTGGTATTCCTGCTGTATTTATTTTGTTTCATTTAGTCCGAGAGTTGGGCTTCTGTTATTAACTAGTACTAGCAATTTTTGGTATAGGTCATACATTCCTTCCAACTCTTTGGAAAACAACCAGATTTCATTGAATTATAAGAGATTTCCCACAGAATTGCACTCATAACATTAAAATCTTTCTTTAAACTAATGTAAAAATAAAACCATTTTTTTATCATAACCAACAAATGATTTTATACAGAATGCATTTGGAATTTATGAATTATTTTTCTACATTACTGCTGCAATATATATATGTTTGCAAATACAATTAATTTTCAATAATATGAATAACCATTGATTGGGATAGCCTAACCCAATCAGATTACAATTTACTATATAATGTCAACCAAATCATTTAATTGTTTTAAAATAATCCTTCAATTTGGCCAGTTTCTGCATTCAAGTCGATGTCATATATGCATGGTCTAGTTGGTAAACCTGGCATTTTTGATATTTCACCGCACATAACGACAATAAAACCGGCACCTGCAGCAATGTACATATCCTGAACTTTTAATGTAAACCCCTTAGGTGCTCCCTTTATCAATGGGTCTGCAGTCAACGAACTAGCTGTTTTCGACATACATATAGGCAGTCTTCCAAATCCCTATAAATATAAATACTTTATAATTTTTCTATACAATTAAAAAATCTTACATTTTTAGTCAAGCAATCAAGGGCTTCTTCTGCTTTTGGTGATAATAACACATCTTTAGCACCATACATTTTTTTTGCAATTATAGAAACTTTTTCTATTATTGGAAGTTCAGTTTCATACAAGAACTGAAACTGTGGATTATTTTCACATGCATTTATTACAGCATCAGCAAGTTCAATAGCACCTTTTCCACCAGTATTCCAATGAAAACAAGAAACTGCATCAAACGCCCCGGCATTGAGTGCGGCTTTTTTAATGAGCTCGTGTTCTGCGTCAGTATCAGATCTATATATAATATAAAATGCATTATTACATTATTACGAAAATATTTATTTAAAAGTATGAACAATATTTCAATTACTTTAATCAAAAAACATATGAGAAGGTTTTAATCTGCAGCGCGGATCATTTAATATCCCATCCCATCCTTAAAATGAATATCCAAAAAAAGTGGGCTCTATGACAACTCAATATTGAGAATGACATTGTCATGTTACAATCACCTTAACACCCTATCCCATCCTATTCTTATAATAAATGTTCCTAAAAGGTCGGCTTTATGGCTATGAAATCTAGAAAATGTCAATGTCACAACATATTGTTCAGGCAGTTTATCAAAATCTTTTATGGTTCGACAAAAAAACAACGTTTTCGCCTGGTACTATAAGGTAGTGTGTACAAATGGTTTTTGTATGAAAACGTCACCAATAAGCGGGCGTTGGTCAAAATGATATATAGAACAAATATTTATATTACCATAACCAATGATTTTGCATCAACATCTTTTTTGAAACGTTTAAAAATTTACCGAAAAACGTTTTTACTGAAAATGCCCTCAAAAAGTCGACCGACAAAAAACTTTGTATAGACGAAAAATATACATTAGAATAGTCTAGCTATGTTATTCAGACTCTTTTGCGAAAACTCTCACAGTTTGCCCTAAAACTACGTTTTTCTAAAAAGGGGGCGTGGCGGTAGGCGGATTTCAAAACAATTTACACTTGTTCTGCTGGGAGCAACAGCAAACACGTGTTCCGAATTTCATCATTCTACCTCGAAATTGAAGGCCCAAATGGGTTTTGTATAAAAACGCCTCCAAAATGAGAGCGTTGTTCTAAATGATTTAAATTACCATAACCATTGATTTTGCATCACATTTTTTTTCAAAATGTTTAACAGTTTACCGAAAAACATTTTTCTACTGAAAACGCTATTTAAAAGTGGGCGTGGTAAAAACTTTGTATAGACAACATATAGGCATTAGAATTACCTAGATATGTTCTTTAGACAATTTTTCAAAATCTCTCACAGTTTGGCCTAGAAATACGTTTTTCTAAAAAAAGGGGCGTGGCAGTGGGAGGATTTCAAAAAAGTTTGACAAATACGTCTACCAAATTTCAACATTCTTGCTCAAGTTTTAAGGACCAAAAACTGGTGACGTACGGACGGAGAGACATGGCTTCATCGACTCAGCTATCGATTCTAAGTCAATCCATATACACTTAGATATATCTAGCTAAATTATTTCTCTATGCAACATACTATAAAAACTAAAATAATTCTATTGGATAGAGTATAAAAAAAATTAATGGTCCTACAAATAAAAACGTTTTATCAAGCCTATGGTATGGCTAAGTTATAAAAAAGAATTTTGGAAAACGCCTCCAAAATGTGGGCGTGGGTTAAAAATAAATATTATCATAAGCAATGGTTTTGCATCAAACGTTTTTTTGGAATATTTTAAAATTTGGTAGAAACATATTAGAAGGCTACAGTACGCTGTGATATTTTGGAAATCTATATCTCTATATTTCTATATATTCCGCCACATAACTTTTTGCCACTCCCACTTTTTTGGAGGTTTCCGTAAAAAAACGTTTTTCGGTCAATTTTTAATATATTCGAAAAAAAAATGTTGGTGCAAAATCTTTGGTTATGATAATATAAACATTTCGTTTGTATGTCATTTTAACCCAAGCCCACTTTTCTGTGGCGTTTTCCTACAAAAACTATTTGTGTACCGTATGAGTACCAGATGCAGGACGAAAACGTTGTTTTCTGTCCAACTATACAAGAGTTGGATAAACTGTCTATACAATACGTTGTGACAATGACATAACTTCCACATTTTATATGGTATTAAACGATCTGTACAGCGGATATTAGCATTCTCTTACTTTTTATTTTTTCTTTGAAAATAAAAAAATTGTAAGAATACACAAATTATAAATTTAAGCCCAGAAGCAAAAGAAAAATGTTCGAGTTAAGCTTACAGCGCCTGCTAATGTCCGATAAGTTACATTAGGTAAACATGTTATTGATAAGTTAGATTCAAGCATTTTTGTCTAGTATTAAGTTAATATTTGCAGATAACAAATATTAATTAATAGTATCAAAATCTTGTATGGTACAGCAAAAAAATCAACATCTTTCGCCCGCGATGGTTTTTGTATGAAATGCCTACGAAAATTGGGCGAGGGTTTAAATGATATGTAACCAAAATGTTTATATTATCATAAGCAATAATTTTGCATCTGTAATAATAATTAGTTGTAATAATATTTCCTTGTTGCTTCCCGTGTGCCCTCAGGTGTTTCTTTACAAAATCTAATTCTAAACATATGTATATTTTAGCAATGCTTCGTTGCACATCAAAAGTTTTTTTCGAAAGTTTTTGAATGTTTACACTTGTTCTGCTGGGAGCAACAACGAGCAAATAAATGTTTAAACAACATATTTACAAGGTTAAAGTATAAGTGTAAGTTGCAAATCAAAAGTTTTTTTCGAAAGTTTTTGAATTTTACCGATTTTGTTTTACTGAATACGCCTCAAAAAAGTGGGCGAGGCAAAAAACTTCGCATTGAAGACATACATACATTAAGATTGTCTAAATATGTTGTTTGGACACCTTTTTTTTTAATTGCTTAAGGTTGGGGCAAAAGCAAGAGGGCGTGACAGTGTGCGGATTTCAAAAATGTTTACACTCGTTCTGCTGAGAGCAACAACGAGCAAATAATTGTTTGAACAACATATTTACAAATGTAAAATATATTTGTTCCGTCAATTCAAAGTTTTTTTTGACACGCCCACTCTTTTTTGAGCATTTTCTGCAAAAAAGTTTTAAGTAATGTTTTTAAGGTTTAAGTTTTTGCTAACAAAACGGGAATTTTCTCGGCTGCAATTTTGTCAAATTAACTACACCCTGCGCTGAATTATGAGTTGGCAAAGACTCTGACGTTGCATTTGCAGCATTTGTCTCATGCGATGTCTCTGTTATTGTTGACTGCGCTTGATGCTTCCGATTTTTACCCAAGATTGTAATCGTTCCAATGGTGTTATCTTCGTACTCCGCCGCGGTTTCTGCCGCTCAAACCAAGCAACTCAAGATATTCTTCAATGTCTTTCAAATCGTGTAAATATTCACTTATTTTCGCGTCATTAGACCTCAAATATTCGATCCGCTTTTGCGCGACTTGCAATTTCTATTGTACGTCCCGGGTTTCGGCACCAGATTTAAAATATGTGAACCCGAATCAGAAAATGGATAAAAACACGAGCCTTAACGGCTTGCATAATCTACAATTCAAACAAAAATTATTTAGGATACTTTAAGTCGGAAGACCGCAAAACAATTGACAATTATTGCTGAAGGGAATTGAACTTAAATGAGAGAAAGACAACAAATTCAGCTTAGAAGGTACTCATCATGTAAATTAATTTATGTGTACATATGAATATCTTCTGTACTGTGCTTGTATAGAAATGTAAATTCAATGTACCTACTGTTGGAACAATATAAGTCAAAGAGGTATGCTAAAGTTTTCGAAAGCTCAGAATACACACTTACGCATTTGCAACATAAATACATTTATTTCCAATAGTTATTTTAACACATGTTATTCAATATTAAATTTTCTCAGAGGTAAGCTGACTGCGAAGTAACATACACTGAGAACTCGTGATTGAAGAGTTCCGTGTCAAGTATATTGGCTTGAAGCCAGGTTTCAGTTAGGAAGAATTTTTCGTTTCAAAATGCTTAAGCAATTAGAAACATTTTATTTGTTCGCAGCCATCCTACATTTTGTGAGTAGTAGGACAGTCAGTAGAGTTTTTGGTGCTGAGCTATTAACTCTGCGCTTAGCTCTACTTGGCTTAAAGTCATTGACATTAGTGTTTAAGGGCCATGAGTTAGTGTCGCATACTTTCTCGAATTTTAATGTGCAACTATTATAAATAAAGAAACGAAACCATCCTATCTCGTACTTGCAGCTATCTACAAGGACGAGATTTGTTGAAACCAAATGAGCTATCACATCTTTGAAGAAAGTACATGGTTTCTATCTTGATATAAAAATGGATTTAGTGAAAATCGATTCAATTTTAGATAATTTCGAAGTCAATAAAGAAATTGAAGTATATTCTTTATTTAAAGTAGTAGGGGAATTCTCAATCGGAGACGATGCGAACGACAAATATGCATTTAAATTTGTGTTATTTTGAATCTGACTTCTAAGAACAGAGTGTTTAGCTCTTGGATTAGCCAATGATGAGTAAGCATACCGTTTTCGCTTACCTTTGGACAGATTGTATTAAATCTGTTTCATAATAATTCTGTTGTTTTGTATTTTGGAAGGAATCGGCTCCAATTTTGGCAAAGACTCTGCAGATGTGGAAGCGTCAACGGACAGACATGATTCAGAGAATACAGACACTGTGGATACTGCATGTTTAATGGTGTCAAATAGATCTTTGAAAGATTTTGATAGCTTAACAATATCGTCTATATAATACATAAACTTAGTAATATAAAACCTCTTGTGAGGCCCACTTTTTTAGTGCAGTTTTAGTAAAAAGGTTTTAATTTTTAATTTTAAGGGAATTAAACAAAAAATCAATGAAAAGTCTTTGAAAAAACTGCTCTGGACATTTCGTCAATAGATTATTTCAACCCATGCCCACTTTTTGGGACGCTTTGAAAACAATTTTTGTACCAATTGTAATAGTTTATGGCCATCATAGAGGTATGCTGGTCAGTCCGAACATTTGTAAATTCAGTACAGGATTAAACAATTTTAACATCCATCCACTGCCACGTCCACTTTGAGAAAAAACGAAATGAGAAGGAATTTGATACTCTGAATTGTCATTGCTCTATCTCATATATATAAAATATTTGCCCAAGCCCACTCATTTTCAGGATGAGTGGGCATGGTCAAACCAAGCACAGTGGATTGTAGCCTTCTCATCTGTGTTTATTTAAATATTAACATTTGTAGACTTGTATAGTAATAATCTTATCACAAATTAATGTCTTACCTGTGATGGTTTATAGCAACAACAACTGGTAAACCATGCATTAGTACGTTTTCGATATGTTTCAACAAATTAGGCAATCCCTTTGTAAGAAGTTCAAGATTTTCTTCTCTATACTCTTTTTGCAACGGTGCACCTGCTACTACTGTTGGCCCACCACCGTGCATTTTTAAGGCTCGGACAGTAGCTACAAGTACAACTACATTTGGAAGTTTACCGGAACTGCGACACTTTATGTTAAAAAACTTTTCCATTCCAATATCAGAACCGAATCCAGCTTCTGTTACAACAAATCCTTTTTTTCCAACCAAC
The DNA here is from genome assembly GCA_949824845.1 of Rhingia rostrata. Lineage (NCBI taxonomy): Eukaryota > Metazoa > Arthropoda > Insecta > Diptera > Syrphidae > Rhingia > Rhingia rostrata. Next base: position 102,836,776 of record OX463756.1, read on the forward strand.
TTAAGCCCAAGAATATCAGCTACTACTGAAGAGCATCCATGCGCAATATTCGCAAAAGGACCAGAATGCACTAAAACCGGCGTCCCTTCAAGCGTTTGCATCAATGTTGGTTCTATAGTATCTTTTAGAAGTACAGTCAAAGCACCTGTCACACCTAAATCATCAGCTGTAACTGGATTGTTGGTTTTGTCAAAAGCCACAACCATTTTGGAAAGTCGATCTTTCATATCTACAAGATTTTCTGACAATGCTAAAACAGCCATGATTTCACTCGCAACTGATATACTAAATGAGGTTTGTCGAGTTAAGCCTTTTTCAGTTTCAGACTGTCCAATTGTGATCAGCCGAAGAAAACGATCATTGACATCAACTACTCTTGACCACATTATTCTGTTTGGATCAATTTCAAGCCGAACAAATCTTGTAATTTCCTCAGCCGACAGTAAATTGGGATCAGTTTTATGGATGCCTAATTTGTTCAATCGCCGTAATTGAATTGCTGAAAATAATCGAGTTCCATTTATGACTGGTACAAGACGGTTGAACAATGCTTTATCTGTTTGTGTTGCTTCGTGAAATATTCGTGTATCCAACTGGGCTGCCAGCAAGTTGTTTGCAGCACTAACAGCGTGAATATCCCCGGTTAAGTGTAAATTGAAATCTTCCATCGGTATAACTTGAGAGTACCCACCACCTGCTGCACCACCTTTAATTCCAAATGTAGGCCCTTGTGATGGTTGCCGCAAGCAAGCAATTGCATTGCGTTTCTTATGAGCACAGAGTGCTTGAACTAATCCAACCAGGGTTGTGCTTTTTCCCTCACCAAGTGGGGTAGGTGTTATCCTGTAATAAGAAAATGAATTATAAGATTCAACCCATGCCTTCAGAAAACTCAATAAACTTACCCAGCAACAACAACATATTTACCATCTAATCTGTCCCTTAATCGAGAGATAGTACTTAATGCGAGTTTTGCTTTTGTGCTTCCGTATAATGAAACTTCATTTGGCATTAAGCCGATTTCTTTCGCAAGAGATGATATGTGCTTTGGATCTTGAAACCGTGCTATTAGTATATCACTGAAATCAAGTAATATTAATAAATTAATTTTTAACAAAGCAAACATTTTCTTACGATGGAACTGGCGTTATAATATTGAGTTTCAGTGGATTCAGGTCCCAAACGCTCTGAAATATTTGCTTAGCTGCTTTTTGTGCTGCGGTTACCGTATTTCTCATAAGCATAGCAACGGTCATCGGGCCAACTCCACCAGGAACTGGAGTTATATGGGAGGCAACATGTTTAACCTCTTCAAAGCATACATCACCCACTAGACGTTTTCCACTTTTTCGAGTAGAATCTAATGTTGAAAATTATAAAAATAAAAAGTTTAAATGTGAAAATATTGATAGGTAAAAACATATTAGAATATATAAACATATTAGAATATATAGAATATAATAGAATATCCTATCCCATCCCATTTTTTCTTTTAAACGATTATCCAAAAAAAAGGGGATGACAATAAAAAACAAGTTATAGGGTTAATGTATAAAAAATGGCCTTGTCAAAACAATGCTTACACAAATTTTGTATGGTGCGACAAAAATCGACGTTTCAACATGAATTGTTGATTTGAGTTAAACGTAGTTGCACTAAAATCGAATCAACTGGAGCTGGATTTTACTCCAACTCGAGTTGCCGAAACCGAATAATAAAATAAAAAACTGTATTAACCCGAGTTGAACACATGAATTTATCCTATCCTACTGGGGTATATTAGTTTTGATACATAGTTTGTGTCATAGAGAAATAAGTTAGATAGATATACATTAAAGTATATTGATCGAATCAGAATCGATAGCTGAATCGATCTAGCCATGTCTGCCTGTCCGTTCGTCTGTCTGTTCGTCACCGATTTTCGTGGCTTATATTTTGAGCAAGGATAATGACGTCTGATACATAGGATCCTTGGCCGTGCTTACAGAACAAGTCTAAAATTTTTTAGAATCTGCCCACTGCCACACACTTTTAAGAAAAACGTTGTTTTTGGCCAAACGTTTGGTAATTACGAAAATTTTTCTGAGCAACAAATTTAGACATTCTCAATTTCTATTTTTTTTCAACACAATGTTTTCTGCCACGCCAAATTTTGGGGGTGGTTTTGCAAAAAAACATTTTTCGGTAAAATCTTTAAAAAAAAAAAATTAATGCAAATAATTCCATAATGCTTATATAAAAATTTCGCTCTTAGATAATTTTAACCCTCGCCCCCTTTTTGGAGCGCATAGCTTATGCCATAAAAAAACGTCGTTATTTTGTCAAACGAAAAAAGATTTAGATACTATCGGAACAAGATGTGTTGACAATGTAATTTTTTTTTATTCCAATTCAGTTTTAATTCACGCCTAATTATTGGTGACTCGGACATTTTTTTGTTATGCTTCGTCGAATATAACAGTCTATATACTCTAGCTCAAAATTTAAGGCCAAAAATCGGTGACACACAGACGACGGAAGGACGGAGAGACTGACATGGCTAGATCGACACAGCTAACGATTCTATGTTACAAACTTAGTGTCAAAACTAATATTCCCCATTGGAATATGGTGTAAAGATATGTGAAGGCTTCAAACCGCTGTGCGAATCGTTATCACATTCCATCCCCAAATTAAGCATCCCCAAAAGTGGGCGTGGAATTGTCATAATATATTACTCAGACAGTTTATCCAAATCGTTAAGGGTTCGTTTTTCTATGGGTCTGAAAAAAGCGGGCAGTAGGCGAATGTGTACACCTGTTCTATATATAGTACAAAGATCCTATATCCCAAATTTCGTTATCCTAGCACAAATATAAAGGTCCAAAGTCCTGAGACACGTAGTCGGAGGGATAGTTAGACATGGGTAAGTCGACTCAGCTAGCGTGTTAATCCATATTCTTTGAATTAAATCTTGCTAAATTATTTCTTTATGTTACAAACACATTAAACTTAATGTATAAGTGCAAATGAGATGTGTTGTTAAGTCTTCCAGCAAAACATATGATTTTTAAAAGTCTTTAAATGACCAATCGTAATATATAAAACATATTGAAATAGCCCATACATCACTTGTTGGCCAGCTAACCTTTCTTATCCAATTATTCAGCATAAAGTGTTAACTTTTAAATAATAATTTCCGTAACTTCTGTGATAGAGACATATGCGTTTTTGTGCTTCCCCCGATTTACTCCCTCTTCAATCATATCTAACGCTCAAATCCTGAGTAATAAGAGACTAAAACCGAGTACTCCTAATCCCGACCTCTAGTCGAAGTCCACGTATTTTAACTGTGACAATGTTTGAAGAGCGCCTAGAAAAATTCTATAAAAAGCTAAGTACAGAAATTACTAACATCCGTAGTGATCTCTCAGAAAAAATGGACACACTAGAAAGAGCATGAACTCTGCACTTTGATGATTTCCAAAAGCAACTAAGAAACATTTCAGCTAGAGTCGACACTATAGAGGAAAGTAGAGGAAAATGTCTAATGTTAATGAAGTTAACGCTCTGCAACAACGACTCGATGTAATGGAGCGAAAGGAGATTGCCGCTGATGCTGTTCTGTTTGGGGTACCAGTACTACCAAACGAAAAGCTCAATGAATATTTCAACCACCTATGTAAAAACACCGGTGTAACTTTCCTGCTGTAAAAGAAATTGTTCGTCCCAAACACCCGCGACCTGATAATGCACCTATCATAATAAAATTCAACACGCCACATGAAAGAAACCTGCTACTGAATGTCACTTCTCTTTTTCGGACGCAAGAAAGAAATCTTTGCCTAATTCTACATTTACAAGTGCGGTATATCTTAATGAGAGCTTAACTTCCAAAAAAAAACAAAAGCTGTTCTCTGTGTTAACGATTTCTGGCTCTCTTTACGTAAAGCGAAACGCAACCTAAAGAGGAAAAACATTAAGACCGTCCAAAATCTGAATGCTGCTGTTGCTACGACTTGCTCATTGCCTGGGTATCAGTATCACCACACTATCATAACTCGTTTTATGGTTCGTTTTCTTATATTATCCCATTTTCAATTATTTATTTTTATTTTGTATATTTATTTTTATTTTATAATTTTCATTTTTTATACCCCATCCCATAGGGGTATATTAGTTTTGACATTAAGTTTGCAACATAGTGAAATAATTTCGCTATATATAGCTCAAAGTATATGGATCGACTCAGAATCGCTAGCTGAGTCGATTTGAAATCCGCCCACTGCCACGCTCCCATTTCAGAAAAACGTAGTAATAGGCCAAACCATTAGAGAAATCTATCCGTCCGTCCGTCCGTCCGTCCGTACGTCACCAGTTTTTGGGCCTTAAATATTTAGCTACAATGATGAAATTTGGTACACTTGCTTGTTGTTGCTCCCAGCAGAACAGGTATACAAATTTTTGAAATCCCCCTACTGCTACGTCCCATTTTCAGAAAAAAATACTTTTAGGCCAAACCGTTACAGATTCTAAAAAGGTGTCTGAAAAACATATCTAGGCAATCATAATGTTTATATTTTGTTCATGCAAAGTTTTTTGCCACGCCCGTGGCACGGGCGTTTTTAGTAAACAACTTTTTTCGGAAAAATTTAAAACATTTCGAAAAAAATGGTGATGCAAAATCATTGGTTCTGTTATTATAAACATTTCTTCCATATATTATTTTAAGCCACGCCCACTTCTTGGAGACGAATATGTTATGACAATGACATTTTCTATATTTCATCGCCATAAATCCGACATTTTGGTGATATTTGTCTTAAAGATGGGATGGGATAGGGTACTAAACGATCCACACTGTAGATTGTAGCCTTCTCATATGTTTTGAATTTCTTTTGTTTGTATGTGGGCAAAACATCTATGATCGTTTATTGTTTTTACTTTGCTAATTTACTGTCTGATAATATTATGTTGCTGTGCTTCATCTTGTTCTTCTCTTTTCTGTTATGCTATGAACAACACTTATGATAATGGGGATACGAAAAATGGTTACAACCTAATTAGAGCTGATCGTTTCACTAGGATTGGTGGGGTCGTTGCAATTTATATGAAAAAATCTTTGAAAGCGAAAGTGGTTAAATATTCTCTTTCCACTAATAATTTTGAATATATTTTTCTGAATGTTTTAAATGGAAACAATAAATTTATCATTGGCACTATGTACATCCCTCCAAATATCTTTCACTGCAGAATCGTTGGTGATGTGTTGGAGGATATTTGTTATGAGCACCAAAACCAAACCAAAATTTGCTTAATGACGTATCATGTTCGAATTTGATTAATACTGTTTCTTCCTATAATATGTCTTTTGCAAATATGACCTATGCAACTCACTATATGCGCAATAAAATCCCATCGTAGATAGATGTCGTCCTTCTTGATGAAAGTAATATACTTAAGCATTATTCCCAACTGTCTTTTCCTCTTTTTTCACACCACGATATTTTGTTTGCCACACTAGACATAGCAATACAATTATATAATACCCCAGAAATCATACAATACTACGATTTCAAGAGAATTAAGTACTTGTATCAACTAAATGAATGTCTCTCTAGAATGGGACCGTAATTTTATTACCCGAGATGTAAACGATCAAGTAGAGATTTTCAATTCATCTGTTTGATAATTATGTACCAAAGAAAATGTTTCTTGCGAATCATGATCCTTGTCCTTGGATTTCCAATGAAATTAAAAACTCTATGCGTGCAAGAGATCACGTGTATCGTCGATATAGAAGATTTCAAATTCCAGAAATCATTATTGAGTTTAAAAGGTTACAAACAGAGCAACCTCTCAATGATTAAAAGAGCTAAGTTATTATATTTCAGAAACAAATTTAATTCTTACTGTTCTTCTTCCCTTCTGTGGAATCAGATTAAAAAAAATGGGGTTGTATTGATGTTGAGGAAATAAACAAAACGTTCACTAAAGTGTCACTGTTACCTGATGTGTCTTGTGTTTTGTCCAAAAATCTTTGTAAATACATCTGACGACGCATTTCTGTTTGATATTGTCGATTCGTTTACTGTTGAAAAGGCAATTCTGTCTATAAAGTCTGAAAGCACTGGCATGTACCCCATTCACCCAAAGTTCATAAAAAAAATCCTACTATATATCCTTAAGTATATTTCGTTTATTTTTAATTCCATCATAATGTGAAAACAGGCTAGAATCATACCGATCCCCAAAAATAAAAATGAATGTCGTCCAATCACCATCCTTCCTTTTCTATCTAAAGCGTTCGAATCTATTATCTATGATCAAATCAAAGTTTGTATATATACTTTAGTCGACTTTTCAAATGCTTTCGATTCTGTTTGCCCTGATATACTTCATAGAAAACTTGTATCTTATTTCAATTTTTCTCATCTCTCCGCAAATTTGATTTTTTTATACTTAACGAAAAGAGTCCAATTTGTGTTTCACAATCAGTCCTCATCGTCTACGTTTCTCAAGGGTCAATAATCGGACCTTTGTTATTCTCTAAGTTTATTAACGACCTACCACTTGTTAGTCGTAATTGTCTATATCATATATATGCTGACGATGTGCAAATCTACATTCATTTCCCCATTGGTTTGATGGATGATGCAGTCGAAAAAATGAATGAGGAGCCAAATCGTTGACCAAGTGGTCTACTGATAATAGACTCCTGTCAAGCCCTTCTAAGACGAAATCGATTGCTATATATAAACATTTGCTGATATCTAACATTCCTCCTGTTTTTTAAGTGGTGTCGAAGTCGAAATAATTTCCAAAATTAAAAACCTTGGCATTATCGTCAATAGAAACATTTATTGTCATAACATGTCATTGTCATAGCATATTGTTCAGACAGTTTATCAAAATCTTTCATGGTTCCACAAAAAACATTGATTTTCGCCTGGCTATGCTATGAAGAAGTGTATACAAAAGGTTTTTGTATGAAGAGGCCTTTAAAAAGTAGACGTGGGTTAAAATGATATATGGAAGAAAAGTTTATATTCACAGAAGCAATGGTTTTACATACATTTTTTTTTAAATGCTTAAAATTTTTCCGAAAAAAGTTTTTTTTACTAAAAACGCCACCAAAAATTGAGCGTGGCAAAAAACTTTGTATTAACAAACTATAGACATTATGATTATCTAGATATGGTTGGGTGTTGTAGAACGAGGGTAGACTCTGATTGGCTTTAACTTGGCAATGCCCAGTGTTGTAACTCTGACTACACATCAAGTGCTCATTTTTTACCTCCAAGTGGTAACCATCGGGTACTGGTCTTATCCAACCGGATTTGACTTGCTAAACGATAAACGCTAGTGTTTATAACACGACGAAAAACAGCAACACTTTTAACAGCAAGATCAGAATGGCTCGGAATGAATACCCGGCCTGCTGTCCCAGGCGAACCTAGACAAGCTGCTTCGACATATTCGGACAACAGGTTGTCTAGGAATTTCAAGGGTTAGTCAGGAAAAAGATAATATAGCCAAGGACTGCTTCTATGAGCTCCTTGACAAAACCTATGGGCCACTACCGAAGTACGATGTTAAAATCGTGCAGGGAGATTTTAACGCAAAGGTAGGAAGAGAAGACATCTTTAGCAGTATTGTCGGAAAACATAGCCTACACGACAACACGTCTGGTAACGGACTTAGGCTAATTAACTTCGCTACGGAACGAAATGATACTATAGCCAGCACACGGTTTCCTCACCTCTATATCCATAAGGGGACATGGCCGTCTCCAGATCAACGAACGGTCAATCAAATTGATCACGTAGCAATAGACAAGGGGCACACATCCAGTATTTTGGATGTCCGAACTTTCCGAGGAGCTTACATTGACTCGGACCACTACCTTGTTTCAGCCAAGGTTAGAATGCGGGTATCCACCACGCCTAAACAATCCAGAAATACTGTAAAAAAAATTAATTTCGAAAGACTGCAATCGCAAGAGACCGCTAAGACCTTCGCGCAACACGTATCCCTAAACCTCTCGATTCACCCCATACCACCAGCATCGAATGTCGAAGTCGAAGAACTATTGCAACGATGCCAACATGCCGTTAGATCAGCCGCAACTGCAACAATTCTATCTGCCGTAATATGTGAACGCCTGGAACCCTTTACCAACAACCTAATCGGCCCTTATCAGTGTGGTTTAAGGCCAGGAAAGTCCACAATCGATCAAATCTTCACACTTCGGCAGATCCTGGAAAAAACCCAAGAAGTCTAAATCGATACCCACCACCTATTCATCGATTTCAAATCCGCATACGAAAGCATTAATAGAGATAGCGCCCAAGCTTGTCCGTTTGTGTAGGATGACGATGGAGAATTGTCGCTGCTCCATCACGGTCGGAAACGACATGTCATGTGACTTCTTCAATCTGATTCTTGAGAATATTGTGCAAAACTAACGAGCCAACACCAGAGGCGCAATTTTCCCAAAAATGTACAACTACTAGCATACGCCGACGATATTGACATCATTGGTAGGACCCAACGTGATGTCATAACCACGTTTGCTTGTATAGGGAAGGAAGCGGCAAAAATGGGTTTAGCTGTAAATGAGGGCAAGACGAAGTATATGCTGTCAACACGAAAGGACACACAACATCGACGAATTGGACAGAACGTCACCATTGACAGATATAACTTTGAGGTAGTACGGGACTCTATCTTTCTCGGGTCCGCTATTAACTCTGACAACAACATCTCGTCAGAAATTAAACGAAGAATTACTCTTGCCAACCGCTGTTTCTTCGGGTTAAGAAGGCAATTCAGTATTTAACCTCGAACTACTAAGGAGATCTTATATAAGACCCTGATCATCCCAGTCCTGCTCTACGGCGCTGAAGCATAGACCGTCTCAAAACCGGATGAAGAAATCCTTGGTCGATTTGAGAGGAAAATTCTTCGAAAAATCTTCGGTCCCGTTTGCGTTGACGGGCTATGGAGACGAAGATTCAACCAAGAACTATACGAGCTGTACAGCAACATGCCCCTGGTCAACAAACTTCGCATTGGACGTTTGAGATGGCTATGTAGAATTAATGGACACCAACACTCCGGCTCTCAGAGTGTGGAGTGGAGAAAGACCTCGACTTAAGTGGCGCGCTCAAGTGAAAACCGACCTCAACCAACTTGGAGTGCGCAACTGAAGGCAGTTAGCTTAGGACCGTGCTAATTGAAGATGCATATTTTTTGAGGCCCAGGTTCATTCCGGACTGTAGCGCTACTTTAATAAGTAAAAAAAAAAGTGGTAATAGTTATCAAGCACCCACGGGAAACAAAAGATTTGGTTAGACAAAAAAGAAAAACTCGTAAATGATGGCACCAAACTCGTGACAAGATAAAATACATCTCAATCCGTTAAGTAACTTGCTATCGAATTCGATTACAAACTTCAAATACCATGCAGTCGAAATTTATCTGCAAAGCCTTACCGCTGGAAAAGAATCGGTTTATTCAATTTGGAAAGCAAAAACACTGTGCCACCAATTAGGGTAACTCAAGACGTGTGGGCAGAAAGCGAAAAGGAAAAGCTGTTGTTTTTGCCAGATATCTTGAGGAAACATTTAAACCATTTGATGGTCCAGAAAAAAATTTGTTTCTTCGAGACTACAACCGATAATAAAATAGTTAGTTATGCAGGTATTGCAGAGTTTAAATGGGAAATACAAAAATTAAAGCATAAAAAATATCCTGGCTCTAATTACAGGAGAACTTCTTAAAATGTTGATTCGAAAAAAAATTAACTAAACTCCTCTACATTCTAAATGCAGCAATTAGCTAAGAATACCCACCAACACAGTGGAAAGTCGGGGAAGTAATTATGGTTCTCAAACCAGAAAAATCAAAGAATGAATGATAAAATCTTATAGACTTATTTCGCTTCTACTACCCGATATTACCTGACCATCAATTTGGGTCGAAAGTTTACTTACATTCGACTGCGGACTAAGTTCATCGAATTACTGATGTAATTGGGAAAGCTTTCAAAGAAAAATTTTCCAAAGAACGGACAAACAATTTGCCTGTATTTCTAAATACGGCTCGAGTCCCTTTTGCAAATGAAGCGAAATATCTCGGAATGACACTCGATGAAAAATTAAAATGGAAGTCGCATGTAAAAAAGAAATGCGAAGGACTTAAAACTTAAAAAAAAATATTCAAAGCTTAACATTGATAGCAAGCTGCTATTCTACAAGCAAGTGCTAAAGCCGGTTTGGACATATGTTAAAATCATTCGTCAATGTGCCGCGCAATGTTCCCGCGGTTAAAGATGAAACAAAAATGTTCACGTTAACATAAAAAACGTTTATTGGTACACTTTTACACAACGGTCCTCCATATTCTTGACGAAACAAATATGTTGCGTCGGAAAAAAACAGGAAATCTCAAAGGAAGTTTACCTGCCAAACATTTATTACTCGTGATAAAAACAATTGCTAGATAAATCGCATACTTAGTTGCAATACAAATATAAACATACAAATATAAACATATGAGAAAGCTTTAATACCCCATTTCATCCCATCCTTAAAATAAATATCCCCAAAATGGCGGCTTTATGGCGATGAAATATAGAAAATGTCATTGCCACAACATTTTGTTCAGACAGTTTATCAAAATCATTTATGTTTTTATATGATGTAGTATATACAAATGATTTTTGTATGAAAACGCCTCCAAAAAGTAGGCGTGGGTTAATATGATATATAAAACGAATGTTTATATTACCATAAATAATGATTTGGCATCAAGTTTTTTTTGATTGAAAACGTCCCCAAACAGACGAAATATAGACTTTTGTGTTTAGATACCTTCTTCAGATATTGTTTTTAAAATCTTAAATGGTTTTTCTCAAAGGGCTCAGTGGCCAGTGTTCTGCTCGGAGCAACAACGAACCAAATCATCATTCTAGCTCAAAATTTAAGGCCCAAAGTCGACTTAGCTATCTATTCTGAGTCGAAGAAATCAAAACATGTCATGATATCTTCTTTTTTCCCAGGGTGGGTGCTGTGATTTGTGAAGGGTATGCACCAGCGACCAGTTATCTTTGCGTTAAGAGACGCTCGTAAATTGAACACTTAGTACGAACAGATGTCACACAACAATAATAACCCACTTTGATTTTTCTTGAACAATACCGGATTTCAAGATATTTTTGTAACGGGTACTAAAATAGATAAGGGCTAAAGATCATGTCTCTGTGTGTGGTGAGTAGCAAAGTTAATACTTAAGATAATAATTTATTATATAACAACATATTTTTTTAAGGAATAGAGACAGATTAATTTTGACTACGCGTCTTCTTATTTCTCTTCTTCTGGCAGACTCCTATGGCATTCGGGCCCTGCCAGTTGTGGCTTTACCAATAACTTTTGGCGTTGACCTTCAGCTGCAGTAAGGTAGGATTCTAAAACTATTTGTTTATAATGTTTCGAATGTAATTTTGATGGCAGTGTGCACATAGCAAGAATTGAGTTTTGTTTGAAAGTGTATTTTATTCAGACAAATCGTGTACGAAGCAAGTACATATGTTAATGATTTATAATTTAGCGAACTCACCATTTACAATATTGATTCCACAGTCAATGACAACAGCTCCCGGCTTAATCCAGTCTCCACGTACGATTTCCCCACAACCAATACCGACAACGAGAATATCGGCTGATTTGGTCTGAAATAAAGAATTAAAAAATTATTTGTAAAAACTTTATTTATTTGTACTCAATTTCAATCTTTGAAATAAAATATTCACCCTCATTTAAGAAACGAGTGCAAAGTATTGAATTCAAATAACGATGATTAGAAATCCTGATTTCGAAGGAAATCAGTAAATGCGTTATTGGATTTTTTCACGAAAGGAGAAAGTAAGAGTACACGAAAAGCCAACAAACAGCTATGCGAAAAGTTTAACACCCTATTCCATCCCAAAAATTTGTAGGTTTCCCAATCATAAAAATGTTGGATTTTTGCCCTCACATGTGTAGCATTTACAAATTTCCTAATATCTATGTTGACTGAATACTTGTTATACCCTATCCCATAGGGTTTATTAGTTTTGATACATAGTTTGTAACATAGATAAATAATATTGCTAAATATACCTTAAAGTATATAGATCGAACCAGAATCGACAGCTGAGTTGATTAAGCCATATCTGTCGATCCGTACGTCACCAGTGTTTGGGCCTTAAATTTTAACCTAGAATGATGAAATTTAGCTGGGGATTCTGAGTAGATCCATATACTTTCAGGCTTATCTATCGAAATTGGGAAGCGTTCCAATGGTCGACAAAAAAAAAATGTCGACTGGACAAATATAAATTTAATCGACTGCGAAAATGTTGACGAAAGTTTGATCGACAAAAAAAAAGTTGACAGTTTAAAATCCAGGCCATTTAAATGACGATTGAAAATTTGTCGATTAAAATGTCAATTTCCTTCCAAAATATTACAGGAATTGTATGTTGATGATGATTAAAATAATACTGCAAATGTTGGTCGACAGTGGCAAAGTGTTCACATGTTCACATGTAAGCTGCGCCGCGTGCAAGTCGATATTTTCAAAATCGATTTTACAAGAGTCGACATATTGATAAGTCAGTACTTCTACCAATCGACTTTTCGAAAGTCGATATTATGACGGTAGATTTTATTAAATCGAAATTTAAAAAATCGGCAAATTGTAACCGAACTATCGAAATTATTTCTCTATGTTAAACATAATAACAAACATAATATACCCCTATGGTATAGATGACAAAATATGAGAAGGCTTCAATCCGCTGTGTGGATTGTTTGATACGCTACGTTTTTTTAAAAAAGGGGGCGTTGTAGTGGGTGGATTTAAAAAAATGTTAGCACTTGTTCTGCTGGGAGCAACAACGAACACGTGTACCAAATATCATCGTGCTAGCTCAAAATATGAACCTTATCCCACAAGGGTATATTAGTTTTGACATTAAGTTTGTAACATAGAGAAATAATTTCGCTTGATATACCTAACAGTATATGGATCGACACAGAATCGCTAGCTGACCCTTTATTTCGTCTGTACAAAGTTTTTTACCACGCCCACTTTTTGGGAGCGTTTTCAGTAAATGTTGATGCAAAATCATTGTCTTTGGTAATGTAAACATTTCTTTTAATATAATTTTAACGTATGACCACTTTTTGATGGCGTTTTCATACAAAAATCATTTTTATACACTACCTCATAGCATAACAAGGAGTAAAAGTTTGTTGTTCTTCGAACAAAAAAGATGTTGATAAACTGTTATATTTCATCGTCATAAAGCCGAAATTTTACTAATATATATTTTAAGGGTGGGATGGGATAGGGTATTAAACGATCCGCACAGCAGATTGTAGCCTTCTCATATCATTTTTGTATTATTTTTACTTGTATATTCGAGTTTTTGATGCTATTATTTAATTAATTGTTAATTTATTTACTTATATATATTTATATTTTGTTTATCAAATTTTGTAATATTTTGTTAATTTTCGTCTTTTTTCGTCCACTATTTATTTTATTTGCCTATTTACTTATTTATGTATGTATTTATTATTATTTTTATATATGTACTTTATGTGGAGGTTTTTCTCATGGTTTCTGCAAACTGTTTATTTGCATTCAAATCACTTTAAAATAAATTATTTAAAATATATTCATTCATATTCAGACATATTCTTACGTATCAAATCTCTGTGGAACAACAAACCAAATGTATATTATACGAAAACCAAATAGCTATAAAATCACCATCTAAAGCATAAAATTAATGCCCAAAAAGCGGTGACACATAGAAGGACGTACATACAGGCAGACATGGCTATAATCTGCTAGCGATTTTGAAACGATCCATAAAAGGATAGGGAAAAGGTATAAAAACGGTGGTCACACTAGTGTGAGATTTTGAGTGCATCACACTATTGTGAGCACGCGTCGACGGTCTACATAGTTTCTATAGATAAAACCCTTTTACATGGTATAAAGCTCTGGGCAGCAACTACGAAACGTCTGCTCTTTATACATGCAAAATAGTTACTTAAAGTCTTTGTACATCACTTTAAGTCTATAGACAGTATAAATACTCTCTTTTCATTTGCCAATTTTATACGCCGATACAGATACACAAATGTGAGAAATTTGTTTATAAAATTATTATCTGACTTTCGCAATGAAACAAATACTTAAATTAATGCATTAATTTTTAACGTTTTATAAGCTTGGTATACTTACTATTTCTTGTATGTTTTTAGTTTTCGAATGACATACTGTTACCGTAGCATGTTCCCATTTAAGAAGTTCAGCAACTGGCGTTCCTATAATCTTACTTCGACCTAAAACCACAGCTCGGGAACCAGCTATCTTTGTATTGGTACGCTTAATAAGTTCTATACACCCAAGTGGTGTACAAGGTAAGAATCCGCTAAGATCTCCAACGGCTAACTGACCTTCGTTTATCACATGTAACCTGCAATGCACTTAGATTTAATGGGCACTGATAAGAATTTTTAATTTTGGACTTACCCATCAACGTCTTTTTCTGGACAAACTGAATTTGTTACCTTGTGAGCATCTATTTTATTATCTGAGTCTAATGGCATTTGAACAATTATCCCATGCACTTCATTATTATTATTTAATTCGTTAATCTAAAAAAATATGTATGTATATGTTTTTTCAATAATATGCTATCTAGCTATTTAATTACTTTTGAAATTAATTCAATTTCGGTAATTGTCCGTTCGAGTTCAATATGTTTTACATTGATGCCAATCTCATAAGCGGCTTTCAATTTCATACGGATGTAAACATTCGAGTCTTCTCTGCCACCTACTTGAACGATGCATAGACCTGGTTGAAAATGGTTGAATTCATTCCGTAATTTTTGAACATCTGCTTTCAGCTCAAGTTTAATATCACTACACAAATTACAGAATGTTAAGATGCCATCATAATGAAAGGTATATCAGTTCGCGTACTTAGCTATTTCAAGTCCATTAATAATATTAGCTCCAGCCATTTTTTTCAGATTACTTTGCTGTGGGTAATCACGTATAAATGAACCTTATCAAGCAACACACCAAATCGAACTGAAATAAGAAACAAGCAAGTATATGTATATATTTTTAAAATATAATTCTGTAAATTGAGGTTATCATTAGATGTCAAATTAACACTAATATCAATATTATGACCGATAATATTTGCATTTCTTTTATACTTTGTCCAAATATAGAACAAAATTGATAACATTAACTATTGACTTAATCTATTATCATCCAATCGTGTGATATAACAAATTTTTTGAATGTTCGATTCGATTTGATATTATGCGTAGCGTACATAACAGGTATATACACTTGGTTGAAAAAATCTACATACACTATATTTAATCAAAAATGTAAAATTTACAAATCTAGTGAACGATTTTAAATTTCTTTCATAAATTTAACATTCGTTGAAAATGTTTGTTGGTAAAGACTATATATGGGTAGGGTATAATCTAACAAATGAGATTGTCTGAATACATATCTTAATTACACTTTATCAAAATTCCTTTTCGTTTGACTAAAATCGATGTTTTTTCTGAAAGTGGCCGTGGCAGATTTTTAAAATATTCATTTTTGATGTGAATTCATGACCAAAGAGCTAATAGTTACAAGAAATTTCACTATCTCAGCTCAACAGTTGCGGACGGACATATATTGCATAAAATTGATAAAATTAACTATTGACTTAATCTTTTATGAACAATCGTATGATACAACATTATATTTAAAATGTTCATTTCGATTTGATAACTTGCGTATACAGGGTGTCCGCCGCGAAGGTATACTAATTTGTTTGTTTATAATTTTTGATTAAATGAAAGAGAATGGATCTTATATTGATAAATGTTTTATTACTTACTTACTTAAGTGGCGCTGCAGTTCGGAATGAACCTGGGCCTCAACCAACATGCCTCTCCAATTAGCCCGGTCCTTAGCTAACTGCCTCCAGTTGCGCACTCCAAGTTGGTTGAGGTCGGTTTCTACTTGTGCGCGCCACTTGAGGCGAGGTCTTCCTCTACTGCGTCCGACGTCTGGCTGGGAATCGAAGACTTGAGAGCCGGATTATTGGTGTCCATTCGTAATACATGTCCTAGCCATCTTAAACGTCCAATGCGGAGATTTTTGATAAGGGGTATGTCGCTGTACAGCTCGTGAATCTTCGTCCCCATAGCCCGTCAACGCAAACGGGACCGAAGATTTTTCGAAGAATTTTCCCCTCAAATCGACCAAGGATTTCTTCATCCGCTTTTGAGACGGTCTATGCTTCAGCGGCGTAGAGCAGGACTGGGATGATCAGGGTCTTATATAAGATCTCCTTAGTAGTTCGAGTGAGGGCTTTCCTACTGAATTGCCTTCTTAGCCCGCGGAAACAGCGGTTGGCAAGAGTAATTCTTCGTTTAATTTCTGACGAGATGTTGTTGTCAGAGTAAATAGCGGAACCGAGATAGATAAAGTCCCGTACTACCTCAAAGTTATATCTGTCAATGGTGACGTTCTGTCCAATTCGTCGATGTTGTGTGTCCTTTCGTGTTGACAGCATATACTTCGTCTTGCCCTCATTTACTGCTAAGCCCATTTTTGCCGCTTCCTTCTCTATACAAGCAAATGCGGCTATGACATCACGTTGGATCCTACCAATGATGTCAATATCGTCGGCGTATGCTACTGGTTGTACAGATTTTTGGAAAATTGTGCCTCTGGTGTTGGCTCGTGAGCTTTGCACAATCCTCTCAAGAATCAGATTGAAGAAGTCACATGACATCGCATCGCCTTGCCTAAATCCTTTTTTGGTATCGAATGTGTCAGTGAGGTCGTTTCCGACCCTGATGGAGCAGCGAGAATTCTCCATCGTCATCCTACACAAACGGACGAGTTTGGGCGGTATACAAAAACTAGACATGGCTCTGTATAGTTCGTCTGTATAAATGCTGTCGTATGCGGCTTTGAAATCGATGAATAGGTGGTGGGTATCGTGTGAAGATTTGATCGGTTGTGGACTTTCCTGGCCTAAAACCACACTGATAAGGGCCGATCAGGTTGTTGGTAAACGGTTTCAAGCGTTCACATATTACGGCATATAGAATTTTATATGTGATGTTGAGGAGACTTATGCCTCTGTAGTTGGCGCAGCTTAGAGGGTCTCCTTTTTTGTCGATCGGGCAAACGATGCTGAGGTTCCATAATTCAGGCACACTTTCTTCCGACCAGATTCGGCTTATGAGTTGGTGGATGTTACTTACCCCGTCATTTCCGGCAGCCTTATTAAGCTTCAGTTTAGATATTGCTATCCTCACTTCACCTAGGTCGGGTGGTTGGCAGTTTTCGCAGTCGTTGCCAATATTGAATGGTTCGTTCTGCCTTACAGCGGAATGTTGTTCGTCATCGCCGTTTAACAGTCTGCAGAAGTATTTCTTCCATATCCTCAGCATAGGCTGTGTCTCAACTACGATATTTCCTTGTTCACTTCGACAGGATTCTGTTCGAGCCTTGTATCCATGGCTTTGACGTTTTACACTTTGGTAAAACTTTCCTGGAGTGGCACCTCTCTATATCCTCGATCGCGCGCTTTTCTTGCTCTTTTTTCTTCTTTCTAAAAAGCCGGTGTTCTGCCCTTCTTCTATGCCTATAAAGCTCATTCTACATTAAATTTTTTTACAGTATTTCTGAATTGTTATGGCGTAGTGGATATCCGCATTCTAACCTTGGCTGTAACAAGGTAGTGGTCGGAGTCGATGTTAGCTCCTCGGAATGTTCGGACATCCAAAATACTGGATGCGTGGCGCTTGTCTATCGCTATGTGATCAACTTGATTGACCGTTCGTTGATCTGGAGACCGCCATGTCCCCTTATGGATATCCAGGTGAGGAAACCGTGTGCTGGCTATAGTGGCATTTCGTTCCGTAGCGAAGTCAATCAGCCTAAGTCCGTTATTAGACCTGTTGTCGTGTAGGCTATGGTTTCCGACAATACTGCTAAAGATGTCTTCTCTTCCTACCTTTGCGTTAAAATCTCCCAGCACGATTTTAACATCGTACTACGGAGTCGCTCATAGGTTTTTTCAAGGAGCTCATATAAGCAGTCCTTAGCTATATCATCTTTTTCCTTCGTTGGGGCGTGAGCGCATATAAGGCTAATGTTGGCGAATTTGCCTTGATGCGGATCGTTACAATGCGTTCGCTTATGTCTTGGAAACATAAGACTTCTTGCCTAAGTCTGGCACTTATAACAAATCCGCATCCGAATAGTCGCTGTTTCTGCTCACTATAACACGGTCCGTAGTAGATGTCACAGCTTTTCATCCTCTTTTTTCCCAGCCCATCGTATTTTCTGGATGGCAGTTATGTCTGCTTTGTAGCAGCTTAGGGCTTCCGCTAGTTGTTCGCTTGCACCTCTCCTGTTTAATGTTCTCACATTCCAGGTGCAGATACGAACGTCGTTGTCCTTTTTTCGTTTAGCCGTGTCGTCAACAATAAAATCAGTGCTTTCCGAGGCTTTTGGTTGCTTCGTAACCGTTAGATTTTTTCATGTTTGGGTAGTTAACCCAAAGGACAACCCCCAAACTGGAGGGCCAGTTCCAATTTATTAGATACCCCTAAGACACGGGGCCATCAGTATCCACTTCGGGATTGAGCGCTGCCGTTGGCCTTTCGGTTCATCCGCCACCAGCTCTGTTCAAGGGGCCTGACTAACCCTTGAAATTCCTAGACAACCTGCTGTCCGAATATGTCGAAGCAGCTTGTCTAGGTTCGCCTGGGACAGCAGGCCGGGTATTCATTCCGTGCCATTCTGACCTGGCTGTTTATAGTGTTGCTGTTTTTCGTCGCGTTATCAACACTCGCGCTTATCGTTTAGCAATTCAAATCCGGTTGGATGAGACCAGTACCCGATGGTTACCACTTGGAGGTAAAAATAAGCACTTGATGTGTAGTCAGAGTTACAACACTGGGAATTGCCAAGTTAAAGCCAATCAGAGTCTACCCTCGTTCTACGTTGTTTTATTTAATGTCGGAAATTATGTATAGAATACAATATCAGGTAAATGTCCGCTTCTGTTAGTCTAACAAATGCGAGCCCTTTTGAGCACATTTTTCATTACATTCTCACACATTTCACGCGGTATTTCAATTATTTCATCACGAATATTTTGCTTCAGTTGCTCAGGCGTTTTTGGTTTGTTGGCGAAAACCTTGCTTTTCAGATATCCCCACCAAAAGAAGTCTGGAGTAGTCAAAACAGTTGTGCAGTTGCAGTTGTGGTGTTAAAAAAGATTTCAATCATATCACGATATCGATCCCCATTTACAGTTACCGTTACGCCGTTTTCATTTTCAAAGAAGTAAGGTCCAATGATTCCTCCTTACCAAATTACACACCAGACTGTAACTTTTAATGGATGCAAGATTGACTGATAATTAATTTGAGGGATTTCGATTGCTCAGAACCGACTATTCTGTTTATTCACATATCCATTCAAATGAAAATGTGCCTCGTCACTTAATATGATTTTTTCATGAAAATCGGGGTTGTCATGGGCTAGCTGTTACATCCTTTTGGCATATATACGGCGGCGTAAATGGTCTTGCGGAAGAAGCTCTTGTGTCAACTGAATTTAAAATGGAAACAAATGTAAATCCTTGTGCAAAATTGTGCCCAAAGTTGTTCTTTGAAGACCATGCTCCTGAGCACGGCGTCGAATTGAGGTTGATGGATTGTTTTGAATACTTCCTTGAGCAGCAGTAATGTTTTCAGCCAATCTTGCAAAACATTATGGTCCATGCTTGAGCCTATAACCTGCAGAACCTCTTTCTTCGAAATCATTCACTACACGATAGTGCGTTTTGTTGGCACGTTGTTTCTCTGAAAAATTTAACGTAACTTTCTCATCGTCACAGTAATTGATGATTGATTTTGATAAAAAATTTTAACGATTAAAACACGTTGGTTTATCGAATATGTTTCCATTATAAATTTGGCACGTGTCGACTTCACGACTGCCAAATATGAACTGTTAAGACCATTGTTTACCAAAATGGCGGCAAAACTAAGTAGTATACGTTCCCGGCAGACACTCGTATACACACTCTGTTGGAAAAGGTCACATACGCTATATTAAATCAAAAATGGATAATTTACGAATCATTGACTACGCGTTCATCTTGATTTCCTATCCCATAGGAGTATATTAGTTTTGACATCAAATTTGTAACATAGCGAAATAATTTCTTTATTTTGAGGTATAAAGTATATAGATTGACTCAGAATCACTATCTGGGTGGATCTAGCCATTTCTGTCCGTCCGTTCGTCTGTCTTTTCATACGTCTGTATTTCAGCGGTTTTTGGGCCTTAAATTTTGACATAAATTGATAAAATATGGTATATGGACTCTTTATCTTGCGAATCAGGACAAGTGTAAACATTTTCAACTTAAAACAAACGTTGTTTTTGGCCAAACGGTAGGGGATTTTGAAAGAACATAATATGTATATAAACTTTTTGCCACGCACTATTTTTCGAAGCGTTTTAATTAAAAAATCGTTTTTATTAAAAAAATATTTTTATTAAAACACCGTTTTGTCCAAGTTTGAAAGAAACATTTAATTTTGTATAGAAATTGCATTTGCGATTGAAATACGTATTTTTTTGTCGAACGACAAAAGATTTTGATAAACTGTCTAAAGAAAAAAATGTTGTACATTTTCATTTTCTATATTCCATCCCCATAAAGCTTACATTTTGGGGATACAAATTTTTAGGGCGTAATGGGATAGGTTATTAAACGTGTCGCATAGCGACTGAGCCTTCTCATATGTTTCTCAAACATAAATTTAACATCAGCTGAAAATTTTTGTAGCTAAAACATATATATGGGTGAACTGTAGCAGACGAGTGGTGGGTGCACGACTGGTCGTACGCAACGTGAGTTAATATTACGTTTTTAATAATTTGATGCTTACAATAATATAAATAATGTTGGAATGTGATTATACGAACGCGTATTCCGTAATTGGAAGAAATCGGTGTTTGTGTGAATAATAATGATTTTCTGTTATTTTCCAAAATTGAAAATCCCGTTTAGCTATAATTGGGCCAAAATTATATACAATTCATGAAAACAGTAATAGTAGTGTATAAATTAAATTTCATTTAATTTGGCCAAATTATTTGCGAGTAATTGACAAATTTTCTTTATATGGCCTATATGCAAAAATCTATTGTTATGCTTATAGAATAGAATATATGATGTTAATCAAAATCGCTAGAGCCGTTTTTGAGAAAATTGAGGTTATGAACAATTTTTATATGATAGACCAATAATAACATGGCTAGAAGCAAACCAAAAAAATGACAAAATTAATGTACCCCTTAGGAATATTATATAAACAGATGAGAAGGCTAAAATCCGCTGTGCTAATCGTTTAATACCCTATCCCATACTAAAAATTAATACCCCCAAAATGTGGGCCTTATGGCTATGAAATATAATTATTGCATCAAAACTTTTTCTACTTTTATAAACTTTTGCTAAAAATAGTATTTTTTTGTTAACAAAGTTAATTTTTTACCCTATAACATTTCTTTTATAAACTAAACATCCGCTGAAAATTGTTGTATTGAGATAATATTAATATGAATACATATCTTGATTACACTTTATAAAAATTCCTTTTCGTTTGACCAAAATCGAAGTTTTTTTTCTTAAAGTGGGCATGACCTTAGCGGATCTTAAAATATTTATTTCTGAATATGTACATGTACAACCAGTAAATATAACAAATTTCATTATCCAAGCTCAACGTTTTTGGACTGACAAATATAGAACAAAATTGATAAAATTAACTATTGACTTATTATCATTCAATAGTAGGTATGATTCTACATACATTTCAAATGTTCAATTCTATTCGATAATATGTTTATAGACTTGGTTGGAAAAGTCTACATACGCTATGTTATATCAAAAATGTTTAATATACCAATCATGGACTACCCTTTCATCTTTATACCCTATCATATAGGGGTATATTAGTTCTGACATTAGGCCATTTCTGTCTGCCTGTCCGTGCGTCTGTGTTTCACCGATTTGTGGGCCTTTAATTTTGATAAAATTTAATAGATAGATTTTCTATACGATGAACCAGAACAAGTGTAAACATTATCAAAATACGCCCATTGCCACGTCCTTTAAAAAAAAACGTTTTTTTGGAGAAACGGTATAGAATTTTGAAAGAACATGTAGACAATCCTATTATCTATATTTGGTACATACATAAAGTTTTTGGCACAATCTATTTTTGAGTTGATTTTATTAAAAAAAACGTCTTTGTCCAAGTTTGAAAGAAACTCGAAAAACTTTTGATGAAAGTAGTTCCGTAATGGCAATATAAATTTTCGTACTTAAGTATGTTCATCCACGCCAACCCCTTAGATGAGTTTTCCTAAGAAAACCATTTGTATAGAAATCGTATTTGTAATAGAAATACGTTGTTCTTTGTTGTTGACGTTTGAAGATATACAAGGTGGCGCAAAAATAACCTTCCGATGTTTTTTGGCTGTAATTTAAAAAAAAAAAAACTTTGATTCTTCTTGTGGATTGTTTTTATTTGGTCTTTTAATTTTTTTTTACATCAAGTCGAGAATATGATGTCATGTAAATGGCCGCCGCCAAAGTTGAATGTCATTTGAGCAATTTTTATGGAATTTTTCATCACTTTGGCCAAAACTTCCGGCGATAGGTCCTCACATTCTTGACGGATATTGTCTTTAAGAGCTGCAAGAGTCTGAGGCTTGTTGACATAAACCCGCGACTTCAAAAAGCCCCACAAAAAGAAGTCTGGAGCGGTCAAATCAGGCGATCTTGCTGGCCAGTACAAATCGCCAAAACGGGAGATTAGGCGCCCGGGAAATGCATCCTTCAGCAAACCGGTTGTGGCACGTGCAGTGTGTGCCGTTGCACCTTCCTGTTGGAACCACATGTTTTCCAATCCCAATTTATCGAGTTGCGGCAAAAAGAACTCGTTGATCATTGCTGTGTAGCGCTCACCATTCACAGCAACCGTTTGGCCCGCGACGTCTTCGAAGAAAAAAGGTCCGATGACTCCTCCAGCGAAAAAAGCACACCATACAGTGACTTTGAGCGGGTGTAATGGCTCTTCGTGGATTACACGCGGATTTCCAGTGCCCCAGAAGCGTAAATTTTGCTTATTTACGTACCCGCTAAGATGGAAATGGCCCTAATCACTCATGATTATTTTTGATGAAAACTCATCTTCCTCTTGGTGGTGATTAAGGATGGCTTGAGCGTATGTTAGACGTGATTGGCGGTCAGCAGCTAACAGCTGATGCAGCGTCTGGATAATAATGTACCAAAATTCGCTGTAAAGACCGTCGACTGATACCCATTTGCGTGGCACGTCGTCTGGTCGATGTCGACGGCGCTTCCATGACATCTTCGGCCACAGCAGCAATATCTCATGTTGTGGCAGTCTCTTCGAGGCGAGCGGCTAAACGTCGCAGTGTTTCACCAGTAGGCGTTGGACGGCTAGGAAATCTGCGACGAAATTCACGTTGTGCCAAAGTCATCGACCGATTATTGCTCAAATAAATAGTCACCAATATTCCGCGTTCTGGAGCAGTGTTGCGTAACATTGTTTATTAACGTGTATTTCGCATGTGTTTACTACACAAATGTCAAAACAGAACTGACATTAGGGGCCAATCGCAAAATTTATAGCATTTTCTGATAGAAGGATTACTTTTGCGCCACTTTGTATATTGCTAGGATGGAATCGGATATTGTATTAAACGATTCGCACAGCGGATTGTAGCCTTCTCATATGAATCCTATATAAATTAAACATCAGTTGAATATTTTTGTAGCAAAAGAATATATGAGGCATTGAGAGCAGGAGTGGCGTAACCCTGAATTTCTCAGTTTGGAGTTTATTTCACCATCATGACGATGGATTTGTTTTTTTGTTTATTAACCAATGAATGTCACATATATGGCTGAACTTTAGCAAATGAGATAGTATGAATACATATCTGAATTACACTTTATCAATATTCTTTTCCGTTTGACCAAAATCGACTTATTTTTCTGATAGTGTACGTGCCCGTGGCGGATTTTAAAAATATACATTTCTGTACTGAATCCATGAACAAATTTCTTTATTTCAGCTCAACATTTTTGGACTGACAAATACATTTTGTTCTGTAACTATTAACTTTATATATATATATATATGTAGGCTATCGCTTCAATGAAACCCAAACGTTAATTTAAATTCACTTATGTACTTTATTATTTCCTTAAAATGTGCACTACCGGTAAGGACAAATATCAGACTACGACAGCTGGTTTTATTTGAAAGGGACTGTCGTTTTGGTTTCCCTTGTTCGTTTTTTTTTTTTTTTTTTGATATTCATTTTTATTTTACTTTATCTTAAAACTAACTTACATGCTAGACAGAAATTCATGAAAAACTAGCTTACTTATCAACTACTTAAATAACTTACTGGCAATATGCGGGCGCCCTAAATTAAATGATAACAACTTAATTCTAATGCCTTTCGGCCTATTATCTAATAAGTAAATCTAATAGTAATAAAATGATGTTTACCAAGAAACGTTTGAGAGAAACTTGGTTTCTTGTCTTTTTTTTTTAATTCAAACTTACATGCTAATTAAAACTACTTATCGACTAACTTAAACTACTTAAAACTACTTACATCTAACTAAATAAAAAATTAAACTTAAAAACTAGAACAGCCACAGCAAGCATTTTGATTTTTTTTTTTTTTTTTGGTGCCACCACGACTGTTTCCCTGAACAGAACCTAAACAACTATGCAAGTCGGCCATATCTTTTCAAAAGGCAAAACTAACTATAACTACGTTAACCACCACAACAGGTTCTCCTGTTGCAACCTACTCCGGCGGTCCCAATCGGACACACTCCTGCTGAACCGCAGGCGCTCTCCTCCGCTCTGAGTGACGACGTCTCGGTCGTACAGGAGCCGCCTATCCACAGTTCGTCGGAAGACGTGGTAGATTAGCGGAAGCGCCGATCTATCCTGTATCAGCCCTCGACTATCCAAATATAGGAAAGCTTCGGGCGGAATAAGGCCGCTTAAACGCGCACTCTCAAAATATTCATCATTGGGATAGAAGGCCCCAAAGATGAGACTATTGTTCGAAGCCATCGCTCTTGCAGCGTGAAACCGAATGAGTTTCACCAGAAAATTGTCTATTCGGTTAATGTTGGCCCCGTTGTGTAGGACCTGGTTGGAATAGTATTTTGTGTAGTCAAATACTGGTGTTCTGTGAAGTCCAAGGCAGCTCCTCAGACACTGCCTCTCAAACACCCGTATCTTTTCCATTTGAGATGGGGCAACGTTGAACCACACCGGGCACCCATAGGCAATCATCGGCCTAATGAGGGCCATGTAGCAAATCACTTTCACCCTGCTGTCAAGACGACTGCTATAAAACAATCGTCTTGTCAGGGCAAATGCTCCCCTAGCTCTAGCCAGAGCAGCATCTACATGTCTTCCGAAATATAGATACTGATCTAACCAGATGCCAAGGTACTTTACTACACTTTTACTCGCCAGTGGCTGTCCGTTTGGTCCAACGATCACCAGCTTTCGCCAGTTCTTTCTCGTATCCCTAGAGCCCTAGACAACGGTGTCATAAACAGGATAGTTTCTGATTTCTGAAAGTTGATTTTCAACTTCCAGTCATCACAATATCTCTGGATCTTGTCGAAGTCCCGCTGCAAAAGTGTTCGAATGACTTCGACTGTAGAGGCTGTTCTGTACGCGATAAGATCGTCCGCATACGCAATTGCCTGAGTAAGGCTACCTATCATATCACTGGTGTAAATGCTGAAGAGAATCGGCGAGTTTACCGCTCCCTGTTGCAGACCATTCTTAATGAAAAATTCTGTGGTAGAAGTTACATTGCCACTTTTGACAACAAACGTTCTACCAGTCAGCATGTCATGAAGCATATATAGCGGTGGTTTACTTATGCCAAGTCTGGTCAGCTTTAGATAGAGTCCCTCTAACCATACGGTGTCAAAAGCCTTCTCTAAATCAACCAGACATGCATCAGTGCACTGTTTTTTGGCTTTGTTCCATTGTATATCAGAAACGAGTTTGGAGGCGGCATGAATGCAGTCATGTCCAGCCTTGAAGCCAAACTTGTTCTCTGGTATAATATTATCGTCCTCAGACCACTTGAACAGTGCTCGATTGAGAATCTTTTCGAAAACCTTGCTGATACTCGGAAGGAGACTTATCGATCGGAAATTCGCCGGATTGGAGTTGTCCTTTCCCTTTTTCGGGAGAGGATGAACCACCGCCGTCTTCCAACGCACTGGATAATATGCATTATTCAGCGCGTTGTTGAACAGTGTGGCGTAAATGTCCACAGCTCCAGGGGGTAAGTGTCGCAGTACAATGTTGGATATACCATCGACTCCCGCTGACTTCTTTTTCTTTATGGAATCGAATATGATCTGGAGTTCCACCTTCGAGATTAACAGGGGACCCTTGTTCGTTCGTGATCGTTCATGTTCGTTCTTGTCACCTGGTTAAATATGCGTTTGTAAGTATTCGTATAGTTCTTTCCGTTGTTTGTCTTTCGTACTGTTTATCCCTATTGTAATATGTCTTGTATATGTGTCGTGTCGTCACTCGTCTGACTACCCATTCCCACAATCGGCTATCCAGACGGCTCATTCGTCCCGAATGAAGGATTCCACGGTTTCATATTTTCGGCCACAGTTGTTGTCTTGTTTGGCCCTTCGTGCTCACCAACGATGGTGAGTTGTTAAGCACCTGCTGTACTCGATCCACATGTTTGTACCAGTTCGCGTTGCTTCCTATACACGCTTTTGTCAGCATTGGTACGATGACCTTGTGTATCCTTTCCACCTGACCATTACCGCGAGGTACTCCTGTTGCTTTCGTTAGGTGTTGGATATCTTCTTAGCCGTACCCCTATCCGATATTATCTTTTGAGGGTTACCAAATATAGAAGCTTGTTTCATTAGCCTGTCCACCACTTCGGCCGTTCCTGTACTTTTCGTTGGGTAAAGCCAAACGAATTTCGAAAAAGCGTCCACCACAACCAAAATGTGGTTATATTGCTTGTGCGTCTGCTCCATTGGACCAACGTGGTCTATGTGGTAAGTTCCCAACGGTTTATCCTCCTTGTTGATTGTTTTCAACAATCCTTCCTTCTTTCCAGCTTTCGACTCAGCGATAAGGCACTTCACACATCCTCTAACCGCTTCAGTTATCTTCTTTGTTACATCCGGAATGTAAAACGTTTTCTCGAAAAGGTCTTGGGTCTTCTTGATGGAAAAATGTCCCTGTTGATGAGTGATTCCAATCAACTCCTTTTCCATATCTTCCGGTATTACCACAAGTTCCTTATTGGGATCCTTGCATAACACCCCTGCTTCAAAAAGAAATCCTCGTAATCTTCTTTCTCCAGGATCTTCCTTACTGCTCTTGTCAGGCTATCCCTCATCTGTGCTTCTTTAATCCGATGGTTTAGCGAATCTTCTATCATGAGACAAAATATTCTGCTCAAAGCGTCTACGTGCTTCATCTTGCTGCCCGATCGATGTTCTATTTCGTAGTGAAACTCTTGTAGGAACATCGCCCACCGAGCCACTCTGAGAGGAACGTCCTGCTTTTTCATCGTTTGAGCGAATGCATTGCAGTCCGTGACTATCTTAAATCGTCTTCCCAACACGAACACTCGCCATTTTTGTCAACGCTTCGATGATCGCTAACACCTCCAGCTCATATGAGTGGTATTGCTCTTCGCATTTACTGGTCTTCCTGCTCATATACTGTACTGGGTGCAGTAGCCGATCCTCCGCGTCCTTCTGTAACAGGACTGCACCATATCCCAACTTACACGCGTCGGTATGAATTTCCGTCTCAGCCTGTGGGTTGAACAACCTCAGCAACGGTGCTTTAGCTAGCAATGCCTTCAGCTGTTCAAAAGCCACCAGTTGCTCCGTTACCAATTCATACTTGGAATTTTTGCGTAATAGGTCAGATAATGGCTTAGCAACCACTGCATATCCCTCTATAAATCTCCGGAAATACGACGTCAAGCCCAGGAAACGTTGAAGCGCCTTCTGGTCTCTCGGTACTGGATACTCCGCCACGGCCTTAGTCTTCTCTACTGATGGCTTAATACTGTTGTTCTCGATGATGTACCCAAGAAAATCAATCTTCCTCATTAAGAATTGACACTTCTTCCAATTTATTCTTAACCCGTACCTCGTAGCAACTTCCAACACTTGTTTCAACTTCTGGATGCCTTCCTCTTCTTCCTTGGATGGTATGATGAGATCATCCATGTAGGCCTCAACAACCCGCGCTTGAATCAATGCTCTAAATATAGCGTTTATAAATCTCGCGAATACCGCCGGCGAATTTGAAATTCCAAAAGGTACGTAAAGGAACTCGAACTGCTCATCCTGTGTTACGAACGCCGTGTATTTCCTCGAATCGGGATCCATCGGAACATGGAAAAACCAATTTACCAAATCCAACGTCGTAAACACCTTTGATCCTTGAAGACGCTCAAGTACCTCGTCTATCTGTGCCATCGGGAAGTTATCGGTACACTTTCTATCACGTACCCCGCTATCGGTACCCTTTTTATCACGTACCCCGCTATCGGTACCCTCCTCTTCGACCTGAACCATTGATTCCTCTCGTATTTCTTCCGAATTATGTTTCTGCCTAAACTCTGCCCCTATCACCGCTGAATACTGCATATCGGCTTCTCGAACTACAAGGAAATTCAGTTCCAGTAGGATTCCGTCTACCTCCGCGTTGAATATCACGTTACCCACTGTCGTGACCCTATGCTGTCCAATACCTATCAGATTTCTTTTCTCCTTCCTAAACTCCACGAAATCCATCAGAGCTAAACTATCATACCGCAAAATACATAAGTCGCTACCGGTGTCCAAGAGTGCGGAAAGTTGACAATCTCCAACGAAAATATCTTTGAAGACGCGGTTTGTCCCCACTGCCAAGTTTATCCTTGCCTCCGACCATGAATTCTTCCGGGCGCTTGTGGTTGCAGCTGGTCCGCTTCGGTACTCACTTCGTCGCTGGGTTGGCTGAATATCTGCTCTGCAATCGCGAGCCATATGCCCCTGTTGATTGCATCGGAAACATTTTATTGTCGCAGTTCGGCATTCCCTAGCTAAATGTGTAGTCTCTCCACATCCATAGCACGACTTCCCTTTCCTCTCGTCTTTCACTTGCGCTTGAACTGAAACGCTATTACGTGGTGTGTAGGTATAAAGCGGATTTCCCCTCGAGTTTGACGACTGCGATATGGATCCTCTTGCCCGTTCATACGCCCTGATTTGGACCTTTAGCTCTTCGATCGTTGTTGCTTGGTACAGCATAGCCTTGTTGTGTCTGCCATCCGGTATTCCCTCCACGAAATACTCGATTATGCTTTCGTCGTCGAACGCAATAAGTTTCCCCAACTCCAGAAGTGAATAGAGATATACTAACGACGACTCCGACGACTTCTTCTGCCTTGTTCTAAGCCTACGATGAACTTCAGCTGACGACAACCTTGTCCCAAACTCATTGATGAGAGTCTTCTTCAGCACATTCCAACTCTTTAGTCCCGCCTGGCTTCTAATGAACAATTTAGCGGCACCCCTCAGCAATTGCTTCGCGTAAATATACTTTTGTATTTCATCCCATCCTACTGCGATGGCATTTTCCTCGAAATCCTGGATTCATAGGTTGATGTCCATTGACCCACTTCCATCAAAATGCACCATTGAATCTTCGATGTCACGAAGAGTGAAATTTCGCGTAACATCGGCATGTGGTGCCCCTGATCCGCTAGTGGGCTCCTCAAATTCGTCGTTTTCATCATTGCCCCGCGATAACCCATAGTGAGTCAATAGTCTGTCCTGTAGCGTTCTTTTTAGTCCCGTCGTTGTTAAGTCTAAACTCGTCAATTTGTCTTTGAGTCGGTCTACTGTTCAAGTCAAAATTTCATCCCTTTCCATCTTTACGTTACTTTGATTTACAGTTTTTTTTTTACTCAAGCACAACAACAAAAAAAAAATAACCAGCTTTGAAAATTTAAAAAAAGAAATAAAAAGAACTATGGCACGGTCGTCGCTTACCCCTTTTACAAATTTATTTTTCGCCCCTTTTTTCTTCTTGTTCTGCCTGGATACGGAACTTTTCGTCTTCTTCTGCCTGGGCACGGCACTTCTTTTTCTCTTCTGGCTGGGCACGGCACTTCTCTTGTTGGAGCAAAAAACCACGGTGACTTTCGTCTACCTGACTGTACACATACACTGTCTGTGTGATATATAGCAACGGTTTGTTATTGTGATTTTTTTTTTCATCTGTTGATTTTGAGTAACCAACTGTTCACTATGCTGTTCATCACCACACACTATCACTAGTCGCAACAGTCACCGCTTTTAGGTTTATGCCCTTTATTTTTCTTTAACAAATTTTTTTCTTTACTTTTAATAGGACGTTAATGCTTGTCTATTTTTCACGTGCACCAGAATTTTCACTTCCTCATATAGCACGTTAATGCGTGTCTATTCACGTGCGTTTGTCAAAATATTCAGATTTTTTCACTTTTTCCCGATCCAGTTTCCGTTAAAGCGTGAAACAGAATCCCGGTTGAGCCCCCAAATTGTAGGATATCGCTTCAATAAAACCCAAACGTTAATTTAAATTCACTTATGTGCTTAATTATTTCCTTAAAATGCGCACGACCGGCCAGGACAAATATCAGACTACGACTGCTGGATTTATTTGAAAGGGACGGTCATAGTCATTCCTCTTTGTCGTCGTTCTTATGTTCTCTGTGTCTTCCTATTCTCTTGTGCGTTTTGTTCGTTGTGTGTATATTCCTTTTGTCGGTCCTTTTGTGTGTGTGTCGTACTGTCGTTTTGGTTTCCCTTGTTCGTTCGTGATCGTTCATGTTCGTTCTTGTCACCTGGTTAAATATGCGTTTGTAAGTATTCGTATAGTTCTTTCCGTTGTTCGTCTTTCGTACTGTTTATCCCTATTGTAATATGTCTTGTATATGTGTCGTGTCGTCACTCGTCTGACTACCCATTCCCACAATCGGCTATCCAGACGGCTCATTCGTCCCGAATGAAGGATTCCACGGTTTCATATTTTCGGCCACAGTTGTTGTCTTGTTTGGCCCTTCGTGCTCGCCAACTTTCCATACGTCGTATCTTCCGTGATTTTTCTTTTGCACGATCTTGTAGGGTCCCAAAAATGTCGGCCTAAGTTTCATGCCTTCCCCGAACTGCGTGCGCTTAATGGCGACTAATGCGTCTAGCTCGTACTCCTTTTCTGCTACCCGGTTCTTGTCGAAGTATCTTTTGTTTTCTCGCTGAATGGATGCGATGTTTCGCAAACCTCCTCCCTTAACAAATCTCTCTCTCCCTCTAACTCCTGAACGGCTCCTTCGTCCAACCACTCGTACATCTCTTGATACTCAGGAACACGCATCTCCATGCCAGTTAGTATCCGGAACGGACTGAACTTTGTGCTCCTCGATGGTGAGTTGTTAAGCACCTGCTGTACTCGATCCACATGTTTGTACCAGTTCGCGTTGCTTCCTATACACGCTTTTGTCAGCATTGGTACGATGACCTTGTGTATCCTTTCCACCTGACCATTACCGCGAGGTACTCCTGTTGCTTTCGTTAGGTGTTGGATATCTTCTTAGCCGTACCCCTATCCGATATTATCTTTTGAGGGTTACCAAATATAGAAGCTTGTTTCATTAGCCTGTCCACCACTTCGGCCGTTCCTGTACTTTTCGTTGGGTAAAGCCAAACGAATTTCGAAAAAGCGTCCACCACAACCAAAATGTGGTTATATTGCTTGTGCGTCTGCTCCATTGGACCAACGTGGTCTATGTGGTAAGTTCCCAACGGTTTATCCTCCTTGTTGATTGTTTTCAACAATCCTTCCTTCTTTCCAGCTTTCGACTCAGCGATAAGGCACTTCACACATCCTCTAACCGCTTCAGTTATCTTCTTTGTTACATCCGGAATGTAAAACATTTTCTCGAAAAGGTCTTGGGTCTTCTTGATGGAAAAATGTCCCTGTTGATGAGTGATTCCAATCAACTCCTTTTCCATATCTTCCGGTATTACCACAAGTTCCTTATTGGGATCCTTGCATAACACCCCTGCTTCAAAAAGAAATCCTCGTAATCTTCTTTCTCCAGGATCTTCCTTACTGCTCTTGTCAGGCTATCCCTCATCTGTGCTTCTTTAATCCGATGGTTTAGCGAATCTTCTATCATGAGACAAAATATTCTGCTCAAAGCGTCTACGTGCTTCATCTTGCTGCCCGATCGATGTTCTATTTCGTAGTGAAACTCTTGTAGGAACATCGCCCACCGAGCCACTCTGAGAGGAACGTCCTGCTTTTTCATCGTTTGAGCGAATGCATTGCAGTCCGTGACTATCTTAAATCGTCTTCCCAACACGAACACTCGCCATTTCTTCAACGCTTCGATGATCGCTAACACCTCCAGCTCATATGAGTGGTATTGCTCTTCGCATTTACTGGTCTTCCTGCTCATATACTGCACTGGGTGCAGTAGCCGATCCTCCGCGTCCTTCTGTAACAGGACTGCACCATATCCCAACTTACACGCGTCGGTATGAATTTCCGTCTCAGCCTGTGGGTTGAACAACCTCAGCAACGGTGCTTTAGCTAGCAATGCCTTCAGCTGTTCAAAAGCCACCAGTTGCTCCGTTAACAATTCATACTTGGAATTTTTGCGTAATAGGTCAGATAATGGCTTAGCAACCACTGCATATCCCTCTATAAATCTCCGGAAATACGACGTCAAGCCCAGGAAACGTTGAAGCGCCTTCTGGTCTCTCGGTACTGGATACTCCGCCACGGCCTTAGTCTTCTCTACTGATGGCCTAATACTGTTGTTCTCGATGATGTACCCAAGAAAATCAATCTTCCTCATTAAGAATTGACACTTCTTCCAATTTATTCTTAACCCGTACCTCGTAGCAACTTCCAACACTTGTTTCAACTTCTCGATGCCTTCCTCTTCTTCCTTGGATGGTATGATGAGATCATCCATGTAGGCCTCAACAACCCGCGCTTGGATCAATGCTCTAAATATAGCGTTTATAAATCTCGCGAATACCGCCGGCGAATTTTAAATTCCAAAAGGTACGTAAAGGAACTCGAACTGCTCATCCAGTGTTACGAACGCCGTGTATTTCCTCGAATCGGGATCCATCGGAACATGGAAAAACCAATTTACCAAATCCAACGTCGTAAACACCTTTGATCCTTGAAGACGCTCAAGTACCTCGTCTATCTGTGCCATCGGGAAGTTATCGGTACACTTTCTATCACGTACCCCGCTATCGGTACCCTTTTTATCACGTACCCCGCTATCGGTACCCTCCTCTTCGACCTGAACCATTGATTCCTCTCGTATTTCTTCCGAATTATGTTTCTGCCTAAACTCTGCCCCTATCACCGCTGAATACTGCATATCGGCTTCTCGAACTACAAGGAAATTCAGTTCCAGTAGGATTCCGTCTACCTCCGCGTTGAATATCACGTTACCCACTGTCGTGACCCTATGCTGTCCAATACCTATCAGATTTCTTTTCTCCTTCCTAAACTCCACGAAATCCATCAGAGCTAAACTATCATACCGCAAAATACATAAGTCGCTACCGGTGTCCAAGAGTGCGGAAAGTTGACAATCTCCAACGAAAATATCTTTGAAGACGCGGTTTGTCCCCACTGCCAAGTTTATCCTTGCCTCCGACCATGAATTCTTCCGGGCGCTTGTGGTTGCAGCTGGTCCGCTTCGGTACTCACTTCGTCGCTGGGTTGGCTGAATATCTGCTCTGCAATCGCGAGCCATATGCCCCTGTTGATTGCATCGGAAACATTTTATTGTCGCAGTTCGGCATTCCCTAGCTAAATGTGTAGTCTCTCCACATCCATAGCACGACTTCCCTTTCCTCTCGTCTTTCACTTGCGCTTGAACTGAAACGCTATTACGTGGTGTGTAGGTATAAAGCGGATTTCCCCTCGAGTTTGACGACTGCGATATGGATCCTCTTGCCCGTTCATACGCCCTGATTTGGACCTTTAGCTCTTCGATCGTTGTTGCTTGGTACAGCATAGCCTTGTTGTGTCTGCCATCCGGTATTCCCTCCACGAAATACTCGATTATGCTTTCGTCGTCGAACGCAATAAGTTTCCCCAACTCCAGAAGTGAATAGAGATATACTAACGACGACTCCGACGACTTCTTCTGCCTTGTTCTAAGCCTACGATGAACTTCAGCTGACGACAACCTTGTCCCAAACTCATTGATGAGAGTCTTCTTCAGCACATTCCAACTCTTTAGTCCCGCCTGGCTTCTAATGAACAATTTAGCGGCACCCCTCAGCAATTGCTTCGCGTAAATATACTTTTGTATTTCATCCCATCCTACTGCGATGGCATTTTCCTCGAAATCCTGGATTCATAGGTTGATGTCCATTGACCCACTTCCATCAAAATGCACCATTGAATCTTCGATGTCACGAAGAGTGAAATTTCGCGTAACATCGGCCTGTGGTGCCCCTGATCCGCTAGTGGGCTCCTCAAATTCGTCGTTTTCATCATTGCCCCGCGATAACCCATAGTGAGTCAATAGTCTGTCCTGTAGCGTTCTTTTTAGTCCCGTCGTTGTTAAGTCTAAACTCGTCAATTTGTCTTTGAGTCGGTCTACTGTTCAAGTCAAAATTTCATCCCTTTCCATCTTTACGTTACTTTGATTTACAGTTTTTTTTTACTCAAGCACAACAACAAAAAAAAATAACCAGCTTTGAAAATTTAAAAAAAGAAATAAAAAGAACTATGGCACGGTCGTCGCTTACCCCTTTTACAAATTTTATTTTCGCCCCTTTTTTCTTCTTGTTCTGCCTGGATACGGAACTTTTCGTCTTCTTCTGCCTGGGCACGGCACTTCTTTTTCTCTTCTGGCTGGGCACGGCACTTCTCTTGTTGGAGCAAAAAACCACGGTGACTTTCGTCTACCTGAATGTACACATACACTGTCTGTGTGATATATAGCAACGGTTTGTTATTGTGATTTTTTTTTCACCGGTTGATTTTGAGTAACCAATTGTTCACTATGCTGTTCATCACCACACACTATCACTAGTCGCAACAGTCACCGCTTTTAGGTTTATGCCCTTTATTTTTCTTTAACAAATTTTTTTCTTTACTTTTAATAGAACGTTAATGCTTGTCTATTTTTCACGTGCACCAGAATTTTCACTTCCTCATATAGCACGTTAATGCGTGTCTATTCACGTGCGTTTGTCAAAATATTCAGATTTTTTTCACTTTTTCCCGATCCAGTTTCCGTTAAAGCGTGAAACAGAATCCCGGTTGAGCCCCCAAATTGTAGGATATCGCTTCAATAAAACCCAAACGTTAATTTAAATTCACTTATGTGCTTAATTATTTCCTTAAAATGCGCACGACCGGCCAGGACAAATATCAGACTACGACTGCTGGATTTATTTGAAAGGGACGGTCATAGTCATTCCTCTTTGTCGTCGTTCTTATGTTCTCTGTGTCTTCCTATTCTCTTGTGCGTTTTGTTCGTTGTGTGTATATTCCTTTTGTCGGTCCTTTTGTGTGTGTGTCGTACTGTCGTTTTGGTTTCCCTTGTTCGTTCGTGATCGTTCATGTTCGTTCTTGTCACCTGGTTAAATATGCGTTTGTAAGTATTCGTATAGTTCTTTCCGTTGTTCGTCTTTCGTACTGTTTATCCCTATTGTAATATGTCTTGTATGTGTGTCGTGTCGTCACTCGTCTGACTACCCATTCCCACATATATATATATATATATTTATACCCTACCCCATAGGGGTATATTAGCTTTGATACATAGTTTGTAACATAGTGAAATAATTTAGGTATCATATCAAAGTATATGGATCGACTCAGAATCGCTAGCTGAGTCGATTAAGCCATGTCCGCTTGTCTGTCCGTCCATCTGTAAGTAACCGGTCTCTGGGCCTTGAATTTTGAGCTAGGATAATGAAATTTGGTACCTGTGATCCTTGTACGGGCTGTTCGAACAAGTGCAAACATTTTTGAAAGCCGCCCACTGCCACGCCCTCTTTTTAGTAAAACGTAATTTTAGGCTAAACCATTCAAAATATTGAAAAAGTGAAAAAGATATCTAGACAATCCTTATGTCTATATGTCTATATTTTTTCTGTACAAAGTTTTTTGCCACGCCCAATTTTATGGGGCGTTTTTAGTAAAAAACGTTTTTCGGTAAAATTTCAATAATTTAAAAAAAATAATTGGGTTTCGTAATGTTAACATTTCATCATTTTAACCCACGCCCACTTTCCCTACGCCATACCATATGCAAAAGAAAAACGTTGTTTTTGGTCGAACCATACAAGATTTGATAAACTGTCTGAACAATATGTTGCTACAATTTCAATTTTAATATTTCTTTTCCATAAAACCCACATTTAAGGGATATTAATTTAAAGGATGGGGTAGGGTATAAAACGATCCACACAGTGGATTGTAGCCTTCTCATATGTTTTTCGCATATCTTTTTTACATGCGACTTCCATTTAAATTTTGCATCGAGTGTGATTCCGAGATATTTCGCTTCATTTGCAAAAGGGACTCGAACCGTATTGAGAAATACTGGCAAATTGTTTGTCCGTTTATTCGAAAAATCTACATGAATCGATTTGCTCCGCCAGGACTTTGTTTATTCATCAACCTCGTTAAGAGCGTTTTTTAATTTCATATCTGTTTCCTCAAATGTTGTGCCAACTGCTAGTATAGCTGTATCCTAAGCAAACGTGGCAACTATTGTATCGTTTGTTTGTGGGATATCACGTGTAAATAGGAGGTACAAGAGTGGTCCAAGGACGCTTCCTTGGGTGGCACTCCGGCCAATATTTCTTTGAACTCCGAATATTCGTTTCCAAGTTTCACACGGAAGAGTATATGCTCAAGAAACGACGCGAGGATTTTAAATTATTTTTCAGGCAGAAGTTGTCTTAGTTTGTATTGAAGGCGTCAATGATAAACTTTGTCAAAATCTTGCGACACGTCAAGAAATACGGCTGAGCAAATTTTCTGTTATTCAAAAGCTTTCTCAATTACATCAGCAATTCGATGATCTTGGTACACAGTCGAATATTTACTTCTAAACCCAAATTGATGTTCAGGTAAAAGTAGTTTCTGATCAATAACGGGGTGTAAGCGATCGAGTAATATCCTTTCAAAAACTTTTGAAATTATTGGAAAAAGTGAAATAGGTCTGTAAGATTTTATTTCATTCGGTGATTTTCCTGGTTTGAGAAACATAATCACTTCCGCGACTTTCGACTGTCTTTGTATGTATTTAATCTAATTGTTGCATTTACAATGCACAGGAGTTTAGTTAATGCTTTTCGAGTCAACATTTTTAGAAGTTTTTCTGTAATTAGGTCATAAGCCGGAGCTTTTTTATGCTTTAATTTCTGTATTTCCCGTTTAAGCTCGGCAACACTTGCATGTCTAACTGGATTACTATCGGTTGAAGTCTCGAATAAATTAATTTTTTCTGGACCATCAAATGGTTTAAATGTTTCCTCAAGATATGTGGCAAAAACGTTGGCAGTTTTATGACTTTAATTGCTTTCCAAAGTGAATAATTAGATTCTTTTCCAGCGGTAAGGATTTGCAGATAAGTTTCTACTGCATGGTTTTTAAAGTTTTTAATCGAATTTGATAACACGTTACTCAACCGATCTTTCGGGGCACGAGTTTGGTGCTATCTTTTTCGAGCTCTTTCTTTTTGTTTTACCAAATCTTTTATTTCCCATGGGTACATGATATTACTATAGCTCTCTATTTTGTGTTGATGACGAGTATTATACCACGCTGTTTTTTGAACGGTATCGATAAAGGAGTCAACCACGACTTCACGTTCCAATAAGGATCTATCCGATACACCCAGTCGAATATTTTTTTCGATATCGTTTTGAAGCCTTGCCAGTTGGTTTTCCCGTTGTTAGTCTGGGTGGGGTGTCGATGAAAAAATCGATCAGATCCGTTATTTTTGTAACATCAGTTGGCCAGTAAGTTGGTTTTTCCGTAGACTAAAATTCGGTATTGAAAGTTCTACCTAAATCGTAAAGCATCCTACCTTTATGTGATATGCACCTAGATCCCCAAAATGTATGTTTTGACTTAAAGTCCCCTCCGAAAAAACGCTGTCCAAGGGAATTAAGCAAGTTTTCAAAGTCAATTTTCCCAACCGTGCATCGTGGTGGGCAGATATCTGCAGAAAGGAGTGTCTGCTTTTGCCTCGAATAGAACAAACTTGCATTGTTTCGACTTCCAATTTAAAATCAATACACTCTTTTATATATAGTGATGCTCCGCCTCTAGCCTTGTTCGATGGATGTAGAGCATGATAATCAAAAACATTTTTAATCCTTAAGTGATATTTCTCTTTGCGTGAGTTTCGGATATTAAACAGACGTCGATACCTTTTTCTTGCATAAAAAATTCAAGTTCTCCAAGTTTCTGCCAAGGGCCGTTGGTATTCCACGTAAGAATTTTACGAAATATTTTCATGTTGATGGTAGATTATTTCTGTTGCTAATACTATTTTCAAGCTTTACAAGCCTGTCGAAAATAAGCTTATAAGGTTCGCTTTGTTCCTCAAGTTTTGAAAGAATAATCGAAAGAACGTTGGAAACGAGGTCTGTTGAAATATTTTTATCGGGTACTGTAGCTTGGGCATAAGTTTGTACATTTGGTTTTGGATGCACAAGAGCCGATCGTATTTCTGAGGTATTTCTTTAATTTTTTGTTATTCGATTGTTGCCTTTGGCTTTAAGATATATTTAGGCGAAATTTTAGACTTTTTCTTAATTAAATCTAATTTCTGTGAAATTTTATTAGTAAATTTCATCCGTCTTATTTGCAACACTTTAGCTACTTCGCAGCCGCGGTAACTTGCGAGATCGCTTTACAATTAATGCAAATAGCAGGAGTTTTCTTATATGACCTGCAATATACCGTCAGATGATTTCCAGCACATTTTACACACTGCGGCTCTTTCTGACAATTGGTTTGCGTATGATTATATCATTGGCAACGCTTGCACTGAGGAACTAATTTTGAATCCTTACGCATGGGTTTCGATTTTTACAACAATATTAAGTATTGCTTTTATTTCATAATTTTTTTTCAGACTTTCTGTTTTACCGAAAGTGAGTATTAATAAAGGCAGAGCGCGTTTTATTGAATTTTCTTTACCGTCTTTTTGCTGTTAGTTTCGCTTGACAATGTTAACGGCCCCTATAACTTAATATTGTTTATTTTTCAGATCGC
The DNA here is from genome assembly GCA_949824845.1 of Rhingia rostrata. NCBI lineage: Eukaryota > Metazoa > Arthropoda > Insecta > Diptera > Syrphidae > Rhingia > Rhingia rostrata. The sequence continues at coordinate 102,876,359 of OX463756.1, forward strand.
TAAATATTTCATCCTTAATGAATACCATTCAATTTTATTCAATTTTTCGAAGAATTTTCATCACAAATCGACCAAGGATTTCTTCATCCGCTTTTGAGACGGTCCATGCTTCAGCGCCGTAGAGCAGGACTAGGATGATCAGGGTCTTATATAATATCTCAGTTCGAGTAAGGGCTTTAGTACTGAATTGCCTTCTTAGCCCGAAGAAACAGCGGTTGGCAAGAGTAATTCTTCGTTTAATTTCTTACGAGATGTTGTTGTCAGAGGTAATAGCGGAGCCGAGATAGATAAATACCCCGTACTACCAATGGTGACGTTCTGTCCAATTCGTCGATGTTGTGTATCCTTTCGTGTTGTTGGCGTATACTACGTCTTGCCATTTTCGCCGCTTCCTTCTCTATACTAGCCAACGTGGCTATGTAATCACATTGGGTCCTACCAATGATGTCAATATCGTCGGCGTTTGCTAGCAGTTGCACAGATTTTTGGAAAATTGTGCCTCTGGTGTTAGCTCGTGAGTTTTGCAATCCTTTCAAGAATCAGATTGATTTTTTGGTATCGAATGTGTCGGTGAGGTCGTTTCCGACCCTGATGGAGCAGCGAGATTTCATCCTACACAAACGGACGAGTTCGGGCGGTATAACAAAACTAGACATGGCTCTATATAGTTCGTCTCTATAAATGCTGTCGTATGCGACTTTGAAATCGATGAATAGTTGGTGGGTATCGATTTAGACATCTTGGGTTTTTCCAGGATCTGCCGATAAGGGCCGATCAGGTTGTTAGTAAACGGTTTCATTCGTTCACATATTACGGCAGATAGGATCTTGTAGGCGATGTTGAGGAGACTTATGCCTCTGTAGTTGACGCAGTTAGTAGGGTCTCCTTTTTTGTGGATCCGGCAAACGATGCCACTGCAGAAGTGGTTCTTCCATATCCTCAGCATCGACTGTGTCTCAACTACGATATTTCCTTGTTCATCTCGACAGGATTCTGTCCGAGCCTTGTATCATTGGCTTTGATTTCTTACACTTCGGTAAAACTTGCGAACATCGTTCCTGGAGCGGCACCTCTTTATATCTTCGATCGCGCGCTTTTATTGCTCTTTTTGCTCTATTGCTTAGACTGGAATGTTGAGCGAGATTTACGCCTCTCCTCTTGGCAAGATAAGAATTAATTCGATCCAGTAAAGGGGCTCAGTGGCCCGATTGTTAGTGCGATGAACTGCCGTGCAGAAGGTCTGGGTTCGATTCCCAGCCGTAGCAACACCTAAATGATTTTTCACTGGCCCTCCTCTCGTGATGATCTGACAAATCATCTGAGTAGTATCAATTGTCATGAAAAGCTTATCTCAACTTACCCGTTCGGATTCGGCATAAAACAGGAGGTCCCGCCATCGTGCTAAGAAGTACACACGCACACATGAATGGTTGTGAGAAAAAAGCTAGGCCCTGGGTACTAACGAGCCTGTTGCACCATAATTTTTTTGTTTTTTTAGTAAACGTTGTCTAATTCAAGTTAAGATTTCTATTTTTTCTCAGAACTTCACCACAAACAACACAATTAAAGTTCAATCTGAGAGAATTACTTATCGAAGGACTAACCTGAGTAATTTCTTATATTTATTATGCCAATGTGGATTATATCCAACGTACAGTCTGCACTTATTATGAATTGAAATAGCTTGACTTCAGGCTTAGGTACTGCCCTTTACAAAGTGTTAAATATAAAAGGAAGCGTAGTGGTGATGTATAAGTTTCGTTAAAACTGAATATGATACTAAAAAGGTCAAGGATGCATCCCAAGATTCCGTTTTAATTCCGTAATATTTAGAAATACTAAGGCAGTCGTTTACATTCCTATTAACCTGTTTAAGTAACGTATGAAAAGTTAAATAAAACGTTTAATTGCTTATTAACAAGTGTTCTCTTATTTTCGTATTGCTCTTTATACACATTTCACTCTAGCTCAAAATTGTCATTCGTTTAGGCAAACTTAGAAACAATGCCGTATTCATCATCGCGATGCTCAGCCAATAGATGGAACAGCTTTTGAACTGAACTTAATGGTGTATGCTTAATCTCCGTAGAATACCTCAGGAAGGGAAAAGGAAAAATTATATTATAATTTCTTAATATCAGCGAAATACTCGACCAGGTTATCGACGCAAGAAATAAAATTCTCCATTTGAGACATTTTTTGTTTATTTAATACATATGAGAAGGCTACAATCCACTGTGTGGATTATTTTATACATCCCATTCTTCAAATTAATATCCCTTAAATATGGGTTTTATGACAAAGAAACATTAAAATTGAAATTGTCGCAACATATTGTTCAGACAGATTATCAAAAACTTGTATGGTTCGACCAAAAACAACGTTTTTCACCTTCATATTGTATGGCGTAGGGTATACAAATGGTTTTTGTATAAAAACGCCTTCTAAAAGTGGGCGTGGGTAGAAATTATATTTTTTCGATTTGTTTAAAATTTTACCGAAATATTTTTTTTAAAGACAACGCCCCCAAAAAGTGGGCGTGGCAAAAAAATTTGCGTAGAAAAAATATAGAAATAAGGATTGTCCAGATATCTTGTTCAGACAGTTTTTCAAAGTTTTGAACGGTTTGGTTTAAAATTAGGTTTTACTAAAAAGATGGCGTGGCAATGGGCGGATTTCAAAAACTTTTACACTTGTTCGAACAGCACGTACAAGGACCACATGCACCAAATTTCATTATCCTAGCTCAACATTTTAGGCCCAAAAACCGGTTACCTACAGGCGGACGGACATGGCTTAATCGACTCAGCTAGCGATTCTGAGTCGATCCTTATACTTTGGATAGGGTATAAAAATATGAGAAGGCTACAATCCACTGAATGGATCGTTTTATACCCAATCCCATTCTGTCCTTAAAATTAATATCCCTTAAATGTGGATTTTAAGGCAAAGACATATTAAAATTGAAATTGTCGCAACATATTGTTTAGACAGTATGGTATGGCGTAGGGTTTAAAAATTATTTTTCTATGAAAACGCCTCCAAAAAGTGGGCGTGGGTTAAAATGATATATAGTAGAAATATATATGTGTATTATATATATGTTATATGTGTAAATTTTTACACTTTACACTGCTTCGTCGAATAGAGAGTCTGTTTACCGAATTTCACAACTCTAGCTGAAAATTTAAGGCCCAAAAATCGGTGACACACAGACGGAGGCACAGACGGACGGACAGACATGGCTTAATCGACTCAGCTAGCGATCCTTAGTCGATGCATATACATTGAGGTATATCTATCGAAATTATTTCAGTATGTTACAAACTTAATGTCAAAACTAATATACCCCTATGGGATAGGCTATAAAAAAATACAAATTTTTGGCGCAAAAGGGCCGTTAGTACCCATGACCCAGCTTTCTCACAACCATTTATGTGTGCGTGTGTCCTTCAAGCAAGATGGCGGGACCTCCTGTTTTATGTCGACTCGGAACGGCTCCGAACGGCGGATGATTTGTCAGATCATCACGAAAGGAGTGAAAAAATATTTAGTTGTGGCTACGCCTTGGAATCGAACCCAGACCTTCTGCGCGGCAGTTCATCGCACCAACCATCGCGCCACTGATATACATTAATTCAATAATTCAATAATAATTAAATATATTAAATGAATAAGAATTTAATTTGACGATGTTATGAAATGCAGAAGAATGATAGTAAAGCACATACCTGTTGGCTGGGCATAAACTGGTTTTTCTGTTTCTCTCGTGAGACCTTGAAGATCGCGGTAAATTTTGCGCTGAACTGGTTGTGCTCACTGCTCGTTCCCAGATTTGAATATGATGAAACTTCTTTGGTGGTGATATGCGGTGTAGCGCTGTTAATGGTGAGTAGAATTTTCACGTCCTGCGAACTTGCACGTCTATGATGGTTGTTCGGTACACTTTTTGATGACGATCGGCGCAAGAAACAGGTTAGGAGATGAACTTTTACCCAATTGTTAATATTAAATCGTTGCGCATTTCACTGAGGGTCGAATATGAAGTTGGTTTAAACACTGAGTGACGTTAATACAGCAAAAAGCTTGATTGTTGTGTTTTTCAACTGATGAGTTGATGATCGGCATAAATTTCGTAAGGGTGAACAAATGATCAAATAAAGATGTAGATCTTGTTGATGCTGAGTTGGAATTGCAGGAAATCGGTGATTCCAATGACACATTCATGCGGATGCAGAGTTGTAATGTGATGAAAAGAAATGAAGTTCTGTATGATTTGCAATTCCAAATTGAGTTGAAATACTAGTAGAATCGGTAATATGTTGATGCGGCACGAAGGACCAAGTTTTGAAATGCAGAATTGATCCCAATGGGTGTATGAAGGGAAAAATAACATTGACAAATTTGTCGTTACATTAAAACTTTATCTCTTAAGTACGAATGATGGTCTTACCCTCCACGAGGTACTTATTTCCTAAGTACGATGATCTTACCTCGTGGAGGGTTAGTAAAAAAATAAGTGAAAAGGTGGAAAACTTGTATGAAGGTCCAGAAAAAAAGTGTTATACAGATGGGAATTGACTGTTTACACACGCCGTCTATGGTTTCACAATAAAAATCTTAGATTAAGATGGACACATATTAGATAAGATAAATACATGTTGATAAAGTAGATCTTATGAATAAAAACAGATTAGAGTTTAAGGTGTTTCGCGGTAAAATCGTTCTCGAAGGTGATACAGTGTCTGCGCAGTCCCACCAAGCGATGCTTTTGTCGTCGGTTTAATAGAGAGGATTGAACCCACTTTTTCCAGACACAATATTCTTCTTGTGGCAATCCTTTAATGCGCCTGACCTTCTTGTTCAGAAATCCATTTGAATCTTTAAGATCTGGCAGTTGTTTTTATTTTTCTCGATAACTGTAATCAATCTCACCTATTCATCCGATTTAAAACTCGGATCTGTAAGTAAATTCGGAAGATTGCATCTGGTATATCATTCTGCGACCCCTTTCGGTGCTCTATTTCACAGGTGAAACCTTGGAATTTTGAACTCTATTGAGCGAGGCATCCACTCAAATCCCTTTGATTCATGAGTCATTTCAAGCTCGCATGGACAGTTATTATCTTGAATTCTTGCACCTCAATACAGCAGCTAGACATTCTAATTCTGTAACGCTGTAATGGCGTTGCGCTGCGGTTAGTTTTTGGGAGTATGATAAATACGTTTTTCCACGCCATCTTTGTCGATTTGGCACAAGACACAGCCAATGCCAGAAGTTGATTGTTATCCCGATTTACCTACTAATACCGGAGCCAAAGTTAATGAGTATTTGAGAATTTCGAAGGCACTTATGGCTTAACATTGAGATTGTCTAGAAATTATGTTATTCAGACACTTTTTCAAAATCTCTAATGGCTAGGCTTAAAACTACGTTTTTCTAAAAAGGTGGCGTGGCAGTGGGCGGATTTCAAAAATGTTTACACTTGTTCTGCTTCGTCGAATAAAGAGGCTGTATACCAAATTTCATAACTCTAGCTCAAAATTTATTCTAACATTACGATGATAACAGTACTCGAAAAAGTGGTTTTTGGAATTCCGTCCGTCGGTTCGTCGGTACGTACAAGTCTCTCCAGCCTAAGCGACTTGACCGTTTTTCTTCAAACTTCGTATCCAGTTTTTTTGGTCTTATTTCTAGGCCACTTTTTGTTTTGCTTTTAGCCATGTTATTACTCGTACCTGCCATATAAAAATTATACAGAACCTTATATGCTATAAGCATATTAGTTCCAACAAAACTGCATACCCAGTTTTTCCGAGAAAATCCATATAACGGATCTTTGCATAATTGAAAGAAATTTAATTCGTATACTACTATTACCGTTTTCATGAATTCCAGTTTTGGCGGATAACGGGAAATCATTATTACTAACATGGACACCGATAACTTAAAAATAAACGTTCGTATTATCACATTTCGACATTATTTATATCATTATTAGCATCATTAATCCACATAAATATTATTGTGTATTTTGGTCAAATTGTTTAAAACGTCGGATTAACTCGCTGGGAAAGAGAAAGTTGCTTACGACCCAGTCGTGCACCCACCACTCGTTTTAATTGACATCTTACAGAACTATCATATATCTAATCTTAAGTATTCAATCAACCTAATTTTTACTATTTGAAGTTAAATGTCCTATTGAAAGTATTATAATTTTATAAGTATAGATCATCCTGCTTTGATTCATGCACATAACCTAAAAGTTCAAGTCATTTGCAGACTATGGTATTTTACATCATTGTTGCTCTATTTTGATGCTAGCTGTCACCGCTCATCAGCGATAAGAAACACAATAGATGAGATCACCAATTAATGTCTATAATTTTAAATTTTGAAACAAACCTCTTTTTAATTGTGAAGTAATTTAAACCATTTGGCGATCTAGGGTGGCGAGCGTAGACTTGGTTCGATGGAGTGATGTGTGAGTATAACTATATGGAGTATTTTAGGGACTATCTATAGTAGCTAGGTTCTGCATAGGTGATTCAATCTCAGTTGAAGAGGGGACATAGTGGGTGTCACTAACCAATTAGGCAAATCATAAAACCATAAAGTTAATGATGGACGAATGTACTGGAGAAGGGAGGACTCTCTCACTCACACTAACACCGAGATAGTGGGGCGTTGTTAAGTTTATAAAAGAAAACAATGTTAATGTATAGTAAAATATGATTGGAAATACGTGTAAAGTCACCGACCAAAACTAAATATCAGCAGTTAATTACATTCAGCTATTATATATAAATAAAAGCTGTTAATTGCTTTCGGCTAGTACACATAAAAAACGAGGTTTCCTCGATGGTAAACAGCTGAATGCAAGTCACTATCAAGATCACTGTAACATTAAAATAAAGCTTTATAACGAAAACTCAATCTTTCCTCTTCTTCTAAACGCATTTAAATCTTTTCGAATCAGTTCGCCAAACTGATCTACTTCAATTCGTGATTTTCTTATTCTATACTCCCCTAGTATAGCATTTTACGTCTGCTGGTACTGCGAGTTAATAACAGCAGGTCGATTGTTGTCACTGCCAGATGCTTCCCTCTGCTGTCCCCGACTGTTGCAATGTGGACAATTGCTGCGCTTTGATTGGATCCTGCACTGACACATTAGATGTCCAATTTTGATGCAGTTCCAGCAACGTGCTCGGGAATTGTTATTCGGTGAAACCTCCATTCTTTCACAAGAGCATTCAATGGTGGCCAATTCTCTGACTCGATGAGCTCCTTGGGATGCTTGATCAGCTGCTTCTAATGTCAGAGCATAAGCTGCGGCTTCGGCAAGTGTGCAAGTGTACTGCTAGTTGAAGTTTTGAGTAAGCCTTAGCACGAGTGAAAGCGTCCTTTGCAATCTTGTTGATAATCTATTCACCACTGTTAGGATATTACAAATGTGCTTGGCGTTCAATATTTGCTTGCAGTTGTTGAAGATTTTGCCTCTCTTCTGTGCTCTGCTATATAGCTGCACTCGATACACTTCTAACATTTGGTCATCACCAAACCACATCTCGATTGCTTTTACGATAACGTTGTAGGTGCGTTGATTGTCAATGGAGATGGTCTGCAAAAGCTCCGCAGCTGGATCACGCAAAGCCAGTGTAAGTGCGATGGCTTTTTCCTAGTCCTCCCAGCAGTTGGTCATGGCGGCAGCAGCTTTGAACTGTTTCTTATAAATTGACCATTGCGTCTGACGTCGAAAGTTGTACGCCCACACCACATTCTTATTCAGTTGCTGAGAGAGAATCCAATTTTGTTTCCATGTAATTTCAATTTCAATCGTGTTATGCTTCCCTTCGTTGATGAGCGCTGCTGCCTTAACTCCTCGATCGAAGCCTTCGAGTGTAAATCATTAACCATTTTAAGATTCAATAACAATGACCCAAATTTAAATCAAAACTAACAACTATTTGCTTTACAAATGCATAAGCAAAAAACAAAATCAGCAGTAAGCAGGTAACACTAGGAAATTTAGTTTTTCTTGATTGTAAAAATTAGTTGATGTAGATGTGCATACAATATTGATGATAAGTCGAGAGTGCTGGATGAATGATTTTTTCAAAGCCTTAAAAGCTTGGAAGTAACTGCCTGACCGGTCTCATTTTGGAAAAAATACGGCCCGATGATGCCGCCAGCCCATAAACCGCACCAAACAGTCAATTGTGCTTATTGACGAATCCACTAAGGTGAAAATGTGCCTCATCACTGAAGATGATTTTTTCGAAAATTGATAATCCACTGTTGCATTTAATGCCACCATTCTGAACATTGACGACGCTTGAAATGGTCAAGAGGCTTTAGTTCTTGAGTCAATTGCATATGCATAATGTTCATCAACGACGAGCTTGAGAGGTGCAATTGTTGGGCACGATGACGCTGCAAAACAAATCAGTAAAGAACCTACCAGATAAACCAATGCACCCCTTCATCTTTTTGTCACTATAAAAAATCAAAGCAACCAACAAACAGCTTCAACAGCTGTAAAGATCTTGTTTCTCAGTTATGATTATTCTGTTCTACCTTCCTGTGCCATTGAGAGAGAAAATTCATCACACATATGAGAGAAGGTGGATTTCTGATTTTTCCCGCTCATTTTTTGTGATACGAACGTTGTGATCCGTAGTGAAAATGTGACGACAAAATTTTATATGAGTTATATGAGTCTGGGTATTATTATATGTGTTATGAGTTAGTGTATATAAATGGTTTTTGTATGAAAAAGCATCAAACATTTTGTCGAAATGTTTAAAATTTTACGGAAAAATGTTTTTGACTGAAAACGCCCTCAAAAAATGGCGTAGCAATCGGCTAAATTAAAAAAAATGTACACTTGGAGCAACAAAAAATTATGGTACCAATTATCATCATTATAGCTCAAAATCGAAGGCCCCAAAACTAGTGACGTACTGACGGACGGCCAGACATGGCTATATCGACTCAGCTATCGATTCTGAGTCGATCCATATATTTTAAGCTATATCAAGCTCAATAATTTGTCTGTGTTACGAACTATGTATCAAAACTAGGCTACAATCCGCTCTGCGGATCGTTTAATACTTTATCCCATCCCATCCTTAACAATACCAACAAAATGTCGTCTTTTTGGCGATGAAATATAGAAAATGTCATTGTCATAACATACTGTTCTGACAGTTTATCAAAACCTTTCATGGTTCGACAAAAAACAATGATTTTCATCTGGTTATGCTATGAGGTAATATACATTGGCGATGAAATATAGAAAATGTATTGTCCAACAACTGTCGAAATCTTTTATGGTTCAATAAAAATCAACGTTTTTCGCCTGGTTATGCTATGAGTATTAGGTAATATATATAAAGGGTTATCGTATGAAAACGCCTGCAGGTAAGTGGGCGTGGTCTAAATTGTTTTATATTCCGTTGCACAGATATAATTACGGTTCAAATGAACCATTCTCAAGGTGTATGAAAATATTTATTGAACTTAAATTTAGTTTAGATATAAGTCTTGAAAGAAATATATTTAATGTATTAAGGGCCAAACCCACCGAGCAACCGAAACCGAAACTTTGTTTTTCTTTTTTTTTTTAAACTGCTAATTACTTAAAATTTGCTGCGTTTTTCAGTTAAAAATACTTCTTAAATAAAAGATATTAATAAACCACACTAATCTCATATATTTTTATTTCTTAAAGTCTTTTTATTTTTATATAAAACGATTTTATTTTTTTTCCGTACCGAAATTTTACTTTTTCATTTTGCAGTTTTGCAATTCATCGTACCGAAACTTGCATTTTTTTTTCATCGTTGTAATTTCTGTTTGCCGAAGTTCGCAGACGTCACTTTTCTGACGTTTTTTATGTCAAAGTGAATTGTTTTTTTTTTTTATTTATTCTTCTTTTTTGTGTGATGAAAAGCTAACGTGAAATAAAAATGGAAATGGAATTAATTAAAAAAATTAGAAAAGAAAATGCTGAAGCAAAAAAAAAAGCTAAAGATGCTAGTATTCAAAGAAAACAGGAATTATACAGTTTCGAGTCGAAACTAATTCTTGAAGTAGAATCTCATAAATCTATTTATGATAAAACTTGCAAAGAATATAAAAACAGGAACATAAAAGCATCTGATATCGGAAATACCGGGCCGGATACTCCTCCAATTTTGTTGAGATTCGGTAGAATTCTCCATTAATTTTTCGGTCTCGATTTAGAGGATGAATCCAATATTTTTAACGTTTTGTTCTTTTCAGCATTGCAAAATATAACGCAACATATAACAAAATTTTCTTTTTTTTATAGATCCGCATTCTGAATTCACTGAATGTCAAATGTGACGTTTGGTAAGAATGAAATGTCATAATTGAACAGAAAAATGAAAAAATAAAACGAAGTTTCGGTTTCGGTTGCTCGGTGGGTTTGGCCCTTTATTCATTGGAAATGTAATATAGGTTAAGCTTAGCAATCTGTAAGAGGTAACTATTCGCAAGTCTGGTTATGGTAATATAAACATTTCTTTTTATATAATTGAACCCACGCCCATTTTTTGTGGGCGTTTTCATACAAAAACCATTTCTTTATACTACCTCATGCATGCATAACCATGCGAAAATCGATGTTTTTTTGTCGAACCATAAACCATGTTTTGACAATGACATTTTCTATATATTATCGCCATAAAGCCGACATTTTTTGGATATTTATTTTAAGGATGAGATAGGATAGGGTATAAAACGATTCGCACAGCGGATTATAGACTTCTCATGTGTTTTTCGTTTCTGTTTTTTAAATGGACTTCAAACAATTAGAAGAATCTTTAGTAGGACTAAAAAATTGTTAACAAATTTTAAAAAAAGCTCCCAACCGTAAACGAAAAACATATGATAAGGCTACAAGTCGATCCATATACATAGAGGTATACCTAGACATTATTTCACTTTAGTATAAACTATGTATTAAAACTAATATACTCCTATGGGTTGTGTATAAACAAAATGAGCAAATTTAAACTTAAAGAAATATTAGAACTTTGGAATATTTTTATTGAACGAATAATGGCGTTTATTAGACAAAAGTCACCTGCCAAGAGACAGCTTTTCCTCGGAAGCATTTTTGTTTTAGTTTGATCTAGTTTTAAATTCATCTTGGCCGTGTTCTGGGTTTTAGTTTTTCCAAGTTAACTTTGCCGATGCACTGTTTTCTTTGGCCAATCAACCATTTTAGTCACTTAACATAACTGATGAAACAAGTCGAAAACTTAGACTTGGGCACACTGATGTGAGTGAAACAGATGATTTTTTTGACCTGTCTTACATTCTTACTCTTCTGATAAAGAATTATTATTCCGAATAAATAAAAGTTAATAGATATCCAAAAACATGCAAAAATTTAATTACGAAATAAGTGTTGAAATAGTTTAAAATGTACATTATCATTCAGTAAGATTTTTCGTTCCACTTTACCTACCTTTTTTTGCAGTTGCTTTATTGAATTTGTTAAATGCACTTTAATGAACAAATTATTGAGACATGGTTTTTTTGATTTCTTTAGCAGTTTGTATTTATTATTACATCGATAAACAGCTGTAAATCTGAGATTTAATAAATATTAAATTTAGTTTTTTTCAATTTTTTGAATTACTTCAATTTCAAATTTCGAAAAGATGCAAATCTTTTATAGGCCAGCCAACATGATACGAGGATCTTCTACAGCCGCCTTGATTTTGCGTAAGAACATTACTGCTTCACGGCCGTCAATGAGACGATGGTCATACGTAAGGGCGACATACATCATAGGGCGAATTAACACCTAATAAAAAAAATAAGAAAATATGTATATATCATCAGATTTATTCACTAGAATTCGCTAAAACACGTCAGAACGATTTTTGTTTAAATATACTACAGTGCTTAAGTATTTACGCAAAATATGCCCACATTGCTTACAAAGATGGGTCTGTGTATAAAGAAGAGTTCGCAGAATGTAAACGACTTAAAATTGTGTCATGGGTGATTCTCCGGACGTCATGGTAGACATTGCCATTTCTGGATATGTGATGAGTGATCATACTGCCCGACATTTGGACATTATAGGTCGAACCGCTATTGTGGAATATACCTATATGTAAATCGATCACAGTCTGTTGATATTGAAAACAACAGCACAGTTCGAGCGGTAATTGGTGATCACAAGTGTGTTTAAAATCATGGAACCTATGTTGAACAAATTTACTTTAGCACAACTATTCCACTTACTATTTTATGCCGATAATTTAACATTTTTTTAAAATCGTCGCTCTCAATTAGTTTAGAAGTTATTAAACATTAAAATTTCAAAAAATCCCCATACAAATAAACCATTTCTTGACATTTCACACATAGCTGAATGAAAAATAAGAAGAAGAACATTCCAATGCAGCATTGTCAGATAAAAATAATTAAAACTACGAAAATGAAAAAAAAAACATAAAAATATGAGTATGTAAAGTCGTCAGGCTGGCACCTTAGTCAACAGTTTTTTTTTTTGTTAAGGGTATCCTGGGTGGCCCGCTTAGCGGGAAAAAAGGATTTCAACTCTCTTGCTGGGGACAGTCCACGCTCACGCAAATTCGTTGCTCCGCTCAGGGTATGTAACCAATTTTCGCGCACTGCAATCTGAATTTATAACAATAAAAAAAGCCGGGTTGATTTTGTTTATGTTACAGCTGCCTCATTAAGGACACATTGCTGATGCTTCCCAATGATTGGGAACAGAAGTTGAGCTTGGGTTCGCAAGGTCATTGATCATAAATAAAACAACAAATCGTTGCGAGATAAGCGGAGTCGATATTTGCTCACTATTTGTTTATTATTGAAAAGCTTGAAGCACCCGTTCAATAAATACCCGCTAGGAGAAGGTATCAAAGATGTAATTTCTTTTCGATTTCGAAATACAAAGAAAGTCGAAGCCGCAGTCAAATTGAATAGCGAAATGCAAAAACTGCACCAGAAACGTGTGTTTTTCTCCTGACTGACTGTCCCAACGATGGCCATCGCATTGGAAAGATAATGTGAAGCAGTATTGCAATTCAGGTTTAGGTGGTTTAAAATGTCTCAATGGTTTAGCTGAACCATATTTCTCGCAGTTATCGGAACCATCTGATCGACGAAGGGGACACATGTGGTTGACTTCGATTAATTCACACTGTTTGCTTGTGAAAGGAGTGTGTGACGACTATGCAATGTTTCTGTCAGGTTATGTGCAGAATGATGAATTTTTCAGGGGCGTTAAGGGCTTGGTGAAAATAATGGATATGAATAACCATATATGGTTATCGATCCATCACATCCGAAAATGTTGAGATATTTCCAAAACGTGCCCCACCAAACGATTTTGTAATATTTTATTCGATAGGAAATATAACATGGATTAGTGGTCTGTTACACTTGGTGTTGCCTGCGTCTAATTATTTATTTAAGCATTTAATGGGTGATTTTTAAAGCGTATTTTTTTTATATGGAATAAAACACTCAAATATGCATCAAATATTTAAAAAATTGATTGTAATCGATAAATATGCCTTTTTCGAGCATTTCGGCCTGTATTCCACGAATCACGCGTGGTGTGTTATCCTGTAAGGCTTCAATTGTGCTCGGCTTGTCCACCTAGGCTAACGACTTTACATAACTCCACAAGAAATAATAATCATCTTGGCGACCAACTCACAGGGCCATTTCGAGTGATAAGCTGCTCAAGTAATTCATCCTTCACCATTTCCATTGTATCACGAGCTGTGTGGCATGTGGCACCGTCTTGATGAAACCACATGTCAACCAAGTTCAACTCAGCCAACTGGGGCAAAAAATAGTCGTGTATCATGGCACGATATTCTTGGTTGAATCTTCGTCTCCATAGCCCGTCCACGCAAACGGGACCAAAGATTTTTCGAAGGATTTTCCTCTCAAATCGACCAAGGATTTCTTCATCGGCTTTTGAGACGGTCCATGCTTCAGCGCCGTAGAGCAGGACTGGGATGATCGGAGTCTTATATATGATTTACTACTGAATTGCCTTCTTAGCCTTAAGAAACAGGGGTTGCCAAGAGTAATTCTTCGTTTAATTTCTGACGAGATGTTGTTGTCAGAGTTAATAGCGGTGCCGAGATAGGCAAAGTCGCTTACTACCTCAAAGTTATATCTGTCAATGGTGACGTTCTGTCCAATTCGTCGATGTTGTGTGCCCTTTCATGTTGACAGCATATACTTTGTCTTGCCCTCATTTACTGCTAAACCCATTTTTGTCGCTTCATTCTCTATACTAGCTATACTAGCAAACGTGGCTATGAAATTACGTTGGGTCCGACCTATGATGTCAATATTGTCGGCGTATGCTAGTAGTTTTACCGATTTTTGGAAAATTGTGCCTCTGTTTTTGGCTCTTGAGTTATGCACAGTCCTCTCAAGAATCAAATTGAAATAGTCACATGACAGCGCATCGCCTTGCATAAATCCTTTTTTGGTACCGAATGAGCAGCGAGAATTCTCCATCGTCATCCTACACAAACGGACGAGTTTGGGCGGTATACCAAAACTAGACATGACTCTGTACAGTTCGTCTCTATAAATGCTGTCGTATGCGGCTTTGAAATCGATGAATAGGACTTCTTGGAGTTTTTTTTTTAAAAACCACACTGATAAGGGCCAATCAGGTTGCTGGTAAACGGTTTCAGGCGTTCACATATTACGGCAGATAGGATCTTGTAGGCTATGTTAAGGATCGGACAAACGATGCTGAGGTTCCATTATTCAGGCATACTTTCTTTCGACCCGATTTAGCTTGAGTTGGTGGATGTTACTTACCAAGTCATCTTCGCCGGCTTAATAAAGCTCGGCGGGAAGGCCGTCATTTCCGGCAGCCTTTTTAAGCTTCAGTTTAGATATTTCTATCCTCACTTCACTCAGGTCGGGTGGTTGGTAGTTTTCGCTGTCGTTGCCAATATTTAATGGTTCGTTCTGTCTGACAGCGGAATGTTGTTCGTCATCGCCCTTTAACAGTCTGCAGAAGTGGTTCAGTATCGACTGTGTCTCAACTACGATATTTCCTAATTCATCTCGACAGGGTTCTGTTCGAGCCTTGTATACATGGCTATGACGTTTTACTTGCGAACATCGTTCCTGGAGTGGCACCTCTCTATATCCTCGATCGCGCGTTTTTCTTGCTCTTTTTTCTTCTTTCTGAAAAGCTAGTGTTCTTCCCTTCTTCTCTGCCTATAGAGCTCAACGGAAGCTCTCGTCTTCACCTGCAGCATAGCCTAGTAGGCCTCGTTCTTGGCTGCGAGCATCTGTCGGCATTCCTCATCAAACCAGGGGTTTCTTGCTGGCTTGTTGGAATCGTTGCCACTGTACTTCAACATTCGATGGTGGTGGTATGGTCTTAATCGAGAGGTTAAGGGATACGCGTTGCGCGAAGGTCTTGGCGGTATCTTGCAGTCTTTCGACATTACATTTTTTTCACAGTATTTCTAGGTTGTTGTGGCATTCTTACCTTGGCTGCAACAAGGTAGTGGCCCGAATCGATGTTAGCTCCTCGGAATTTTCGGACTCCCAAAATATTATATGCGAGCCTCTTGTATATCGCAATGTGATCAATTTGGTTGAACGTTCGTTGATCTGGAGACCGCCATGTCCCCTTATGGATATCGAGGCGATGAAACCGTGTGCTGGATAAAGTGGAATTCCGTTCCGTAGCGAACTCAATAAGCCTAAGTCTCTTCCAGACGTGTTGTCGTGTAGGTTTTGTTTTCCGACAATACTGCAAAAGATGTCTTCTCTTCCGTTTGCCTTAAAATCACCTAGCACGATTTTAACATCGTACTTCGGTAGTCGCTCATAAGTACGGTCAAGGAGCTCATAGAAGCAATACTTAGCTATATCATCTTTTTCCAAGCAGTTGAGGGCTTCCGCTAGTTGTTCGCTGGCACCTCTCCTGTTTAATTTTCTCACATTCCAGGTGCAGATTCAAACGTCGTTGTCCTTTTTTTGTTTGGCCGGGTCGTCAACAATAAAATCAGTCCTTTTCGAGGCTATTGGTTGCCTTGTAACAATTTATTTTCTCTATGGTTGGGTAGTTAACCCAAAGAACAAACCCCAACCTGGAGGTCCAGTTCCAATTTAATAGGTACCCCTAGGACACGTCGCCATCAGTATCCACTACGGGATTGAGTGCTGTCGTTGGCCTTTCGGTTCATCCGTCACCATTTCTGTTCAAGGGGCCTGGGACAGTAGGCCGGGAATTCATTCCGTGCCATTCTGACCTGGCTGTTTATGGTGTTGCTGTTTTTCGTGTTATCAACACTCGCGCTTATCGTTTAGCAAGTCAAATCCGGTTGGATGAGACCGGTACCCGATGGTTACCACTTGGAGGTTCAAAATAAGCACTTGATGTGTCGTCAGAGTTACAGCCACTGGGCATTGCCAAAATAAAGCCAATAAGATTCTACCCTTGTTCTACAACACCGAACCATCGGAGCTGTTCTATGGCCCATTTACAAAAAAATTAGACGTTGTGGTAGGTCATTCGGCTTTAATTCTTGCACAAGTTGAATTTTATAGGCTTTGGTGATAACTGCACGAATTGTATGACAACCATAATATTGCTTTTACACACAATTCCTTTGTCGTCGCACAATACGTAGCCACTTGTGTTACGTATAATTTTTTGCAAATCCGAATAGACTTTTCAAAGCAAGCTGGTGTAAAGCCTTCCTTGCTATAAATTCGTCGGTAAAATATAGTATGATTTCGTATGATCGTTCATTTTGGCGCTTCAACGTGAGACATTTACTGACACTAAAACTAACTTTAAAGTCAACAAGTGGTTCGGTTTTCAGGGTGAAGTGTGCAGTGAACTTCGGAGCAGAAGGAGAACAAAAATCTGCAATAGACATATTATGAAACCTACATCCAGAGCAGACATCTACAGAATTCTACATCTACAGGGATCAGACATCTACATCATACCGTGGAAACGTGGAAAGGGAAAAAATGGGAAGATAAGAATAAATCTCCCAAAGAGGTTTACTTTCTGGTCTAACTGACCAAGCCTTGGGAACTTTCCGAGCGTTCCAAATCACGGAAGAAAATTATCCCAAAGCACAAGGTTTAAAAACGCGACAACAGTTTTCTAATTTTATTAGAAAATACTTCGGAGTTATTTGAATTGCAGAATGTGCCGAAGCGTTCAGCACCACACATCTGGTAGACACGATCTCGGAACTCTATATCTTGCTTTTGTATCTGGGAACTGATGATAATATTTGCAACGCAATTATAATTCATATTTCCATGACTAAAGTCAATTCTGAATGTTCCGCGGTTTTCAGTAGTCGTTGTCAGTATCTCGAAGCCAGAGAAAGCGAAAACTTCTTTTCAGGTCTCAAACAAAAATGTATTTTCAAATGCAAACGACAATTAGATCGCTTTAAAACAATCTTGAAGTTTCGTTGGAGTTACCAGCCGGATGCAGCTTTGAATGTCTCGGATTGGAGATTCCAACATCAAAATGACAGATGAATATTTTAATACATCTTCGCAGATTGATCTTCTCTTAGGAGCATAAGCGTTCTTTGATCTTCCAGTCTTACAAAAATCTTCGCTGGATTGTCTCGGGTAAATGCAAGTCTCAGGTCGCATCTAAAATGTTTTACTGTCTTAGTTCAAAAGACGCCCCATTGACCGAATACGTGAAAAAAAATTTGCAGCTGGACGAAGTTGTCGGTACCGATGGTTGGAGTAACAAGCTGCATGTGAAGAAGAATTTTTGAAACGTTTCTAAATTCTTGAAAGTGGTCGCATCATGGTAAACCTACCATTCCAAAGGAATCCTGATTGCCTTGGTTCGTCATCCAGGAAATATGATGGATTTCTTTCAACAGAGCGTAGGCTGTCCAAAAACCAATCGCTAAAAATTCAATATTCTGAATTCCTAAGAGAATATGAATCGATGGGTCACATGTCAATTGTACATACACCTCCTAATTTATCGCAACCACATTACTACCTCCCTCCCCAAAGTGTTATCAAGCCAGATAGCACATCTACGAAGATAAGGGTGGTATTCGATGCGTCATGTTGCACGTCATCGCAAATTTGGTCTAATGAAATTCTGGTGGTTGGACCGACAATTCAGTCAGATTACGACTGCGTAAAAATGCACTCACAGGACACATCAAAATGTATCGACAAGTTCTCGTTCATCCATTGGATAGACAATATCAATACATCTTATGGAGGGAAAATGAACAAACACCATCATCAGTTAAATATCAGTTAAATACAATAACGATGATAATTCGTCAGCTCCATTTTTAGCCATTAGATGGCTTCGCTTCTTAAGCGATCGGTTCGCAGAAAGTCATCATATGGTACTTTGTCAGCTCCGTTTTCAGCCATTAGATGTCTTCGCTTCTTAAGCGAGGTACAACTTGGGACTCAGGAAGAAATACATTTTTATTTTCGTACAAACCAAGTAAGATCTGCTCAAAGTTTACGAAACAATCTATATTATCAATTTCATCGACTCTACTCTTGAACAGAGATGGTGGCGGATAAACCGAAAGGACAACGGCAGCGCTCAATCCCGTAGTGGATAAAAATTGGAACTGGCCCTCCAGGTTGGGGAGTGTGCTATGGGTAACTACCCACACCTATAAAAAAAAATGGTACGAAGCAACCAATACTGCCATCCAGGAAATATGATGGAATTGGACGGGCCAAAAGGAAAAACTGTGACATCTACTACGGACCGTCTTATAGTGAGCAGAAACAGCGACTATTCGGATTTGTTTTATATGTTATGTTAACTGTTACAAGTGCCAGACTTAGGCAAGAAGTCTTCTGTTTCCAAGACATTAGCGAAAGCATTGTTATAATTCGCATCAAGGCCAAATTCGCCAACGTTAGTCTGGTAACGGACTTAGGGTAATGGACTTCGCTAAGGGACGAAATGCTGTTATAGCCATTAGCCTGCACACGGTTTCCTCATCTCGATATCAATAAGGGGAGATAGCGGTCTTAAGATCAATTTGGTTGACCGTTCCTTCAACCAAATTGATCTTAAGACCATTGCCATAGAAAAGGGAAACGCATCCAATTTTTTGGATGTCCGAATAATCCGAGGAGCTAACATCAACTCGGACCACTACCTTGTTGCAGCTAAGGTAAGAATGCGGATATCCAACACGCCGCAAAAATGTAATGTCGAAAGACTGCAACCTCAAGAGACCGCCAAAACCTTCGCAAAACGCGTATCCCTTAACTTCTCGATTAACACCATGCCACCAGCATCGAATGTCGAAGAACAATGGCAACGATTCCAACAAGCCATTAGATCAGCCGCAACTTATGTGCTAGGTTTCTCGCTCCCACAAGCAAGAAACCCCTGGTTTGATAAGGAATGCCGGCAGATGCTCGCAGCGAAGAACGAGGCCTACAAGGATAAGCTGCAGGTGAAGACGTGAGCTGCCGTTGAGCTCTATAGGCAGAGAAGAAGGGAAGAACACCGGCTTTTCAAGCAGAAGAGAAACAGCAAGAAAATCGCGCGATCGAGGATATAGAGAGGTGCCAATCTAGGAACGACGTTCGCCAGTTTTACCAAAGTGTAAAACGCAAAGCCAAGAATACAAGTCTCGAAGAGAATCCTGTCAAGATAAGCAAGGAAATATCGTAGTTGAGACACAGTCGATGCTGAGGATATGAATGAACTACTTCTGCAGTCTGTTAAAGAGCGATGATGAACAACATTCCGCACTCAATATTGGCAACGACAGCGAAAACTGCCAACCACCGGGAAGTAAGGTACCAATATCTAAACTCAAGCTTAATGGGGCTGCCGGAAACGACGGCCTTCCCGCCGAGCTTTATAAAGCTTGGTTAGAAACATCCTAAGACGAACTATGCAGAGCCATGTATAGTTTAGGTATACCGCCCAAACTCGTCCGTTTGTGTAGGATGACGATGGAGAATTCTCGCTGCTCCATCAGGGTCGGAAATGACCTCACCGACACATTCGATACCAAAAAGGATTTAGGCAAGTCGATGCGCTGTCATGTGCCTTCTTCAATCTGATTTTTGAGAGGATGGTGCAAAACTCACGAGCCAACACCAGAGGCATACGCTGACGATATTGACGTATCGATGTAGCCACGTTTGCTAGTATAGAGAAGGAAGCGGCAAAAATGGGTTTAGCAGTAAATGAAGGCAAGACGAAGTATATGCTGTCAACACGAAAGGACACACAACATCGACGAATTGTACAGAACGTCACTATTGACAGATATAACTTTGAGGTAGTAAGGCACTTTATCTATCTCGGCTCCGCTATTAACTCTGACAACAACATCTCGTCAGAAATTAAACGAAGAAATACTATTGCCAACCGCTGTTTCTTCGGGCTAAGAAGGCAATTCAGTAGTAAAGCCCTCACTCGAACTACTAAGGAGATATTATATAAGACCCTGATTATCCCAGTCCTGCTCTACGGCGCTTAAGCATGGACCGTATCAAAAGCTGATGAAGAAATCGTTGGTCGATTCGAGAGGAAATGTTTTCGAAAAATCTTCTATACAGTTTGCGTTGACGGGTTATGGAGACGAAGATTCAACCAAGAACTATACGAGCTGTATAGGTGTATATAGCGACATGCCCCTGGTCGAAAAAACTCCGCATTGGACGTTTAAGATGGCTATGACATATAGAACGAAAGGACACCAGGACGCCAGACGTTGGACGCAGTAGAGGAAGACCTCGCCTTAAATGGCGCGCACAAATAGAAACCGACCTCAGCTAACTTGCAGTGCGCAACTGGAGGCAGTTAGCTAAGGACCGGACAAACTGGAGAGGCATGTTGGTTGAGGCCCAGGTTCATTCCGGATTATAGCGCCACTTAAGTAGGTAAGTTACATTGGGCTTTCGCGCAAGAGTAAGCTCCCACCGGTTAAATTTCATGTTTGTCGGTTAGACGGGTGAGGAAGGAGCAAAGTTTTAGCACTAGGGATCAATTTTTCATCCAAAATTAAGTGGTTGACGAGTTGTAATCTACCAACACATGCATGTGTTTCAGACAGTTGTGATATTTTAAAAAAAATGGTGGCTAATTCTAGGTAAATCGAGTTAAATGAAACAAAAAAAAACGAGAATATACTAAATATTATATACGCAAAATAAATCGTTACCAATCAGTTTTAATTGTTTTTGTTTTATATAAAAAAAACTAAAAACAAACCAGGACAGTACACATACATATAATGTTTGTTTTTATATTACACAATATTCAACCGGTTGAACATATTCCCATGTGTTTGGAAAGTAACCGTAATAAAGTAACCAGCATTCTCTTGTTCGCAGGCCCATTTGTATTTTAATGCCAAGTAATTTTATGCGTGCAGTTAGAACCGATCACCACTTGAAAGTTACACGTACATTCACAAAACAAACACCATTAAAGAAGTAATAAATTCAACACTTGTAAATCTAAGTTGAGTTGAGAAAAAGTCACTCCATTTTTAATACTTTTCATTTGTTTGGCAGTTATTTATTTTTCTCATGCGGAATAAACGTTATGATCCACTGATGCCAAATATCGTAACTTTCTTTTTTTTTGTGACTTTTGCAGTGGATTAAGAAATAGAGACAACTTGCAGAATTGCAACGCTTGCAGACTTTACATGTGTTCGCTACAATTTAATACTTTGTGTTCTATTTTTTCTGCAAGGATGGGAGTTACCGCTAATAATAGAAACGTAACTAGAATGACGCAATTGATATGTAAATATTTAAGCTCGAAATCGGTAATGATGCTGCATTGTTACAAACTTAAAATGTCTATTAGGATAAACCCATTAGATTTAAAGTATGCTAGATGTTGGTTGGGTTTTTGATTAATAAAAAAATGTTTTAATTATTACACTACCTCTACTCATGTTACCCTTAATGAATATTAATGTGAGTTTACCTGGCCTTTAACGGCAATCGGTCGTTCGAAAGTACCATGCATTCCTAATATAGAACTTTGTGGCGGATTTATAATTGGTGTGCCCATTAAGGACCCAAAAACTCCACCATTGCTTATTGTAAATGTACCGCCATCCATGTCTTCTACAGCGATTGCACCTTTTTTTGCCTTTTCGCCTAAAGCAGCTATCGCGATTTCAATATCAGCGTAGTTCATGCCCTCCACGTTTCGTATAACTGGAACCACCAAACCCTTGGGAGTTGCAACTGCAACAGAGATATCGACGAAGTCTCGATAAACTATTTCCTGAAATAAAAATATCAAAAGATTTTTAAGTAAATTTAACTTGTCTACTAGTGTTTTTTATAAATTATAAAATTGTTAACAAGGATAATTGTAATGATATAACACAGTTTTATATTAATGTACCAGCTATCCCGGCCGGCGTTGTCTTGTCACGGCAATGAATTTTTTAATTGCATGAAAAATATATATAACGAACGTTTTTTTTTTTTTTGAGGTATAGAACTTTAATTTGGCAACACTAATTTAACGGGCGGCCATTTTGTCAGCTGTCAAGTGATTTATTATACCCTATCCCAAAGGGGTATATTAGTTTTGATACACTGTTTGTAACATAGAGAAATAATTTCGCTAGATATACCTTAAAGTATATGGATCGATTCAGAATCGAAAGCTGAGTCGATTTAGATTTAGTCCATACGTCACAAGTCATATCTAGACAATACTAATGTCTATAATTCGCCTATACAAAGTTGTTTGTCACGCCCACTTTTGGGGGAAGTTTTCATTAAAAACGGTTTTCGGTAAAATTTTAAATAATTCCAAAAAATTGTTGGTTATGACAATATAAACATTTGGTTTATGTATCATTTTAACCCAAAAAACTATTTGTATACACTACCTCATAGCATAACAAGCCGAATAACGTTTTTTTTTCGAACCATAACAGATCTTGATAAACTGTTTAAAAAATATCTTGTTCCTATATTTCATTTCCATAAAGCCCACATTTAGGTGATACATATACATAGATCGTAGCCTTCCTATACGTTTTTTAGTTTGGTTTGGCATTTCAACATAAATTGATTGACGTCTGAACAACGATTCCAAATTGCGCGCTATGTCCATTTTACGGTCAACATAATCGTCCTTCAGAGCAATTAATTCTATTAAGTAGGGAACGTTTTCCGCTCTCTCTCATATATATCCCGACAGAACACGGCAGCACTTTACTAAAAAGTACTTAAAATAATACGATCCAGGTATACGTATGATAAAAAAAAATAATAAAAAGTAGTATATATATATATGAATATATATATATAAGATGGTTGGGTGTTGTAGAAGGGGGTAGACCCTGCTTGGCTTTAACTTGGCAATGCCCAGTGTTGTAACTCTGACTACACATCAAGTGCTTATTTTTTACCTCCAAGTGGTAACCATCGGGTACTGGTCCCATCCAACCGGATTTGACTTGCTAAACGATATTCGGACAACAGGTTGTCTAGGAATTTCAAGGGATAGTCAGGCCCCTTAACAGAGATGGTGGCGGATGAACCAAAATCCCAACGGCAGCGCTTAATACCGTAGTGGATACTGATGGCCCCGTGTCCTAGGGGTATCTAATAAATTGGAACTGGCCCTCCAGGTTGGGGGTTGTGCTTTGGGTTAACTACCCAACCATGGAAAAATCGAACGGTTACGAAGCAACCAATAGCCTCGGAAAGGACTGATTTTATTGTTGACGACTCGGCTAAACGAAAAAAGGACAACGACGTTCGTATCTGCACCTGGAATGTGAGAACATTAATTACCACCACTCCTGCAAGCGAAAACTACCGGAAGCCCTAAACTGCTACAAAGCAGACATAACTGTCATCCAAAAAATACGATGGGATGGGCCGGGCAAAAAGATAATGAAAAACTGTGACATCTACTACGGACAGTGTTATAGTGAGCAGAAACAGCGACTATTCGGATGTGGATTTGTTATAAGTGCCAGACTTAGGCAATAAGTCTTATATTTCCATTCGAACGCATTGTAACATGATCCGCAACAAGGCCAAATTCGCCAACATTAGCCTTATATGCGTCACGCCCCAACGGAGGAAAAAGATGGCGGTCTCCAGATCAACGAACGGTCAATCAAATTGCAGATGAAGACGAGAGCTGCCGTTGAGCTCTATAGGCAGAGAAGAAGGGAAGAACACCGGCTTTTTAGAAAGAAGAAAAAAGAGGAAGAAAACTCGCGATCGAGGATATAGAGATGTGCCACTACAGGAAAGATTTTCGCAAGTTTTACCAAAGTGTAAAACGTCAAAGCCAAGGATACAAGGCTCGAACATTATCCTGTCGAGATGAACAAGGAAATGTCGTAGTTGAGACACAGTCAATGCTGAGGATATGGAAGAACCACTTCTGCAGACTGTTAAACGGCGATGACGAACATCATTCCGCTGTAAGGCAGAACGAACCATTCAATATTGGCAACGACTGCGAAAACTGCCAACCACCCGACCTGGGTGAAGTGAGGATAGCAATATCTAAACTGAAGCTGCCGGAAATGACGGCCTTCCCGCCGAGCTTTATAAAGCCGACGGAGATGGTAAGTAACATCCACCAACTCATAAGCCGAATCTGGCCTGAAGAATGGAACCTCAGCATCGTTTGCCGATCCACAAAAAAGGAGACCGTCTAAACTGCGCCAACTACAGAGGCATAAGTCTCCTCAACATAGCATACAAAATTCTATCTGCCGTAATATGTGAACGCCTGAAACCGTTTACTAACAACCTGATCAGTATGGTTTTAGGCCAGGAAAGTCACAACCGACCAAATCTTCACACTTCGGCAGAACCTGGAAAAAAACCAAGAAGTCCAAATCGACCTATTCATCGATTTCAAAGCCGCAAACGACAGCATTTATAGAGACGAACTATACAGAACCATGTCTAGTTTTGGTATACCGCCCGAACTCGTCCGTTTGTGTAGGATGACGATGGAGAA
Source organism: Rhingia rostrata (assembly GCA_949824845.1). Classification (NCBI taxonomy): domain Eukaryota; kingdom Metazoa; phylum Arthropoda; class Insecta; order Diptera; family Syrphidae; genus Rhingia; species Rhingia rostrata. The sequence goes on from OX463756.1 coordinate 102,901,417, forward strand.
TTCTCGCTACTCCATCAGGTTCGTAAACGAACTCACCGACACATTCGATACCAAAAAAGGATTTAGGTAAGGCGGTGCGCTGTCATGTGACTTCTTCAATCTGATTCTTGAGAGGATTGTACAAAACTCACGAGCCAACACCAGAGCCACGATTTTCCAAAAATTGGTACAACTACTAGCATACCCCGATGATATTGACATCATTGGTAGGACCCAATGTGATGTTATAGCCACATTTGCTAGGATAGAGAAGGCAAAGGAATGGGTTTAGCAGTAAATGAGGGCAAGACGAAGTATATGCTTTCAACACGAAAGGACACACAACATCGACGAATTGGACAGAACGTCATAATTGAGGTAGTACGGGACTTTGTCTATCTCGGCTCCGCTATTTACTCTGACAACAACATCTCGGCAGAAATTAAAAGAAGAATTTCTCTTGCCAACCGCTGTTTCTTGGGGCTAAGAAGGCAATTCAGTAGTAAAGCCCTCACTCGAACTACTAAGGAGATATTATATAAGACCCTGATCATCGCAGTCCTGCTCTACGCCGCTGCAGCATGGACCGTCTTAAAAGCGGATGAAGAAATTCTTGGTCGATTCGAGAGGAAAATTCTTCAACAATCTTCGGTCCCGTTTGCGTTGAAGGGCTATGGAGACAAAGATTTAACCAAGAACTATACGAGCTGTACCGCGACATGCCCCTGGTCAAAAAGCTCCGCGTTGGACGTTTGCGTTGGCGGGCTATGGAGACGAAGATTCAACCAAGAACTATACGAGCTGTACAGCGACATGCCCCTGGTCAAAAAACTCCGCATTGGACGTTTAAGATGGCTAGGACATTAAGAACGAAAGGACACCAGGACGCCAGACGTTGGACGCAGTAGAGGAAGACCTCGCCTTAAATGGCGCGCGCAAATAGAAACCGACCTCAGCAAACTTGCAGTGCGCAACTGGAGGTAGTTAACTAAGGACCGGGCAAATTGGATAGGCATGTTGGTTGAGGCCCAGGTTCATTCCGGACTGTAGCGCCACTTAAGTAAGTAAGTATATATATGTATAAATAAATATATATATCTACACCCCCTATTAATAAAAAATCGCTATCCGCTTCTTAATACACGGGTTTTAAGGTTTTGGGGATTTTAGATATTTCGGATTCTGATTTATCATAAAAAATCGTGTATTGGTGATAGTTTTAAGTCGTCTTACGAATGATATGATCCCATCAGTAGGCATTTCATACATTTGGAAAACTATATTAGTGCGGTCTTAAAAATGTTGTGTAAGTCCGTAGGCTGTTAATATAAGTGTCGCTTCGTAACAGACAATGGACCGCATCATATCGGTGATCGTGGCAACTATCTAGAGTATGACAGTCAGTGTTCATAAAAAGTTGTTTTTATGAGAAGAAGTTGGCGGGTACAAGTTACTTATTATCTGTTACCCCGCTTTTAGAGTATCATAGTAAACAAAATATTCCACTGATTTTTTGACATGTTGTTGGTTCATTAAGTGATTTTCAATAAATATTTTAATATTATACAACAATCAGTTTGTGACCAGTGGTCGACTTGCTCTATGTTAACATTTTTTGCCACGCCTACTTTTTGGGTCGTTTTCAGTAACAAATATTTTTGGTAAAATTTCTATAAATTTAAAAAAAAAAAACTTTTTATGCGTCCATAGATCATTTCAACCCATGGCTGTTTTTGGGGCGCTTTCATACGTAAATCTTTTGTATGCACAAGCAATCGAAAAACTATATTTATATAGCAACATAAATATTATATACTAGCTGAACCGGCAAACGTTTTTTTTGCTTCAAATTTTAAAACGTATTTTTGAATGACCATTTATATTTAGATAGGCTTTTATAGGCAATTACATACAATGACCACTGGATATAAAAAATTTAGATTAAATAAATCCTTTTTTCGATTGCTTTGCTGAAATATAATTTTGTTCCTTGCAATGCATTATGATATTTTGTTTTGTTGTCTGGCGCGTAAGCAAATAATGCTGATGGTGCTCCGACACGGAAACAGGCGACACACAATTGACCATATGAGAAGCATGGATTTTCAAGGTTAAGGGTCCTGTTATAGCTATCGTTGAACAATTTTATTGATTTTCTGCGAAATCTTTATTGCAAAATTGAAATATTTTAGAACAATCTTGTTTTAAAATTCAAAAGTTTTGTTTTGACACCAACTAGCAAATGATTTAATTTATAAAAAATGAGGTTTTTAATTATAGCTATAACTGGATTCTAATGTCGCAAGCACAAAAAGATTGCCCTTGAGATTTGTTAATTGTCATTGCGAATGCAAGTCGGAAACTGCAAGCGTTTAGTGGAATGGAAAGTCAGTCCGAACCATTGGGGTTCGTGTTATCACAACATCTTCTCCTTGCAATTCCCTTTAAGTATTGTTGTTCGATAACATTGTTCATCAGCTTTTTCACCACAAGCTGAGTGCCATTACAAAGACGTGGTTAGTTTATATTTTATAATATCATGATTACAGATCCGACTTTCAGTTGATTGTGAGGTGGTAATTCGGGTAGTCCCAGCTAGTTTACAAACTCGGTTGGATAGTTTTCAATATCATCTTGGAAAGTAATGGAATCCACCAATTTCTACGTCACCAATTAGCGAGAAATGTTTTTAGCAGCGAATTTAGCACGTTCGATCAACCAAACATGATTTTTTGATGTTCAGATTTTGATTTGGGAAGCTGACACAAAGTTCCGAGAAATTGAATACTGCCGACGGAAACGTCAACAAAATATCAAAATCGGTCAAGGCGTTTATCGATTTCAGTAATATCAAAAAATGAGAGATGAAGAAAGTGAAATTGTCTTCCTAGAATCGGAAGTCACTGCACATGTTTACCTACGGGTTTGCAAAATGTATTAGAGCCTTCTGCGCTGGAGCATTTTGGTGACACTTGCATATTCGTTTTTCAACAGGACTATGCCACTTGCCATACATCCAAAATTGTAAGTAAATAGGCTAGAGCTTTTATGAATAAAAATAATGTTTGCATTTTTATACTCTGTCTGATAAGGGTTTAATTGTTTTGACGAAACTTGAAGTTTGTAACATAAACAAATAATTTCGATAGTTATACCTAAAAGTACATATATAGATCGACTGACTCAGAATCACCAGCTGACTCCATCGAGCTAAGTCGACTATGTTACAAACTTGATGTCCAAATAAATGTACTCCTATGAGATAGGGTACAAACATACATATTCCAATCCATCTTAAATTAAAAATGGGCCTGTCCAAGGACTTCATATCAGTGAAATATTTATACCAAATGAGATTGTCAGAATATATTAAATAGACACTGTATCGAAATTCCCTTTCGTTTGACCAAAAGCGACGTTTTTTCTGAAAGTATACTTGACCGTGAGTGGATTTCTAAAATATTAATTCATGAACAGAGAGCTTAGTTAACAAAATTTATTATCGAAGCTCAACATTTTCGGTTTGACCAATGTCTCCTCAGAACTATAAAAGGAAACATCATAAACCAAAAATTTATGGGAAAAAAAAACATGATTACAAACTTTAGCATACCATCAACCTACGCAACCCAAATCCAACAATCCCCACGAGGGATTCGCACTCGTATGGCATATGCTACAATCGTTTTTAGAGAAAAATTCCCCAAGAAGTGGGCTTGTTTAAAATAATTGACATTAAAAATATTTAAGTATTAAAAGGTATTGAATTCGTTTAAAATGTTACCGAAACAGTTTTAAGACTTAAAACGCCCCAAAAAGTAGTCATTATGGTTCTTTGATAGTGACGTGGATGCTACTGCGGAAACGAACACCATTCTTCGGGGTAATCCTTTATCCCTCACTGGGATAAATCAAACCGAAGGTAAACTGGTGGTATGACTCGAGCTTTAAAGAGGCTGTTAAGGTGAAAGAGTTATGTGTTCGGTCATACAAGTCATACAGGTGTAATTGAATACTATCAATGTTGTGGTTATAATCATGTGTCAAAAATACTGCAAAAAAGTAAGACGTGTATACAATGTTCTGTCTAACTTGTGTTAGTTTTAAAGCAACTAATAAACGTTTAAATCTTAAATTGAATGTTGCACACACTGCAAATCATCCTAACAACCCTGTGTATATATAAATATCCAACCTATGAAAAAGTACCTGCGGAAAATAAAACCACAAAGATCACCAACATGGTGGACATAAGAGCTTCAAAGCATCAGAAAGGAAACTAGAAAACTTTATAATGCAACAAGAAGTTGACATTCAGATACCGACTGATGCCTTTAACAGCAGGAATTTATTTATTAATTCCTTTTATAAGACTAACTTGCACGAATTCAAAAGCGCTGTCAATAATGCAAAACGCACCTATTGGCGTAACTTGAAGAAAGCACTACTGAATTATACAGGCTTAGAAAAATAATCGCCAAGGAACCGATTGTACCAGGTTACCTCAAGCTCCCCAATGGGGACTGGATACAGTCCATCCTTGAATTCCTAACACATCTACTGGAAACCCACTTAATAGGATGTGACTCATACCCGGTAGGACTTTAGACCGAACCGACTATAATGGTAACCCTTTGATAACAAAAACGGAGGATATGGTGCACAAAGAATCAGTCGGGCAATTGACTCGTTATCTCCCTACAAATCTCCAGGGATTGATGGTTATATCCCGATTATGCTTCTAAAATCGAACACTGCGTAACAGCATTCCTAAACAAATTGTTTGTTTAAAATTCTGTTTGTTCCTAGGTGCTAAAGGGAAGTAAAGGTAGTCTTTGTAGATGAACTTATATTTATTTTTGTTAAACTTGTTTATTAAATTTTAATGAATAATTATTCTATTTTTGCTTGTTTTTTTTATTAATTTTTATATATGCTGTTGCATATTAGTTTTAAAAAACAGCGTACCCAGTTTTTTTTTCGATAAAATTCATAAAACGGATTTTTGCATTTAGGCCATATAAACAAACAAATTTGTCAATTTCTTGCAAACTTTTTTGCCAATTTATGCTGAACAGGTTCCAGCAGGGATTCTAGTTAAGTTAAGATTGATGGTTATTACATGGTTATACAGGAGGCATAGTGATATACGTTAAGACAAAGAGAAGACAAGGTAAACCAAACAAAAATTCAATTCAAATACAATGCACTCAGTGTATTCGCCTGCTGCAAGAGCAAAATAATTTGTTTGAATTCGAAAAGCGTTTAATTACTATGAAAGTGCATTATAGCAAAAAAAAATATTTTCTTCAAATTTTAGTATATAAAAATATTTCCCAAAATGTACATATGTGTATAAGTAATTAAGTATATCATATCTTTGGGAATATATTACATATATAGTTGTATACAAAAAATCTATTAATAGACACTGAGTACACTGAGTATTGTAAGTGGGATTAATGAATACATATTCACTTAATTCGTTTCGTTTGAAGGGTATGAATGTCTCACTCATACCATCATAGAGACAGGCGAGAGCCGATTTATTAACTTTTGGCGTGAATCACACTGAATCACCCGTTTTGAATGCAATCGTGCAACTTCCTAGTTTCTACTTGTGTGCGCCACTTTAGGCGAGGTCTTCCTCTACTACGTCTGTCGCCTAGCTGTGAATCGAAGGCTCTGCGAGCCGGAGTATTGGTGTCCATAGAGCAGGACTGGGATGATGAGGGTCTTATATAGGATCTCCTAAATAGTTCGAGTGTGACTTTACTACTAAATTGCCTTCTTAGCCCTAAGAAACAGCGGTTGGTAAGAATAATTCTTCATTTCTAAGGAAATGTTGTTGTCAGAGCCGAGGTATACAAAGTCCCGTACTACTTCAAAGTTATGTCTGCCAATGGTGACGTTCTGTCCAATTTGTCGATGTTGTGTGTCCTTTCTGGCTGGCATTACTTCTAAACCCATTTTTGCCGCTACCTTCTCTATACTAGCAAACGTGGCTATGGCATCGCGTTGAGTCCGAACAAGACCGACCAAACAATATCGTCGGCGTATGCTAGTAGTTGCATCGATTTTAGAAAGATTTTGATTCTAGTGTTGACACAGGAGTTTTGCACAAGCCTCTCAAGAATCAAATCAAATCAAATTATTGCCCCCTTCGAGTTATGGGTTAGAATATACCCGAGGTAAGTCATGCCTGTCGTAGAAGGCGACTAAAATCCACTCCCGTATACCGAGTTTAAAGTGTGTACAAAAAAAAATGCAATGAATAAAACGAAAAGATGTAATACCCCAGGTGGCAATCTAGTTTCACTGCAAAATCCACCCTCTTCGGAGGTCGGCTCTACGGATTCTGGGGAGAGCCAATTTCCTATTACAATTTTTTCGAACTAGGCTAAACAAAGTCGAACTGCTCTGCGAAGAGCTTCGGAAAGAAATTCTCCACCTTAAGGATGAAAACATGACTCTAAAGAGTTCATTAAAATTAAGTAATTAACAAAAACCGAGTGCAAACTGCCCGGTTATATCAGGATACCATACCGACGAAGAAGAACTCAGTCACGAAATCGACTGGATTCTAAAGAAAAGATTACATTTTTGAAATAAAAACAATAATGAATATTGTTGTAAAAATCAAACCAATGCGTAAGGGTTCAAAATTAGTTCCTCAGTGCAAGCGCTGCCGAGGATATAATCATACGCAAACTTATTGTCAGAAAGAGCCGCGGTGTGTAAAATGTGCCGGGAATCATCTGTCGGTAGATTGCGGGTCAGGAGTTTTCTCCTGCTATTTGCATTAATTGTAAAGCGATCTCGCAAGTTACCGCGGCTGCGAAGTAGCTAAAGTGTTGCAAATAAGACGGATGAAATTTACTAATAAAATTTCACAGAAATTAGATTTAATTAAGAAAAAGTCTAAAATTTCGCCTAAACTTATCTCAAAGCCAAAGCAGGCAACGATCGAAAAACAAAAAATTAAACAAATACCTCGGCCAACAGAAATACGATCGGATCTTGTACATCCAAAACCAAATGTACTAACTTATGCCCAAGCTACAGTACCCGATAAAAATATTTCACCAGACCCCCTTTCCAACGTTTTTTCGATTATTCGTTCAAAACTTGAGGAACAAAGCGAAACGAATAAACTTATTTTCGACAGGCTAGTAATGCTAAAATAGTATTCGCAACAGACGTAATCTACCTTTAACATGAATAGATTTCTTAAAATTCTTACTTGGAATGACAATGGCCTTTGCAGACACTTGGAGAACTTGAATTTTTTATGCAGGAAAAAGATATGAAAGTCTGTTTAATATCCGAAACTCATGCAAAGAGTAATTCCCACTTAAAGGTTTAAGGTTATTTTGATTATCATGCTCTACATCCATCAAACAAGTTTAGAGGTGGAGCATCACTATATATAAGAGAGTGTATCGAACATTCGCTTGATTTTACATTAGAAGTCGAAACAATGCAAGTTTGCTCTATACAAGTCAAAAGCAGAAAATCCTTTCTGAAGATATCTTCTATTTACTGCCCACCACGATGCAAGGTAGACAAAAATTGACTTTGAAAACTTGGTGAATTCCCTTGGACAGCGTTTTGTCATCGGAGGTGACTTTAATGCAAAATATACATTCTGGGGATCTAGATGCGTATCACAGAAAGGTAGGATGCTTTACGATGCTGGTAGAAAGTATAATACCAAATTTTATTCTGCGGGAAAACCAATTTACTGGCCAACTATTGTTACCAAAATACCGGATTTGATCGATTTTTTCATCGTAAAAGGTATTCCGTCCAATCGAATAAAAGTTGAGGAATGCTTTGATCTATGCTCTGATCATTCTCCGATCATTCTAACAACGAGCGAGTCTATCATTAGAAATGAAAACCCACCCAGACTAACAAACGGAAAAACCAACTGGGAAGGCTTCAAAAACGATATTGAAAGTAATATTCGACTGGGTGTATCGCTTAGATCCCCATTAGAACTCAAAGTCGCAGTTGACTCCTTTACCGATACTGTTTAAAAAACAGAATGGAATAATACTCCTCAACAACGCAAAATAGAAAGATATAGTAATACCAAGTACCCATGGGAAATGGTTATACAAAAAATAAAAGCTCGAAAAAGATGGCACCAAACTCGTGCCCCACAAGATAAAACCCATCTCAATCGGTTCAGTAACATGCTATCAAATTCGATTAAAATATTTAAAAACCATGCAGTAGAAACTTATCTGCAAAGCCTAACCGCTGGAAAAGAATCGAATTGCTCGCTTTGGAAAGCAATTAAAGTCATAAAACGACCAAAAAACGCATCGTGTCTTTTAAGATTTCCACCACCCACGGAAAAAAAAATTATAGAAGTTACGTGAATATGCATCGCCTTGACTAAATCCGTTTCTGGTATCGTGAGGTCGTTTCAGAGCCTGATGGAGCAGCGAAAATTCTCTATCTTTATCCCCCAATAGGTTGGGGGTATCGATTGTGAAGTGTGAAGATTTGGTCGGTTTCCAGGCCTAAGACCACATTTTTAAGTGCAGATCAGGTTGTAGGTAAACGGTTTCAGGCGTACACATAGATATGATCTTGTAGGCGATGTTGGGGAGACGCATACCTCTGAAGTTGGCGAGGTTCAGAGGGTCCTCTTTTTTTGTGGATCGGGTGGTTCCATTCTTCAGGCATATTCGACCAGATTTGGCTTATTAGTTGGTGGATGTTACTTACCAAGCCATCTCCGCCGGGTTTATAAAGCTTAGCGGGAAGGTCGTCATTTCCAGCAGCCTTATTAAGCTTGAGTTTATATATTGCTATCCTCATTTCACTCTGGTCGGGTGGTTGGCAGTTTTTTATCGTGCGATACTTTGGTTGAGTTGTATTCAATGCATTTTACTTGTAAAATTTTTCGTAAAATTTGTGCTTATATTTCGATGCTCATTCGCGATATAAGGCGGTTGAGAGTTGTGCAAAGCCAAGTAAAAGATTCTCAACAAGACGATCCAAACTTAATCTGCTATTTAATATTTGAAGATTGGTTCGCCTTCTCGCAGTCAGATAACGTTAGTTGTCAAAATACACAGTGCGCTCTTTTTCACTTTTGGTTGCAAAAATCATAAGTTGAAATATTTTGGTACTTATTATTAAAATAAAGGTTAAACGCACAGCTACCAATTTTGTAAGTTTTAAAAAATGGGTACACAGTGTTTCAGAATCCTATGTTTAAATATATCTTTTATCAATTGGTTATGTGTGAAAACAGTTTGTTTAAAATACAAAGCTTTTTCAAAAAACTGCAAAAGTATTGGTATGGAAACTGCAAAGATTATATGAAAGAATGTTTTTTATTCACTTATTTAACTTTCGATCAAGAATATATTTGTTTAAAAATTGGTTTGTTTATAGATTTGAAGTTAAAAACTGATTAAAAAGTTGGGCCACTGCGACCATTTTCTTTCAACGAAACACAAGAAATGTCAATCGGTAAAATGGGTTCCAAACTCAAAAATACAAAAAATTTTTTTCAGCGAATCCTGATGTTGAGTAGAATGTACTGTCTAACGCAACTCAATCTTACTTCGTATAAAAATCTTAAGTCATTTCCATCCACTTGTTGTATTTGTAATCCTGTGTAAAATCTTACTTGATAGCGAAACAAAAACACGCCTATAGATACAACAAAAAAAAACTTAATCCTCAAAAACAATTAGATTCATCCAAATGTCGGAAGACCCGAATATACCAAACGAATCCTATAAGTCAATTCAGTCCTTTTCTATAATGAATATGCCAAATACACTGATAAGAAAGGTAACAAGAAGAATACAGTGAGCAGTGATGGTCATAAACGGTTTCCAACACAGCAACATTCGTCAGAGCTGGTATTTTTCAATGTAACATTCTCAAAACAAGAAGTCGCGCACTTAACTTTTAGGACTCCTTCATCAAATAAAATCTGCCTCAACAAGAGCAGAAATAAATATAGAAGTCAAACGGTTCCCAGGATGTAGAAAAATAATATCCGATCCGCCGTCAATAAGTGTACAGAGTTGTACATATATGACCATTGTACAATGTACAGGTGCTCTAACTAACCATCTCCGCGAAATGGTGAATTGGCATAAATAAACTTATTTTTTTGTTTTTTTGATCAAAGAAATTGACATTTAGTTTCGAAGTCAAAATAAAATTGGTTGAATTTTCATACATTTCATTGATTGCAGTGGAGTACACAGCTTTGCAATGTTGAAAAAACATCAAATAAAAATATTATAACTCAAAAAAACTGTTGGGATAAAAGCTCGATTTTTTTACGATTACGTGCATAATGTTAGTCAACAATGCATAAACGTTGATGTATGGGGGCACACTGCCCCTGCAACCATCATGCTTGTGGTCAAATTTGGAGACGTGAAACATGAATATTAAGAAATTTTGCATTTACCCAACCTCCCAACCTACACCAAATCCGACAATGTGCCCAAGCGATTAGGCAGCATGCTCCTCGTACATACTGTCTGTCTGCTTAGTATTTTGGGAAATATGTATTATTTAGTTTGTTACGGTGAATCGTGTATACCATTACGTCGAGAAGCATAGAAAAATGCCCTATTGAATAACCCATCCCATAAAAATGGGCGTGTCTTACATTATATAAGAGTCGTGTTAGACTTATTGGTGTAGTGCATAAATCAAAAACTTACATTTCCATCAATTACAGCATTTACGACTGGTTGATCTTGTAACGCATAAGCTGATGCTTTAGCAAATATTGACATGAATCCAAGTTTTATTCCGTATTTTTTCTGGAATGCATCTAGGTTGGCTTTTCTAAATTCTATTGCCGAACTAAGATTATTGTTTTTGATAAAGCTATTTTTAAAATATGTATTTCTGTATACCTCATATCGATTTCATTAAATGTTGTCAACATAGCGTTAGTGTTTTGTGCTTCCTTAAGCCGCTCAGCAATTTTTAGCCGCATACGATTCATTTTTACACGCTGTTCAGTTCTTGTGCCAGTTATTTCCTTAGAATAATCTGCTGGTGGTACCTATGGGTATGTATTAAAAAAATATTAAATTAATTGCATGTAAAAGTATATTTTTTACCTTAACAGTAGGTTGAGTAATGCCCTGAGCGTGACGTATAGCAGCTACGGGTATTTGCGCTGACGGTGTTGCTGGCTTAGGAGGAGGAGACGAAGCTGATGGTTTCGGAGGTGTAGGTGGTGCTGGCGATGCTGGTGGTGGCGGGGAAGAAGCTTGTTGTTGTGGTGTTGGAATAGCAGTAACGGTTGCCGGCGTAGGTGATATTGGTGTCTTCGTGTCTTTAGTTGCTGTTGCTGGAGTTGGGTCGCCTTCTTGTTTTTTAAGTTTAAATAATTCTTGCCCGGCTTTTACTGTATCACCATCTGCTACCAGAATAGATTCTATTATTCCACTAAACGGAGCAGGTACGCCAACGGTTGTCTTATCAGTTTCGATTTCCATAACAACCTGATCTACCTTAACAAAGTCGCCAACTTTCACAGTAAATCTAAAAAAAATATAAATGAAAATAACCCCAAATATTGAAAATACTAATTTAAGTAACTTTATATCTCCCTCTGACACCGAATCAGCAAATGGAGGAACTTTTACTACTTCAATTTGGAAGAGCGAAGAACTCATGTGAATGCCTTTGGAAAGCCAGTGCAGTGAAGCAATGTCCCTAAAAGATAACATGTTATACAAAAAAAAAAACATACATAAATAAGATTTTACTTTTGTAGAAACACCTTTTCAAACGTTTCATGTTTGATAGTTAAACCTGAAGAGACTCGAGTAAGCTGTCTGCTTATCTTAACCTGAAATGCAAGTGAAAAGAAAATAAAGAAAAACACATTGAAAGGTTTCGTTTACGTTATAAATTTTTTAAAACTTTTGACATAAAGCCCCAAAAAATTTTTCTGTTCAATTTAACATTACATAATCATACTTATGCATTCAAAACTGTTTTAATTTTACACCTACATCGCTTCTTTTGGCAGTTTGAAGTCCCCATTTAAGTAAAGGGCGTGGCAAATTGCGGGTAGTTATTAATAATAATCCAGACATTTTAATATTTTTTTTTATTTAAATAATTTATTTCACATTTAATACATGTACAACCTATAAGCACCACCTCACACACAGTTTGACATCATATTACTTAATTCTGACATTGGATGCGTTCAGCAGACAAGTGAGTGCTTAGTTGGCTACCGTAAGAATTAAGCCTGAAACACAAGTGCAAACAGTTATGGTTGACAAAAGTTTAGCGTTCAGTGATCCATAATGAAGAAATATGAAACATTCCAGGACTTTTCGTTTTGCCAACAAGCTAATCCTGGAATTTTCAAGGATTTTAACAGTGAATTACTCACCACGGCCCAAATAGGTGCACACATATTTGATTCACACACACTTGTCTGCCGCCTGGTCATTTAAACGTCAAAACGTGGACAACTGCCGAATTCAAAATTTTCAACCGAAAAATTACGGCCAAATTCAAAATTTCCTCACTTTTTGCCACACCTCATTAATTTTTTGGTAAAGTTGATGTCACATTTGTAATAAATTTCCATTAACCTAAACTTTGAATTTCGACGGTTGAAAATTGTTTAAAGACTTATTCATAATATATATAAAATCAGTTTCTAATATATTTTGTAAGACATTTAGCTTTATTTATAAAAGCACATATATATATATATATACATATATATATATATACAAAAAATGCTGAGTATCATATTCTGTTTGTTTTTTTATATCAAAAATAATATATTGAGAATGGGAATAAAATAATCAATTTATGTAGGATCAAAATATCTTGAAATTCTTAACCTTCCACGCAGATAATATATAGAGCTTAAACTTGATATAATATGAAGTCGATTACATACACTGATTTAGCGCTTAAAATACTATAAGAGATATTTGAAATTAAGAAAATATTCAACATTTCTTTAAAAATACGGCTGTAAATGTTCAAAATTATATTTTTAGATATTGTTAGCCGTATTAATAAAATAAATAAACTTAGTGTTAATTATCATTAATGAATGAAAATGAAAACAAACTAATTCGTTGAAGTAGGAATTAAATTTAAAATGGGAGTCTCAATAATTGAGACTTTTTCGGCACAAACTTCCTGCAATAATTCTATAACCACCCGACCTGAGTGAAGTGAGGATAGCAATATCTAAACTTAAGCTTAATATGGCTGCCGGAAATGACGGCTTTCCCGCCGAGCTTTTATTAAGCCGGCGGAGATGACTTGGTAAGTAACATCCACCAACTCATAAGCTAAATCTGGTCGGAAGAAAGTATGCCAGAAGAATGGAACCTCAACATCGTTTGCCAAACCCACAAAAAAGGAGACCCCCTAAACTCTGCCAACTACGGAGGTATAAATCTCCTCAACATCGCCTACAAGATCCTATCTACCGTAATATGTGAAGGCCTGAAACTGTTTACCAACAACCTGATCGGAAAATCCACAACCAATCAAATCTTCACATCTCGGCATATCCTAGAAAAAACCCAAGAAGTCCAAATCGATACCCACCAAATCGATACTAGCATACGCCGACGATATTGACATTATTGGTAGGACCCAACGTGATGTCATAGCCACGTTTGCTAGTATAGAGAAGGTAGCGGAAAAAATGGGTTTAGCAGTAAATGAGCAAAACGAAGTATATGCTGTCAACACGAGAGGACACACAACATCGACGAATTGGACAGAACGTCACCATTGGCAGATATAACTTTGAGGTAGTACGGGAATTTGTCTATCTCGGCTCCGCTATTAACTCTGACAACAACATCTAGGCAGAAATTAAAAGAAGAATTTCTCTTGCCAACCACTGTTTCTTCGGGCTAAGAAGGCAATTCAGTAGTGAAGCCCTTACTCGAACTACTAAGGATATGTTATATAAGACCCTGATCATCCCAGTCCTGCTCTACGCCGCTGAAGCATGGACCGTCTCAAAAGCGGATGAAGAAATCCCTGGTCGATTTGAGGGGAAAATTCTTCGAAAAATCTTCGGTCCCAGATGCGTTGACGGGCTATGGAGACGAATATTCCGCCAAGAACTATACAAGCTGCACATCGACATGCCCATGGTAAAAAAAATCCGCATAGAACGTTTAAGATGGCTATGACATGTAGAATGAATGGACAGTAACACTCTGGCTCGCAGAGTCTTTGATTACCAGCCAGACGTTGGACGCAGTAGAGGAAGACCTCGCCTTTAGTGGCGCTAATTGGAGAGACATGTTGGTTGAGGAACAGGTTCTTCCGGACAGTAGCTTCACTTAAGTAAGTAAGTAAGCAAGTTTTAATTATTTGTAACAATTTTTATTTCTCTTCCTTTTGTTATTTCCAGTTTTCGTTGGTAATAAAAACTCACAAATAATTTCACATTATTTTTACAACGGAATGAGAACAAAATAAATAAATAACAACTGATGATGACATCGGAAATTGTACTGACTGTATATACTTCAAATATCATCCGTCTTTTTAAAAGCATACCAGGATTTATTCCCGAAATACATAAATGAATTTAAACCAAATCGATATTAAAAAAAAATAAAACTGTTGTATTTCAAATTAACGATTTTTTTTAACGTATTTATTTTAAATATATGTCTGCCGCATTGGAATGTAATCTTACCGCATATTGATGTAAGCCAACCCTCGGATTTTCCGTTTTGTGCATGTCAACATCAGCTGTTTGAATTTACCTCGCACAATACGACAGTGATTGGTGAATGAAATTTGTAAACATCCCATTTGGGAAAACAATATTGGGCATAAATATACTTTAGCTGCCTTTCACTTTTTGCACTTTTTTTTATTGATCGATTCGTCTCTGCGCACTGATCATTTATATGCTTTTAAAAGTTGTCGCTCACATTTAGTTTAAAAGTCATTGATAAAATAAAATTGCACTTTTTGGGTTATACTCCCATACAAATTGTTTGTAGTTTGACACTTCATTAATTTTTTTTCTGCTGCGGTGTACGCAGCATTGCCATGTTGAATAAAACATACCAAATAAAAATATTTTAACAAAAAGAAATGTTGACTAAGGCGCCTGCCTGAGCGGAGCAACGAAGTTGCGTGAGCGTGGACTGTCCACAGAAAGAGAGTTAAAATCCTTTGTTCCCGTGAAGCGGGCCACGCAGAGTACCGGTTAATAGAAAAACTGTTGACTAAGGCGCCTGTCTGACGACTTTAAATACCCTGAGCGGAGCAGCGAAGTTGCGTGAGTGTGGACTGTCCACAGAAAGAGAGTTGAAACCCTTTGTTCCCGCGAAGCGGGCCACGCAGAGTACCGGTTAATAGAAAAACTGTTGACTTAGGCGCCTGCCTGACGACTTTAAATACCCTGAGCGGAGCAACGAAGTTGCGTTAGCGTGGACTGTCCACAGAAAGAGAGTTGAAATCCTTTGTTCCCGCGAAGCGGGCCACGCAGAGTACCGGTTAATAGAAAAACTGTTGACTTAGGATTTAATTTATTTATTATGTTATACTAATTTATAATGAATCGTCAGAATCATTAGAACATGGTTCTGGAACTATACAATGGGCAAGTATAGTTTGCCGGCACATTTAAAAAATTCTTCGAGGGGCTCTAAATTTTCGTTACGGCATTTTTTTATGATATTTTGTTTAGTCATTTTTTATTATTAATTAATCATTGTTAATAATTTTTTTTACAATTTTTTACATTTTTTACATTTCTTTACATTTTGGGAAATATGTAATATTTTTTTTCTATCTGGCAATGCTCCATTGGAATGTTTTTCTTCATATTTATCACTCAGCTATGTGTGAACTGTCAAAAGTTGGGTGATTTCTATAGGGATTTTTGGGAATTTCATTGTTTAATAACTTTTTAACTAATTGAGAGCGACAAAAAAAAAATTGCTAAATTTTAAGCTTAATTTAGTGAGTGGAACAAAAAAAAAAGTGAAAAAAGTGATTGGAAGCTAGAGTAAAAATGTTCCAAAAAAAAAGTGCAAAAATTGAAAGGCAGCTAAAGTATATTTATGCCGTATTATCTTATCTGGATCTTACGAAAATTTCGCATCATGTTTGCTTGCCGAACAGAAATACACTCGCGCTTAAACATTTTAATTTATAAAATAATTTTGGCAATTGCAAATTTTACGAACCGTACAATTTGAAATGTCAAAGAAATTCACCTCGCGTATTTGTTTACACGGGCGGCCGTCATGAAACAGTTCTTGTTTTTGCAATATGCCCGCTCACATGTATACACCGATAGGGATTTGAAGTACCTAACCACGTAAAAGCGACTCGTAATAAATTGATAAAGGGGAGAAGTACGAAAGATTCCTATCTCTTCCTTACTTAATCTCTGGTTTTTGCGTTCACTGGCATTTTAAGTAGTGTATAACTTTATACACTGCTTATAATGGGTTTATGAATAAGGCTGCAAGTTTGTCAACTCTTTGATGGACATATTACCGGATTTCTGAAGAAACTAAATAAGGAGAAGGTAAAACAAGTTGGCTTCAGGAAACTGGGTTACTAATGTCACTAGTATTAGATAACAAAAATCAACAGTTTCGCCTTTCAACTTATCTAACCAACGGAGGACCCCTTTGCTTCACCCTGGCCACGATCGGTTTCCGAATAATGACACAATTATATATGGTTGAGTTTTAATTCCTATGATAATCATATGAATGGATGTGTAATGTATAATATTTTTTTTATTTTGAATTCTCTTTTGTGCGTCCTCCCTCAGCCAGTTTCGGTAATGCAATGCCTGTCAATGCTATGCGAAATTCAACTGTCAAACGTATTAAGGGTGAGTCGTAAGTTTGACAATTGCAAGAATGTTTGGTATTCCTTCACAGACGATCGCTCAGTTGTTCTTGTTTTTCTGATTGAAAGCCATTTTATTTGAAGGAAATTAAGTGGGTTACACCCCCACATTGGTGACCCCGTATGAAAAACGACGAACCAGAAAAAGGACGAAGATCCTGTCTCAGCCAAGAACAACCTAAAAGTGGAAGATATAGCACAGGTGCGCGTACCTTCAAATCGCCCAGGAGTATGGTTTGCACACCTTGAGTATGCCTTTCAAATGCATCGAATCCATAGCGACGCGTATAAGTACACGAAACTTGCTACCGAACTTGACTGCCCCATAATCGACCTAGTTAGTGACATCGTCGAGAATCCTCCAGCACAAGAAACGTACCAAACGCATAATTAATATCTTTTCAGAGTCGGCCGTTTCCGACCAAGCGTTTGAAGACCAAAAGTCCTTGCAAATTCTACGCAAATTCGAGGCAACGGAGACATCAATTAACTCCATCATGGAGCTAGTGGCTGCAACTACCTCAGTACATGCACCGCCACGAGACTACAAAACCAACCATTGCAATAAGAGCGATAGAGAAACGTATGGCCGGTAACGTTAGAGTCCCGTTAGAGTTGAATGTCCCGGTAAAAAAAATTAAAAAAATAAATAAATTTATGGCGCAACAGGTTCGTTAGAATCCAGGGCCTACCTTTTTTCTCACAACCATTCATGTGTGTGTGTGTACTTTTTAGCACGATGGCGTAATCTCCTGTTTTATGCCGAATCCGAACGGCTAAGTTGAGATAAGCTTTCCATGGCAATCGATACTACTCGGATGATTTTTCAGATCATCACAAGAGGAGGGCCAGTGAAAAATCATTTAGCTGTTGCTACAGCTGGGAATCGAGCCCAGAACTTCTGCGCGGCAGTTCATCGCACTAACCAGCGCGCCACTGAGTCCCGGTCCATAACGGAAAATTGTCTGCACACAAAGATGCCGTTCACGACTTCCACGATGCCACAAAAGTGCCATTGATATCTGCGCACGTGTTCCAATAATCGGCGCTTACAAAATCGCCACAGAATCTTTGCTCACATAGATGCCGCTTAATCCAGTTTCCAATTTCAAAAACGCGACATGCTTTAGAAGATAATAATGCAATTTCAGAAATTTTGGTGATCGTAAACTGATTTTCATTTCATTTATGTAGATTCCAGATCCAGATGCAGAGAAATCAAATGACTGGGATGAAATTGTACCACCACAGATTCCCGACCCATCGGTTGTCAAACTTGGTTTTAAAGTTTGTTTATTTTATTCAAATATACGTACTAAATTAAACTACTTACAGCTACTTAAAAACTAATTAAAAACTACCTTAAAAATAACTTCATATTTTTTCTAATGTCAACTACTTATATATATAACCACCACAACAGATTCCCCTATTGCAGCCTATCGGACACACTCAACCGCAGGCGCCCTCCTCCGCCATGAGCGACGACGTATCGGTCGTACTGGGGCCGCCTGTTCACACTTCATCGGAAGTCGTGGTAGATTAGCGGAACCGCCGATCTGTCATGTATCAGCCCTAGACTATCCAAATATAGGAAAGCTTCAGGAAAGCAAAATGAAGCGGCTTAAACGCGAATTTTTGAAATATTCATCATTGGGGTAGAAGGACCCAATGATGAGACTAATGCTCGAGGTCATCGCTCTTGCATCGTGAAACAGAATGAGTTTCACCAGCAAATATTCTAGTCTGTTTATGTTGGCCCCGTTGTATAGGACATGGTTTGATTAATAGTTTGTGTAGTAATTTACTGGTGTTCTGTGAAGTCCAAGGCAGCTTCTCAAACCCTGCCTTCCAAACACCCGTATCTTTTCCATTTGATATGGCGCAACGTTGAACCAAACCGGCCGCCCATTGGCAATCATCGGACTGATAAGAGACATGTAGCAAATGACCTTCATCCGCAGTCAAGACGACTGCAATTAAACAATCGTCTTGTCAGGGCAAACGCCGCCCTAGCTCTCGCCAGAGCAGCATCGACATGCCACTTTTGAAAACAAACCTTTTTTTTTTAACGTTTATTTATTCACAAAATTTTTTTTTTTACTTTACTAATAGCCTAAATAAACTTAAAAGCTAAACATATGAACTATGACAAAATAAATGACCATTATGGTTCGCAATACATGTTTTATTTATTTTTTTATATATAACTATGCATATGTTTTGGTATTAAATATTATTATAATATTTGTATTTATTTTTTTTTTAAATAGGAAAATGTGAATAGAAAACCTATTACAAGACAGTCGCAACTTTTTTTTTTTATATATAACTAAAACTTACAAATCTAACTTAACCTATCTAAACCTATCTAGGCCCTGTCATGTGATCTTTATACCATCGGCTAACAAGCAGAGAGTAAGCGCAACGCTTACTTCTCCCAGTTATCGCTAGATCAAAAATCACATATAAGGGGCCTAGTTTTACTTAACCCTAAGTTTCGGCTTCAGCCCAGCCTAGCCACCAGTATTTATCTCTATTTAACCTTTTAGTGTTATTTTTATCGCATTCAGGTATGCTAATGCAGTATCTCATTCGATCAGTATTCCTACCCCCCGACTCAAAAGCCCGATCCTTTTATCTGTTGCTCTCCTTGCAGCATGGTATATGATTGGGAAGTTCGTTGAGTCCGATAGGTAGCCATATGCATCCAGATATAGGAATGTCTCTGGCGGAATGTATCAGCTTTTTAAGGCATTTCTGAAATACCCAGGATTCGGATAGAATAATCCGGAGATTAATTCGTTTTCGCTAACATTTGCCGAACGAGCAAAGTGATTCATTACGAGGTCAAGTATGACATTGTCAATTCTAGATACACCGGAAGCATCCAGAAGTCTTTTGTTTGAGACGTAGTGCCTAAACTCGGAATGTGCACTCCTATATATCTGCTTGAAAGCAAACGTTCTACCAGTCAACATGTCATGAAGCATATATAGATTTATATATATAGAGGACCTCTACCCATATGGTGTAATGAGCCTACTCCAAATCAACCAGACATGCACCCGTGCACTGTTTGTTTAGGCTTTTTTCCATTGTATAACAGAGACGAGTTTGGAGGCGTAGTTCCCTTGATAAGGCGCTGATAAAGCGAGGCCAGCGCATTCTACCGTAATTGTAAGACTGTACAGGCACATACTCCTTCAACGCCACAAGCTCGTTCGGAATCTATATTACGGCGGCGAGTCGGCAGTGACCACTCGATCGTACTCGATCGTCCCTTAACAGTTTCGCGGGTGTTGACCTACCAGTCTTGTGTCTCGCAGTAAAAGATCCAGGAAAGCACCGATTCTCGGAAACGTTGGCCTATCTGTGGCGAGAATGTCGATCTTATATTCAATATTGGAGTGGACCATCCAATTGTAAAGATGGTTATCCCGTGGATTTTGTAATGGAATTCCCCAATCTTCGTGTTTAGCATTCAAATCTCCAGCCCAAAGATAAAAGTTCTCAACTGAGTTGAGCTGATAAAGTTGAGCTGATAAAGATAGCGACCCTGCCTCCGTGAGTGGAGTTTGGCCGGCCTCTTATACGATATTGTAATTACTATTAGTCAATTTATGCTTCTAACTTAGCTTAGTTTCGACTGGGACTTTGGCGATTCTAATTGCTTTATTCCTTCGACTTCGAGCTCGTCAGTCGCTACTTGGCGGAGTTCACATTACAGCGCCTGCGGATCCGTTGAGGAATCTATGCCCTTGTAGACAACCGTCTGGCATTTTTCTAACTTCGGAGCAAATGTGAAGAGCTCCGTGGAGCCTACAAGCAATTGCTTTATAATTTTATACTCCTGCACTGTTAAGCTGTGGACAAATTGAATATCTCGATTTAATATTTTAATTGAAAAATTGTTGCCTATGGCCGACTTACACAGTTCTATGGTCTCTTGCTGGGTTTGCGGTTGCTGTGGCTGTACTTTTGATAGTTGACAATCTGGTGCACGAAAAGTTCCGATAACAAAAACACCTACGAGGTGACTCCAGATGATGATGTGACAAATGATAAAACTACTCAAAAGGTAAACGACAGCAAACAATATTCGAAGTGAAGAAGAAGTAGTAGAAGAGAAGGAGGAAAAGTAGAAGGTGTAAAAAGGGGCACCAAACCGAAGGGATTCCGAAGAGATTCAAGTAAGTTCACGAAACAAAGTCATTTCATATTCAGTTGCAAAGCAATACATTTTCGTTGTAAATAGGAGCGAATAACCCCACCTGCAACTGAAGGTAATCCAAAGCGCAGGCCACGCAAAGTTAAGCAAACTTAATTTCCATAAATAAATTGAAGCTCTACTAATAATATTATTTTCACAATTTAAAAAAAAGGACAACTGATGAGATATTTTTATTATTATATATTTATAATGAAATAAAGAAAAATGTTAACATAATATTGCTGAATAAAGCCGTGCTTCGAATGATAAGACACTTTTCTGTTTTATGTTTCGTAATTTGTACGTCGCCGTATTCAGCCGCTTTTTCGTTTCGCTCCACAAGTACTTTTAAATTTATTATTTGCTTAATAATCAATTAAATATTTCGCTTTCTGACCCACCCACTTTAATTCGCACATATTTTTCGCTAACGCACCCTCAAATTTTTCGACCTATATTTCTCGCGTCTTCCGGTTTGTTTACATTATTGTTCATTAACCTCCACCTAACTCACCATGCCTTACGCAACAACCAATTGCCAAACCGTTGATAGCTATGCCGAGTGGGTTATTTGTAAGGGAATTTGTGGCAAATCTTTTTATGCCATCTGTGTTGGGCTCAATAAAAGAACCAACAAACAATTTCTTACAAACAGATTAAAGATTCATTCAATTCCTTACGTGAAGACTTCGACGTCCTTCTCAAGTCCAACTCAAAAAGACAGCCTTCCCCCAAGCAGTCCGATCCCATGCTCGTAAAAAATGTTCGATAGAATCAATCAATTGAAAATCTCACTCGAACGATCAGCAACAAAATTGATGACCTACCTATAATAGACCAACAAAATCGTAATGTCAACTACAATACATCAATATTCGACGAAATACTTGAAACTGAAGTTGACTCAGCCCCATTTCCTAATCACAATCAGACTGTTCACCATGTCTCTCCAATCCATAAGTCAGAAGATGTACACAAGCCCGTCATACATTTTGGAACAACATGGACACCTTCCGAGTGGCAGCAAAGGCTGGACGAACTAAGATCAGGAAACGATCGGGTTACTACCCTACTCATCAAATGTGCCCCTCAAATCGCTAAAGCTTCTTGGATTAAGAAATTCTACGAAAAGAAATACGGTATCGCTATCAGTCAGTGCTACATGTTCCCGGCAACCCATCTAAAAGGTAACCCCACCTTTAAATTGACCTCCCGTCCAAATATGAATGGCTGTTCAGCAATCCGTCCAGTAATAATTTCAACATTAAAAAGATGCGAATCTGCAAATGGACAGACAGACATAACAACAAATCAAGAAAAAAAACCCTAGCTCTAAATCATAAGACTAAGCCTAAGCCTCCGCCATCCGACCAAATCTGAATTGGCAATTTAAAATGGGACTACTTCCTAATTTCAATACAGCTCCCAAATTCCCCAATTTTACACGATCTCAAAAACCTAAGGCCAAACGTGTGTCTTTCAACCTATTGCCTGCTCTTCCAAGTACTAGTGAAACTCCCCCAGTCAACCCACCCAACGACCCTAATTTCATTCATTCTCACACTCTCAACCCTGCTTGCAACCCTTCACCTGTCACAAGTGACCCCTTACAGCTCCAAACAATACAGCCAATAACTCCACCATTACATCACCTGCCTTTTAAGATCCTTTGCCTTGTCCCACTGTTAAACATACCAAACAATTTACAGATTCCGGTGACGATAATCGCTATGTAATTTCACGACTTAGAGATCGAAAAATCTACGATAATGTCCGTATTTATCTATATTGCCAGAATGTAAGAGGCCTCCGAACTAAAATATCGTCCGTATTTCTTAAAAAGCTCCCCTGTGAAATATTTGCACTTAACGAAACCATATTATTTTGCGAGTTCCATAGCAGCCAACTGTTCGCCCCGGACTTCGTTGTTTTTCGGAACGATGTTAGTGGGAAGGAAGACGATTCCTCTGGTAACGGTGTTCTTTTAGCAATACACCACCGTCTTGACTCAACACTCTTCTCAACCTCGCACACGCTAATTTTGAGTTTATTTGTGTAAAAATAAGTACATCTGGGCGTAACATCTACATCTTCTGCTGCTTCGACCTTCCCAGCCCACCCAATCATATCAGCTTGCCATAGACGCGATTGATCATCTGCTCAATGTGGTAAAACTACTGATGTTGTTTTAATTTTAGGAGACTTTATTATTTATGGACTCTATCAGATAATGAGTCCCACTTTATCGCTTCAAATCTCTCGTCGGACAAGGAGACACTTTTTACTTATTGTCTTCCCAATTCAGGCGTGCATCTTCCCATTTTACACGACCTCTGCGAATCTCTTTATCACCAATATATAAACCACATGCAATATAGCATAATTTCCAACCCCAAACGATTTTTCCATTTCATGAACTCAAAAGAGAAATCAGATAACTCTCCATCTACTTTAAAATCTGCTAATACTTCCTCACGATATTAATTATTTTTTCTACATGAGAAATTGTCCCCAAACTGCATTAAACTCATTTGAAGTATCCGTGTCTCTCGTAGAAACAAATTTATAGAAAATAAGAGCGAATAATTTCCCGGTCCCGACGGAATAACTTCTATAGTTCTGAAAAATTGTATCAACTATTTAGCTCAACCCCTTACTGCTCTGTTCCAACTCTCATTATCACAGGGAGTTTTTCCTTTTCTTTGGAAGATCTCTTTCATAATCCCATTACATAAAAAAGGCTTTAAGAACGAAATTCTAGCTACCGACCAATCGCGTAAACTCTCTTGCATACCGAAGCACTTTGAAAGCATCGATTATGATACATTATTTCTTAACTGCAAATCCATCTTTTTTACAAACCAACACGGATTTCTTACAGGTAGGTCAACAACAACCAACTAAACAGAATTTGTATATATGTAACACTCTGTGCGCTTTAGAGAATGGCAATAAAGTAGATGTTATTGCCACTGCCTTTAGTAAAGCTTTTATATGAAATCATTCTTTTGAAACTTAGGGCACTAGGTTTTCAACCGAGCTTAATTGTTGGATTAAATCCTTTGAACGCCAATACAAAGTTCTGTTTAGATGCTCTGTATCGGAACTCTTTTTAGCCACATCCAGAGTGCCTCAAGGTATCCATATTGGTCCGTTGATATTTATTTTGTCTATCAATTACGTTCACAGTATCATTGAAAACTCATATTTATCTGTTTATGCCGATGACATGAAAATCCTTAGACAAATTTGCTCTCCACTGACTCTTACCCACTTCAAAGTGATTTAAACAACTTTTCAACCTGGTGCCAAAAAAACTTCCTGGAGCTCAATCGCATCAAATGCCAGACCATGGCATACTCCCGTAAGCGTCTCTCATCAGACGTGAGATCATATATAATATTTGGTGAGCCTGTACCTAATGTGCTTTTCATGCTTGATCTGGGTGTTATCTGTGACAGAAAACTTAAGTGTCGCTCTCATATTGATAATATCATCAGCAGAGCCAACTCCGCGCTTGTGTTTGTAAAACTCTGGTCTAAGGAATTCTCGAACCCCCATGTAACAAAATCTCTCTTTTTCACATTTGTTAGACCTATACTTGAATATGCTAGCCAAGTATGGTCGCCTTATCACAATACCCATTCCCTCCGTATTGAGAGTGTCTAAAGCAGATTTATCCGTTTTCCTCTACGCGGTCTCCCCTCGGTAGAAAGTTATAATCTACTCCCCTACGAATATCGCTTGAAATTAATAAACCGTCAATCACTACAAAAGCGTCGTAAAATAGTCGGCATACTTTTTGCACATCAGCTTCTAGCAGGTAATATTGATTGCCCCGCTCTGCTAGAAATTATTTCCCTTAACGGCAACTCCAGAAATCTAAGATCGGTTCCCCTCTCCCGACTCAAATTCCACCGAACCAACTACAGTAACAACGAGCCAATGACGAGGATAATACGCCTGGCTAATGGGAATAGCTCCTTTGATTTTCACTGTAGCAAACTTGTTCTACGAAACTTCATTATGTCCTCCTCATCTACCACTTCTTCTAATAATTTAATTTAATTTAATTAAGTTAATTTAGTCTTAAGTTCAGCTTGTACTAAGCTTAAATAAATAAATTCAAATCATTAATTTAAACACACTCTTATTTCTAGAATGATATTATTTTCAAAACGGTTTAACAATTCAATTACACTTATTTGAAATCAAATACCAACGATTAAATTCGCGCACTGTTTTCACTTTCCAAAATTCGCTTAGGTAATTCACCCAGTCAACACTATTCAAATCACGTTCAGGTCACAATTTAGACTAACTCGCTGGTTGTCGCTTCATCTCTATTTATACCATTCAACATACAGATGGCATATTCTCGGAGATTCCCGCATACTTCCATCTGCGCTTCTCTGATCTTTTCGGTCGTCCAACCGTTGTTGGGCTCGGCTCTTATTCGCCGGGTGGTGATGAGCTCCTTCTCTTCTTTTAAGTTACGAAGATACCTGCCATAGAGGTATTTATGAAAATGCTTTGTCGCCAGAATTAACGTCAGACAGTTCAGACAGATTTTCCAAGTTGATCCTCGCAAAACGCATTCCCGGAGTTACAACTGGTGATACCCACGGACTATTGGAGTTTTTAAGCAGTCCGTCCCTTTCCATATTCGTAACCATTTCTACAATTTCAGCCTGCTTTGCTAATGGAAGCCGCCTTGCAGGCTGACGAATTGGGGTAGCATCTCCTTGATTTGATGTTCCCATCCTCTGCAGCAAATACATCAGCAAATTCTTCAATCAGGTTTTTGGCACAAATTTGCTGCTCCTGATTCAGCTTGCATGAGTTGAGAATCGATCTCATTATGTCCGTCCGTTCATTGGGTAGCACTGGTGTAGCAGTCTCCACTTCGGTTATGCTTGATATTGCGTCAACCGGAACACATTTACCAATCACTTTTCCTGTTTGGATTCTCACCTCGTATGGTCTGGTGTTTAAGACTCTTATTGGAACCATGTTGTTCTTTGGTTCCACCAACATTCCAACGATGTAGTTTTGGAAATTATCGTCTGCATCTGGTTCAACAAGTAGGAATCAGTGGCTCCCAGGATCACCCTCCGGCTTAACCCATATAACAGTTTCTGATGACGGTGGTAACACTTGGTCCTTCCCGATGACTGTTCTCAAAATAACTGCTTTTGGTAGACCGTATTCCATTGGGATCTACACATTTCGATATCTCAAGACCGGCATGCCAATATCCGAAATTATTTCGTGAGTCTTCATGAAGTCAGCTCCAATAATGCATTCCGGGAATGCATGGGGAAAGGCGAGTCCCGCCAAGTATATCGTCAGCCGTACTTCCCCATATACTCGAGCTATTTCTCCAGTTGTGGTCCTCAGGTAATAGCTGCTGGTGTTATGCCAAGACTCACGGACGATGTCTTTTCGGATAATGGAAGCAGTAGCTCCAGTATCAATTGTAGCTGCAAGTTCTTTCCCGCCGATGGTCGCATCTACTATCAGACTCCTTTTGTGTCTCTTAGTTTAGGATACTTGGATACTTGGATTGTGGTCCTGGGGTCGTCGATTCCAAAATAACTTAAAAGCTATAAAAGCCACAGCAATTTTTTTTTGTTTTTTTTTTAACCTTAAACTTCATAAGTCGGCCATATAATTTGTAATTCAAATATCTATATCTACTTTTGCCACCACAACACGTTTCCTGTTTCAACCTACTCCGGCGGTCCCAATCGGACACACTCCTGCTGAACAGCAGTTGCTCTCCTCCGCCTTGAGCGACGACGTCTCGGTCGTATAGGAGCCGCCTGTCCACAGTTCGACGGAAGACGTGGTAGATTAGCGGAAGCACCGATCAATCCTGTATCAACTTATTTGCCCTATACGGGCACCCTAAATTAAACGCTAACAATTAAATCTTCTGCCTTTCACAGCAAGTTTTTTTTTTTGTTTTTTTTGCCACCCTGACCGTTGTACCTAACCTAGGCCTTGAAATAAAACCTTTAACTATGGTAGTCGGCCATACAATTTTTAAGTCAACTATCTGTATCTACTTTAGCCACCACAACAGGTCTTCCTGTTGCAACCTACTCCGTCGGTTGCTATCGGACACACTCCTGCTGAACCGCAGGCGCTCTCCTCCGCCCTGAGCGACGACGTCTCGGTCGTATAGGAGCCGCCTGTCCACAGTTCGACGGAAGACGTGGTAGATTAGCGGAAGCACCGATCAATCCTGTATCAACCCTCGATTATCCAAATATAGGAAAGCTTGGGGTGGAATAAAGCCGCTTAAACGCGCACTCTCAAAATATTCATCATTTTGCTAGAAGGCCTCAAAGATGAGACTATTTTTCGAAGCCGTCGCTCTTGCAGCGTGAAACCAACTAACATTAGATGTCGGTGCCCCTGCGTGCAGGCAGGCGCTATCGTTTGACGGACTCCCAGCAGTCTGGGATTTCGACTCAAGTGAGTTGGCATCTTTTGTGAACGTCGACGGATTGGGGAAATTGAATTGCCCCAATCATGCGCGTCCTTCACGGCGACTTCTATCGAAGTGATTCCGTAAGGTGAGTTCAGTTGGAACCATATAGGTCCCAAGGAGGGATGCCTTGGGTAACCCGCATCACATAAGGGTGTAGAAACCCGCGGTGGACGAAAGTCCACTAATTGTGATCGGCTACCTGTCCGTTGACAGGCGAGCCTAATAACCCGGCCTATACCAACAGAACTGCTGACTTGAGAAGAGCGGAACCTCTCCTTGTTAGGGATCTAGTAAAACTACTAGCACATCCCAACAAGGAATAAGGGTACTCTTATCGGGTCAGTAGCTGACGGATGATCGTGGAAGAAGCCAATCTGGGTAGAACCGGGTCAAGCCTTCCAGACCGAACCAATAAGGTCTGGCGTCTCGCTCGAGACCGTGTTCACAACGGTATCGAAAACTCTGTTTGTGCTGGCCCCGTTGTATAGGACCTGGTTGGAATAGTATTTTGTGTAGTCAGACACTGCCTCTCAATATTTGAGATGGGGCAACGTTGAACCACACCGTTGATGAAAAATTCATCAAGAATGGTAGAAGTTACCACTTTTGTCAACAAAAGTTCTACCAGTCAGTGGTTTACCTATGCCAAGTCTGGTCAGATTTAGATAGATTTAGATAGATTTACTCTTACCATCGAAAGCCTTCTCTAAATCAACCAGCATGAATACATTCATTTCCAGCAGGTCGATTGCTGTCACTGTCATATGCTTCCATCTGCTGTATCCGACTGTTGCAATGTGGACAATTACTCCGCTTTGATGGGTTCCTTCACTGACGCATTATATGTCCAGTTTTGTTGCAGTTCCAGCAACGCATTTAAACTCGGGAATTGTTATTCGATGAAACCTCCATTCTTTCACAAAAAAATTGTGGCCAATTCTCTGACACGATGAGTTCCTTGGGATGCTTTATCGGCTGCCACTAATGTCAGAGCATAAGCTGCGGCTTTGGCAAGTATGCGTTTACAGCCATTCGTTCTGCTAGTTGAAGTTTTGAGTCAGCTATAGCACGAGTGAAAGTGTCCTTTGCCATCTGGTTGATGATCTCTCCACCAGTGTTAGGATATGACAAATGTGATAGGCGTTCAATATCTGCTTGCAGTTGTTGAAGAGTTTTCCTCTCTTCTGGACTCTGCTGCACTCGATACACTTTTAACATGTGGTCATCACCAAACCGCATCCCGATTGCTTTCACGATAGCGTTGTAGTTGCCTTGATTGTCAACGGAGGTTTCTAATAAATTGAGCATTGCGACTGAGCGTCGAAAGTTCGAAAGCCTCACTGCTTTCGTTCGTGGAAAATCTCCACAAAATACCCCAACCTTTTCTTTCTAACAATTTTAAGCACTTTAGCTAGGTCTCTAACTTTCTCTTCGATAGTCTCGAAATTATTCTATAATTTTTCGACTTTCTGTTCGATTGTTGCTCCATAATTTTCTACCTTCCCAACTTTCTCTTTTGCCGCCATAAATGTGGTCTCGACTTTTTCAATTCGATTAATAATCACCGTAAATTTTGACTCGATGACATTCTCAAACATCTTTCCCTGTTCCTCGAATTCTTTCTCGACCTGAAGTTCCAATTTATTGTTTTGGCTTTCGGACTGTTGGCGCTGTTCCTCGCGTAACCCTTCGAGCTGATGGGGTTGCTCCTCGCGTTGTTGTGCTAAAGTATTCTTTTGTTCTTCGAGAGATTTCTTTTGTACTTCGAGAGATTTATTTTGTTCTCCGAATTTTGCCTCCAGAAACTTCATGATTGATGACATGTCGAAGTCTGCACTTACTTGTTGCTCTTCGACACCAAAGACATTCGGATAAGGATCTTCACCACTTTGCTTTATTGCGTCATAAATAAATCGCTCTTTGCTCCTATAGGGGAAAGCTGCCGGAGACTAAGTTCAGCTTTCAGCTCCGCAACGGTGAGCTGATCTATTGCTTTGCGAACCATTATAGTGTAATCACATACTTAATCGTGTACTAAATTACTGTTCACTATGTTCACTTCACTATGTTCACTGCACTATGTTCACTTTACGAATAACCGTTTCTTCACAGTGCACAGTTTTCTAGAAACTGCTCATCAAAAAAAGGTTTTCGCCCACTTCTGACACCAATGTAGAATGAAGCAGGGCTTCGAATGATAAAACAGTTTTATGTTTAACAATAATTTATTTAAACACACTCTTATTTCTAGTATTATATTTTTCACTAAACGGTTTAATAATTCAATTACACTTATTTGAAATCAAATAATTGCTTTCTTAAGCGGCGCTACAGTCCGAAATGAACCTGGGTCTCAACCAACTAGCTAACTGCCTCCAGTTGCGCACTCCAAGTTGGTTGATGTCGGTTTCTACTTGTGCGCGCCACTTAAAGCGAGTTCTTCTTCTACTGCGTCCGACGTCTGGCTGGGAATCGAAGACTTTGAAATCAAATACCAACGATTAAATTCGCGCATTATTATCTGTTTCCAAAATTTCATTTAGGTAATTCACTGAGTCAACACTTTTCAAATCACGTTCAGGTCACAATTTAGACTAACTCTCTGGTTGTCGCTTCATCTCTATTTATGCTATTCCACATACAGATGGGATATTCTCGGAGTTATTTTGACAGATACCACTATTCCATTCATTCATTCCAGTGGGCATTCATTCTTTCCAATCGACATTAGATAAATGGATCTGTTCGATTTTCACACATCAGGGTAGTTTTATACACTACGATCGGAAATTATAACAATATGGAATCTCTTCATTAGATACACTTGGAAGGCTTTGTGTGAATCCAAACAACTATCGTCGCTGTGATGACTTAAGTACGGGCGATGGAATAATATACGCAAGCATTCGATTTGCATAATGAAAAAAATATCATAAAATATTATTCCTGTGATACAGTGGGATACATTTCTTGATGTTCTAGTTGAGTTCGATGAAGACTTTGCTCGGCATCTATTCCGCACTAGCCTAGGCTACATCCGGTGAGTATGCTCGACTATGTTCATAGTTTATATGGTTTCGTGTTTACGATGCATAAGAATTCACGCTCGAAATATCAGAGCCTGTAATACATAGCTGTTTATTACATGTGTCGTCTATGAAGGAAGTTTTTATTTATTAGTTTTACTTTATTCAGATAATGCCATAACGCTCAAATAATGCTTGCGGATGTTGATTGACCCTATACATACTCATAAGAGTAATTACTGTCGTCTGGATCTGTTTTGGCAGTTCCTTAAATATCATGCAAATATACGAATTGTACTCAGTGGCAAATTTATCTAGGAATGATTCGGACAGCATATGGACATAACTAAATTTTGTTTTTAAATTTGTAAAATTCTTAAAATTAATTCTGACGATCGCAATCAATTTGGCAACAAAGATCTAAACGCAGCGTTAATTTCTCAGCACCAAAAAACTATACCGACTGTCCCTCTACTACCAAAATGTAAGGGGGCTCCGAACAAAAACAAAAAAATGTTTTTCTAACTTCTCAAGCCTTTTTACACGACATTTTCTATCTAACTTGAACATTGCTTAACACCAGTATATTTGACTTGGAACTCTTAAATCATTAGTTCTCAGTATATAGGAGTGACTGCCATATACATGTCTTAAAAGCTCTTGGTAGATTCGTTCTTACTGCGGTTCACAGTCAGCTTGCTTCAGAAAAAATGTCCATTCATTCTGAATATTGAAATAATCTGTGTCAAGATAAATATTGGAAATAAATAAATAAATACTATTTTGTTGCTGGGCTATTTCAACTTACTAAGAATTCCTGCTTACCACTCATAGAATGGGTGCCTTCAGTGGAAGAACCTCATTTTATAGCATAAGAAGACTTTGCACAACAAGAGCTATCATTACTTGATAACACTTTATCATTCAACTTACATTTGACAATAGTCGAATTCTCGATTTAGTTTTTTTCTTCTGACTCTGTTAGTACTGCAGCATTAGAATCTATAACCAGCATCCTTCATTAGATGTTATTATTGACAAAGCGGAAGCTGTGAAAAACTTATTTGTTCAAATAAAAGATTGCACGGAAAGAACTATCGAATCTACAAATTCTCAAATCCTTGGTACACGAACATAGCTTGGAATAATTTTGTAAGAAGTCTGAATCATTACGAATATGATGAGTACCTGACTTATTTTAATGAATTCTCTGCTATGTCTGATAGTTGATTTAATGACTACATAGCTTTTGGGGATTTGTCAATTTGAAGAGAAAAACGGATGGATACCCAATATCGCTTCTCTTAATCTCTTATAGTAACTTATTCGCAGACAATTTCAGTAAATCATTTATTGACACCCCTCTAGTCTTAGCCGAACATTATTTCAGTTATCTCAATGACTGTCGTCAAGTTTCCTAATGATTGACTCGCTCGTTGTTAGAATGACCGAAGAATGATCAGAGAAAAGATCAAAGCATTCTTAAATTTTAATTCGATTGGACGCACACCATTTGTTATGAAAAAATCGATCAAATCTGGTATTTTGGTAGCATCATTTGGCCAGT
Source organism: Rhingia rostrata (assembly GCA_949824845.1). Taxonomy (NCBI): domain Eukaryota; kingdom Metazoa; phylum Arthropoda; class Insecta; order Diptera; family Syrphidae; genus Rhingia; species Rhingia rostrata. The sequence goes on from OX463756.1 coordinate 102,933,606, forward strand.
AAGTTGGTTTACCCGTAGAATGAAATTCGCTAGTGTACTTTCTACAAACTTCATAAATCATCCTACCTTTCTGTGATATGCAAATAGATCCCCGAAATGTTTTTTTTTTTGCATTAAAGTCCCCTCCGACGACAAAACGCTGTCCAAGGGAATTAATCAAGTTTCAAAGTCAATTCTCCTTGTATCGTGGTGGGCAGTAAATAGAAGATATCTGCAGAAAGGATTGTCTGCTTTTGACTTATATAGAGCAAACTTGCATTGTTTCGACTTCTAATTTAAAATCGATCGAATGTTCGATACGTTTGATGGATGTAGAGCATGATAATCAAAATAACCGTTAATCTTTAAGTGGGAATTACTCTTTGCATGAGTTTCGGATATTAAACAGACGTTGATATCTTTTTCCTGCATAAAAAGTTCAAGTTCTCCAAGTGTCTGCCAAAGGCCATTGGCATTCTATGTAAGAATTTTAAGAAATCTTTTCATTTTGAAGGTAGATTACGTCTGTTGCGAATAATATTTTCAAGCTTTACCAGCCTGACGAAAATAAGTTTATTCGTTTCGCTTTGTTCCTCAAGTTTTGAAAAAATAATCGAAAGAACGGAAAAAAGGTCTGCTGAAATATTTTTATCGGGTACTGTAGCTTGGGCATAAGTTTGTACATTTGGTTTTGGATTGTTGCCTGTTTTGGCTTTGAGATAAGTTAGGGCAAAGTTTTAGTGTTTTTCTTAGTTATATTTTAGTAAATTTCATGCGTCATTTTGGCAACTCTTTAGCTACTTCGCAGCCGCGGTAACTTGCGGGATGATCGGGATAAATGCAAATAGCAGGAGTTTTTTTTCTGACCTGCAATCTACCGTCAGATGATTTCCGGCACATTTTACACACCGCGGCTCTTTCTGGCAATAGGTTTGCGTATGATTATATCCTCGGCAGCGCTTGCACTGAGTAACTAATTTTGAATCCTTACGCATTGGTTTGATTTTTACAGCAATATTAAGTATTGTTGTTATTCCATAGCTTTTTTTTAGACTTTCTGTTTTATCGAAAGTGAGTATAAATAAAGGCAGAGCGCGTTTTATTAAACCCTCTTTTAGCTGGTTGTTTCGCTTGACAATGTTAACGGAATCTTTAACTTTATATTATGTTTTTCAGATCGCTAGCTATGTCATCCTTTAAGCACGACGCATGTAACCCTCTGGCTACAACGCGTAAAGGCCTTTCAGATTTATTCTCAAATGAATACTTTCAATTTTTACGGTGTTTAGGTTCCGGGATAATAGACGGTAACTTTCTGGATCTTTTACGCAGAATTTTCATGTAATTTTTTGTAAGGGAAGTTACTTGGTAGCCTGATAACGATTTCATCAAGGTATGCAACTTCTTTTAGTCGTCTATACCGATCATATTAATTGGCGGTGAGGGCCGTGTTTAAGCTGTTGCGCTTTATTAATATTCTCTTTATCGTGGTTTATTATTTCAGGTGAGGATATTTCGTGACTGAGTTCTTCTTCGTCAGTATGGTATTCTGAAACAACCGGGCAGTTAGCACTCGGTTTTGGTTCATTACTTAATTTTAATGAACTCTTTAGGGTCATGTTTTCATCCTTGAGGTGGATAATTTCTTTCTGAAGCTTTTCGCAGAGCAGTTCTCGACTTTGCTTAGCGTAGTTCGAAGAACGTCGTTTTCGTCCTCAAGGCCTTTTATTTTCACTGAGTCTCGTTTTTCGTGTCCGACACTTCTGGCGTTGTCGAGCTCCTGTAGACGCATATAATTTTTTGAGGTCCAGTATTAGGTGACCTCGTTACCCTTGAACTTTTCAAAGGGGTACAAAATTGCAATAATTGCCTCTTCACAGTATCCGTAGTGCCGACCTCCGAAGAGGGTGGATTTTTCAGTAAAAATAGATTGCCACCTGGGGTATTACATCTTTTCGTTTTATTCACACTTTAAGCTCGGTATACGGGAGTGGATTTTAGTCGCCTTCTACGACAGGCATGACTTACCACGGGTATATTCTTACCCCTAACCTGAAGGGGTATTTATATTAGACGATGAGACCATACATATATATATTTTTTTATAAAATAATGATTATTCTGAGGGGCCCGAAGTGGTATTTACATTTGACGATGAAACTCTACTTAAATACATTTCTTTATAAAACAATGACTTTTCTGCGGGGCCCGATGGAATCCCACCAATAGTTGTAAAGCGATACATAGTTGCTCTTTCAATCAATGGAAAAATGGTGATAGAGGCATTCCTAAATGATTCAAACATATTATTATAAATTCAGAGTGCAGTGTGCAAACATACCCTGATGTGTGAAAATCAAACATATAGTGTCCATTAGTGGTACTGGATGGGCCACCTGAAATGAATGACTGGAATAGTGGTATCTGTCAAAACCAATAATGATTTTTTTTTTTTTTTATAATTTACACGTACTCAAGGGGTTATGAATACCCTTTTATATGTTACCATAGTACGAACGTTAGAGAAGGGAAGAAAGAGAGGATAGGAAAGATTTTAAATGTAGTGGAGACTTAAAATCCATGGGTGGTGCCGAACTAGCTTCGGGGAGTCACTTTTTCTTGTGTTCGTTAATTTTGAAGAAATTCAAGATGGTGTGCATACTTTTAGGTATTACACCGACCTTTTATTTCTTTTAAATAAAAGTGAAATGGATTTTGGTTGGGATTGAACGCAACAATAATGGCGTTTTCCATTTTAAAAAGATAATTTTTTTATCTAGATGTGTTAAAAGACCGATTTTGACGGTTGTTGCGTTCCATTTGGCAAACCATTTGTTTTTTTTTGATCTGAAATCAATTTTGCAGATCTGGATTGTTTCAGCAGATTTACCCCTCCTTGCACTAGCGCTTTTACAAATGATAACTGTCTGTTTAACTAGAGTGATTCCCCTTTTGATTTAAGATTATTTCGGTTGTAAAAACTATTATTCACCATTAAAATTATAGCAGTATGATGTGAAATACATATTAAATAAAAAACAAACAACCTGTGGCACTGGAAACTTGACAGCTACACCGACACCAGAGATAAAGGAAGTAAAGAGATACCAAACTTCTACCTCTCTCACCCTGAATCCCCGCAAGAGTTAGTTGTTTTTGTTGTAATCCACCACCAATGCACTCCTGTCTGTGAATACATGTATTTCCGAGTAAAAGAATTCAGCAGACGAGAAAATTTGGGTTTGGACACTTTCATTAACAGCTGTTTAGCAGTGTGGTAGATTTATTTTTTTATGACATTTCAGTCGACATTCATTTATTTTTTTGCGTTTGTTGTTTTTGCGTGCGTGGAGATATATTCGCACTTTTTCCCGTCGCACTTCACAAATTAACTTTATGTAAGCTTTTGGGCGCACTTTTTTGTTTTATTTTGCACTTCAATGTTACACAAACAAACGAAAATAGTAAAAAAAAATTTAACAAACCAAATTATTAAATGACAGCTCAAAATTGTATGTTTTGGTGAATACAAACATATGTTTTTTAATGTATTCAGTGAAGTAAATGTTTGTTTTGTAAATTATATGAGTTGAATTTATTCAACAACAAAATATTTAGGTGTAATAATTCCTTTTTAAGCAAGATGATTTCCGAGAGGATGTATTAATTTAATAATTCTCTACGAGTTTTCGTAGTCGATTCCTACTTCGGAGTGATCTGGTGTTGCGTTATTCGATAAGCAAGATTCTGAAGATAGTATATTTCCAACTCAGAGTTATTATAAGTAGGATAATTTCTTATTTTTATAAATGATATAAATGGTGTTTGAAATACCGACTTTTATTATGTCTCTGTTGATCAGAAAAAGTTGAGTTTCATATTTAATGGTAACGAATTCGGCCATTTCATATTTTTGATGAACTGTTTTTTTTTTGCTGATAACTTTAATTCTTTGCAAAAAATTATTATTCCACTTACCAACAGCCGTATTAAGTAAGGCAAATTAAATGTGAATTATCTTTAATCAATGGATTTATCGAGAAAACTTCTAAGGCCATAAGTCAATTGCGTTAAAAAAAGGGTTACATTTTATCCTCTTTTTTTGTTTAATTTTTGACTTTTCTGCACCATACTAATGTCAAAAATTATTCACTGGTTAAAATTTAACGTAATTGATACACGGAATAAAGATGTCCGCCCTACTTTGTTCATGTTAAACATATTCAACATATATCGAACTGATATTATTCAGAGTTTAAACGCAATATTGAAAACCTTAAATAATTAAACCACGTGTTTTCTGGTTGGTAGGTACAAAACAAAAACAATTTATTTCAATTGGTAACCGTACATGCCATACAAAACAGCGATATGCTACTTTTCAATATAAATTGCATTTTGATCTTATTTTCAACAGAAGCAAATGTAATCATAACATATTTCAACCCATTTTTTTTAAATATCCAATTAGCCACTGGATAAATTTTAGCGAGCTGTTGAGCAGGTTAAAATAGAACAAATATAATTTTATTTACGTTGTTAACCATAAAATAAACTAAAATACCGAAGTAGGTGAATTGAATTCGGACTTCTTCTGCACATGAAATTGCAAACTACATTGCACATATAGAATAAAAATAACATAAACAACAGCGGAATATGGAATATATGTACTTAGTAAGAGATTTGTCACTAAACGTCAATTAGCTATTTAAAAAAATTCTTAATTCATAATTAGCTTTTAATCAAAAGATTAGATAATAATTGTTAATTGTTTTATTAATACGGCTGCAACAGTTGTGTCACAGTCTGTATTCCTGTTATTTTTTGGCATAACTAAGCAAAGTATGTATATCTTGTAAAATATCCTAGTTCCAATAATTTTCGTAGTAAGATTTATGCTTGGATAGAAATGAAAACTGTGTTTTAGTATGGCATAAACCCGCAATATAAATCAAGTGGCTAAACTTCTGATCGAACTTCAATATTTATTCCTCCATTTAGTTACATATGCAGTAACAACACAAATACAAAATTAATGGAAGTATTAATGAATTCAACGCACACGAAAAATTAGAATTCCATTTTATTGTTCTCAGTAGGTTTTTTTTTGTACTAATATTTTTTCAACCATAACATAAAAAATAAATAAATACATTTTCAAGATTTGATTTAATTGATTAATCAAAACTGAACGCGATGCTTATTTCTTAATTTTTTCTTGGATGCGCTCATTGGTGGTGGCAATGCTACAGCTGTTGTAACTCCGATGTAAATTTTCACCCCTTTCTGTGATGGTTGTTGGTGAGGTCGGCGAGGTAGCGGGGGAAAATCGAAAAATTTCGAGCAAAAAATGTGGGGGATAACTTATCTCACGCATACTTGTTTAAAAATGTGATAGTATGTGTAAGATACGTAATTATGGGTGAATTTAGCTTGTAGGCAAACCGCGAAGATTGGTATCTCTTTACTTCCCTTATCTCTGACCGACACTAACTTCACAGACACAAAATTACAACAAGCCACAGAAAAAAAATTAATCTGAAATCGTGTTCCATTGGTAACGAAAAAGATCAAAATCCAGATTTACCAATGGAAAACGCCATAAGATTGCGCCTTTGTATATTCATTTTTGTTTCGTTCTGCGTATGTGACGTAGGCGGTGACCAAGTGCTTTGACAGCTGGTTGTAATTGCTATCTGTTTACATACAAATTGTGAACGAGAAAATTAAAGGTTTTATTTTTGGAAGTAATACTTCCATTATTCCTTATTTTTTCAAATTAAACCAAAAATATTGTAGCAATTTCCAAAATGTATTTTCATAGTACTTCAATTGCAGTGTAATTTGAAATTCGTTAATGAAATAAATAAAACTATGCAAGGTGCGTTTAAAATGAAAAAAAAATTTCGTTTGCGGCTATTAAAACAACGACTAACGGAATATGTGAATACAGAAATGTTACATATATATTGAATTTTCTTTTGTGTTGGTTCTCGACTATTTCTTTATTTATTTTCTTACTTGAAAATACATACTCTCTTTACTCTCTCCTCACATTCCATATTTTCTGCCAACTGCAGAAGAGTTTTAGTAAAGTTATTGGAGATAAGCAAATCCTGCCCATTTACTTTATTAAAGATTTCCTCCAGGAGGTTTATCAACAGCATGAGTTCCAAAGTTGGCTTGAAGAAACCACCCTCATTTAGGTGATTTATCCAAGTAAATGATTCATCGCTTCTTTGGTCTACACGGATCTGTGGAATTTGTGCCCTTAGCTTATGGCAGATATAGCCTGCAAGGTTTTCCAAGCCGTCGTGTGCTATCGACTCCACATCGATCTCTTTCCTATTTTGCGAGGATATGTACCAGGACTTTTTTGATATACGTTTTAGAATCGTACCTAATAGGAGAAGAAAGATTAATATTTATCAGAATATTACGCAAATGAGAGGAGAAATTACCTGTGAGAGTAGAATCCAATCACAGAACGGGTGTGCCATCTTCAGCGACATTTGCATTTTCAAAAAAAACTCCTTCGTTGTACCCGAGTATATATGACCTCAGCCTATACATAATAAATAATAAACTCCTTCGGTCAGGGTGATCGTAAAGACTTTCTTTGCTGCGAATTAGCAGACATTTTCTAAAACGTCTGGTTGAGACGATATGTTAAACTAAAGTTAAAACCAAAGCGATTCTTTAGTTCGACCAAAAGCATTTTTACTGCATTATTTGATTGAATAATGCCTGGAAACGAAATTAATGAGTATAATGTTAAGTATTTAATGATCATGCTTCGTACCTTTTTGGAAAGGTAACAAACTTTCTTTTGCAATGACCCTCATTTTCTGCATCAGCTCAGACATTTCATTTAAATCCAAAGCTAAGCCGTACCCATGAGTTCGCTTTCTGGAATTTGGACATTAGGGTTACTAACGTTCATAACATCGAACCAGTCATTAGTCTGCAAAATAGCAATAAGTTTAGTGTTTCAGCTTTTATGAGCCAATCTTGTTGCTAAATGCTACAGTTTTAAATAATTTGGAGCATTCTTCCCATTTGTAATCGCTCAATTGGCCTAAACTTGCAGCTCTTGTTGTTGCCTGTGGAACTGTTTGGGAGAATAACTTCGTTGCCATCTTAACTTTCTGCCTTGCAGCTCCAACAACGTTAAGATAACCCTTTGTAATTTTGTGTGTTATTAAAAGTTCCCCAGAAGTTAAGGAAAGGAGTGCTAAAATTATTTCCATCTTCACTTCTTTACCATTTATTATAACACCATGATCAACAAAGTGGTTTCTCGTGAGTTTTATTAAATGAGGCACATCAGAAAACAAAAATATTTTATGTTCGTTATGAATGAACCTAGAATGTTTAAACAATAGTTAATTGATATAAAATTCAGAATTTGTATTAGTGTTTACCAATGTTTCTCCATGACCACTTCAAGATTTTTATACAATCCCCTATTTCCTCCTCCCAGGTCACTGACAATGGCAACTACATTGTAGCCAGATTCTTTAACTTTGACAAGAATATGGTGTACAATGGCGGTTGTTATTTGACAATCAAAGGCATAAAAAACAGGTTGTTTCCATTTGGCGATTGATCCTACGGCAGGTAATAAAAAGTAATGTTTGCAAAATCGATTGATTTTTATTGAATCAATCGTTTTAGCAAAAATTACTAAAACCTTTATAAACATTAGCAAAACTTTAATCCTCAATGTTTATAGGAAATATTCGTTAAACGTATAAGCAACATCACGCATTGCAAACAAGCCCACTGTACTAAAGTTCTGAATCATCATGTTAAATTAAAAAAAAAATCATTTGACTGCACACTATTTGTAATCAATTTTTATTACGCTTTATTGTAGTTGTCTATTGTAACATATTAATGAATGATTTAAGATAAAACTCAAAAGGTCATAAATTCAGGCGTTGTCAAATACAATTAAACAGCGTATTTATTCTACCGTATCATCTTCAGCAACACCTGCATTTTCAACCTCCTCCATATCCTCATCTTCGCCGTCCTTTTTGTCTGTAGGTTTTTCATATACAGGTTCTAAAGGAGAAACAACAACGCCATCCCACACAGACATTTCCCTCGCAATACTTGTGTTTCCTTCTAAGCCTAATATATGCTTATAGCCTCCGTGTGCAAGCACTCGGAGCAATGTTTGCGCAGTAAGGCAGCATATATCCTGTTGCTCTAATGTCATGGCTGTGTGTACACGAATATGCCCAGGTTCACAAGGATCTGTAATTCCAGCCGATCCAGGAAGAAATAAACCCGCAGATAATAGCTGAAAAACACGACGAAAAGCCAGATTTATAGGAAGTGCTTGGCGGCTGGGATTATTCATTATGGAAAGATGTGCAATCAAGTCCAGCATCCATGGAGTAAGTGGAGAGAAGGCGTCAAACCGAACTGTAAGGTCTTTTAGAATTCGAATCAATACTTTAATTGACGAATGATGAGCATTTTCTTCAAACCATCGGGTATGTCTGATTGCAGCTAAATGAGCTTGCATTGCCTTTTGATCTAAATGAATTTCTGCTTCTAGCTTTCGAATATTTTGCGGCAATGTAGCAATCAGCACACACACTTTTGCTTGCCAATTAGCGACATCAAAACCACGATCATGCATTATAGTTGTAAGTTGATCAGCTTTTGTAAGAACTTCAGTTTTCATCACATTTCTTAAATCCATCTCTACCTTTTTTGCAAGCGCTTCACAAGCTTCTTTAGTGGGTAATGTTTTAAGGATAACAACTATTTCGGCAACATTATTTCCGGTAATAAGAGTACCATTCTTAAAGGCTCCCACCTGTCGAACTTCATCTAACTGCTAAAAATAAAAGAAATACTTTTTAATATTTTTGTAAAGGCTTTTGAATGCACAAAACAAAATATAATTTATTCTGACTAAAAGTAAGAGTACAAAATATATTTATTCAATAGGTTAATTTTAATTAAACGTGCACACTAAGGTAAGCCAGACTGATTAAATCTGACTACGCGAATTTTTCATTGATAGCATCAGAACTTGTAAAAACTTTCTCAAAATACGCGCACTTTGAGAAAGGTAAGAAATTTGTATCTTATTCCTTTTATGTAACTCCGACCCTTTAAATAAAAATACGGTTTTCGTAAACGTTTGAAACAATTTAGAAAAGACGTGATCAATATATTGAGACAATATTATAATATTCATTTTGCCTACACAACGTTTTGAACCACTCCCAGTTTGATGTGGCCGTAGGCCTTTCAGTATATCCGCCACCATTTCTGTTCGAGGGACCTGACTGGCCCTTGAGATTTCTATATGACCATTTGTCTGAATATGCCGCAGCAACTCATATAAATTGTTCTCTTCCTCCATCCTAACTGGGTCTTTAGACGTCAGAGTATAAACAAATGTTCAACGCCATGGTTAGAGGAATTGGAAGTCAACGTTAAACAAATTATAAAAAAAAATGAATACCATCTATCTGAACTGTTATCAGAGCTAGTAGTACAATCGAATTCTGATCGGTCTATCTACCTAAAATCTGTGTCTGATCAGTCAATGTGGAAAAAATTATAAAATTAAATATCAAATATGAATTCCCAATTTGTCTTCGTTATATTAATTTGCATTTTCTTTAATAAAAATATTTTAGAAACGTGGATCGGCTGCTCGATCTGAGGAAAATCTGATTCCAATTTATTTCTACGTTTTTAGCAGTCATTGCCAATTATTACATCTTAGCATCCCAGCCATTTTATTTTCTATAACATGTTCTGCCCTAGCTAGGTATCCGTCGGAGCGGACAATTTTCTGCAACGCATACGGGGTGCTTTAAAAAATTTCGGAGAAATATTCCGAACAGCTTTTCGGAAGAATGCCTAAAACCTAAAATCATCCGAATCGTACAAAGTGAATTTTCCGCTCTGGGGGATACCTCGGTGGGGCTGATAATGGGTATTCATGCAACGTCTTAAGTTAAGAACATGCGTTTTTTTTTTTCCGACCCTGAATTCTACATCGTCATCCTGTACAGCCGGACAAGTTTGGCGTATGCGGCTTTGAAATCGATAAATAGGTGGTCGGTATCGATTCCGATTTTTTGGGTTTTTTCCAGAATTTGATTTGTGGACTTTATGGCTTAAGACCACCCTTATAAGGGCCGATCAGGTTGTTGTTGGTAAACGGTTTCAGGCGTTCACATATTACGGCAGATATGATATTGTAGACGATGGTGAGGAAAGTTATGCCTCTGTAGTTGGCTCAGTTTAGACTTTTTTGTGATCCCGAAACGATGCTGAGGTTCCATTCTTCAGGCAGACTTTCATATGACCATATTTGGCTTATGAGTTGTTGGATGTTACTTAGAAAGTTTACCAGTTTGCACAACCTCAGCATCGACTGTGTCTCAACTACGATATTTCCTTGTTCATCTCGACAGGATATTGTTCGAGCCTTGTATCCCCTGGCTTTAACGTTTTTTACTTTGGTAACTCTTGAGAACATCGTTCCTCGGGTGGCACTTCTATAACCTTGATCGGGCGATTTTCTTGTTATTTTTTCTTCTTTTTTGCTAATATAGCTCTCGTTCTCACTTGTAGCTTAGCCTTGTATGACTCGTTCTTGGCTGTGAGTATCTGTCGGCGTGCTTCATCAAGCCAAAGGGCGCGGGAAACCTAGCACATAAGTCGCTGCTAACGATGGTGGTATGGTGTTAACCGAGAGGTTACGAGATACGCTTTGCACGAAGGTCATGTCGTTCTATTGCGATAGCAGTCTTTTGACTTTATTTTTTTGAGTTTTTCTGGTTTGTTGAAGCGTGATGGATATCTGCATTCTTACCTTGGTTGCAACAAGGTATTGGTCCGATTCGATGTTAGCCCCTCGGAATATTTGGACATCCAAAACACTAGATCCGTGCCTCGTGTCACAATATGATAAATTTGGGTGACCTTTCGTTGATCTGGAGTCTGCCATGTCCCCTTATGGATATCGAGGTGAAGAAACCATGTGTTGGCAAAAGTGGTATTTCGTTTCGTAGCGAAGTCAATTTGCAGCCTGTCGTTTACCTATTCAAGGCCCGCCGCACATTGGACACGTTTTCATGTCAATTTGACTAATGCGAACACGTACGGACACGCACAAAAAACCCGACTTTTCAAGTACTATGGGATCGCGCACCCTGTGTCGAAAACAATCCGAACATTTATGCGATTTTTCAATAGTTTCGGCGTTGAAACCTCGGTGAAAACATTAAAAATGGATGTGGAATTGGACACTGTCTGTTTGAAATAGAAAAACCTATTCAGTGTGCGCACTGAATTAGAACAAACAGTATTCATATGTTTACTTAGGATACAAATTCATATCCAATATGCGGCTGGCTTAATGTTTTTACATTCCAGGTGCAATTGTTGCACTTACACATAAATCAAACATGTAAGATTGGCAAAACTTCAGGAATGGCCAAAGTGTTGCAACCAACAGTGTGAAATTTTCGAGTGAAATGAATGTCATATGGGCCACAACAGATGATTGGAGGCACCCAATGAAGGATATGATAGGAAATCGATGGCCCTTTGCTGATGCCTTAATATTGTTAGCTGGTGATTGCCGACAAACTTCGCCAGTAATTCCTCGATCTACCGCTGCTGATGAGCTTACTGCGTGTAAAGTATCAATTCTGTGGAGAACACTCACAATAACCACAAATGTGCGTATTCAATTACAAAATGATGCGCCAGGCATTGGATTTTCAATGCAGTTATTGAAAATTGCAGATAGAAAATACCAACAAATGTTACCGAAATCAATGAGGCCATTTTAAAGATAGCATTACATAGTCTGTAAATTGTTAAAATATTGGTAGACTTAAATAAATAAACAAAAAATAAAGCGCATGGACAAGAATGTGTTTCGAATTTGAAAATAATTGTTTCACACAGTGACAATTGTATGTAGCCTGTTCACGTGTAGCGAAACCTGCTGTTTTGTTAGTGTTCGCACATGGAAGAAAAAACCAAAAATATTCTTTTATAAATTAAATTAGATTCTAGTACTATCTGTCGTTTTTTTCGTTGTGTGGTTATGTTGTTACTTTTATACCCTATCCCATTGCGGTATATTAGTTTTGAAACGTAGTTTGTAACATAGAGAAATAATTTAGCTAGATTTAGCTAAAAGTATATGGATCGACTCAGAATCGATAGCTGAGTCGATTTAGCTATGCCTGTATGTACGTCCGTCCGTACGTCACCTGTTTTTTTAGAATGATGAAATTTGGTAAACGTGTTTGTTGCTGCTCCAGCAGAACAAGGGCAAACATTTTTGAAATCCGCCAACTGCAATGCCCCCCTTTTTATAAAAAAACTAGTTTTAGGCCAAACCGTTAGAGATTTTGAAAAAGTGACTGAACAACATATGTAGACAAACATATTGTCTATATTTTCTAAGGGCATTTTAAGTAACAAACGTTTTTCAGTAAAATTTCAAACATTTCGAAAAAATGATGATGCAAAATCATTGGTTATTGTAATACAAACATTTCTTCTATATATCATTTTAAGCCACGTCCACATTTTGGAGGCGTCTTCATACAAAAACCATTTAATACCCTACGCTATACCATATGCAGGAGAAAAAACTTTTTTTTTGTAGAACCATAAAAGATTTTGATAAACAATATGTTGCCCACATTTTGGGATATTAATTTTAAGGATGGGATAGGATATAAAACGATCCACACGGTGGATTGTAGCCTTCCCATTTTTTTATTATTATGTAAGTAGGAACAAAAACTTAAAAGCTGATAGATGAGTATATTGAATTTATTTAAGTATAAAACTTTTTAATAAATACTCTGCGTGATATACTTTACTTTGCAATCGCAGTGTTTTTTTTGGGATGAGGATTCGAAAGAAGAGTAAAAAGAATGTTGGAGCAATCATAGCCCACATCCCAGAGCAAACGCCGACTTGACCTCCTTCTTTAAAACTTCAACAACTTGTTTTTTTTTTTTATTATATACTACTTCTACATTTTAATTAAAACTTACAGTCTTGTGTTTACATATAGATAAGTATTACAATAAATACTTCTAAGATTTTCCGTTAATGATTGTCTTTTTTATTTAATATTTTCTAGTCGTTGTCCATATATTCCTATTTTTGCATTTGTGTTCCAGTTGCGATTGAATTTAAGCAGGTCATCATTCAATCTTTTCTTTGGTCGTCCTACTGGTCTATTATCATTCAGTATCCATTTTTTTGTTATTTTGATCATCGTATTCTTGATAATATGTGTCCTGCCCAGCTAGACTTTTTAATTGTTTTATTTTTGTGAGTTCGTCTGTTATATTTGTGCGTCTCTTTATTTCATCATTTCTGACTCGTTCTATTTGTCTAATACGATATCGTAAGTGTCTTTCAATTTCTGTCTGCCAAATTCGTATCTTCTCGGTTATGTTTTCTGTCGTTGCTTATGTTTATAGTCCATATGTCATAACAGGTAGGGCCGTCGAGTCAAATATATATCTTCTCGTGTCTGTTCCTATATTGGAATCTTAATTCTTGCTGTATTGTTGTATTCGTTGAATTTTTCGATCAACTGGTTGATAGTCTGTTAATGGTCATTCTCGAAAACCAGCTTTCTCCCTTGGTTGTTTATCATTCAATGTGTGTTTCATTTTTAAATATTTTGTCATCGAGAAGAGTTTATATATATAAGTATATTTATATAAGATGAGATTATGCTTTTCGGTCTGTAGTTATTTACTTTATCATTTTTCCGTTAAAGTTAAAGTTTTTTGCGTTAAAGTCACCAATCAGGTACATTATTTCGGTTTTTGTTTTTTTTTGTATGCATTTTCATATAGGTCATAGGATATATTTATTTCTTTGTCCGATGCTCTAATTGCATCTTTATTTTTTATTTTTTATTGGAATCGTATAACACACCATTAAATTGGGACAGCATTTCGAAATGCTTAGTTATGCATTTTGCTGATAAAAGGATTTAGGTACCAAACGTCCTCTCTAGTACAAGTAAACAATCCAATTCAAACGGTATACTATTTCCCTCATTTTGAAAAAAACTTGCTTGCATGGATGTAATTACAGAATCTATGAATTTATTAACCAATAACCAAAAACTATAGAGATAAAGCCTTAGACACTTTTATAGTTTTATCCAGTCGAAAAACCTATTGGATCCTAAAGAAAAGACCGCTGAAAACTGGGAAGTACCTTAATTAATTAATGAGAAGAAAGAGAATATTAATAAAAGGAAACAACTAACACAAAGGCCCCACCGCAAATTAATGTGATCGGTATTGACGATTGCCATTATCAGGGCACCAAGTAACTTCGCTTAAAAAGTTAGGTCTATTATTTCGGTAACTTAATAACGATAAAACAGAATTTAAAAATAAATCTGAAAGGCCTTTACGCGTTGTAGCCATGCGCCGTGCGCAAAGGATGACATAGTTACCGATCTTAAAAACAGCCAATATAAAATTAAAGATGCAGCTAACATTCTTAAACGGGGAAAACAGCCAAAAGAAAGTAAAGAAAATGTAATAAAACGCGCTTTGAGTTTTCGCCTTCACTTGCGTTAAAACAAAAAGTTAAAAAATAGGTATGAAATAAAAACAATACTAAATATTGTTGTAAAAATCGAAACCATGCGTAAGGAATCAAAATTAGTTCCTCAGTACAAGCGCTGCCAAGGATATAATCAATCGCAAACGTATTGTCCAAAAGAGCAGATTTGCGTAAATCATCTGACGGCTAGATCTAGGCTAGATAAGAAAAGGCGATCATCCCGCAAATTATCGCGGCTGCGAAGTAGCTAAAGAGTTGCAAAAAAGACGGACGAAATGAACAGGTAAAATTTCAACGAAATTAAATTTAACTAAGCAAAAGCTTCAAATCCCGCATAAACTTGTGTCAAGGCCAAAGCAGGCAACAATCGAAAAACCAATATTTGAGGCCATCAGAAATCCGATCGAATCTTGTACATACAAAACCAAATTTTAAAACTTATGCCCAAGCTACATTATCCGAAAACGATCCTAAAAATATCTTACCTGATCCCGTTTCTAACATTTTTTTCGATTATTCTCTTAAAACTTAAAACAAAGCGAAACGAAACGACAAGGTTACCTCGACTACCATGCTACGAATAGGGCTAGAGGTGGATCATCACTGTATATAAAAGATTGTATCGAACATTCGATTGATCTTATATTGGATATGGAAACAATGCAAGTATTGTATAGAGCTAACAAGTCAGAAGCAGGCAATCCTTTCTGAAGATATCTTCTATTAATGCTTAATTCCCTTTGACAGAATTTCATTGGAGGGGACTTTAATGCAGAGCATAAATTCTGGGGATCTGGATACATATCATAGAAAGGTAGGATGCTTTACGATGTACGTAGAAAGTACAATAGCGAATTTTATTTTACGGGAAAACCAACTTACTGGCCAACTAATGTTACAAAAATACCGGACTTGATCGATTTTTACATCGCAAAAAGGTCTGACGTCCAATCGAATCAAAGTTGAAGAATGAATGATCATTGCTCTGATCATCCTAACAACGAGCGCGTCAATCATTAGAAATAAAAACCCACCCAGACTAACAAACGGGAGAACAAACTGGGAACACTTCAAAAACGACATTGCAAATATTATTCGACTGGCTTAGATCCCCATTGGAACTCGAAGTCGCGGTTGACTCCTTTATCGATACAGTTCAAAAAGCAGCATGGATTTGGCTAGACAAAAAAGAAAAGGATAAGACATATCTAAATCGGTTTAGTAACTTCCTATCAAATTAGATTGAACATTTTAAAAACCATGCATTAGAAAATTATCTGCAAAGCCTAACCGCTAAGAAGGAAAGGGAAATACAGAAACTAATGCATAAAAAGTTCCGGGTTATGACCTGATTACGGGAAAACTTCACAAAATCTCAAGACGTTGCATTAACTAAGCTTCTCATCATTATAAATGCGGCAATTAGATTAGAGTACATACCAAGGCAGTGGAAAGTCGCGGAAGTGATTATGGCTCTAAACTAGGAAAATCAATGAATGAAAAAAAAATCATAACGGCCTATTTCACTTCTTCAAATAATTTCAAAAGTTTCTGAATGGATATTACTTGGCCGCTTACACCCCATTATTGATCAGAAACTTGACTTGACGTGTCGCAAGCTTTTGACAAGGTGTGGCATAGAGGCCTGCAATTCAAATTAAGGTTACTTCTGCCTGAATAATTATATAAAATTCCTGTGTCATATCTTGAGCATAGACTCGTCCGTGTGAAACTTGGAAACGAATATTCGGAGTTCAAAGAAAGCGTCCTTGGACCACTCTTTTACCCCCTGTTCACTCGTGATATCCCACAAACAAAAAATATACAATTGCTGCCACGTTTGCTGACGATGGTGCTAAACTAGCAGTTGGCACAAAAATAGAGGAAACAAATACGAATTTGAAAAACGCTCTCAACGAGGTTAATGAATGTACAAAATCCTGGCGGAGTGCCAGTAAAGAGAGGAAATCGATTCATGTAGATTTATGAAACGAAATATCTCGTAATGACACTCGCATGTGAGAAAGAAATGCAAGAACTCAAATATAAATATAGAGAACAGTACTGGTTGCGCGGAAAATATTCGAAGCTTAACCTTGATATCACGCTGCTATTATACAAGAAAGTGCTAAAACCGATTTGGACATATGGTATACAACTATAGTTTTGTACCAGTGAAACAAATCTTAAGATTTTACAAAATTTTGAAAACATAGTGTTAAGATGATTCGTCAATGCGCCGTGGTACATAGGGAACGAATATCTACGCAGGGAACTGGGTATTCCCGGGGGTTAAAGATGAAACGAAATTGTTTGCACGAAAACATAACAAACGTTTATAAGGACACGTTAACACAACGCTCCTCCAAATTCTTGACGAAACAAATTTGTTGCGGCGTCTTCAAACGGCTAAACCTTTATATTTAGCCCGAAAATCACAAACGGCCGGCGGCGTAAAGGGCATAAAGCTACCGACAGCGACTTCTGCACAGTTGCTGACTCGACAAAAACAACACAACAACCCCGACCTGTTTCCCAGAAAAATATTGGGACACAATTCCAGTGGGAACAGTTGCCGATATGCTGATTTAACAGTTAACCAATATAAATGCATGTACAGTATTAAAGAGTTTTTTCAGTACTAAGTTTGTGTCACAAATTGAATAAAGTACAGGCATCGTACCTTAAAAAGAAAAAAATGTATATATTTTTTAATATTGCGGCATTAGAATGATTATATATAAACATTCAATTCAGTCTTTTAATATTCAAATATCTTCAAATATTTTCTATGCCTTATTTAATACTTTTATTTTACCGTAAGCTAAACTCTTTGCTCAAAACTTAATTACTTATCATTAATCTTTCATTACCTAAAAATGTTCACTTGCTATCACTTCCAATTAATTGTCAACTACTACATTAAGATGTGAAATAACATACTAAAATCAAATGAGACTCATACTCATAATCAAACATACATTAACCAATATTTTGTATTTCTCTTCTCTTTTCGTTACTATTTAAAACTGATTTCATTTAAAAGTAAGTATAGTCAATAATATGTGTACTATGTGTAAAAAATTACAAAGTTGCTATCACTTAAAACATAAGAGATATAGATTTTTGAGGCGGTGAACCCGTTTTCGTCCCACTGTGCGACGTGGGATAACACGGTTGTTAAATTTCTTGCACAAAAGAGCCATTGCTTTGTTGGCTGTGTGGCAAGTGGCACTATCCCGTTTGAAGCACATATCATCCAGGTCCATATCCTCAATTTCTGGCACAAGAAGTCCGTTATCATCTAGCGATAGGGAACACCATTCACATAACTAGTTGGTCTACCTCATTTTTGAAGAAGTACGGCCCGAAAAACCATCCATTCTTTGTGGATGCATCGGTTTTTCAACAACCACTCGTGGATTCCCATTTTCCAAATACGAAATTCTGCTTGTTAACGTGAAAGTGTGCCTCATCGCTGAAGATGATATTCATTGTAAAGTTACCATTTACATCTATCTGTTCAACCAACCATTCGGCGTATTGACGAAATGGTCAGTAGGCTTCAGCTCTTGAGTCAATTGAATCTTGTAAGTGTGTTAGTTCCAATCTTTATTCAAAATTCACATCAGAATCAAATTGCGAAATTGCTGCTCGTAAGTCAGACCGCAGTTGGAATACACATCCATCATATGGGATTCGCCACATGAAATGCTTAGATTAGAAAAAATTCAGAAAAAATTCAAGAGGTATGCATTCCGTAAATTATTTACGTTTGAAGAAATGACTAGCTATGATAAAAAACGAGAAAAAATAGACTTGCAAACCCCTTAGTTTCTATTTGCAAACAAGATAAATAGGACAGACACCCTAACAAGCCGGAATTACAAACAACTCCCATTCCACAATATCCAGGACATTGGCTGTCACTCTGACTACACATCAAATAACGCGACGAAAAACAGTAACACTATAAACAGCCAGGTCAGAATCTCACGGAATGAATACCCGTCCTGCTGTCCCAGGCGAACCTAGACAAGCTGCTTCGACATATTCGGACAACAGGTTGTCTAGGAATTTCAAGGGTTAGTCAGGCCCCTTGAACAGTGATGGTGGCGGATGAACCGAAAGGCCAACGGCAGGGCTCAATCCCGTAGTGGATACTGATGGCCCCTTGTCCTAGGGGTATCTAATAAATTGGAACTGGCCATCCAGGTTGGGGGTTGTGCTTTGGGTTATCTACCCAACCATGGAAAAAAAAATTCTATGCCGAAGCAACCAATAGCCTCGGAGAGGACTGATTTTATTGTCGACGACCCGGCTAAACGAATATGGGACAACGAAATTCGTATCTTCACCTGAAATGTGAGGCACGCATCCAGTATTTTCGATGTTCGAATATTCCGAGGAGCTAACATCGACTCGGACCACTACCTTGTTGCAGCCAAGGTGAGAATGCGGATATCCACCACGTCACAACAATCCAGAAATACTGTGATAAAATTTAATGTCGAAAGACTGCCATCGCAGGAGACCGCCAAGACCTTCGCGCTACGCGTATCCCTAAACCTCTCGATTGACACCATACCATCAGCATCGAATGTTGAAGAACAATGGCAACGATGCCAATAAGCCATTAGATCAGCCGCAGCCGTTTGATGAGGAATGCATCTGCCGGCTAGCAGCCAAGAACGAGGCCTACAAGGCTAAGCTGCCGTTGAGCTCTATAGGCAGAGAAGAAGGGAAGAAAACCGGCTTTTCGGAGAAAAGAAAAAGGGGCAAGAAAAGCGCGCGATCGAGGATATAGAGAGGTGCTTCTCCAGGAACGATGTTCGCAAGTTTGACCAAAGTGTAAAACGTGAAAGCCGATGATACAAGGCTCGAACATCCTATCCTATCGAGATGAACAAGTAAATATCGTAGTTGAGACACAGTCGATACTGAGGATATGGAAGAATCACTTTTGCAGACTGATAAACGGCGATGACGAACAACATTCCGCTGTCAGGCAGAACGAACCATTCAAATTTGGCAACAACAGCGAAAACTACCAACCACCCGACCTGAGTGGTGTGAGGATAGTAATATCTAAACTCAAGCTTAATAAGGCTGCCGGAAATGACGGCCTTCCGTCCGAGCTTTACAAAGCCGATGGAGATGACTTGGTAAGTTACATCCATCAACTCATAAGCCGAATCCGGTCGGAAGAAAGTTTGCCTGAGGAATGGAAATTCAGCATCGTTCGCCCGATAAACAAAAATGGAGACCCTCTAAACTGCGATAACTACAGAGGCATAAGCCTCCTCAACATCGCCTACAAGATGTGCAAGATATGTGAACGCCTAAAACGGTTTACCAAAAACCTGGTCGGCCCTTATCAGTGTGGTTTTAGGCCAGGAAAGTCCACAACCGATCAAATTTTCACACTTCGGGAGATCCTGGAAAAAACCCAAGACGTACAAATCGATACCCACCACATATTCATCGATTTCAAAGCCGCATACGACAGCATTTATAGAGACGAACTATACAGAACCATGTCTAGTTTTGGTATACCGCCCGAACTCGTCCGTTTGTGTAGGATGACGATGGAGAATTCTCGCTACTCCATCAGGTTCGTAAACGAACTCACCGACACATTCGATACCAAAAAAGGATTTAGGTAAGGCGGTGCGCTGTCATGTGACTTCTTCAATCTGATTCTTGAGAGGATTGTACAAAACTCACGAGCCAACACCAGAGCCACGATTTTCCAAAAATCGGTACAACTACTAGCATACCCCGATGATATTGACATCATTGGTAGGACCCAATGTGATGTTATAGCCACATTTGCTAGTATAGAGAAGGCAAAGGAATGGGTTTAGCAGTAAATGAGGGCAAGACGAAGTATATGCTTTCAACACGAAAGGACACACAACATCGACGAATTGGACAGAACGTCATAATTGAGGTAGTACGGGACTTTGCCTATCTCGGCTCCGCTATTTACTCTGACAACAACATCTCGGCAGAAATTAAAAGAAGAATTTCTCTTGCCAACCGCTGTTTCTTGGGGCTAAGAAGGCAATTCAGTAGTAAAGCCCTCACTCGAACTACTAAGGAGATCCTATATAAGACCCTGATCATCCCAGTCCTGCTCTACGGCGCTGAAGCATGAACCGTCTCAAAAGCGGATGAAGAAATCCTTTGGTCGATTTGAGAGCAAAATTCTTCGAAAAATCTTCGGTCGCGTTTGCGTTGACGAGCTATGGAGACGAAGATTCAACCAAAAACTATACAAGCTGTACAGCGACATGCCCCTGTTCAAAAAACTCCCCATTGGACGTTTAAGATGGCTAGGACATGTAGAACGAAATTTCACAGCAGGGAAATGGATTCCAGAAAACATTTTTGAAAAGGAAAATATTCCCTAAAACATATGAAGCTTTAGCATTTGAGAGCCGTCGCACACTACAGACTTTTTATCGGTCAATAGTTTGGTCGGGCAGTTAATCAGTATAGAGATATATGGAAGTGCGCACACTACAACGATTCGGAATCAGACGAAAAATAGTACGATAGGGTACGCAATTGCTTTCAAACTGAAGTATCGGCAAACTCTCTCCCTACTACTTATCAGCATTGCGTTATAACAACGCGCGCACACTACCGATTATTTAGCGGCCGATTGCTCATTTTGCTTTGAACTTTGGCGCTGGATTTTTCTAGTTTTTTTTGTATATTAAAAGGAAAAATAATGTTTCTTGAAATAACTTTCAGTTTGCAACCACTTTACGCAAAATGCGATTGCCAAACTAGCAAATCGTTAGAGAGCAGTCGACCGACTGTTGTATAGTGTGCGCACTCACCACCAACCCGACCAAACCATAGAAAGTCTGTGGTGTGCGAAGACTCTATGTAAACACGACTATACATCGATATCTACTAAAAATTCGGGATACAAGGCTTTACCGGCTATGGCACAAATCCCATAGTTGTTAAAAATGTTTGAAGAACTCAACAGCAATAACACAGAAAACATCAGACTCGTAGATTCAAGTAACAAGATTATTCTGGTTTTAAATATAGGAATACTTACTGCAGGAATAATACTTATCCTGATAATACAAAACGATCAAAACCAACAATAGAAATTATTACCAGAGACATCCCCTTGAGGAAATGGAGCCAATACAAAATGCCTCTTTCCAGCAAAACCAACTAAAATCAGCAAAATTCCTTTCTTTTGAAATTTAATTTTAAACAACGATGTTTAATTTAAGAAGCAAAGAGATAACATAAAAAGCAAATATTTTGCAATACTTCATACAAAAATTTCAATGGAAGTTTATCGAAATTAAACAAAAGCGCCAACATATATTTCTCATGATGTCGGCACATCATGTCGCACAACGATCAGCAGATTGCCGCAGCATATTGCTCGAATACAGAGGCTTCAACTCTCAAGATAAAAAAAAATATTTTTATTTAATATTTAGATTTAAATTATATTAACATGTTTAGTGACAGCCAAGAGACAATCAAATCCCTTGGATCCATCTCTTTTAAATTGAAATCAGCCAACGAATGCCTACTATCTCTAATGAGATGGCTGAGCATTTAACCGATCACATTTTGTGGCTATTGAGCACAGGAAACTGTAAGGTGGATGAGCTTGCAATACAGGACACTTCCCTTGATATTCTCTCGCTAATAGAAATGTTAGATATGCCCCTCGCTAGATGTAAAGAAAGCAAACCGCAGATTTATAAACGGCATAACATGTCAAATATCCTGGCAACTCTGTCCAAATTATAACCAGAAAGGCTTTAACTGCCTGACAATGTTGATCGTCAGCTAATCGCAAAAACATTCGATAACAAAAACGGATGAGAAATTGTCACTCACATTTAGTTTAAAAGTTATGGTTAAACGCAAAATGCAATGCGTTGGTTAAGTTTCCATACAAACTACTGTTGTTTGACACTTCTGTTGTTTGACACTTCTGTTTTTTTTCTACTGCAGTAGCGCCATATTGAAAAAAGAGCATATCAATAATAATAATACAACCCACTAAACATGTTTCGTGTGTCCAAATCCAAAATACTAAACAGGCCAACTGTAGTAGGGGGCATGCTGCCCCTACAACCACAATGCTTGGGAACAGTGTAGGATTTGGTATGGGTATATGAACACATGAATATGAACATGAACACGAGTGGTGGGTGCACGACTGGGTCGTACGCAACTTTCTCTTACACAGAGTTAATTTGACGTTTTTAACAATTTGGCCAAAATACACAATAATATGATTAATGATGCTAGAATGATATAAATAATTCCGTAATTGAAAGTAATCGGTGTCCATGTGAATAATAATGGTTTTCCGTTATTTTCCAAAACTGAAAATTGCATTTGGGGGTAATTGAGCCAAAACAAATTACGTGGAACTCATGAAAACAGTAATGGTAGTATCCAAATTAATTTTCATTCAATTTGGCAAAACAGTTTTCGAGAAATTGACAATTTTCATTATATGGCCTAAATGCAAAAACGCGTTATATGGATTATCTCAAAAAAACTGGGTATGCAGTTTTTTTGGAATTAATAAGCTAATAGTATACAAGAAGTTTAATCAAATTGAGGTTATGTATGATTTTTATATGAAAGGTACCGATAATAACATGGCTAAAAGCAAAGATTATGAAGTCTATACAGATGACGCACTCCATATAAGAAAAATTGTTCTATGGCGGGTCGTACTGGTACAGCCCGCTCTCTTTAGTACAACGAAAGATGCGCTCATCTCTTTAGTTAAGTTTCGATAAAAAAATCTCGTGTCGTGGGGATGTGTGTGTGTGCTGTCGCTGACTGCTGTTTGCTGTGTGAGGTGAACGTGAATGCATATTTTATATTTATTCGGTGTTTTACCGTCTTTGCGATTACATGCGATCAAGATGAGCGAAAGCGAACAAATTAAAAAAATTTTCCAAAAATCGGTACAACTACTAGCATACCCCGATGATATTGACATCATTGGTAGGACCCAATGTGATGTTATAGCCACATTTGCTAGTATAGAGAAGGCAAAGGAATGGGTTTAGCAGTAAATGAGGGCAAGACGAAGTATATGCTTTCAACACGAAAGGACACACAACATCGACGAATTGGACAGAACGTCATAATTGAGGTAGTACGGGACTTTGCCTATCTCGGCTCCGCTATTTACTCTGACAACAACATCTCGGCAGAAATTAAAAGAAGAATTTCTCTTGCCAACCGCTGTTTCTTGGGGCTAAGAAGGCAATTCAGTAGTAAAGCCCTCACTCGAACTACTAAGGAGATCCTATATAAGACCCTGATCATCCCAGTCCTGCTCTACGGCGCTGAAGCATGAACCGTCTCAAAAGCGGATGAAGAAATCCTTTGGTCGATTTGAGAGCAAAATTCTTCGAAAAATCTTCGGTCGCGTTTGCGTTGACGAGCTATGGAGACGAAGATTCAACCAAAAACTATACAAGCTGTACAGCGACATGCCCCTGTTCAAAAAACTCCCCATTGGACGTTTAAGATGGCTAGGACATGTAGAACGAAATTTCACAGCAGGGAAATGGATTCCAGAAAACATTTTTGAAAAGGAAAATATTCCCTAAAACATATGAAGCTTTAGCATTTGAGAGCCGTCGCACACTACAGACTTTTTATCGGTCAATAGTTTGGTCGGGCAGTTAATCAGTATAGAGATATATGGAAGTGCGCACACTACAACGATTCGGAATCAGACGAAAAATAGTACGATAGGGTACGCAATTGCTTTCAAACTGAAGTATCGGCAAACTCTCTCCCTACTACTTATCAGCATTGCGTTATAACAACGCGCGCACACTACCGATTATTTAGCGGCCGATTGCTCATTTTGCTTTGAACTTTGGCGCTGGATTTTTCTAGTTTTTTTTGTATATTAAAAGGAAAAATAATGTTTCTTGAAATAACTTTCAGTTTGCAACCACTTTACGCAAAATGCGATTGCCAAACTAGCAAATCGTTAGAGAGCAGTCGACCGACTGTTGTATAGTGTGCGCACTCACCACCAACCCGACCAAACCATAGAAAGTCTGTGGTGTGCGAAGACTCTATGTAAACACGACTATACATCGATATCTACTAAAAATTCGGGATACAAGGCTTTACCGGCTATGGCACAAATCCCATAGTTGTTAAAAATGTTTGAAGAACTCAACAGCAATAACACAGAAAACATCAGACTCGTAGATTCAAGTAACAAGATTATTCTGGTTTTAAATATAGGAATACTTACTGCAGGAATAATACTTATCCTGATAATACAAAACGATCAAAACCAACAATAGAAATTATTACCAGAGACATCCCCTTGAGGAAATGGAGCCAATACAAAATGCCTCTTTCCAGCAAAACCAACTAAAATCAGCAAAATTCCTTTCTTTTGAAATTTAATTTTAAACAACGATGTTTAATTTAAGAAGCAAAGAGATAACATAAAAAGCAAATATTTTGCAATACTTCATACAAAAATTTCAATGGAAGTTTATCGAAATTAAACAAAAGCGCCAACATATATTTCTCATGATGTCGGCACATCATGTCGCACAACGATCAGCAGATTGCCGCAGCATATTGCTCGAATACAGAGGCTTCAACTCTCAAGATAAAAAAAAATATTTTTATTTAATATTTAGATTTAAATTATATTAACATGTTTAGTGACAGCCAAGAGACAATCAAATCCCTTGGATCCATCTCTTTTAAATTGAAATCAGCCAACGAATGCCTACTATCTCTAATGAGATGGCTGAGCATTTAACCGATCACATTTTGTGGCTATTGAGCACAGGAAACTGTAAGGTGGATGAGCTTGCAATACAGGACACTTCCCTTGATATTCTCTCGCTAATAGAAATGTTAGATATGCCCCTCGCTAGATGTAAAGAAAGCAAACCGCAGATTTATAAACGGCATAACATGTCAAATATCCTGGCAACTCTGTCCAAATTATAACCAGAAAGGCTTTAACTGCCTGACAATGTTGATCGTCAGCTAATCGCAAAAACATTCGATAACAAAAACGGATGAGAAATTGTCACTCACATTTAGTTTAAAAGTTATGGTTAAACGCAAAATGCAATGCGTTGGTTAAGTTTCCATACAAACTACTGTTGTTTGACACTTCTGTTGTTTGACACTTCTGTTTTTTTTCTACTGCAGTAGCGCCATATTGAAAAAAGAGCATATCAATAATAATAATACAACCCACTAAACATGTTTCGTGTGTCCAAATCCAAAATACTAAACAGGCCAACTGTAGTAGGGGGCATGCTGCCCCTACAACCACAATGCTTGGGAACAGTGTAGGATTTGGTATGGGTATATGAACACATGAATATGAACATGAACACGAGTGGTGGGTGCACGACTGGGTCGTACGCAACTTTCTCTTACACAGAGTTAATTTGACGTTTTTAACAATTTGGCCAAAATACACAATAATATGATTAATGATGCTAGAATGATATAAATAATTCCGTAATTGAAAGTAATCGGTGTCCATGTGAATAATAATGGTTTTCCGTTATTTTCCAAAACTGAAAATTGCATTTGGGGGTAATTGAGCCAAAACAAATTACGTGGAACTCATGAAAACAGTAATGGTAGTATCCAAATTAATTTTCATTCAATTTGGCAAAACAGTTTTCGAGAAATTGACAATTTTCATTATATGGCCTAAATGCAAAAACGCGTTATATGGATTATCTCAAAAAAACTGGGTATGCAGTTTTTTTGGAATTAATAAGCTAATAGTATACAAGAAGTTTAATCAAATTGAGGTTATGTATGATTTTTATATGAAAGGTACCGATAATAACATGGCTAAAAGCAAAGATTATGAAGTCTATACAGATGACGCACTCCATATAAGAAAAATTGTTCTATGGCGGGTCGTACTGGTACAGCCCGCTCTCTTTAGTACAACGAAAGATGCGCTCATCTCTTTAGTTAAGTTTCGATAAAAAAATCTCGTGTCGTGGGGATGTGTGTGTGTGCTGTCGCTGACTGCTGTTTGCTGTGTGAGGTGAACGTGAATGCATATTTTATATTTATTCGGTGTTTTACCGTCTTTGCGATTACATGCGATCAAGATGAGCGAAAGCGAACAAATTAAAAAAATAGTTTGCCCCCTGGCGTTCAATGCTGTGTCTGTGAAAAATCAAAACGACACTATCAACATTTAAGGTTGTTTGGCTTTCCTAGTGCCGATAAGATTATAGGTCAAATTTGGCGCGAAAAATGTAAAATTGATTTAAAAGACTATGAAAAATTTTGTTCATTTGCCAAAATCATTTTTGCAGCACATATATTGGCAAGAAGTTTTTAAAATCAGAAGCCGTTCCAACCTTGAATTTGGATAAAGATTGTCAAGAATTTGAATTTGATGATTTTTCAGAATATGATTGCCCCGCTAAGAGGACACGTAATGATGATGTACTCTGCAGCAATTGCGAAAAAAATGTAGAGCTGGTCCATTCTTTTAAAAAGAAAATTATGCTGTTATTGAACAGAAATAATCGTTTAAAAAAATGTTAAAAACATGAAAAATAATTCTTTTAAGCAAAAAAAAAATTAAAACGAATCCAACAAAAATATTAGAAACGTCAATTGAGTCCTTGGACGCTATAAGCAAAGAGTCAAAAACATTCTGCAAGCTTCTGTTAGGAACCACGAACAATAAGTATAAGTATAAGTCCACGTATGCTTTTTTAAGAAACAAGCTGCACTTAAATTTGCCTCATATAAGCACGGTCAATCGTTGGTCTCCAATCAAATTTCTTCAACCTGGGCTTCAAAACAATACTTTTGAGTCTATTAAACAAATGCTTTTTGATCTTAACGAAAAGAAAGACAATCAAATGGTACTCTTAATGAATGAAATGTCACTAAGAAAGGAATTAAGATATAATCAACATTTAGATTTAATTGATGGTTATGAGACAAATGGAATTAAAAGAACTAACAAAATTGCAAAGCAGGTTTGTGTGTTCATGCTTAGTTCCGTGTTTTCTAAATGGGGTACTGTAATGAACTACTTCGTACCTGAAAAAGGCTTAACGTCTAAAATTCTTTGCGAAATAGTTAAAGAAAATATAGCTTTATTAAGTAGTTTTGGTATTTCAGTTAAGGCCCTAGTGTGCGATCAGGGATCTTCCAACCGAAAATGCTTTGCTGATTTAGGGGTAACCAAAGATGAACCATATTTTGAGTTTGCAAATTAAAAAATATTTTGCATGTTTGACTTTCCGCACTTAATAAAATCTTTGCGAAATAACTGGTTTGACTGTGATTTGAAAACACCTGATGGAATAGCAAGTTTCAATGTAGTGAAGGAGCTCTGGGAAAAGGAAGAAAATTCAAAAACTAAAATGTGCCCGAAATTAACTAGGCAGCATATATTCCCAAACTCTTTTGATAAAATGCTAGTCAAATTCGCTACGCAGATATTTAGCAAAACAGTTCAGAAAGTCGGTCAAGTTGTTTAGTCTGGAGAGACGTGTACTGACAGACGGACCGACGCACGGACGGAGTTTCAAAAACTACTTTTTTGAATTCCGCTATCATCGTAATGTTAGAATCAATAAAATCTCGAGTTCGAAAATTTTCACGAAAACAATATCCTCTTTGTAAGAGAAAGTTAAAAATAGACGTGTCAAACAACGACAATTTCAATAAATATATAACTTTTAAACGAAATGTGATTTTTAATAACGGATAAATGATCAGCACGCAAAGACAAGTCGTTTAAACAAAAAAATGAGTTTGTGCTATAGTAAATTTATGCCCAAAAAAGGATTTAGACATAGACTTAGATTCGAGTTCATAAATCTTTTTCAAGAATTTTTAAGAAGATTATATAAAACTTCCTTATAGGACCAATCGTTGACTAGGGCCTACAAATGAGAAACGGGCTAAACAATTTTTTGCTTTTACTCTTGTTTGTGTTTAAAGATATGAAACAATAAACTAAATCAACAAACATACCACCAAATGTCCAAAATACATGCTACCAGTTTTTACGCATTTACCACGGTGTTAATCTAACGAATACATAGCCTAAGTAAAAAATACTCTATGTGACAAAAACAAATGTTGGCCGGGTAACCGACAACCGATGATTTATAGAAGACGCAACTAGAATTCCTATTCATGTTTAGATATATGTACCGCAAAAATGCTTCCCTACAAAACGGATAATAAATGAGAATTAATGTTGGAATAGTTTTGTATGTCTTGTCTGAAATCCTAATTTCAATTCGATTTCTCAAAATTGAAACATTATTTATTAATTAACAGTTACAAAATTAACCTAGAAGTATTTTGTTTATAAGTTCTGTGGCATATGACTTCCAAGATTATGTTGCATTAAAACCGAGTTCTGAGCAATGTTTAAATGATGTACATACCAAACATGTAGCAAACATTGTCTAAATAAATGTTTTAACTATAAAAACAATATATACTTATACCTACAATATACAATACTTTAACACTGCCCGTAAATGTTTGGTAAAAATTTAAAAAAAAAATATTATGCCATGTAACCATTGGCTTTTCATCTAAAAGTGCACAAATTACAAAACCTTCAGAGCTAAATGGCATGAAAACAATGTTTATCTAACATAAAATAATAATTTACTTACGCATGTGTTAAAATCTCCTGGGGCCACAACAAGATTGTCCAGAACTCCTTGTACTTTTGATACAAGATTTGCAATGGTCGTATGCTCAACAGGAGATGGACTCAGATCTTGGTTCCGTTTTAATAGAGCCTATTCAAAACATTTAAAAGAAATCATTTTAAAATAAAATTAATTTTATTATATTTACGGAAGTTAATGAAGCATCTTCCACAACTGGGGAAACTTTAGGAAACAAAACCTCAGCCAACGTGAGATCGAACGGGTGTCTGGGGACAAAAGTTTTCTTAAACGGAGGTCGTATTCCCCCACGTAAAGAACCACGACCACCTCTATTAACACTTAAGCCACGAACCATTTAAATTGTGTTTTTTTTTTCTTTTAAATGTGTATGAAAAATTAACAACATACAATAATGATAACAATTACAATATCGATCATATGTTTATGTGGTACACAATTTTTTAAGAAACTAAACATTCAGACTAGGTAAAATAAAACAAATCTACTTTTCCAGTCACAGTTGGGGGATTGCGTCGACCACTTTCCAGTCCGTTACGTTTGTTAACAACCGAATCCTTCCATTTTCCAGGATTTTGACAGCTAAATTGATAACTCACCAGAGCCCAACTCACTAGTGTTTAAGAGAGATAGGAAACTTTCGTACGTCTCCCCCTTCATAAACCGATTTCATCTTTGTCGCTTTTACGTGGTTAAGAACTTCAAATCCCTATCGGTGTATACATGTGAGCGGCCATCTAGCAAAAACAAGAACAATTTCATGACGGCCGCCCGTGTAAACAAATACGCGAGGTGAATTTCTTTGACATTTCAAACTGTGTGGTTCGTAAAATTTGCAATTGCCAAAATTATTTTATAAATTTAATTGTTTAAGCGCGAGAGTATTTTTGTTCGGCAAGCAAAAATAATGCGCAGATTACGTAAGATCCATCAGTGTGTGAATATTCCCAATCGTGCTTTGGACTATTCCGTCAATGGCGACATGACTTCGCTGTGCCGTGAAACTCGTAGCCAAAGATATTTGATGGCAATAGATTCGAGAATCCATCACATCGGTGATGGATCCTATTGTGAGGATTTGGAATAAGTTCTATCCAAACCTTGTGCACAAGATTGACTCAATACAGGGCTACAAGAGTGCACATTCAACCTCGATAATGTGATGAGCAATCTGTATCCAAAAAAATAATCCGCTGGGATTGTCACGCACAACGAGAAAACTTCTAAGGCCGTATGTCAATTGCGTTAAAAAGAGGGTTATATTTTATCATCCTCTTTTTGTTTAATTTTGTTAATTTTGTTATTTGTTATGTTAAACATATTCAACATACAATATGCATGAAATTGCAAACTATATTGCACATATAGAATAAAAATAACATAAACAACAACGGAATATGGAATATATGTACTTAGTAAGAGATTTGTCCCTAAACGTCAATTAACTATTAAAAATATTCTTAATTCATAACTAGCTTTTAATCAAAAGATTAGATAATAATTTTTAATTTTTTATTAATACGGCTGCAACAGTTGTGTCACAGTCTTTATTCCTGTTATTTTTGGCATAACTAAGCAAAGTATGTATATCTTGTAAAATATCCTAGTTCCAATAATTTTTGTAGTACGATTTATGCTTTGATAGATGTGAAAAATGTGTTTTAGTATGGCATAAGCCCGCAATATAAATCAAAAAAATCGATTCTGATCGAACATCAACATTTATTCCTCTATTTACGATGTTCTCGATTCGAACTTATGTCAATATGTACTTTTTAAAATGAAAAAAAAAAAACAACAAAAATGTTTCCTCATTAAGAACATCTTGCGTTTTTATAAAGGTCTGCTACAGCCAGATATACGTAATAAAACTTATATCCTTTTTCCACACATTGTGTTAATTGCATATAGGTAAATGTAATAAAACCTTTATCCGTTTTTTCAAAGATAATATATCAAAATATCACAGAATGAGTTAGACAGATATATAGGAAAATTGGAACGATTTATCGCAAACATGTGGACTTAGTTACATATGCAGTAACAACACAAATACAAAATTAATGGAAGTATTAATGAATTCAACGCACAAGAAAAATTAGAATTCTATTTTATTGTTCTCAGTAGGTTTTTTTGTGCTAATATTGTTTCAACCATAACATAAAAAATAAATAAATATATTTTTAAGATTTGATTAAATTGATTATTCAAAACTGAACGCGGTGCTTATTTCTTGAATTTTTCTTGGTCTTCTGAATATTCCTGATGAAGTTTTGATCTCGGCTGAGCAGACTTCATCGTCTGTGTTTGCGTTGAATTTGGTGCTCCTAATGAGAAATGGTTTGGTGTTAATGGCTCCTCATCTTGTACCGACACTGGAAAATGGGTTAGCGGTCTGCTGTTGATATTGTTTTCAGCTTCGATTAAAGCACTCATCAGGGTTTCAAGTTTAGACGCTATTTCATGAAGGGTATATACCAGAACTCTCTTTACGGATCTGACTAGTCTCTCCCAACATCCACCAGCATTTGAATTGGAAGGGCAATTGAATACCCATTCGATGCCTCTCTCAGATAGTTCGGTCTTGATAGCTTCGTTGTCGAAGATGGTATTATTCAGCAGTTCGTTTTTTGCACCAAGAAAGTTGGTACCATTGTCGCTCCTCATACGTATTGAGACCCCTCTTCTATTGACGAAATTGCGAAGACATAAGAGAAAAGCATCTGTTGAAAGGTCAGCTGCAACTTCGAGATGCAGGGCTCTAACTGTCAGACATGTAAATAGGGCGATCCATCGTATTTCCGTATGACGTCCGATTGTTATGATGACTGGCCCAAAGTAGTCCAGACCTGTTTAACAAAAGGGACTAACAAAGGCCGTCAGACGATCCTCAGGAAGCTGTCCCATTAGCGACGGCAACGGCAAAGCAGAACGGATTCGGCAAAACTGGCATTCATTTTTGATCCGTTAAATGATAGTACGAAGACTTGGTACCCTAAACTTCTGTCTAATTTCCGTTGCTATAGTTTCATCATTTTGGTGATGGAGGCGGCGATGGAAGTGTTCAACAATCAGCATTGTTAGGCGATGAGATTTGGGCATTAGTATGGGCTGCCTGGCTGCGACGGGTATGGTGGTGGCGGCATCTATGCGCCCGTAGACGCGTAAGAGACCATAATCATCCATGTAAGGAGTGAGCTTATGTGTTGCTGACTACTTATCTGAGAGATTTCATCGGAAAAGTACTCGTGTTGGACTTCCGAACATAGCAATTGTTCAGCATCGACGGGGACTGAAAGCTCTCCTCCCTCTCTGTTTTTGCGTTGACAAGCCTTGATGAACCTTATGACCCAGCCCATAGCTCTTTGCAGCTTTGAGTATTTTGAAAACCTTGAAAAGTCAATAAGTGGGCTACTCACCAAGGTCGTATGCGAAAGATACTTGGGTAGGATCTCCTCCTCGCAAACGAAACTCGTGACACCATCCGAGGGAACAGGCCAAGGGTTCTTGTGTAGTGGTAGAATTAACGGTCCAGATAACCACGTGTTGTTCACTTTACATTTTGGGGGAAGCACACTCGGGTCGCATCATCTGAATGATTAAGTTTAGTTGGCACCCAATGCCACTCGCTGCACTGGCTGTGTCGCTGACAGAAATGAAAACAACCTCACAAACACACCCAGGCAGCTGACAGGAGAAATTTGACTTTTCTGGCAGTTACAAACAAATTAAAAACGGACGCTATTCGCGATTTCTACAGAGCAAGGGGCATTCCAATTTTTAAGCAAAACATTTTGACATTTAAAAATAAATGATAAAAGCTATAAAAAGTATTTTCTTTATTTGAAACGCTAATCCGCAGTAACCAATCTTAAAAATTGTGATCTTAAAAATTGAAATAAGAAAATAATCGTATTTGGGCAAAACTCTTTGAGTAAAAGAAAGTATACATATTTAACACGGATATCTACATATGGCCATGACAGAAAAAGGAGCTGTTGGGAGTTCTTGTGCAGGATGCAGCGGACTGTATACTGACCAGATGGTACAGTGTGACGAATGTGATAGCTGGTATCACTTCACATGTGCCATCGTGGACGAGTCTGTGGCTGGGAGAGAGTGGATCTCCGAGAAGTGTAGGATAGACACAACGATTCGAGCGTCACAACCACAACCCAAAGGTCATACATCACAAGCAACAGGAGCAGTAGGTGGACCATACGATACCGAGGCAGGTAAGAATAGATTAGACCAACAGCGTTCACAATCATTTGTGTCGAAAAGTAGTCGGGACAAATCGAAGATGAAGATGGAGCTTGCGCGCTTAGAAGAACAACGGCAGCTGGACAAACAATACCTGGTAAAGAAGTATAGACTTTTGGCACTGGCGGAAAGCAGTGATGAAGAAGATTTACCGAGAACACTTACGAAGGTTGAAGCAAAAGAAAGGACAGAACAGCTGTCAGTACGTCAGGCGCTTGTGAAAGATCTTCCTGTGTTCAGCGGGCGACCAGAGGAGCGGGCTGTGTTTATCAGCAACTATACATAGCACAGAACTATGTGGCTTTTCAAATGCAGATAATTTAGTTCGTCTTCAACGATCTCTGAAAGGGAAGGCATTGGAAGTGGCAGGCCACAATCTGTTGCTGCCAGAAACAGTAACCGAGGCAATATCGACGTTGAAAATGCTCTTTGGGCGGCCGGAGTTAATTATTAGTTCATTGCTTCGCAAAATAAGAGCTAAAGCACCACCTAAGAAAAAAAGATTTGAAGCAATAATTAACTTCTCAAAATTAGTTCGTCAGCTGATCTCAACAATGAAAGCGGCTGGTTTGTGCGACCACCTACGCAATCCCATGCTGGTTGAGGAGCTGGTGGACAAACTTCCTCCATCATTACGGCTGAATTGGGCGATGGCTGCAAATGGGCAATTCACACGAATCTTGGAAGATTTCAGTATGCGGCTACATAACATGGCTGAAGCCGCAAGTACCTTGACATTATTGCCGGCAATAGAGGGAAGGTCTGTAAAACGAGTTGGACATTTAAATGCTCAGCAGGAAACACAAAAAGCGTAGCAGACCCATGCCAAGATCACCAAAGGCGGATGTTTTGTATGTAAACGAGACCATCGATTGTTCGAGTGCGATGGATTCAAGCAGTTATCGGTTGCAGACAGGTGGAAGCTGGTGAAGAACCACAACATATGTGAGAATTACTTGCGACATTCTTCCCGGAAAGATGTGGAGTAAGGGTGGGATGCTGTACTAATGGTTGCGAACAACGACATCATAGTTTGCTACACAATCATCTAAGTCATTCTACAAGTGCTCAGGCATTCAACGCACACCAGTGGCAGGATGACGATGTTCTGTTTCGTATAGCTCCAGTGACAATCCATGCGAATGGAAAAGCGGTTGACACGTACGCATTTATGGATAGCGGTTCGTCATTGACCCTGATGGAACAAGATGTAGCAGAAGCGTTGGAACTAAAATGTATCGATCTACCACTTTGCTTGAAATGGACTGCAGACGTTGTTCGAGGGGATTAGAAGTCGCAGGTGGTGTCTATAGTTGTATCGCCACGACAAGAATCAGCAAACACTTCAAAGCGGTACACCCTGCAGAACATTCGCACAGTTTAAAAGCTAGGCTTGCAAAAAGAATCATTTGATGCTAGCATAGCACAGGAAAAGTTCAAGCACCTTAGAGGTTTACCTTTTCCAACCTATTTTAATGTGCAACCTAAATTGTTGATAGGTATTTCTAACGATTATCTTGGTGTGGAACTCAACAGACGTGAGGGTAACCACAGTCAACCAATAGCTATAGAAACTCGCTTGGGGTGGATCGTTTCTTTGCATTGGAGAATCTGGGTACTGCTTAGGTCCTCGTGGAGTCATCGGAAGAAAAAAAGGCGCTTCAAATCTTGGAGAAAACTGCAAGGCGAATAGGCGATCGTTATGAGAGTGGACTTTTATGGAAGTACGGTGACTTTACAGTTCCAAATGAAGTTGGACCAACAGATTGCTGGACAAAGGATATGCTAGAAAGTTAGACCAGAACGAGTTGCAAAAGATTTTTCCGAGAACATGGTGCCTGCCAATCTTCATTGCTAGAAATCCAAACAAACCGGCGAAAATTCGTTTGGTTTGGGATGGGGCTTCAAAAACAAACGAAATAACGAAATAAGCGAAATGTTCCACAAAGTACGAGTACGAAGTGAAGATCAGCATAGTCAACGATTTTTATGGCGAGAAGCAGGTGCCACCCGTTCTCCGGATATCTACGCGATGCAAGTCCTTACCTTCGGAGCAACATGTTCGCCCAGTGTCGCGCAGTATATTCGAAATATTAATGCCAATCGTTTTTCAAGCGAATTTCCTAGAGCTGTGGATGCAATTACACGGAATCACTACATTGATGATCTTATAGACAGCGTATCCTACGAAGAAGAAGCTATACAATTAGCAAAGGGATGTTGAGCAAATCCATTTTAAAGGAGGATTCCACATTCTAAGTTGGCTGTCGAACTCCATCAGGGTAATGAGGGCATTAGGCGAAGAATCTGAATGCGAGAAGCTAATTTCACCTGGCAACAATACTGAGGCTGGTACCACCAAGGTTCTTGTTTTTTGGTGGCAGTTGGACTCTGACGTATTTACGTTTTCGTTGCGCTTCATAAAGATCCATCAGCAAATACTAGAAGGAGAAAGAATACCATCTAAGCGTGAGTTATTGAAAGTACTAATGTCTGTTTTCGATCCTTTAGGCTTCCTTCCACACTACTTGGTAATTTTAAAAGTCATCTTGCAAGAAGTTTGGAGATCTGCTGTAGACTGGGATGAAGCCATACCCGAACGTTTATATTACGAATGGAACGAGTGGTTACGCGTACTTCAACAGGTGGAGGATGTGAGAATTCCCAGGTGTCTGCGTTGAGTTGCACATTTTCGTAGATGCAAGCGAGAATGTCATGGCGGCTGTTGCATTTTTTCCGATAAGTGTAGGTCACTTATGTGAATGCGCGTCAATTGGGGCTAAGACCAAAAATTTTGGTGGGGCAAAATGTCCCATTTATTTATTTGGCTTAATACAAGCGGTGTGAGGCTGGCAGAGTCCATCGAGAAGGGTCATTCTCTAAAAATCCAAAGAATAGTTTTTTGGATGGATTCACGGACCGTTCTCTCATGGCTGAAGGTGGACCCGAAAAGATATAACCAGTTCGTCATGTAGTGGATCAGTGAAGTGCTTGAATGCTCCAAGCTTGCTGAGTGGAGATGGGTCCCTAGTAAAGAAAATGTAGCTGACGACGCAACCAAGTGAAAGAAGATGCTAACTTTTAGCTGTACGGAAAGATGGTTCCAAGGGCCTCGTTTTTGTATGACCAATAGGATCAGGAACCCAAGGAGGAATTAAGATCCAAGTTTTTGTGCACACATCAAGAAACAGAAGAGTCCCTTATACAAGTGGAGAGATTTTCGTCTTGGAAGCGGTTGCGGCGCACGATGGCTCGAGTGTTTCGAGTCGCAGATAATTTTAAGAAGGCAAGAAAGGTGAACAGCTTACTTTAAGTACACTATCGTCGGATGAACTCAAGAAATCACTGCAATTCCTCATCAAGATGGTGCAGCAAGAAACCTATAACGACGAGTTGACTGCATTGGCGAAATAAACAAATGTGAGTAAGCCTAGTACTATTTATAAATTGTCTCCTTATGTAGACGAAAGTGGGCTGCTGCGTATGCGAGGTCGAATTGACAATGCGGACTGCGTTGACTTGGTAACAAAACGTCCATTGCTTATACCTAGATAGCATCCGATGACTTAGCTGTTAATCCAACATTACCACGAGCTACATAATCATTGCACGCATGAAACAGTACTCAACAACATTAGACGAAAATTTTGGATCCCTGGGCTGCGGATGGAACTAAGAGCGGTGTGTCAAAGATGTGCTCACTGTCAACAAAATCGAGCCAGACCAATGTACCCGGAGATGTCACCATTACCTGCTGCCCGGCTTGCTGCGTTTTCGCGTCCATTCACTCACGTTGGAGTGGATTACTTTGGACCTATTGTGGTAACTGTGGGGAGACGATCTGAAAAGCGCTGGGGTGTACTGTTTACATATTTGACAGTAAGAGCGATCCATTTGGAGCTGGCGCACAGTCTTTCAACGGACTCGTGTATAATGTGCATACGGAATTTTATTGGACGTCGTGGAATACCAGCAGCGTTTTATTCAGATAATGGGACCAACTTCACCGGCGAACAAAGGGCGTTGCTGGAAGCGTTCATGCCGTTGGATATGCTGAAAATAGAAGACCAATTTACTACCCCTGATACCAAATGGGTGTTTAGTCCTCCACTTTCACCCCATATGGGGGTGGAGTTGGGAGAGATTGGTGGGTTCAGTAAAGACGATCCTGAAGGAAATAACGCATAATCAACGCTTGCAAGACGACACTCTTTTATCCCTGCTTATTGAAGTAGAAGCCATCATCAACTCACGCGCATTAACTCACGTGTCGTTGGAAGCGGAATTTGGAATTTACGTTCGTCCAGTTGTTAAGTTAGCGGTTCTACGTATCAAGGAGCCATCAGAACAGGATGAGGAAAGTATCTAAGATAGCTGTCTCATCGAGGGGGAGTATGTGGCTGACAGAAATGGAAACAACCTGACGAACACACCCAAGGCAGCTGACAGGAGAAATTTGACGTTTCTAGTTGAACAAATTTAAAAACGGACGCTATTATCGATTTCTACAGAGCAAGGGGCATACCAATTTTTAAGCAGTCTTCGTCTTGCTGCATACGAAGGACTCATTTATCCTTCCACGTTCCTCAATACGTAGATATCCAACCGCACTGAAGGCCTCTTCACTGGCATCGACGAAAATGTGAAGACTTCTGCGGTTAGCTGAAGTAACGCAAGGACTGTGGCACCTTTGAATCTTGCCTTCCACAATGGCCATTTCTGAGGCAACTTGAGGTGGAGGACAAAGTTGGCGATCATTCCGAGTGGGTTAAATAAAGACATCATCACAGTTAGGAATTCACGTTCGGTTGGCCATCTTTCTAGAATGATAATGTCATTGCTAACTTTGGCGAAATTTATATGGAAGTTAAAGATGTCTTCAGTTGGATTCCAGCACATGCCAAGAACTATTTCTACTGTCGCTTCGATGTTCATGTCAACATTCTGCTTTTGCTCACCATCATTTCCCATATCAGAAATCTCGCTTAACACACTTTTTGAATTCGATGTGAAATTTCGTAACTGGAACCCCCCACTTTTGTTGATTGCGATTACATTCTTCGTTACCTCTATTGCTTCCTCCTCACTGTCAAAACTGTCCACTTAGTCATCCACGTAGTGGTGGTAAACTATCGCTTCAACGGCTCTCGGGTACTTCATGGCGTTGAGGTTTTTGACGAAGTTTGCTGAACATGGAGAACAAGTGGCACCAAACGTCATGGACTTCATCGATTGGATGATTTCTTTGGTCCCTCCAGAGGAAACGCTGCGAGTCCTGGTCCTCTTGTCCGATTAAGATTTGCAAAAATATTTCTTTAATGTCTCCCGTGATTGCAACTGGCCGCATCCGAAAGTTGAACAGGATAGCAACCAATGGCTTTAGATCGTCCGGACCCTCAAGTGTCGCTCACCTTAGCAGCCGCATCAAAAACCAGACGAATCTTTTATGGTTTATTCGGATTGTGGACACCGAACTGAAGTGTCTGCAGTTGTCAGTTTCTTTGCATATCCACTTTCAATGTAATTCCTTATGATTCCTTTTTAAGCTGCACCAAACGCTGAATTCTTTGACATCTTAGACTCTGGGATTCGAAATCTTTGTTTCGCCATTTCGACACTGTATGCCACTACAAACATGTCATCCTTCCACAGTAGTCCCGTCTCATAACGAATTCCAACTTGGACTCCGGTTAATGAGACCCGCTCGGCGTTATCTTTGTCGGCGCTGATTTGAAGGTCAACCGCTCCTGATTCCCTGGTTGATGTCTCCTTACCGAACCACTGCAGATTAAAGGACTTCATTTGACCACGTAAGCCATGTTGGGCTGCTAAATCCGAATCCATAATAGTCACGGACGAGCCTTTGTCCAAGAGCGCAAATGTCTTTACCATTATGTTGTCGTTGTAAAGCCTAACTGGTAGCACACGGAAGAATATTATTGGGTTCACGTTTGTGTTGCAACTCAGTAATGTTCTGCTTGGGTTCATGAAGTGATGGGTGGTGAACTTGCGAGCAGTCATCAATTCAACAAGCTAAAAAGTGTTTGTTTTGCTGTGGCAAGCATGTAAAACATGCTCGATGGGCTGTCTACAGTTAATAACTTTGGGTCCGAACTTTAAACAGGAAAAGCATAGCCTATTCTTCTTGACGAAGTTCCATTTTGCGGCGATTGCCAAGTTTGTAAAACTTCGGCAGTTGGCTAAATTATGTAACTTTCCTTGACACTGGCGGCATACATCGTTCTTGGCAGTGGCTGATGAAGGCTGCTCGGCGGCTGGCTGCACCTTTGTTCCTTGTTGGTGGTTCTGGTATTGGTATCGGTACTCAGCAGTCTTTGAAGTCAACAGAATATTAATAGTCTTCGGCCTGTTCTCAGTTTTGACAGATGGTTGAAGCGAGGAAGTAGTGACGAGGCATACTAGTCTTGCGCTTTCGCTTAACCAATTGTCGAAATGTTTCACAGTAGGGAACGGCTTGATGTTGACGCTTTGTCGAGCCCATTCCAATCGCTTGCTTATTGGAAGCTTGCTAACAAGTTCGTCGATCAATGTGGGGTTAGCTAAGTGCTGATGCATTCCACTAGACTCCAGAAATGTGGATAGGTTTTGCAACCCTGTGGCGAATGGAATTAGCATTCCTAATTTACTTTCTGGAATCGGCACGATCTCAATCTCAATCGATAGTTGGCTGTGTAACAAGCACTCTGGGCGATTGAAGCGAAACTCCAAGGCTGCCATTACGCGGTCTACATTGTCTGGGTGGATTAAAGAGCTTCCACGACCATCTTTGCGTCCCCTCTAATGCTTTTTTGTAAGCGGAACATTGGCCGTGAAGTCTTCGGCCATTACCTAGAGCACTTGGTTGTGATTATGGAACGCTGGCTGTAAACATCGGTGACGTAAATGGTTGTGAGGAAGGATTCGCTTTCGGACCGCTTGGCTGGGTGGCCCCAAGAGATGACAAAAATGTTGGAATATTAAGGCTTTGTGTTCCTTGCGATGTGGATGCGTACTTAGCTGTTCCGACACTGGTACATATGATAGTTGTCGTGGCTGGCGGCAAATGGAATGGATTGTTCCAGCACCCATGCACATGGCTGTTGTTGCTGTTGAACGACTTTCTAAATCATGGCTGATGGCAGAAGTCGTGGCGGCTAAAAACGCTTCATTAGAGACGCGGATAGAACTGTCTGGCTGTCGGCTTATGAGCAGTTGCTCAGTATGGAGGCGTTCCGCTTTTTCGGCAGCTGCGTTAGCTGTTGCAGCTCCTAACTGTGCTCGAAGTTCTTGCATCTGCTTTTGAAGTTCTTCAATGGCTGACGAGGTCGATGGCATGCCTGGCTGGCTGGTGTGCTCCCGCATGGTGGCATTCATGTCAGGATCGTGTACATCTATGTCAGAATTTTCACGTTCTTCGTGCTGCGAGATCACCTTGGTTTCTTCCTGAGCGATAGATGCGTGTTTTATAAGTCGAGAACTTCTTCTTACCTGTGAAACGTTCTGCATTGACAAAAAAACTGCATTAGGCAATAGACACAAGTTTACGTTTTAAAAATGTGGCGGCTGTATAAAATTAATGTAATGGCTAATTAATTTAATTAATATACTGGCGAATTTATTACAATTTTAGAAAAATGTTGACGCAAACCTTTTTCACTTTGGGTTTGTCCAATCTGTAACGGAATACAAAACAACTCCAGATTTAAATGTAATTCCCGTTTATTAAAATGGTATATTTCTCTCGTGGCAGTGGACATGGCTAGGGTTGCGTCTACAGAATGTCCAAATGGCACTTCGAATTAAATTAAAACTTCCCAGTATGAAAGTGTCATATGCCTGTATTTGTACGATTGTTTTTGCGCGCAAATGAACTCGTTCACAGAAAACGGTGTTAAATATCAACGAGTGTATTCGTTTAAGAACCCGAGCGATCGCCATGCGCTCTATTACAAATATTTCACATTTCACAATTATACAAAATATACAAATTTGTACAACAGTTAGGACTGCAAGTAATATTGCAACTGGACGAAACTTGAATTTTACGTTTTATACACTTGTGACCTTTTGCAATATGATATTCCTGTCCACTCTGGCGCAATTTTTTTTTACGTTTCTGTAATCTGTTGGCGAAAATTAAAACACAAGGCGTTTATATTATGTGTGTGCATTAAAAAAAAATACTTTAAAAACAAATTTATCGTTTCAAAATTGTGTTCCCTCCCTGGCTGTGTGCTACCGCTGCTTCTTTACTTGCAATGCCATCAAAAATTTTGAACAAAGGAAAAATTTCTTTAAACGCAATGATTATTGCCAATCAGAATTTACGTTCTATAATTATTTTCCCGTTTATCCACCTGGTGTTCGTTCTCTGAAGCACTCTGTCTTTGGAAGCACCGTAGAAATACAATGACATCATCCAGGGCACAATCGGCGACGACATTTACTTCTAAGCCCATCACGTTGGGTCCGACCAATGATGTCAATATTTTTGGCGTATGCTAGCAGTTGTACCAATTTTTGGAAAATTGTTCCTTTGGCGTTGGCTCGTGAGTTTTGCACAATCCTATAAATAATCAAATTGAACAAGTCACATGATAGTGCATCGCCTTGCCTTAATCCTTTTTTGGTATCGAATGTGTCTGTGAGGTCGTTTCCGACCCTGATGGAGCAGCGAGAATTCTCCATC
Source organism: Rhingia rostrata (assembly GCA_949824845.1). NCBI lineage: Eukaryota > Metazoa > Arthropoda > Insecta > Diptera > Syrphidae > Rhingia > Rhingia rostrata. Next base: position 102,975,885 of record OX463756.1, read on the forward strand.
GTCATCCTACGCAAACGGACGAGTTTGGGCGGTATACCAAAACTAGACATGGCTCTGTATAGTTCGTCTCTATAAATGCTGTCGCATGCGGCTTTCAAATAGATGAAAAGGTGGTGGGAATAGATTTGGACATCTTGGGTTTTTTTCCAGGTTCTGCCGAAAAGGGAAAATTTGATCGGTTATGGACGTTCCTGGCCTAAAACCACCCTGATAAGGGCCGATCAGGTTGTTGGTAAACAGTTTCAGGTGTTTACATAATACGGCAGATAGGATCTTGTAGGCGATATTGGAGAGACTTATGCCTCTGTAGTTGGCGCAGTTTAAAGGGTCTCCTTTTTTGTGGATCGAACAAACGATGCTGAGGTTCCACTCTTCAGGCATACTTTCATCCGACCAGATTTGGCTTATGAGTTGGTGGATATTTCTTACCAAGTCATCTCCGCCGGCTTTATAAAGCTCGGCGGGAAGGCCGTCATTTCCGCAGCCTTCTTAAGCTTGTGTTTAGATATTGCTATCCCCACTTCACTCAGGTCCTGTAATCTGGGCTAGATAAATCAATATCATTCGAAATCCTGAAAAAAGAGAGAAACTTAGAAAAAGCGAAAATTGTCATTGAAATCTCACCCGGAAATTCAGATTCGGGTGAAGACGAACTTTCCATTCCCTCTATCAGACACTGCAAAATATTGGTAAATAAAATTCAGTCATATCACTGTAAAAAAAAAACAATCAAATTTCAACGAAAGATCAGCACTAAATTGGAATTTGGGGAAGTCAAATGAAACAACGATGATCTCGTGTGATATTGAGCAAAAGAGAATGTATATGGTTGGATATTGAAGAAAAACGAAAATCATTGGATATTGGACAATAAAGAAATGAAGGAAGTACATACGCATATTGAAAAAATAATCCAAAATTGTGGAACAAGATCGAAATTATGAAATAATTGAACGAAATAGACATGGCAAATCGTTAAAAAAGTATCAAATTGAACAAAACCAGTTCTCTATAACTTGAAAACTAAAAGAGATAGAACGAAATGGTTTGCGCCACGAACGAGCGTCCCAAAGTTAAGAAGACTGCATACCTAAATCAATTTTTGTAAAAAAAAATGGCCTTTAGAACAAGATAGCATCCAGCCGACGATATATAGAGTTATGTAAATATATATAATATATAATTCTGAACCATCCATGCAGATAATATATAGAGCTCAAAATTGATAAAACATGAAAATCGATTATTTACACTGGTTTAGCGCTTAAAATATACTTATTTTTTACATTTTAAAAAAAGAAATCATTCAACATTTCTTTAAAAATACGGCTATTAATGATTAAAATGATATTTTTTCATATTATTTGCCGTATTAATAAATCAATGAAAGTCAAAACTAACTTATTCGTTGAAGTAGGAATAAAATTTAAATTTGGCGTCTGAATAATTGCGAATTTTTCGGTACAAACTTCCATAAAATTCTATAAGCAGTTTTAATTATTTGTAACATTTTTTTTGCTATTTTGCCTATACCTTGTCGTTTAATGTGCAATTTTTTTTTTCTATTCCTTTTGTCATTTCCAGTTTTCATTGTTAAATAAACAACGACTGATGATGACATCGGAAATTGTACCGACTGTGTATACATCAAATATCATTTTTGTATCGGGATTTATTTCCGAAATATGTAAATGAATTTAAACAAAACAATATTAAAAAATACAAATTTTAACGTTTTTTTCTTTAAATATTTGCCATCCGCACTGGAATATCATGCCACCACTTATTGATGTAAGCCGACCCTAGGATTTTCCGTTTTTGTATATGTCAACATCAGATGTTTTAATTTACCTCAAACGATATGATTGACACAATCGGCGATTTATTTACATGTTTCGTGTGGAAACAAATTGTGTTTTCTGTTATTTTGTTATTTATTTTAATAAAGTTAAAATAAAAATATCGTAGCTGAAGAAATCGCACAATATGACATTGAATGAAATTTTTAAACAACCCACAGAATTGTTTGGGAAATCGATATTGGGCTTATTTTTAAGTGAAAAGCCAAACACGCTGCAACATCATCATTCCTAAAAAAAACCTTTCTTCTTCAGACTAATTTCAACTGCGTCTAGATATACATAAGTACTGCTCCTTTCTTGGCTTCTCGATGTTTGCATCTTGAACGTGTGTTGTTTGTCTGTTTTGGGGATTACCACAAATCATTTTTACTGTTGTTGAGTTGCCTTTTCTAAGCTCAATTTAGTTCTCGTTGATTGTTGATCAGTGCTCTAGCTATAATGTTAGAATTGGATTATTGCTTCAGCTGGTCGTTCTTTGTTAAATCTGAATCTACGAATAAGACGATTACAACACATAGTCGATATAAGATAGAGAATAGCACCTACATATGTTTGATGACAAAATTTTATAAATTCATAATTTGCTACTTCAAGTCGAGCACTGTCGATTTGCTCTGGATTGTGCATGTGCTCCAGCCATTTGCAATCTGTTTCGTATGTTGGATTGTGCGGCGTAGGCTTAAATAAAAAAATGGGTTACTCTCCGCCAACTCTATTACACACTTTGATTACTTATCACTGCATCAATTTCTTCAATCGTGGTGCATTACTCGTGACAGACTCATCCCCAGTAAAACTGTGGACAGAGTCAGGTGTTGCGGCGGCGGTTGTGGAGATGATTGTTGGGGCGACGCTTTCGGTATCGAATTTCTTTCCTGATGAACTGAGACGCGAATGAAGATAGTCCATCTTTGCTGTATTGCCTGCTGTTATTTTGCATTTTCTTATGCTTCTGCCAGTGATCTTGTTGCAGATGCAAGTGCTATGATTGAGATAACAGTTTATCAACGTATGTTGTTGTTGGACAGCTATTTGGGGTAATTGTTTGGCCGTTGACAGCTTGATTCATTGGTGTTGTTCCAAAAAGTGGGAGTAGCTAAAAATGACATATGGAAGAATTATTTACATTACCAAAACCAATTATTTTGCATCAATTTTTTTTTGAAATTTTAAAAATTTTCACGCAAATGTTTTTTTTTAATGAAAACATCCCGAAATATAGGCATTAGGATTTTCTAGATATCTTCTTCAGACACTTTTTAAAAATTTTGAATGATTTGGCTTAAAATTAGGTTTTTCTAAAAAGGGGACGTGGCAGTGGGCGGCTTTCAATTTTTTTTACACTTGTTCGAACAGCACGTATAAGGATCACATGTACCAAATTTCACTATCCTAATCAGCTAGCGTTTCCGAGTTGATCCATATAATTTTTGGTATATCTTGCTAAATTATTTCACTATGTTACAAGCCATGTATAAAAACTAATATACCCTATGGGATAGGGTACACAAAGAAGGAAGAGAAAAGAAAACGTCAAAAAGAATCACTGAAAAATTTACCCACGACTCACAGGGCAAAATATTTTCCCTCTCAACTTTCTTTATCTCTTGCACTCACGAGTCAATGTGTAAAAGCAGATTAAGCCATAAAATTACCATTAAAGTTCAATATAATACTTGCGTATTTTAACCCCAGGTCAGCGATCATGTCCAAAGAATTGACCAGAATGTGTATCTGTAGCTGGTATCTTGTATCGCTGTCAAAAGAGAGACACATTCCTTGCTTGAAGTTGCCATTCATTCAACTTCAAGCTACAGATTCACATTGTTTAAGCGCATACGGCTTTTCTTGTTTTTAACTTTTGACTCAGCTACGAGCGCCAGCTACAGATACGCATTCTGGTGGGAGCTTAAGAGACCACTCAGAATGCGTACCTGTAGCTGGTATCTTGTATCGCTGTCAAAATAGAGTAACAATGGCCATGTTCCGCATTGAAGTTTACAACTGAAAATTTAGGTAAGGTGACGCGGAACGCAAAGTCTTAGGTTAGGTTATGTTGTAGTGGCTGCATTTAGACCATACAGGTCCATTGTGGTACCACGCTGATTTGTCGACCTTTCTATATTCTTTCGCCTAATTGATCCATTCAGAGCTAACTATGTAGCGAAGGAGGTTTCTGACATTGATGGTACCCAGCTCACTTAGATTGTCGAAGGAGTACTCTCCCAGTAGAAGTTTCCTTTGTATTAATAGAACATGAAAAGAGCATACTTCGTCTGAGAAGCTTCTGCGGAAGTCATTGCTGAAGAGGCCTAATCTTCTTATCGGACAGTGTCCTGTAAGGACACCGATAATGCTACTGATGTTTCATCTGTTCAGCATTTTCAAGCAGATGGAGCGCTTCTAATTAAAGTTACGCCAGAGTTGTCTGGATATTTGACACGTTGTGCAGTTTATCTATCTGCGGTTTGCTTTCTTGATCGCATCCAGCTTTATCTTTAGATTACGTGTAGCGATTGGCATACGTCTACTGGTGGTAGAATATCGAGGGTTGTGCCCTGACTGGCAAGCTCATATGAGTTACAATTCCCTGGTATGTCTCTGTGGCCCGGCAACCAAAAGTGGTGAATGGTAAAATGCTCCGCCATCTCGTTAAGAGACAGTCGGCATTCGTGGGCTGATTTCGAATTGAACGAGATTGCTTCCAGGGATTGGCTGTCGCTGAAGTTGTTAATATGCATCGCGGATATTACATTCCGATTGGGTATCCATTATGACCAGGCTCTCAGTCTCACAGCTGCACAAGCTACGGTCTGTATGCCGTACATATCTGGGGCTCCGCTAATGCATATGCAAGCTGATCTTTGAACTTTACCTAGTAGTTTGCGGTTGGAGGCTATTTCTAGAACCGCCCACCAGACTAAGGCACCATACAAGAGTATGGGTCTGATGATAGACACGTAAAGCCAGAAAGAGATGGGGTATGCATAAATCCTTCGAATTTATGTGAAAACTCTTTTCTGCTTTTGGGATGAATACAACTTCTACTTCCGTCCATGTCTTGGGGATATGTACTAACCGTAGACAGCTGGTCATGGTGGTAAGTAGCCAAGTTAGCAGGATCTCAAGGTTGTAATGGGGTTTCTGGTCCAAGGGATTTAAATGGTGTGAAGCTCAAGACGTTTTACTTTGGTGATGATTAAGTTGGTGTGAGGAATCGATATACCGAACAACTCTGTTTCGGTATCCACGGGGTTAGAGGAGCTACTAGGAAAGTGGGTGTCCAGAGGTAGGTCAACGGTTGTCCATTGACCATCTATTTTGAGAAGGTAGCTAGATGTAAGCGGATTGGTGGAGAGGATTTTGCGGAGTCTAGAAGCTTTTGAGGTTTCTTCTATGTTACCACAGAAGGTATGCCAGGATGCTCTTTTTTCCTTTCTCAACACGCTTTTGTAAGTTTTGAGAGACAACTTGTATTGGTCAAAATTTAGTTTCTCTTCGGAGTTCTTGGCTTTGTTAAAAAGTTAACAATCAAGAAACTGCAAAATCTCCGAGAATATGCTATCTATTTCTAGATCAGTATGTGGAGTAGTATATATAGAGATGGAGCGCCCTGAACATGATTTGAATAGCATTGATTGACTGATTTATCTAAGTGTATTTTGAAAAGTGATGCTAGTGCACGAATTTAATAGTTGGTATTTGATTTCAAATAAGTTTAATTTAATTGTTAAACGAGCACAAATTCCTCACCGCTTTGTAAATAATATAATTTTAGAAATAAGGGCATGTTAAAATAAGTTATTGTTAAACATAAAACAGAAAAGCGTTTTATCTGTTCTTTTGAATGTGTTTGCCTTGAATATACAAAAAGAAACTTGAAAATACTTAATATTTACTACTTAAAACTGGAAATTGGGGTAAGGTAACGTGGAAAGCAAAACCTTACTAAGATGAAATTTAAATGTCAAACTATTCCAACCCTTATTTTGTTATTTAGTTTTTCCATATATATATATGGATTTATATTTACTTTTATCTATTCAGAATAATTATTTTTTATCAGAAATAAGCCTCATAGCTGAACACAATTTTTCGATATAAAAGCGGATTTTCATGGGGCTGTTCTGAGGCTTTTAAACCCAAATCGACACATGCCCAATTGCTGAGAACGGCGACGAATTGACATTTCACTATCCTCATTAACATTGGACGCTACGACTGCAATATTCCCTTCGGTACGCACTGTACGCATGCGAGTCGATGGTTTAATGTAAACCAAAGTAATTTTGGTGCGAAATTTGATGACAACAGTACGAATTCTTGATTCAGCAGGTCGATTTTGAACACCATTATATGGTCGTAACAAAAGATGCACATTTTTCAAAGAGCACGAATTTTGATAATAAATTTCAATAATTTGCAATCGCTGATCGTTTGTAAGTCTTTCCATGATTAAATGGCAGAGTATACTGAACACTTTTCACTTTGACAGATGACGTTGGGACGCCATTACTAACCAGTGCTGCCAGCCTGAAAAACTTAACTCTTAAGAAATCATCCGTTATAAGTTTGTAATCTTTTTGTCGGGAAATTTCTGCCTTTTAATCAATAAATTTAAATCGCTAATGGATTCTGCTTTGTCATTTGGGAAGCCATTCCGCAGCAGCCGCCGCAGCAACAATTCGCGAATTGTACATGTTGAAAAGGACAACGAATGTCGTGGTAATGAACTGGACGACACGGTTGTGTATAGGACTGAAGACTTCTAGAGACTTGAGGAGATGAGATCTCAATTGGAGCAGCTACAAGCAGAAGCCAGGAATGCAAAGATGTCTGCTGAATCCGAACGTGCAGTGGCTACGTCTGCCGTGCCACGTTTTTGCCAATGATTTATTCATCGGAGTAGTCTACCGATGCTGCCATAATTGTACCTGTGAATTTTCCACCATTTGGTGTGACATCGCAGGTTGCTAGTGCAGCCACCGCAAATGTGTATGCACCGCCGTCATTAATGACATCTTCTGCCTCAGCCTTCGTCAGTAGTTTTAGTGATACGCATGAGCCGCATTTTAAAAAAACCTACACCCAACGGTACTGATCAAATCAGAAAGCGCTAAACTTAGAAGTGTAGCTGCACAGGGTATTAATTATCAGCTAGAAATCATACCGATTGTTTTTGTGTTATAGAACAAGGGTAGACTCTGATTGGCTTTAGCTTGGCAATGCACAGTGGTTGTAACTCTGACTAAACATCAAGTCTTTATTTTTAACCTCCAAATAGTAAACATCGGGTATTGGTCTAATCCAACCGGATCTGACTTGCTAGACGATAAGCGCGAGTGTTGATAACACGACGAAAAACAGAAACACTATAAACAGCCAGGTCAGAATGGTACGGAATGAATACCCGGCCTGCTGTCCCAGGCGAACCTAGACAAACAAGCTGCTTCGCCATATTCGGACAACAGGTAGTCTAAGAATTTCAAGGGTTAGTCAGGCCCCTTAAAAAGAGATGGTGGCAGATAAATCGAAAGGCCAACGGCAGCTCTCAATCCCGTAGTGGATACTGATGGCCCCGTGTCCAGGGGTATCTAATAAATTGGAACTGGCCCTCCATGTTGAGGGATGTGCTTTGGGTTAACTTCCCAACCATTAAATAAACTGTATGTTACGAAGCAACCAATAGCATCGGAAAGGACTGATTTTATTGTTGACAACCCTGTAAACGAAGAAAGGACAACGACGTTTGTATCTGCACCTGGAATGTGTGTGAACTGCTAAAAAGCAGACATTACTGCCGTCCAGGAAATACGATGGGCCGGGTAAAAGGGGGACGAAAAACTGTGATATCTGCTACGGACCGTACTTTAGTGAGCAGAAACAGCGGATGCGGATTTGTTATAAGAGCCAGACTTAGGCAAGGAGTCTCCGAAGTACGATGTTAAAATCGTGCTGGGTGATTTTAACGCAAAGGAAGGAAGGGAAGACATCTTTTGCGGTATTGTCGAAAAGCATAGCCAACACGACACCCCGTCTGGTAAAGGACTTTACATCGCTACGGAACGGAATGCCACTGTAACCAGCACACGGTTTCCTCACCTCGATATCCATCAGGGGACATGAAAGTCTCTAGATCAAAGAACGGTGAACCAAATTGGTCATATTGCGATAGACAAGAGGCACGCATCAACGCCACAACAATCCAGAAATATTGCAAAAAAAATTAATGTCGAAAGACTGCAATCGCAAGAGACCGCCAAGAACTTCGCGCAACGCGTATCCCTTAACCTCTCGATTAACACCATACCACCAGCATCGAATGTCGAAGAACAACGATGCCAACAAGCCATTAGATCAGCCACAACCGATGAGCTAGGTTTCTCGCACCCACCAGGAAGAAAACCTTGGTTTGATGAGGAATGCCGGCAGATGCTCGCAGCCAAGAACGAGGCCTACAATGCCAAGCTGCAGGTGAAGACAAGAGCTGCCGTTGAGCTCTATATGAAGAGAAGAAGGGAACAATACCAGAAAGAAGAAAAAAAAGAAAAAAAACGTTCGATCGAGGATATAGAGAGGTGCCACTCGAGGAACGATGTTCGCAAATTTTACCAAAGTGCAAAACGCCAAAGCCAAGAATACAAGGCTCGAACAGAATCATGTCGATATGAACAAGGAAATATCGTAGTTGAGACACAGTCGATGCTTAGGATATCGAAGAACCACTTCTGCAGACTGTTAAACGGCGTTGACGAACAACATTCCGCTGTCAGGCAGAACTAACCACTCAATATTAGCAACGACAGCGAAAACTGCCAACAACCCGGTCTGAGTGAAGTGAGGATAGCAATATCTAAACTCAAGCTTAATAAGGCTACCAGAAATGACGGCCTTCCCGCCGAGCTTTATAAAGCTTGGTAAGAAACATCCACCAACTCATAAGCCAAATCTGATTGGAAGAAAGTATGCCTGAAGAATGGAACTTCAGCATCATTTGCCTGATAAACAAAATTGGAGACCATCTAAACTGCGCCAACTGCAGAGGCATAAGTCTCCTCAAAATCGCCTACAAGATCCTCTCTGCCGTAATAAGTGAACGCCTCAAACCGTTTACCAACAACCTGATCGGCCCTTATCAGTGTGGTTTTAGGCCAGGAAAGTCTACAATCGATCACATTTTCACACTTCGGGCGAAAAAACCCAAGATGTCCAAATCGATAACCACCACCTATTCATCGATTTCAAAGCCAACAGCATTTGTAGCGACGAACTATACAGAGCCATGGGTAGCTTGGCTATACCACCCAAACTCATTCGTTTGTGTAGGATGACGGTGGAGAATTCTCGCTGCGTCGAAAACAACTTCACCGATACATTCGATACCAATTTATTTAGGTAAGGCAATGCGCTATCATGTGACTTGTTCAATTTGATTCTTTAGAGGATTGTGCAAAACTTACGAGCCAACACCAGAGCCACAATTTTACAAAATCGGTACAACTACTAGCATTCGCCGACGATAGGAAGGAAGCGGCAAAAATGGGTTTGGCAGTATATGAGGGCACGACGAAAGGACACACAACATCGACTAACTGGGCAGAATGTCACCATTGACAAATATAACTTTGGGCTTAGAAGGCAATTCAGTAGTAAAGCCCTCACTCGAATTACTTAGAAGGTCCTATATAAGACCCTGATCATCCCAGTCCTGCATTACGGCGCTGAAGCATGGACCCTCTCAAAAGCGGATGAAGAAATCCTTGGTCGATTTGAGAGGAAATGTCCTCAAAAAATATTCGGTCTCGTTTGCATTGACGGGCTATGGAGACGAAGATTCAACGAAGAACTATACAGGCATTACAGCGACATCCCTCTGGCTAAAAAACTCCGCATGGGACATTTAAGATGGCTAGGATATGTAGAATGTAGAAAGAATGGACACCAAAACTCCGGCTCGCAGAGTCTTCGATTCCCAGCCAGACGTCGGACGCAGTAGAGGAAAACCTTAAGTGGCGCGCACAAGTAGAAACCGACCTTAAATAACTTGGAGTACGCAGCTGGAGTCAGTTAGCTAAGGACCGGGCCAGTTGGAGAGGCATGTTGGTTGAGGCCCAAGTTCATTCCGGACTATAGCGCCACTTAAGTAAGTACAGAGATAAGGGAAAAATTTTGAGCAAAAAATGTGGGGAATAACTTATCTCACGCATACTTGTTTAAAAATGTGATAGTATGTGTAAGATACGTAATTATGGGTGAATTTAGCTTGTAGGCAAACCGAGAAGATTGGTATCTCTTTACTTCCCTTATCTCTGGTAAGTATGTAAGAAATCATACCAGCCTGTAAGAATATTAAACGAAGCATTCCATATGGTTTGGGCGTTAGTTCGATGCAACAAGCAGCGGCTTTCGGTCAATGAATGGCACCACATTCTACAAACAAGATTTTCAGAGGAAGTTGTTTTTTGCCTTCCTCCGATGTGCTTGTTTCTAAGCCCAACCAAAAACTCTATGACTTGCCAGAGTTCGTTGGAAGCCCGAAGGATTGGCCAATGTGCTCTACAGCTATGACTGAATCAACAGCTGTATAAATGTATGGATACTTCTACTTCGAAAATCAAAGGTATGCAAAGGAAACCTTACAATCCCTGCTGATTTACCCGGATAGCGTTTGGGAAGCTTGTGGACAGTTGCAGAGATGATTCCGACGCCATGATAAATCACAAGCCAGAACTATAGGGTGAAAGATATAAATATTATTTCGGAATACAACATTGAACAGATTTTTTTTCCTTGGTCTGGTGGAAATCTCAAAAGAAACGATGAGCACGTGCCCAAGATAGTGTGAGATTTTAACCCACTAAAATACCACCCTTTTTGTATTTGTATTGCAACTTAGTATGCGACTTTTCTAGCAATTTTTTTATGAAGAGTAATGAATGTTTGGCAGGTAAATTTCCTTTGAGAGTTTCTGCTTTTTCCGCAATTTATAGCGCGGGTTGGTACTATCGGGCCAAGTCTAAGGGCTTAGTTCTTTGAAGACGCCGCAATAAATTTTCGTTTCATCTTTAACCGCGGGAATACCCAGATCTCTGCGTAGTATATTCCTTATATACCACGCGCATTGACGAATGATCTTAACATTTCGTTTTCAAAGGTTTGTAGAATGTTTAGATTCGTTTCACTGGTACAACCAAATAGTTGTATACCATATGTCCAGACCGTCTTTAGAAATTGCTTGTATTTTAGTATCTTGTTATCAAGGTTAACCTTCGAATATTTTTCATTTGCAAAAGGGACTCGAACCTTATTGAGAAATACTGGCAAATTGTTTGTCGGTTTAAACGAAAAATCTACATGAATCGACTTTCTCTCGTTAAGTGTAATCCACCAGGATTTTGTCCATTCATCAACATCGTTTAGAGCGTTTTGTTATTTTATATTTGTTTACTATATTGTTGTACCAATTGCTAGTATAGCGGTTTCGTCAGCAAACGTGGCAACTATTGTATCGTTTGTTTGTGGGATATCACGTGTAAATATGGGGTACAAGATTGGTCTAAGGACGCTTCCTTGGGGTAGTCCCGCCAATATTTCCTTGAACTCCGAAGAAGAGTCTATGCTCAAGATACGACACGAGTATTTCATGTAATTTTTCAGGCATAACTTGTGTTAGTTTGTATTGAAGGCCTCTATACCAAACATTGTCAAAAGCTTGCGACAAGTCAAAATATACGGCTGAGCAAATTTTCGTTTCTTTAAAAGCTTTCTCAATTACATCAGTAATTCGATGAATATGGTCCACAGTCGAATGTTTATTTCTATACATAAATTGGTGGTCAGGTACAAGATGTTTCTGATCAATAATGAGGTGTAAGCGACCGAGTAATATCCTTTCAAAACTTTTTAAATTATTGGAAGAAGTCAGATAGGTCTGTAAGATTTTATTTTATTCGATTATTTTCATGGTTTGAGAACCATAATTACTTCCGCGACTTTCCACTGTCTTGGTATGTATTCTAATCTAATGGCTGCATTTACGATGTAGAGAAGTTTAGTTAATGCTTTCCGAGGCAACATTTTAAGAAGTAACCTGTAATCAGGTCATAACCCGGAGCTTTTTTAGGCTTTAGTTTCTGTATTTCCCGTTTAAGCTCCGCAATACTGGCACATCTAACTATATTATTATCGGTGGTAGTCTCGAATAAGTTAATGTTTTCTGGACCATCAAATGGTTTGAATGTTCCCTCAAGATGTGCGGCGAAAACGTCTGCTTTTTCCTTATCGCTTTTTGCGCAAACGTCTTGAGTTACTCTTATTGGTGGTACAGCGTTTTTTGCTTTCCAAAGTCAATAATTGGATTCTTTTCCAGCGTTTAGGCTTTGCAGATAAGTTTCTCCTGCATTGAAAAAGTTTTTTTTTTTTAAGTTTTTAATCGAGTTTGATAGCATGGTACTCTACCGATGGAGATGTGTTTTATCTTGCGGAACACGAGTTTGGTACCATCTTGTTCGAGCTTTTCTTTTTTGTCTAACCAAATCTTTTATTTCCCGTTGGTACTTGATATTACTATAACTGACTGCTTCGCGATGTTGGGGAGTATTATTCCATGGTGCTTTTTGAACGGTATCGATTAAGGAGTCAACTTCAACTTTGATTCGATTGGACGGCACATCTTTTATTATGAAAAAATCGATCAAATCAGGTATTTTTGTGACATCAGTTGGCCAGTACAATGAAATTCGGTATTCTACTTTCTACCTACTTCATAAACCATCATAGCTTTCTGTGATATGATAACAGATGTCGATATCTGTTCAAGTTCTCCAAGTTTTTGCCAAAGACCAATGGCATTCCACGTAAGAATTTTAAGAAATCTATTCATGTTGTAGGTGGGATACGTTTGTTGCGAATACTATTTTCAGGCTATACTAGCCTGTCAAAAATAAGTTTATTCGTTTTACTTTGTTCCCCATGTTTTGAAAGAATAATCGAAATACGTTTGCAACTGGGTCAGGTACGATATTTTTTTTTATCTTTATCGAATGCTTTAGCTTGGACATACGTTTGTACATTTGGTTTTGGATGTACAGGATCTGAACGGATTTCTGATGGCCGTATAGTTTGTGAAAATGTTGGTTTTTCAGTTGAGCCTGATTTGGCTTCGAAACATTTTTGATTGGAGTTTTAGTCATTTTCTTTTTTAAATTCAATTTCTGTGAATTAATACTCATAAATTTCGACCGTCTTTTTTGCAACTTCTTAGCTACTTTGCAGCCGCTTTAATTTGCAGAATAATTGCATTTACAGTTGATGCAGATAGGAGAAGTTTTCTTACCTCTACAATCTACTGTCATATGATTTCCGGCATAGTTCACACCTCGTTTCTTTTTAACAATAGGTTTGAGTATGATTATATCCGGCAACGCTTGCACTGAGAAACTAATTTGGAAAAGATGGCGAAGAAAATGTTATAAAACGAGGTCTTCCTTTATTTATACTCACTTTCGATAGCGAAGAAATTTTGAATAAAATTTATGAAATAAAAACAATACTTAATATTGTTTTAAAAATTTAACCCATGCGTAAGGGATTTATTTTCAAATGAATACCATTCAATTTTATCGGTATTTAGCTTCCGAGATAATAGACGGTAGCTTTCCAGACTTTCCATGTATTTTTCTTGAGCGAAGTTACTTGGTAGTCCGACAATGCCAACGATTTTATCAAGGCATGTAACTTGTTAAAGTCGTCAATACCGATCACATAACTGACTGTGGGGGCGTTGTTTCAGCTGTTTCGCTTTTTTAAGAATCTCTTTGTTTCGGTTTTAATTTCAGGAGTTGATACAGTAATTTTTCACTTTCTTATATTAAGCTTGCGAGTGCATGCAGCATGTCAGTATCACACACAAGCTAAGCTGATAACAGTTTCCAAGTCTTGCACGACCAAAGAAACACCAGCAGAAGAGATAGATCAGACATCAACAGCATCTAATAAAGGAAACAGCAGAACCATCAAATCAACAAAAGCGCTACTCAGCGACAAAAACAAAAAAAAATTGTAAAGGCAAGAGCGAGGTTTTTCCTTAAAAATTAAAAAAAATTAAATTTAAAAAAATGCAATTGCTTGGTTTCGTGCCGCGCGTGTTTTTATTAACCGTTTTAATCTATCTTATACATTATATAAAAAATACGTGCGACACGGTTATAGATATCCTTTCGGATCATCCGCCCATCGATATGTATAATTACTTAAAGGCAGCTTTAATCAAGCGGCATTCAATTTCAGAGACTAAACGTCTCGAACAGTTAGTCGAAAAGGCCGACTTAGGTGATCGCAAACCCTCTTAAGTTTACAGGTCAATGAAACAGCTTGCTGGTAGTGCTATAGTAGAAAATTTATGGATGCGACGCTTGCCAAAACCAATTAATATCGTTTTGCTTTCGGTAGGTGAGAAAAGCATATACGAATTAACGGCGCTAGCGGATAAAATATATGAGACCTCGCCGAGTCTAAGTTTGTACAGCGCTTCAACTCCCAAACCTTCGGGTCCTTCGGACGATTTAGATACACGGCTAAGCAAGATAGAGTCAATGCTAGAATCGTTAAATTTTCGCTGGCGCTAACGCAGCAGATCAGTTTCGTCCTACAACAGGAATCGTGCATAATCGGTTTGGGGGAGCCGTAAAGAATTTCTTACAAGAAATTAGAAGCACTTGGCATCCATTCAATACTTAACAAGTGGATTGCATCCTTCCTAAGTAACAGGAAGCAGTTAATTAGAATAGAAAATACTTTTTCGATGCAGTTTGAAGTAAAGTCTGGTGTTCTTCAGGGAAGTCACTAAGGACCTTTGTTGTTCGCATTATTTGTGAACAATATATATTCAAGGTTATCTTTCTGGAATCGTCTGGGGTTTGCATATTACTGAAAGTTTTTTGTAGAGTCAATTCTGTAGCTGATTGCCGTAACCCACAGATTGATACAGACGCAATAACAGATTGGTTTAATTGCAATAATTTGCAACTGAACTTAGGAAAATGTAAGGTTTTATAATTTATTCACAATAGCTGGCCTATATTACGTGGTTACTCCGTATGTGGCCCCTTATTAAATAGAGTTGAGGAAATTAAGGACTGTGGAGTCACGTTTGATCCGAAATTAAATTTCAATAAGAACATAGACAGGACAATATCCAAAGCGCATTCCCTTCTTCGGTTTATTAAAAAAAAAAGGCAGGGTTTTTTTAGAAATACAAACTCTCAAAACCTTGCATTGTTCTTTACTCATTTCTATTTTAGAATACTGCTCTATTGTTTGGTCACCAACATATCAGGTGCACATAAATCGGATCGAAAGGAAATTTCTTTCAAGATATTGATAAGACCCATTAACGTGGGTCAGTGGAAATGCCCAGTTATGAAGAAAGATGTCGGATCACAAACTTAAAGTCCTTGGAAATGAGAGGAAATATTCACGACATCACGTTTATAAAGACATCGCTTCTGTAGCATGTAAGTTTAAATAAAATAAAAAAAAGACAAGGAGACCAAGTTTTTCAAAGTTTTCTTGGTAAACATTGTGTTACTTTTAGATTTATATATTAGATAATAGGCCAAAAGGCATTATAATTAAGTTATCGTGTAATTTAGGGCGCCCGCATGGGGCAAGTAAGTTAGTTAAGTAGTTGATGAGTACATTTGCCTCTTTGTCTGGTTGCAGTAACATGTATAAATGTGTCCCTCTTTAAAGCTCTCGTAGGGTTGCCATGGTGTATATTATGAATCACCACAAAGAGAGAGAGCATTTCGCTTAGGGTTGCCATCTGCCCATTTGAGTTTGTTTTAAAAAAAACATTTTTTTCCGAAAACAGAAATAAGAACTAAAAAAAATATATATTATCATTTATTCATGATAAATATAGTAAACAAAAATATAATTCATAATAAATATAGTAAAGTATAATGTTAAAACATAAAATTTCATTAATTTAAAGTAAAAATAACTTCATTCATTTATAATATTAAAATCTATTAGTCTGATAGAAAATTAGTGCTGCTACTATCGTCATTTATATTTATTACCAATCTTTCGACTGCTTCCTCCGCGAAAACGTCCATATCCCACATCGTTGGCTCAACAACCTGTTCAACGTGTTGCACACATCGGTGCCAATTCTCACTGTCAACTCTTACAAGTGCTGTTGTTAATAATAATTTAATTTCTGTCATTTTAAATGACTTGTTTTGGCTTGCTACAAATCCTTTCACTTGAGCCCAAACCAATTCTATTGGATTTAGATCGCAGTGATAAGGCGGCAAGCGAAGCACTTTATGTCCTGCAGCTTGAGCCATTTCATCCACGACATAGGTTTCATACTTGGCTTTGAAACGTTTAACGATTTCAAGCAACTCTGTTTTAACCATATCATCCTCAAAACTTATAGCATTAGTTCTCAGCCACTTTTTTATATCATCTTTTCTAGTAGAAGTGGTTGGTGCTTTATTTTTCTTTCTGGAATGGTTGTCCAAAACTATTACGGCGTTGGGTTCCAGGCGCGTTAAAATATCTTTGAACCATTTCTCGTACACTTCGGCATTCATGTCTTCGTGGTAGTCTCCAGTTTTTCCTGAAATAAAGCATAGCAGACCCTCATCTACGAAACCTGTAGAACGTCCAATATGGGCTATAATTAGTCGCTTTCCTTTTCCAGATGGTGATCGCAGTCCAGTTGACAACCCTTCATTAAAAGCTTGGCGTGGTATTGTAATGGATGGATCCACCGACACTTTCTCCCGAATATGTCCCTCGTTGAGCCAGGTCTCATCAGTAAAATATATTTTTCTTTTCTCTTCTCGAAATTTTTTTATTTCGCGTAGATACCTTCGTCTCCATGATATAATATCACTTCTTTCCAACAACAAGTTTTTATGCTGACGTTTGACGAATTTAAATTTAAGATCTTCTTTTATGATTGTATGTAAAGTTGATCTGCTCATTTTTGTAATATTTGCATTTTGTTGGGCTTCATGCAATATCTTATCGAGCGTTGGTAAATCATTATCCATGAAAAACTGATGGACTATGCGCCTAATGGCACATTTGTCAAAATCATCGACCCTGATTTTGCGACCAGAATTATTTTTCTTCTTTGAAGGCGAATTGTGGCCTTTAATTTCGTTTTCCTTTAAAAGCCTATATACAGTTCGTTCCGTAACAGAAAAGAAGACATCAGCTGCTTTTCTTACGGATTCCGTTTTATTTTTAAGAAGGCCATAAAATTTGTTAGTTGAATTTACAATTTGTTGTTTCTTTTCTGCACTTAATTCCTTTGAAGACTTTGTAGCCATTTCTCTATTTAGCGACAAAACAGTTGCTTAAAACTTAGTAATGACTTCCGTGCAAAATCAGAGAATTATTCGTGTGCTATGCTCTTACAGCTGGCGATGGGTTAATACTAATATTTTTTTATATGTATTTTATATATATAATATTTTTTTGAATGCAATGAGTAAAAATCATTTTTATTCGAAAATCTTTACAATGTTAAATATCAGCCATTTGATTATATTTCAGGCAGTTGAAGTCAAAAACAGACAAAATATAATCAACCTGTTGTGTTTTTTTTATGATTTTATGACGGTCTGTTATAAACCGGATATATGTAATATAAAACTCATATCCTTTTTCCAAACATTGTCTTAATTGCATGCAACTGTAATAAAACTCATAATCTTTTCCACACATTGATTTTGTGATTTTTGTATTAATTGAATATTCAAGCGGTTATGGTTTTATGATTTTTTTTATTTTTATTGCTTCGGTAAGTCATTTTCGATTTACGTCGAGCCTGCCAAAACCAACTAGGAAACATATATTTCAATCCCATCCCTAGTTCTTACAAAAATAAATACAATAACACAACAAAGCCAATTAAAAAGAAAACCCACAGAATGAGTTTGACAGATAAAAATGGTGGGAAATGGAACGATTTATCGCACATCCATGGTTAGGTAACTCTTCGGTAACCGCAGATTCTTAATCGTAGGTTAAATCAAAACTGCGGTAACCTAAACGTCAATTTAACCAGCAGTGAATAAACCGGGCCATAGTCCAACAATAATATGATCACTTATTGTACTGCATTGTTGCAATGCATTAAAATAGCGCGCGAATAAAATTTCCTTTTAAAATACAAAGTCGAAAAAAATGGTTTGACTACATTTTAGCGGTTTCTCGAAAAGAGGAGAAAAAATCGCAAATGATAACACCACGTCACCACCACACAAATTATTACTCACAAATTCATTTTTGTGCTCTCAAAAGCTTCAAATCCCAAAAGTTCTGCAACAATAACACTGAAAAATCAGTATCGATGTGCTAACATTTGGGAATGGTAACACTGCTTTGATGAGCGCACACCACACGCGTCACGCACACAGCCAGTACTCAGCTCTCAGCAGTCAGCAGTATAATGGCGAATCGCGAATGGTGATTGTATGATCAGTCTGCCCAATGCTATCGGGCAAACAAGTCATAAGATGGCTGCAGTTAAATCTGGTTTGTAATTACAACAACAATTGTACACAAAGTTCAGTGGCTTCGTTTGTGTTTCAGTGGTAATATATCATTGAGTCCACTTACAGGCACCATTGTTAGAAAAAAAGCTTTCCCATAAGACCTGTACTGACATTTTTTCTTGGACAGACTATAGTTGTTTTCCTGAATTTTTGTCTAGCATTTAAGTTTTGTTTAAGATAAAGTAACAAAAGTAACATAAAGTAACAAAAAAAAAAGACATCGCTTATGGAAGAATAAACTCAACGTTTTTACTGTCCAATTTATTTTTTAACGTTCCTGGTATACCGTTGCGTAAGCATGGCTTTTTTTGTGAACCTAATCGTTCAACAAACTATGGAAGGCACGAGCCTTTAACAATGTGCAATTTCGTTGATTCCAGTATTGATATATCGATCATCAAAATTGCATTTAAAAAAAAAATTAAATGAATTATTATAGGTAATTGCTCATAGGGTTTTTTTACCCTATCCCATAGGGGTGTATTATTTTTAATACATAGTTTGTAACATAGTGAAATAATTTAGTTGATTTTATTTTCTCTATACTTGAAGAGTTTTATCAATCGTAATAAAAAATAAAAATAAACATTTTTTTATGAATTATTTTGTATAAATATATTTTTTCTTTTGCTTGAAGATTTTTTTTTAATATAATTATATAATCTTTACATTGTAAAATAATTTTAGACTTAAATAAATAAACCGAAAAACAAATAAACAATCCACCTTGTGGATCGGTTTATACCCCTTCCCATTCCGTCATTAAGACTTATATCCTTAAAATGTGGGCTTTAGACAATGAAATATTAAAATTGACATTGTCGCAACATATTGTTCAGACAGTTTATCAAATTCTTTTTTGTTTCGAAAAAAAAACAACGTTTTTCGACTGGTCAGCTGTGAGATATATACATATTTATATGTATGAAAACGCCTCCAAAAAGTGGGAGTGGTAAAAGAACTTTGTTCGGACGAATCAAAACTAATATGCCCCTATGGGGTAGGGTATAACAATAATTGTTCCCCCAATAAAACTATTACAAAAACCTTGTGATTATGTGCATAATTTTATGTAATCTATAAGTGTATCTGATTATTCCACAAGGAAAACATTTATTGGTGTAAAAATGTTGTGCGAAACAATGGAATCGTATAATTGTGTACTCGATAAACTGGAATCTGAAAATTGTCAATATTTCACGCATGATTTGAAGAACGAAAAGTCTTTTAAAGTTATTCTCTTTGGCTTAGGTTCATACGACACAAGCAAACTAAAAAGTTAACTCATAACATTAGGTATCAAGGTCAAAGAATAAAAAATGATCACTAAAAAGTATGATCAGTACACTGACACTATTTATTTAATTTTTCTAGGAAATGGCACAATCAAAATTTGTGACTTGAAAAAAAAAATTCGTTCGATTTTTCACACCCAAGTTAACTGGAAATACCACCGCCAACAAAAGAACAGAGTAACTCAGTGTCGAAACTTTCAAATGTTTGGTCATGGAGAGAAAAACTGCCATTTGAAAACATAATTGTTCCACCTGCGCTGGTCATCACAGCACTAAAGATTGCAAGAATTTAAATGTAAGCAAATGCGCCAATTGTCATGGGAATCACAAATCTACTGATAGCGCATGCGTCAGCAGACACAATTATTTGCAACTGAGGCAAATACAACAAAAGCTGTTCGACCTTTACCACTAAGGCTCAAGGGATACAACAGTAATACACAATTGTTCTGATTGAGCGACTTTCCATCTCTACCTTCAAGTAGCGTCAGCCTAAGGTATGGGAATGCACCGCACCAGTTTAAGCTACCACATCAGCACTTCCAACGAACAACAATATGTCCATGATGAGAACAAAGGCAGATTTGTTCTCGATGGACGAATTAAATTCACTAGTTATGGAGACAACAACGAAACTAGATACTTGTAAAACAAAATAAGACCAATTTAATGAATTCGCACAATTAGCTACTAAGTTCTTATAACTATAATAATGTCAAGTTATTTAATAAATAGATATATGAATATTATAACATGGAATGCAAGAGGCTTTCGTAATAGACATGTCGAATTTATTAATTTGTGAAAAGACAAACGAATCGATATTGCTTTGATAACAGTAGCATGACTGAAATCTGATATACAAATCTCCACTGCCGATTATAAATGTTATCGTGTGGATATAAAATTTAGAAGGGGTGGTGGTGGGTGCCGCAATTCTTATTCGGCGACAGCTACAAGTACAACATCAGCTTTTGCTTTCAATGCAAACAAGATATATGGAAAATTTAGGTGGAGAAGTAACTTTGCGTAATCAAAGAAAAGTCAAGATATTCTGTGTATATTTTGTGGGAAATATTGCAGGTGGCTTAACACAAGAAGAGAAAAGGGTAGCATTGAAAAATGATTTTAAGATACTTTTTAGTATTAATTTTGCATTTTTAATGAGAGGTTATTTAAATAGCAGGCACAGAGACAAAGGAATTCCTGGGGTAATGTATTGTCTGAGTTATCCTTTTAGACATTCATCTATGTCTATTTTGTTCTCACCTAGTCCTACTTATGTTCCAGCTAGTGGAAGTTCCTCTGTTATTGACTTATTTCTTACAAACGTCTCCGGTCTTATGTCTCAGCCAATTTCGGTTAATGAACTTAACTTTGACCATAATCCAGTTCATTGTCAAATTCGTTGGTCGGGTTTGGAAAAGGTGCAATGTTTATATGACTTCAAAAACGCAAACTGGACAAATTTTCAGACGGACGCTAAGAGGAAATTTCGTAGTATATTTACGAACCTTGAAGATATAGAAACTAAGCAGGATGTTAATGTTCCTAAAGTAACAAAACAAATCTTCTTCGCCAAAATTCCACCTTATAAACTAAGGAATATGCATCGTCCAAATTGGCAAAGGTATCTAATCGACACAAAGAGTGGAATGATACACTTGGTAATTTAAGCAAAGCTTCCAAACCCTTCAATTATTCAAAATAAATCCAAAAAAATGTCTTGTCTCAAAAGTGGTCCCACTACTTTTTATATGGATACCGAAAAGCCAAAAGCACTGGCACTATCCTTTGCATAAAATCATATTGTTTCTCAACATTTAGGAGACACAAATACAAACGACCTAGTGCATAATGCTATGTCTACTCTTTATATGGTTTGCTATCAAACTCCTATAAGTGAGTAAAATATTTTGCAAATTATTTATTGATTAAGAAAAGACCAGGTAGCGATAAAATTAAAAAAAACATAGCTTAAGAAATTACCAAAAGAAGGCATACAATTTTTTACCTTCATAAGGATTCATGTTTAAAAATGCGATATTTTCCAGATGCGTGGATACTTGCCAAAACAATATCACTATCAAAGGCAGGCAAGCCTTTATTTAAAATTGAAAGCTACAGACCAATAAGTTTGCTCAGCACTTTTAGTAAATTATATGAACAAATTTTGAAGGAAAAAATGTTAAAAATTATTGAAGAAAGAAAAATATATCCTGACGAGCAATTCTGTTTTAGGCGCAATCACGGAACCTCTCACCAAGTTCTAAGGATATGTTATATAATAAAAAAAAATTAAAATCATTTATGGTTCGCCAAAAAACATCGTTTATCGCCTAGTTATTCTATTAGGTAGTGTATAGAAATGGTATTTTTATGAAAACGCCTCCAAAAAGTGGGCGTGGGTTAAAATAATATATGGAAGAAATGTTTATAGTAACAGATTCAATTATTTTGCATCACCATTTTTTTCGATATGTTTAAAATTTTATGGAAAAATGTTTTTTTACTAAAAACGCCCTCAAAAAGTGGGTGTGGCAGAAAACTGTGTAAAAACAAAATATAAACATTATGATTGTCTAAATATATTGTTCAGAGCATTTTTAAGTATCTCTAACCTTTTGGCCTAAAATTACGTTTTTCTAAAAACTGGGCGGGGCAGTGGGCGGATTTCAAATTTGTTTACACTTGTTCTGCTAGGAGTACCAACAAACTAGTATACAGAATTTCATCATTCTAGCTCAAAATTTAAGACCCAAAAACTGGTGCAGTACGGTCGGACGGACAGACATGGCTTAATCGACTCAGCTATCGATTCTGGGTCGATCCATATACTATGAGGTATACCTAGCTCAATTATTTCTCTATGTTACAAACTATGTATAAAAACTTATATACCCCTATGGGATAGGGTATAAACATATGAGAAGGCTACAATCCACTGTGTGGTTCATTTTTCGCCTGGTTATTAGCATAACCAGGTAGTGTATAGAAATGGTTTTTGTATGAAAACTCCAAAAAAGGGGGCGCGTGTTAAAATGATATGTGGAAGAAATGTTTATATTAACAGAAAAAATGATTTTGTATCAACATTTTTTTCCAAATGATTAAAATTTTATCGAAAAATCTTTTTACTAAAAACGCTCCCAAAAAGTGGGCGTGGCAAAAAAACGTTTCGAGTATCTTTAACGCTTTGGACTAAACTAATTTTTTCTGAAAAGGGGTTCTGCTGGGAGCAACAGCAAACACGTGTACCAAATTTTATCATTCTAGCTCAAAATTTAAGGCCCAAAAACTGGTAACGTACGGACGGACGGACAGACATGGCTTAATCGACTCAGCTATCGATTCTGAGTCGATATACTTTGAGGTAAAACTAGCTTAATTATTTCTTTATGTTACAAACAATGAATCAAAACTAATATACCCCTATGATATAGGCAGATCAATAGTATGCTTTTACTCTATATTGAAAAAGCTTTTGATTCCGTGTGGCATGACTTACATATAAAATGATACCTTTAGATTTTCCGCAATTTGTTTCTGGAACTATCCAAAGTTTCATTGAAAATCTATGTTTTAAATTGCATGTTAATAGTGTTTTTTCTAATTATGTAATTTTTTCTGCTGGAGTTCTTTAAGGCTCGGTTCTTGGACCTGTCCTCTACAATTTATATACCTCCAATTTACCAAAATAAAATAATAATATATAAAACTTATTTGGATGCGAGGTTTGGGGTAAATGTGCAGCACGTCACATAGCAAAATTGCAAAAATTTCCAAATGCAAATTTATTAATTACATGTTGACTTATTAATTTCTCTTAATTTATTATTATTATTTTAACTATTTAATAATTATTTATCTATATAAATATTTATTTGTATATTTATATATTTATTTATTTTTTCATTTATTTATGTATTTATTTATTAATGCAATATTGGAAATTGTTTTAATTAATTTTTTTTAATTCCATTTATTTTTTTTCTATTATTTATTTAATTGTTTTTATTATTATTATTTTTTGTGTTTTTTGGATTTGAGGTTTTTGTGGTTGTTTCCTCAAAATATATTCATTTTTGTTATAAATAAGTTATTTAAACAGTTATACAAATTTTTGAGTTGAAAGTTATACGATTGTAAATCATATCTCTCTAAATTGTAAATTGTGCGATAGCCTATTATATTAATCTTTATAACAAACAATAAAAATGTTATTATTATTATGTATCAAACCTAATATACCCCTTTGGGATAGGGTATGAACAGAAACTTTTGCTTAGCAGCTTCATGGTACCGGCCGGCGGGCGGTATGCAGTGTGCACACATGTGAATAGAGATGCAAACAAATTGCAAACTTAACGTAAGAAACCGGTTTCGATTCGTGTGGTGACTTCTGTGTGAAATGAACTTGAATGTATGTTTTATATTTACTTGTGTTTTACCGTCAAAGATTATAAAGATAGTGCACTGCAAACGAAAAATTGTTCCTTGGCTGGTCATGCTGGATTGTTATTATACCCTATCCCATAGGGGTATATTAGTTTTGATAAATAATTTGTAACATAGAGTATATGGATCGACTCAGAATCGCTAGCTGAGTCGATCTAGCCATGTCTACCTGTCCGTCTGTAGGTTACCGGTTTTTGGGGCTTAACTTTTAAGCTAGGATAATGAAAATTGGTACATGTGATCCTTGTAAAATTTCAAACATTTCGAAAAAAAAAATTAATGCAAAACAATTGGTTCTGGTAATACAAACATTTCTTCTATATATCATTTTTACAAAAACCATTTTTATACCCTAAGCCATACCATGTGCAGGAGAAAACGTTGTTTTTGGTCGAAACATACAAGATTTTGATAAACTGTCTGAACAATATGTTGCGAAAATTTCAATTTTAATATATCTTTGCCATAAAATCTACATTTAACGGATTTTAATTTTAAAAATGGAATGGGATAGGGTATAATACGATGCACGCAGTGGATTGTAGCCTTCTCATATATTTTTAAAAGTTTTTATTGATCAGCAATGATTTTTATGCTCCATTTGCAGTGTAACATTGGTTTTGTGTATACTGCATTCACTTGTAAACCACTCAGGAGTCGAACTTTTACATAGTTGTAATATATGGTTCTTTATGTTTATTCTTTCATGTTCTTCAGTGAAAACTTTGTGCAAGATCAAAATGTGTTTCTTACTTACTTCCAAATATGAATATGATGACGCAAAAAGATTACCAAAGTATGAAAAACTTTGATATTTTTAAGAATAATGGAGAACTTACTGGGTGCGGTTAATATTTCATATTCTTTTCTTAAGTCTCTTGAACATTTATCGCACTTTAATTTTGTAATCATTTTAAAAGCGACGTAGCCAACGAAATATGTAATAGAAACAAGCTCCAAGTTTATATTCGTGGAATTGTAAAAACTATCCTCAAGAAAATAATCGGCGTTACCAATGCTATTAATATTACGACTTTCAAAATCAGATTCAGTTGTTTCGCTCATATCAGTAGCAGCCAAAGAATGTTCTTCTATAGTGGAAACATTGCTTATTTGGACCAATGATTGCGGAATTTCTTTACAATTACTATTGGAAGTCGACTGAACAATTTTTGCCAATATATTATTGAGTTCAGCAAGGAATTTTTTTTCAGAATTATTAGACAAGTTGGCATCAAAAGCATAAGAATCGCAGTAAGGGTTAACTGAATACCATTAAAAAAAAGAAAACCGGATCTTTTTGCGATCAACGAACTTAACTTCCTTTATATAATCTAGAAATTCCTTCATGAATCTGTTAGATTGATTATTAAGTTACAAAGCAGATCGATAAAAATTATTTCAATGAAGTGCCCCATGCAATCAAATATTTGGTCAATTTTTTTTATAAAATCCGCAGTGAAAAAAGCCAATTATTTTGAAACGGACAGTGTCACAAATTGTTCTAATAGCTGCTTGAATTCTTTTGCTAAATATTTGCGTAGCGAATTTGACTCGCATTTTATCAAAAGCGTTGGGGAATATATGCTGAATAGTTAGTTTCGGGCACGTTTTAGTTCTTGAGTTTTCTTCCTTTTCCCAAATCCCCTTCACTACATTGAAACTTGAAACTTTTCAAATCACGTTCTAACCAGTATTTTCGTAAAGATTTTATTAAGTGCGGAAAGTGAAACATGTAAAATATTCTTTGATTTTCAAAGACAAAAATTTGTTTTTTTGATTACCTCTATATCAGAAAAGCATTTTCGGTTGGAAGATTCCTGATCGCAAGCTAGAGCCTTATTTGAAATACCAAACCTACTGAATAAAGAGATAGTTTCATGAACTATTTCGCAAACAAATTTACACGTTAAGCCTTTTTCAGATACGAAGTAGTTCAGTACAGTACCCCAAATGGAAAACACGGAACTAAGCATGAATACACAAACCTGCTTTGAATTTTGTTAGTTCTTTTAAGTCCATTTGCCCCACAACCATCAATTAATTCTGAATGTTGATTGTTTCTTAAAAAGCAAACAATCAATTTTACTGGGATATGTAAAAAATATTTTGCCACGCCCATCCAAATGTTTTGCATCATTGGAATACTTGTTGTTTGTGGTTTCTAACAATTCTTGCAGAATATTTTTGACTCTTTGCTTATAGCATCCAGGGAATCGATTGACTTTTCTAATATTTTTGTTGGATTCGTTTAATTTTTTTTTGTTTAAAAGATTTATTTTTAATGTTTCTTAACATATTTTTTAATCGATTATTTCTTTTCAATAACAGCACAATATTCTTTTTATATGAATGGACTTTAAAAATCTCGTGCCAATAAATGTGCCGTTAAAATTAATTTTTGCAAATGAATATTTTTTTCATAGTCTTTTCAATCGATTTTGCATTATTTGTGCCAATTTTGACCTATAACCTTGTTGGCACTAGAAAAGCCAAACAACCTTAAATGTTGATAGTGTCGTTTTGATTTTTTTACAGACACAGCACTAAACTGCCGACCGCAAAGAATTTTTTTTATTTTTCGCTTTTGATCATCTTGATCGCATATGATCGCAAAGATGGTAAAACACCGATTAGATATAAAATAAAATATTCGTTCACGTTTACCTCACAGAGCTGTGCCAGCACAACCCGCCATAGAACAATTTTTCTTCTATGCAATGCGTTATCTGTATGAATTTATAATCTTTGCTATGGTACAGCTTCAAGTACAGCTACAAGTTCCACAGGAAATTGACGATTGTAGGAGAAAATCTCATCAAGAACTTCATTGCTTTGAAACTTTGCGCATTTAAAGATTAATGTGGCCCAACAACAAAAATTGGGAGCTACATGCATATTGTTATGCCTCAATGGACGCATATGCAGCAGCAGTTTTTTGGCGAAGCATTAATATTGATAACAGAGTATCGGTAACGTAAGCAACAGCAAGGTGGCTCCTATAAAAATCTTGTCACTGCGACGCTTAGAAATTCGTGGAGCACCTCTTTTAACCAATCTCATTAACAAAATTAAGACTTCTTTGCAGATAACCGAAATGAAACTATTTGCCTGGAAGAATTCATCTATTGTGCTTCTTGTTGGCACCATATGACATCAGAAATAATTTCCTCAATACCTCGTAAGTTGTGGAACAAAGCCCGCTCAGCTAACAATTACACGCTTCCCGTGTAATTGCACCATCGCATCTTCCACAAAAGAAGATGGAAGGGACCTGAATGGCCTACTTCAAACGCGGACGTGGAGAGCAATTTTGCTGATCAAGTGGAAGAGAGAAACTCAGTTTTGTATTCTCTTCTATTTTGGAAGTAAACTTAAATTCAAATTCAATGAACTGAACCATTGTTACGTGGTTAAATCCTGTTTTTTCGGGTTTTTGAACAAATTCTTGCACAGTGTCGCAACAAGCTTAACATTCAAAACCGGAATAAAAATGGCTGTCTGTCCGTCTGTAGGTAACCGGTTTTTGGCCCATAAATTTTGAGCTGGGATAATGTTACTTTGTACATGTGATCCTTATACGTGCTGTTCGCACAAGTGTAACAATTTTTAAAATCCGCCCACTGCCACGGCCACTTTTTTTTAAAAAAAAACCTAATTTTAGGCCAAACCGTTCAAAATTTTGAAAAAACAAGTCTGAAGAAAATATCAAGACAATTTAAATGTCTATATTTCGTCTATATAAAACTTTCAAAAAATTGATGCAAAATAATTGGTTTTAGCCACTCCACATTTCAGGGATATCAATTTAAAGGATGGGATGGCATATGGTATACAACGATTTGCACAGTGGATTGCAGCCTTCTCATATGTTTTTCTTAAACTTTTGCCAAAAATTGTTGTTTTAACAAAACGTATCCCAGTCGAAAGCTTTAGGCGTGAAAACCGGTGACCTAACGGACGGACAAACGGATGGACGGATGGACAGACACACATGGGGTGTATTAGTTTTGATTCATAACATGTTATATAGAGAAATAATTTAGGTAGATATTTCTCAATGTATATGGATCGAGTTTCTTTTGTTTTGCCCAAATTTGAAAAAAATTGTTTGATGTAAAAACTTACGTAATGGCAATATAAACTTGCATAAGTAATTTTCATCCATATCTACTTTTTGGGGGCGTTTTCCTACAAATAACATTTTTATACCCCACCCCAAAGGTATTTGCTACATAAATACGTTGGTTTCTTATCGAACTACAAAGTATTTTGATAAACTGTCTGAACAATATGTTGTGTCAAATTCATTTTCTATATTTCCTTAAAGTCCACATTCTTGGAATATTAATTTTAAGGATAGTATTAAACAATCCGCACAGCGGATTGTAGCCTTCTTATTATATTTTATATATAAGACAATACATATCAATAATAAATTGCTGATTATTCTAACGACTAGGTGCGATTCCTTAAAAACCTTGAAGACATAGAAAAGTCATTTTTTGGGAGGTTGTTTAGAATGGGTTAACGTCCTTCACTATTGCAGAGGGTATCCTCGTGGTAACAGTCGGCAATTCCTTTAGATGATTTTTTCATCCAGGGAATCTCCACAAAAAATATAAATATATATTTATTCTGTCATTACTTTTATTCGTTTGCTTAGTCATTTTCGCAAAAGTTGGTATTTGAATTATTAGAAATGATTAAATATATTATCTTTTATTTTAAATTGTAATACATATTACCAAAAGTAACTTGGGATTATTAATAGATTAGGTACACAAAATTACATTCCATATTTGCATTAATTTAAATTTTGTATAATTTGCTAAGTTTGTTATAATTTATTGAATTATTAGTGCTTGCAAGCAATATGTTTGCATATAGACTAGTAATTTCGTTACGCGTGAACATTGTTTTTCCTTTTAGCATTATATAGTCAGTTAATCTCTTGTTTGAAATCATTTTAATGGTCTTTATTTCGGATCTCTTTCTAAGATAGTTGAAACAGCACGTCCTTATTGTAAAAACAAAAAATTGATTAGTAGGAGTATGTTATCAATACGCAATATTCGTATACCTGAAATGTTTCGTACCACATGCATTAGAACACTCATTTCCACAGGAATCGCAAGGAATTGCATTACAAGTAATTAATGATATAAAAAGCATATCTAAAAAAATAATATATAAGAAACTTGTTTGTTTGACTATTTTCACTGACATATTAAAATATATTGCCGCTTCATATTAACTTGTACGTTTTTGTCCAAATTTGTCGTAATAGCAATAATATTTATACTTTTATTTCGTTTATATATATATTATATATATTCGCCTTTAACAAACTATTCTAAAAAAAATGTAACAGTAAATTACGAATTTACATGTGTTATTTATTAACTGAATGCCGTCAAGTACACATTCTACTGAGAAATGAACTTTGTTTAGAAATGAGCTTGGGAAGTACGAAACCCCATCTTTTATGCTCACAGAATTAATCCCTTCCTTGAATAGTTTTGTTTGCATTCTTGGTGTATAACAGCTCTATAATGGGATACATAACTCTATGCATATACAATTTATTGTAATAAATTGACCAACTAAAAGGATTCATTTTGTATCCCATTTCAATGAAAATTTAGTGGGTAGTACGTCTTTATAGAAGAGCATCAATAACATCCCACAAATTATTTCAAATGTTTGTTGTTTAGTATTCAATACTTATACTAGAATTGCTTGATATTCTTTTGAACTCAACTTCAAACGGATTTACATATTCATTAGCAGTTGTAACATTGAAGTGGATAATTTTCAACGCGAATGGATTATAACGGCGTGATACGAATACTTTACAATACGCCTATCTAAATTATTTCTCTATGTTACAAACTATGTGCTAAAACTAATATATCCATGTGGAATAGGGTGAAAAGCAAAGTGAAGCATTTTCAAAATAATGTATATTATACAAAATGTATACATATTAAAATATGATTGTCTAAATATTTTGGTTACTATTTTAGTCAAATTTTCTTAAAACATTTACCATTGGTTATACCATATCAGAAAGGGGTATATTAGTTTTGATACATAGTTCGTAACATAGTGAAATAATTCAGCTAGATATAGCTTAAAGTATATGGATCGACTCAGAATCAATAGCTAAGTAGATTTAGCCATGCCTGTCCGTCCGTCCATCTGTCCGTAATTCACCAGTTTAAATTTTAAGCTCGAATAATGAAATTTGATACACGTGTTTGTTGTCGCTCCCAGCAGAACAAGTGTAAGCATTTTTTAAATCCGCCCACTGCCACGCACCCTTTTAAGAAAAACGCAGTTATCCTTAGTTATTCCAAACCGTTATAGATTTTTAAAAGTGTCTGAACAATATGTCTAGATAATCTTAATGTCTATGTTTAGTATATACAACGTTTTTGCCACGCCTACTCTTTGGGGGCGTTTCAAAGGGAATACAGACAAATTTATAACGTACTTAATGTTGGGTTTATTTCTTACGCAAACCGTTGGGCCAACGAAAAGTTAGGCCGGAGCAGGGACATGACAAAAGGACAAAAAAGTAAGTGTCTAACAAAAAAGCAAGACTAAGTAGTGCATAAGTGCAAAACTGAACTAAAAGGAAAAAAGTGAAATCAGTATTAAGGGAAAATGCAATACATGAAACCACATGAAAAGTGAAATAGTGTCATTAGTGTTGAAAAGAAAATCTTATGTGCTTTAAGGAAATAAAGTAAAGTTGAACCCTGCTTAGAATTCAATACGAATGAGAACAAAGGGAATAGACAAAAAGTGGAATTATTTATTGAAAGAGATTTAAAGAACGCTTCCCAGTTGAAGAGTGCAGCTTCAAGGAAATACCTACAATCACGTGAAAGAATAAAAGGAAACCTTAACGATGAAGGAAGACAGAGCAACAGATTATCAAGAGAGACTTAAAAGAGCACATAAGTATATACGACGAATGTCACCAATTGGATTATAGTAAGATTTAAATTAATAACGTGTAACTGAAAAACAAAATTACTCACTGCCTGTGCAGTAAAAATTACTTGATCAAAGAATCATTTTTTTTAACGTTTATGCCTAGGGGCCAACTCTTAAGTTAAAAGGGGCCGGTTTACTGAAAATTTAATTGTATTATCCGTGTGAAAACCTTCGTACCTTAGTAGGTCGCTGCAAACATAACTGCATTAACAACTAAAACGGATACATACGAACTTTCCGTCAGGACATTAACTACCCTGGAAGTTTAATGGAGAGCGCTTAGCAGGCATCCATGCAAAAATTATTAAATTAATACTTAATCAAAGCAAATCAAAACTAACCAATTAAACTAATTGATGAATGAAAAGCATTCAAATTTCTAATGAGAAAAAAAAA
Source organism: Rhingia rostrata (assembly GCA_949824845.1). Taxonomy (NCBI): domain Eukaryota; kingdom Metazoa; phylum Arthropoda; class Insecta; order Diptera; family Syrphidae; genus Rhingia; species Rhingia rostrata. The sequence continues at coordinate 103,007,484 of OX463756.1, forward strand.
GAAAATACGTAACAAACTAAAAAAGAGGAAAATTCTATATCTAACAGAATATATATATATAATTGTGAAATATTATAAAAAAAAATAAATACGAATTCGATTTTGCCATAAGTTGCCCAGTTCTTTAATATATTTAAAAAAGTAATTTCATTAGCGCTTACACTATCTCGCGAGGCTAGTATGGATGAGCTTAGGAACTTAGTCACGCAACTCACGGGCGCGGTCAACTCGGTAATCGAACAACTAAGAGGGCTGGAGAACCGAACGGGAAGGATGGAACAATCCAGTTCACAGGAAGGAGCTAATTCCGTGAACAACCAGCTAGGAAAAAATTCAGATAGAATCCTAGCCTTGGAACAATTAGGTTTGGCAGGCATTCCCACCCCCAAGGCGGAACAACCAGAGCCACTAAAAGGGCCTAATTTTGAACAGGACTTGAAGGACATGTCAAAACTTCCCGATTCCGTCAAAGAACTACAAACTTTCGAAGGAAATCCTGTGCATTACGTGTCGTGGGTCCACAGTGTCAAGACTGTATTAAAAGACTACGAAATAGGTCGTAGTAAGCCCATCTACAGGGCATTGTTACAACACAACCGTCAGAAAGTCAGAGGCAAGGCAGACTCTGCCTTGGTCTCATACAACGTATGTGACAATGACTGGATAGAAATGAAGAGGGTTCTCCCACTTCACTACGCTGATAAAAGGGACATGCGAACCCTTGAGCATTAGCTCAACCAGTTAACACAAGGTAATTCAAGGGTTGATGACTTCTACGCAACAGTGAACTATCAGTTTTCTCTGATAATCAGTAAAATCAGGGCTGATGATGACCGAAACCGAAACCATGAACGCTTTGGTGGCAACCTACAGAAATCCAGCACTAGATGTGTTGATTGGAGGGTTTAGTGGTGACCTCTCAATGCTTTTGATCAGCCATAGGCCGAGAACCCTACCCGAAGCATATTCAGCTTGTCTGGAGATGCAACATTTTAATTTTAGGAGCAACTCGGTGCATAGAAAGGCAACTTACTTGATAACTTCACCCATCAACCAAAATTTCAGGGATAACGCTGGACCCTCCAGAAACTTTGATAGGCCACCGGTCGCAAATAATAACTTTGCCCAAAAGTCATATCTCTATTGGAATTCTTCAAAACCCCAAATTAAAATGGACGTGGACAATTCCGTACAAACTAGGAACGTAAATTATATGAATCGGCCCAACAACAGGTTCAAACGGAAACCGCGGTCCGACAATTACAACCCACGAGAGCAACAGCAATTGTATCATATGGAATCAGTCTGTTCCGAAAATCTGGAATGGTACGGGCGGGACGGAGTTGTTCTAAATTTCTTAGTGGACATTGGGGCTAATAAGAATTTTATTAGACTTAATTTGGTGCCACGCCCTGATCCTGTACAAAGGCAATATTTGTGGAAAGTTCTTTCATTATTTAGGTTGTGAATTAAATATTACGTTCTGCTAGCATGGGAGGAGGGAAGAGGTTGAGCGACAGGTTAAGGAACATTTGTCCGAAAACGTTATCCGTCCTTCGAATAGCCGATATGATTCTCCTATATGGATTGTTCCCTAAAAGCTGAAACCCAATGGCGAAAAACAATATAGAATGGTGATAGACTATAAACATATCCCATCCCGGATATCAATAGCACACTTGCCAGTCTTTGAGACGCAAAACTGCTCACGACACTTGATATCACTTCAGGATTCTATCAGATCCTGGTGAATTAAAAAGATATCCCGAAGACAGCCATCTCAATGAACGGTAAATGCGAATATCTTAGACGTCCCTTCGGCCCCAAGAACGCCCCAGCCATCTTCCAAAAGATGATTGATGATGTGCTCAAAGAGCTAATTGGTAAGATATGTTATGTTAACATCGATGATGTAATCATCTTTAGCAAACCTGAGAAAGATCATTTGAGGGACATCGATTAATTTGGCAAAAACCCACTTTTTAACCAATGGTTACTGGTTACTCCCGAAGGCATACTCCCAGATCGAAAAATGGTTAAGGCCATAAAAGGGATCCTTCCTCCAAGGAATCTGAATGAGCTGAAAAGTTTTCTCGGACTAACATCCTACTATAGGAAGTTTATTCGGGACTGTGCTAAAATAGCAAAGCCCCTAACCAACATAACGCGCGGGGATCTTGCGCATGTAAGAGCCAATCAATCGAGAATTGTTGCAATTTCCATCGACAACGATGCAATGAAGTCGTTCGAAACTTCGAAAGAGCTACTTACGTCTGCAGACGTCCTGGCGTTTCCGGACTTCGAGAAAGGCTTTGATTTGACAACTGATGCATCCAACTACGCCAATGGTGCTTTCCTATCTCAAGGTTAGCATGGTAAGGAAAGACCTGTGGCACACATCCCCCGCTCCTTGAATCGACCGGAAGAGAGTTCCGCCACCAATGAAAAGCAGATGCTCGACATAGTTTGGACTCTCGATAATTTGAGGAATTTTTTGTATAGAGCCAAGAAGATCAACATTTTTTCCGATCACCAGCCTATGACGTTTACCTTGACCAACAGAAATCACTCTTAAGCTCTGGAAGGCAAGGGTTGAAGAGAACAACTACGAGTTGATTTACACTCCTGGTAAATCAAACTTTGTGGCTGATGATCTTTCACTATAAGGGGTAGAGACCAATAGTTTATCAGATACCAGCACCGAAACGGGTAGCGGGGCGCATTCCAACTCACATACAGAAAGATCTCAGACACAACTAAGGGTTCCCAGACAGATTTTCATCAAACAAGTTACATCGCGACAATTGAAAATCTTAACCCAAGGGTAGTAAACAGAATAAGGATTCCAGAGAAGTACCTTGTGTTCCTCTAAAGGGTTTTCCTGGAAAACTTTGATACTTACAAGATTAGAATCAATCAAAAAAGAGCGTAGACTCATAACAATAGAAAAGGAGCATAGGAGAGCCCATCGCGCTCCCAGGGAGAAAAGGGAGAAAATCTTCGAAAAATTTTATTTTCCACAATTGGTGTCTCAAATTAGAAAATTCGCTGCCTCCTGCGAAATCTGTGGGTCAAATAAATACGACAGACATCCACTGACTCTTGAATTCTAATCAACGCCGTCCCCGAAATATCCATGCGACAGCCTCTTCTTATAGAAATTATTAAAATTCAGAATGAAAAATTCTTAACCGTCGTCGACAAATTTTCTAAAATTTCAAAATTTTTCCATATAAAAGAAAAATCTGCCATATATATTCGATCAAAGCTAATCAAAATCTTACACTGTTTCACTGTGCCTCAAAAACTGGTAACAGATAATGAAAGATTCTAAGCCCAATAGTCCTTAATTTTATAAAAACCTTAGGCGTCAAACTCTATCTGACCCCCTCCTATCGAAGTGAGGTGAATTGACAAATAGAAAGGGTCCATACCACAATATTGAAAATTTACCGGATCCTTAAGGTCGAAAGCCCGGATCTCGGTGTTAAAGAACTCGTCGACATAGCGGTAGACCGTTATAATAACGCAATACCTTCGGTAAAAACCTACCGATGTTTTCCTTAACCGATGAATTATCAGCACCTTCTGAACATTCGTTCTAAAATCAATAGGGACCTGAGAGGTATTAATAAAAATTTAAAATTAGCTAGTGGTAAAAAAATTCATAAAATTCACATAAAAAACGTAAATAGAAATAAAAAACATATGATAAGGCTACAATCCACTGTGTGGATCGTTTTGTACCCTATCCCATGCCATCCTTAAGACAAATATCCCCAAAATGTCGGATTTATGGCGATGAAATATAGAAAATGTGATTGTCATAACATATTGTTCAGACTGTTTATCAAAATCATATATGGTTCGACAAAAAACACCGTTTTTCGCCTGGTTATGCTATGAGGTAGTGTATAGAAATGGTTTTTGTATGAAAATGCCTCCAAAAAGTGGGCGTGACTTAAAATTATATATTTAAGAAATTTTTTATGTTAACAGAACCAATGATTTTGCATTACCATTTTTTTCGCAATGTCAAACAATTTTCCGAAAAACGTTTTTTTACTAAAAACGCCCCAAAAACTTCGTATCAACAAAATATAGACATTATAATTGTCTAGATATGTTGTTTAGACACCTTTTTAGTATTTCTAACGGTTTGGCCTAAAACCAAGTTTTTTTCCAAAAAGAGGGCGTGGCAGTAGGCAGATTTCAAAAATGTTTTCACTTGTTCTGTTGGGAACAACAATAAGAACGTTTACCAAATTTCATCATTCCAGCTCAAAATTTAAGGCCCAAAAATTAGTGACGTACGGACGGACGGACGGACATGGCTTAATGGAATAAGCTATCGATTCTGAGTCGATCCATATACTAAGCTCACCATATACCTAGCTGAATTGTTTCTCTATGTTACATATTATGTATCCCTATTCCTATGGGATAGGGTGTAATCAATTTTAAGAAAGAAGAAGATCAATTAAAATAGAAAAAAGGAACAAGAAAAGAACAAAGACTTAGTAAAAAGTCACCGATAAATGTAAGAAATTCTTTTGAACAATACTGTTGAATGAAGCCGAGCTTCGAATGGTAAAAAACGTGTCTCTTTTATTTTTAACAATAATTTATTTAAACACACTCTTATTTCTAGAATTATATGTTTTACAAGACAAGGTTTCTCGTTTAACAATTCAATCACTTTAATTCACTTATTTGAAATTCAGTACCAACGATTAAATTCGCGCACTATTATTAGGTAATTCACTCAGTTAACACTATTTAAATCACGTTCAGGTCACAATTTAGACTAACTCTCTGGTTGTCGCTTCATCTCTACTTATACCATTCCACATATAGATGGCATATTCTCGGAGATTCCCGCAGATAGTATGAAGAGTGGTTTTGTCAGATACCCTTATTCGAGTCATTCATTCCAGTGGTCATTCATTCATTCTAATCGATACTTAATGGATCTGTTCAATTTCACACATCAGGTTAGGTACACTACAATCCGAAATTATAACATTGCCCAACTCCTAAACTTGCTCGTCCCGAACAAGTGTATCCTCAGTTTCACCTTCATAATGATGTAACCGATCCAGATGCACTACCTTTAATTCCTTTCTGTCGACAACGTCGTTTAGACGGTTTACAATTTTGTAGGGGACTTCTCATTTCGGCAGTAGCTTCGGCGATATTCCTTGTTTACGTTGGGGATTATACAACCACATATGTTGCTCTGATATCGTGCCTGGTTTTCGTGCGATCGCTTGCAAGTCTTATTCTTGCCCTAGTAATTTCGAGGATATATCGGAGTCTTTCGCATAGATCATCAATGTAGTCATCTTCAGTGGTCGACTCTACCGTTGTTGATCCGAACATTACTTCACTCGGCAACCTTTATGCTCGGCCAAATAAGACTTCACATGGAGAGTGTCCAGTCGTGCGTATCCAGGGAATGCATAGATCCCAGTTTCGTTGATTGTCGTCTACTACCTTGGAGAGGTATTCTTTCAAGGTTTGATTGAATCGTTCCACCATTCCGTCTGCAGCGGTGTCATTCTGGTCTTCTTAATACCTAACCGCTGGCAAATATCCTGGAATTATCTGGACTCAAAGTTTTTACCTTGATCAGAATGTAGTTCCAACGGTGCCCCGAATCTGCATATCCAGTTGTCCACGATCCAAAAGCTTCCACTTGGTGAAGTCGTCCATAACAACTAATATGTAACGGTTTCCGCTGTTCGTTTCTGGAAACGGGCCAGCAATACCTACTGCAATTTTTTCTAACGGTGCCCCAACGTTGTACTGATGCATGATTCTTTGCGTCTTTCATGTTGGTCCTTTACAGGCTGCGCATGTTATGCATTTTCGGCACGAATTGTCGATGTCTTCTACCGCAGACAGCCAGTAGAATCGCTCCCATTTTCTTCTCAAGAGACCATCCTGGACGTGCAGAGAATTCAACTGTGCCCAATACGCCTTAACAGTTATTCGCAGGGTGGTGATAAGCTCCTTTTCTTCTTGGCGTATGCAGTGTTTGCAGTTCATTCCGCATGGTCGACGAGAAAGTGCGCCAGCGTTACGATGGTGAATGTCAAAATTGTAGCTCTGCAGTAGCTGAAGCAACCACTTTAGAGCAGCATGGTCTGAACGGAGAAGGAATTTCCTGCCTTAGAGGTATTTATGGTAATGCTTGGTCGCAAGAATTAACGCTAAGAGCTCCTTCCTGGTCACACAATAGGTTTAGGACAGAACCTTGCTGAAGTATGCCACCACTCTTTCCTGTCCCTTACGTACTTGCGATAAAACGGTTGCAACTCCAAAATTACTTGCGTAGGCATTGACAATGAGTATCGGCGCTTGACATAGCTAGTGCTTAAATTCTTGAAAAGCATTATTGGACTCACCTGACCATTTAAATTCCTTTCTCCGTGAGTTGATTTAAGCTCTTAGCAATGCCAGCAAAGTCCCTACAAGTAAGTCGCAAGTCCTAGGAACCTCCTTAGTTGATGTTTGTCCTTGGGGACTGTCCAATTTTTCACAGCTTCAATCTTTTCTGATCTTAGGAATACCTCCCGCAAGTTCTTTTGATGTTCTTCAAATGATTTTTCCAAGACAATTGCATTATCTAGGTACACCAGACAGATTTTCCAAGTTAATCCTCGCAAAACGCATTCCATCAGTCGCTCAAAAGTTGCAGAAGCATTGCACAAACCGAATGGCTTCACGTTGAACTGCCACAAACCATTTCCTGTTGTGAAGGCCGTCTTCTCCCTGTACTTAGGGTGAATCTGCAGCCGCTCTTCAGATCCAGTGTGGAAAACCATTCAGATCCCTTAAGAGTATCGATTGTGTCATCAATCCTAGGTAAAGGATAACTGTCCTTCCTGGTGACAGCCGCCGATAGTCAACTCCCAGGATCACCCTCCGGCTTGACCCATATAACAGTTTCTGATGTCAGAGTTCCTTCCCGACAAATGTTCTCAGAATAACTGCCTTTGGTAGACCATATTTCATTGGGCTCTCCACATTTCGATATCTCAAGACCTGCATGCCAATATCCAAAATTATTTCATGAGTCTTCATGAAGTCCAATCCAATAATGCACTCTTCACAAATATCAGCCACCAGGAATGTATGGGATAAGGCGAGTCCCGCCAAGTACATCGTCAGCCGTACTTCCCCATACACTCGAGCTCTTTCTCCAGTTGCGGTCCTCAGGCAATATCTGCTGATGTTATGCAGCCAAGAATCACGGACGATGTCTTTTGGGATAATGGAAACAGTAGCTCCAGTATTAATTGTAGCTGCAAGCTCTTTCCCGCCGATGGTCGCATCTACTGTCAGACTCCTGTTGTCTCTCTTAGTTTGCGATACTTGGATTGTGGTTCTGGGGGCGCGAAGTTGGTTCTTAAGCATTTCCTGACTGCTGGTACTGAGAGTTTATAACAGCAGGTCAATTGTTGTCACTGCCAGATGCTTCCCTCTGCTGTCCCCGACTGTTGCAATGTGGACAATTGCTGCGCTTTGATGGATTCCTGCGTTGACGCATTAGATGTCCAGTTTTGTTGCAGTTTCAGCAACGCATTTGAGCTCGGGAATTGTTATTCGATGAAACCTCCATTCTTTCACAAGAGCATTCAATGGTGGCCGATTCTCTGACTCGATGAGCTTTTTGGGATGCTTGATCAGCTGCCTCTAATGTCAAAGCATAATCTGCGGCTTCTGCAAGTGTGCGTTTTCCAGCAGTTCGTACTGCTAGTTGAAGTTTTGAGACTTTCTCAAACTTCCTTCCCTGTTCTTCGAGTTGTTTCTCGAGCTGCTTGCTTTGACCTTCAGACCTAGATTCAGACTGTTGGGGTGCTGTTCCTCATGTAGTTGTTTTGCTCTCCAAATATAGCCTCCAGAAACTTCTTCATTGATGACATGTCGAAGCCTGCACTTACTTGTGGCTCTTCGACGTCAAAGACAATCGAATTAGGATCTTCACCACTTTGCTTTATTGCGTGATGAAAACGAATAAATAAATCGCTCCTTCCTTCTATGGGTGAAAGCTTTCGGAGACTCACTTCAGCTTTCAGCTCCGCAACCTTTTACAAGACGCAAACAGGCATAATAGAGAACAATAACGACCAATACAGAATCAACGAAAAACTTTTCTAGGCGACGCATAGGGTTATGCACAAAGTTAACAAAATGGTTAATGGCTATAATAACGCGATACAGGAGGGAGAAGCTGAACGATTGATGGACGACTTATTTAACAAAATACCTATACTAAGGAAGGGGTGAACGGAATAATAAGAACCCGCCAAATGGCCAAGACTGGAATAGTTAATTGTAACATATTAGACGCTGAGCCGGTTAACACTATCATAAAATATTTTTGAAACCCTACCTTACCAAAATTTCGTGGAGGTAGTATAGACGACCCTCTGTATACAGCAATGTAAACCTTCTGTTGTATGTCCTAGCTACCCCTAGGGTTGGGACCAACATTTTCCATTTAATAAACGCGCGTGCTGCAATCAAGGGTGGAAGACAAATTGAACTTGACTATACGAAACTACTAAATAATCACGACTTGACTTACGGACTTAAGGGTGACTGCTTCCATATAGGGAACACATCAGTATGTGAAGGTAGCGCCTTAGAGAAATTAGCGGAAGACAATTTCCTTCTATTCCTCCAGAAGGTACTTATCTCATCCAACCGGACAATGACAATTCGGTGGGTCTGCCACAAGTCTACAAGCATTTCCTGCTTTCTTGGCTAACGTTACCAGCAAAAGAACTAAACCAAATCCGGAATTCGTGCACGATATCAGTGTCAGAAATATTGAGCATATCAATACCCTAAAAGAAAACCTTAATTCCTCTATCATCACAGAAATTCTTATCGCCATAGTAATAGTTACCACCACCTGCCTATTATAGAAGAAGATCTACGGAAAAGTCAACATCCCGGAACTTCGCCTGTCTTTTCGCCGAAAGCGCATTCCTCGCCCAGCTCAAAACTCAGCGGAAAATCAACAACCTGCTAGTAACTTATGCTGTTCCACATGCTCAGCAATAGATCTGCGTGACGCAGATATTAAAGGAGCGGCAGTTAACACGTTCGGCTATTCACCTGCCGATAAAGAAGTACAAGTGGGTGGCCGCGGTGTAGTGGTAATGTGTTCGTCTGTTGAGTGGAAGGTTGCGCGTTCAATCCCAACCAAAATCCACTTCACTTTTATTTAAAAGAAATAAAAGGTCGGTGTAATACCTAAAAGTATGCACACCATCTTGAATTTCTTCAAATTTTACGAACACAAGAAAAAGTGAATCCCCGATGCTAGTTCGGACACCACCCATGGAGTTTAAGTCTCCACTACATCCAAAATCTTTCCTATCCTCTCTTTCTTCCCCTTCTCTAACGCTCGTACTATGGTAACATTTAAAAGGGTATTCATAACCCCTTGAGTACGTGTAAATTATAAAAAAAAAATAATAAAAGCGCCACAGTTTGCAGCACCTGCCCAACGTTAATGCGAGAACTCTCAGCGATAAGCATAGCTTGCATTTCTTGCACGCGCTGACGTGTTCGTGGGAACCAAGGCCAATACAAATTTTTCATGGTTCGACAAAAAACAATGATTTTCGCCTGGTTATGCTATGAAATAGTGTTTACAAAATGTTTTTGTATGAAAACGTCTGCAAAAAGTGGGCATGGGTTAAATTGATATATTGAAGAAATATTTACATTATTATAACCAATGACATCGCATCGAATTTTTTGAAATGTTTAAAATTTTACCGATAAACGTTTTTTACTGAAAGCGCCCACAAAAAGTGGGGGTGTATAAACGAAGTATAGACATTAGGATTATCTAGGTATTTTGTTCAGACTGCTTTTCAAAGTCTCTAAGGGTTTGGTCTAAAACTACGTTTTTCTAAAAAGGAGGCGTGACAGTAGGCGGATTTCAATAATTTGTACACCTGTTCTGCTTCGTCGGAAATTTTAAGGCCAAAAAATCGGTGACACGCAGACGGACGGACGGATAGACAGACATGGCTTAATCGACTCAGCTAGCGATTCTGAGGTATATCTAGCGAAATTATTTCTCTATGTTACAAACCTAATGTCAAACTAATATACCCCTATGTGATACGGTATAATCATATGAGAATGCTATAATCCTCTGTGCGGATCGTTTTACACCCTATCAAATCCCATTCTTCAAAGAATTATCACCAAAATGTCGGCCTTATGGCAATGAAATATAGAAAATATCATTGTTAGAATAGTTTATCAAAATCTTGTATGGTTCGACAAAAAACGTTTTTCGCCTGGTTATGTTAACAGGTAGTGTATATAAATGGTTTTTGTATGTAAACCCTTCCAAAAAGTGGGAGTGGGTTAAATCTAATGGTCACTAATGATTTTGCATCAATTTTTTTTCGAAATGATTTAAATTATACCGAAAAATGTTTTTTTACTGCAAACGCCAACAAAAAGTGGTCGCGGCAAAAGACTTTGTATAGACAAAATATATATATATATTGACATTTTACCGACAATTGTTGTTTACTGAAAAGTTTTTTTTTTTTAAGGCAGAAAGGCATTAGGCGGATTTCAAAAATGTTTACACTTGTTCTGCTTAGATCAGCAACAAACACGTCCACCAGCGCTCATCATTCTTGCTCAAAATTTCAGGCCTAAAACCAGGTGATGTACGGACTGCAGACGGAGGACAGACATCGAATCCATAAAATCAATATCCCCAAAACGTGATCTTTATGGCAACTTAATATTGAACATTTCATTATGACGTCATGTTGTTGAGACAGTCTATAAAAAACACCGTTTTTCTCTTGCATATAATATGGCGTAGGATATACAAATGGTTGTTGTAGGAAAACGCCTCCAAAAAGTGGGCGTGGGTTGAAAGTTGAATGTGAAAGTGAATGTTGATATTATCACAACCAATGATTTTAAATACCTTTTTTTTGGATGTTTAAAAATTTGAAAAATTTGTCTCAACTACGATGTTGCAGTCTTTCGACATTACATTTTTTTAAAAGTATTTCTAGTTTGTTGTGGCGCATTCTTCCCCTGGCTGCAACAAGGTAGTAGTCCGAGTCAGTATTTGCCCCTAGGAATGTTCGGACATCCAAAATACTGGATGCGTGCCTATTTTCTATTGCTATGTGATCAAACTGATTGCCGTGCGTTGATCTGGATACCGCCATGGCCACTTATGGATATGGTGGTAAGGAAAGCGTGTGCTGGCTATAGTGGTATTTCGTTCCGTTGCGAAGTCAATAAGCCTTAGTTCGTTGGAAGACGTGTTACCGTTTAGGCTATGTTTTCCGACAACACCTCTAAAGATGTCTTCTCATCCTACCTTCGAGTTAAAATAGATTTTGTCAAGGAGCCCGCAGAAGCAACTTTAGATTTATACTCTTTTTCTTTCTTTGGGCCTTGAGAGCATATAAAGCTTTTGTTGGAGAATTCGGCATTAATGCAAATTGTTACAAGCATTATGGGGATATTCATTTAAGGATGGGATGGGACAATATGTTTTGAAAATGTCAATTTCAATATTTCTTTTGCATAAAACCCAAATTTTAGTGGTATTGATGATGTCTTTAATAAGGATAGCATTGGATAGGGTATAATAGTTTTGATACAAAGCTTGTAACATAGAGAAATAAATTAGCTAGATATAGCTTAAATTAAACGGATCGACTCACAATCGCTAGCTTAGTCGATTAAGCTATGTCTATCTGTCTGTCCATCCCTCCTTCCGTCTGTAGGTCACCGGTTTTTATTCGTTAAATATTAAGCTAGGATAGTGAAATTTGGTACATGTAATCCTTGTACGTGCTGTTCGAATAAGTGTAAACATTTTAAAAGTCCGCTGGTTGCCATGCCCACTTTGTAGAAAAACGTTATTTTTGGCCAAATGGTAGGGAATTTCGAAAAAGTGGCTCAAAATGCGTTTAGTTAACCCCAATATCTATATATTGTCTACATTAGGTTTTTGGCACAATTACTTTTTGAGAGCGTTTTCAGTAAAAAATGATTTTCGGTAAAAATTTAAGTAATTGAAAATTTTTTGATGCAAAGTCATTGATTATGACAAAAGAAATATTTCGTGTAAATATCATTTACACATACACAAATTATCACGCCAACTTTTTGTGGCGTTTTCCTACAAAAACTATTTGTGTACCCTACATCATACCATATGCAGACGAAAAACTTTGTTTTTTTGTCGAACCATAAAATATTTTGAAAAGTATGTTGTGACAATGTCAATTTTAATATTTGTTTGGCATAAAGCCCACATTTTAGGGATATTAATTTTAAGAATGGGAGGGGATAGGATATTAAACAATCCACATAGTGGATTTTAGCCTTCTCATATGTTTATACCCAATCCATAGGGGTTTATTAGTTTTGACAAATAGTTTTTAATATAGGGAAATAATTTAGCTATATATACCTCAAAGTTTATTTCTTCACTCAGAATCGATAGCCGTCCGCCCGTCCTTACGTCACTAGTTGTTGGGCCTTAAATATTGAGCTAAAATGTAAACATTTTTGAAATCCGCCCACTGCAACGCAACTTTTTGACAAAAATTTGGTTTTTGGCCAAACCGTTAGAAATTTCGACCCACCCCCACTTTGTAGATTTTTTTTTGACAAACCATAAAAAAATTTGGTAAACTGTCTTAACAATAAGTTGTGACAGTGTCATTTTCATTATTTCATTGCAAAAACCCACATTTTGGAGATTTTAATTCTAGAAATGGGATGGGATAGGGTAGTAAACGATACGCGCAGCGGATTGTAGCCTTCACATATGTTTATACCCTCTCCGATAGGGGTATATTAGTTTTGACACATAGTTTGTAACATAGTGAACTAATTTCGCTAAATATACCTCAAAGTAAATGGATCGACTCAGAATCGCTGGCTGAGTCGGTCTAGCCATGTCTTACTTTCCGTCCGTTCGTCTGTGTGTCACCGATTTTTGGGCCTTTAGTTTTGAGCTAGAGTTTTATAATCTGGTATATAGACTATCTATCCGACGAAGCAAAACAAGGGTAAAATTTTTTTGAAATACGCCCACTACCACGCCCACTTTTAAGAAAAACTTTTTTTTTTGGCAAAACAGTAAAGAATTTTGAAAAAGTTTGTGAACAAGATATTTTAGCATTCCTAATAGCTTTATTTTGTACATACAATTTTTTTTGCCACGCACACTTTTTGGGGCCGTTTTCTGTAAGCGTCGGTTTTTTTTTTGTTCCCCATGGGCTAGTGGAAATCTCGATAGACACGATAAGCACGTGCACATAGCGGTGTAAGACTACCTATTTTTTTTATCACGAGTGATGAATGTTTTGCAGGTGCGGATTGTTATTATCCGGCCAAATCTAAGGGCTTAGTTCGTTGAAGACACCGCAATTAATTTGTTTCGTCAAGAATTTGGAGGACCGTTATGTTAACGCGTCCCAATAAAAGCTTGTTATGTTTGCATGTAAAATTGTGCGTTTCATCTTTAACCGCGGGAATACCCAGATCTCTGCGTAGATATTCATTTCTGATATACCACGGCGCATTGACGGATGATATTAACTTTTTTTTTCAAAAGTTTGTAGAATGTTTAGATTCGTGTCACTGGTACAACCTCATAGTTTTATACCATATGCCCAGACCGGCATTAGCACTTACTTGTATAATAGCAGCTTGTTATCAAGGTCTTCGAATATTTGCCGAGTAACCAGTACAGTTCTCTGTATTTATTTTTTAGTTCTTCGCATTTCTTTTTTACATGCGACTTCCATTTTAATTTTGCATCGAGTATCACTCCGAGATATTTCGCTTCATTTGTAAATAGGACTCGACTCGTATTGAGAAATACAGCCAAATTGTTTGTCCATTTATACGAAAAATCTACAAGTTTCGATTTGCTCTCGTTAAGTGCAATCCGCCAGGATTTATTTTCTTCGAAAGCTTTCTCAATTACATCATTAATTCAATGAACTTGGTTCACAGTCGAATGTTTACTTCTAAATCCAAATTGATGGTCAGGTAAAAGGCGTTTCTGATCAATAATGGGGTGTAAGCGACAGAGTAATATCTTTTCAAAAACTTTTGAAATTATTGGAAGAAGTGATTAGGTCTGTAAGATTTTATTTCATTCGGCGATTTTCCTGGTTTGAGAACCATAATCACTTCCGCGACTTTCAACAGTCTTGGTATGTATTCTTATCTAATTGCTGCATTTACAATGTACAGGAGTTTAGTTAATGCTTTTGCGGGTAACATTTTAATAAGTTTTCCTATAAGCTCGGCAATACTTGCATATCTAACTAGATTACTATCGGTTGTAGTTCCGAATTAATAAACGTTTTCTGGACCATCAAATGGCTTAAATGTTTCCTCAAGATGTGCGGCAAAAACGTCTGCTTTTTCTTTATCGCTTTTTGCCCAAACGTCTTGAGTTACCCTAATTAGTGGCAAAACTTTTTTTGGCCGTTTTATGACTTAAATTGCCTTCCAAAGTGATAATTTCGATTATTTTCCAGCGGGTAGGCTTTGCAGATTGTTTTAAAAGTTTTTAATCGAATTTGATAGAATGTGAGATGTGTTTTATCTTGCGGGGCACGAGTTTGGTGCCATTTTTTTCGAGCTTTAAATTTTTGTCTAACCAGTACTTTTATTTCCCATGGGTACTTGATATTACTATAGCTCTCTATTTCGCGTTGTTGAGGAGTATTATTCCATGCTGCTTTTTAAACGGTATCGATAAAGGAGTCAACTGAACTTAAAGTTCCAATGGGGATCTTAGCGATACACCATTGCATTAGCATACCATACATTCGCTTTTCTTGACAATTGATACTACTCGGATGTTTTGTCAGATTATCACAAGAGGAGGGCCAGTGAAAAATCATTTAGGTGTTAATACGGCTGGGAATCGAATCCAAACCATTCTACGCGGCTGTTCAAACCATCGCGCAACTGAACCCAATGGTTACCACTTGGACGTTAAAAATAAACACGTGATGTGTAGTTATACTTACAACAACTGGGCATTGCCAAGTTAAAGCCAATCAGAGTCTTTCCTCTTTCTAGAACGATGAAATTTGGTACACGTGTTTGTTGTAGCTCCCAGCAGAAGAAGTGTCGACATTTCTGAAATTCGCCTACTGCCACGTCCCCTTTTTAGAAAAATCCAGTTGTAGGCAAACCGTTTAAGATTTTGAAAAAGTATCTGAACAATATATCTAGACAATTCTTATGTGTATATTTTGTCCTTACAAAGTTTAATGCCACTCTCACTTTACTGGGACGTTTTTAGTAAAAATGGTTTTTCGGTAAAATTTTAAACATTTCAAAAAGCTTTTGATGCAAAATCTTTGGCTATAATTATATCAACATTTTGTCTATACATAAAAAACCATTTATATACCCTACGCATACCATATGGTATGCGTATATGAGAGGAGAAAAACGTGTTTTTTGTCGAACCATATAAGGTTTTGAACAATGTGTTGCGACAATGACAATTTTAACATTTTTTTGCCATAAAGCCCACATTTTAGGGATATTAATTTTAATGATGGGATGGGATAGGGTATAAAAATGTCCACACAGTGAATTCGTCATTTGTTTTTTTATTAAAAATGTCCCCAAAAGTTTGGCATGCAAAAAACTTTATACCAATAACCGAAATATAGATTTATTCAGATTATTTAAATATCGTGCTCAGTAAGTTTTTCTTAATTCTTAACCTTTTGATCAAAAAGAAAGTATTTATAAAAAGTGGGCGTGGCAGTAGGCAAATGAATTTTGAATTTGAATTTTTTTTCACTTGTTCTGTTGCCTTGGACACGGATCCTATATACCATATATCATTATCGTTGCTCAAAGTTTAAGGCCTAATAAATCGGTAACACACAAACATACGTACGGTCAGACAGACATGGCTTAATCGACTCTGATTGCGATTCTGAGTCAAGCCATATACTTTGGAGTATATATACATAATTATTTCTCCATGTTACAAACTATGGATTAGAACTAATATATACCTATGGGAAAGGGTATAATAACATATAAGATGGCTAAAATCCGCTGTGCGGATTTAAAAATACCCTATCCCATCCCATCCTGAACATTAATACCCACGAAAATTTGGCGTGCCTAAAAACTGGATGGCAATGAAATACAGAAAATTGCTTTATCACATTCATACTACATGCATTTAAATGATATTTACTTTGAATTTTACTTCGAGATTGTATGGAACGAAATGGTGTATAGCACGAGTCTAAGCAAACGCAGCGGCCTTGTAAAAGTCTACCACTTCGTTAAATGTATTATCATTCCTTGACCCAATTAATTCAATCCAAGCCTGCTTGGTTTCTGGATCTATCTTTGGAAATAAAATGTAGATGAGACATGGATCACGATCGTTTGATTCGAGTGAATTTACCTCATTAATTACTTCAACCGCACCATCAGTAGTTTTACCTAAGGAATTTGCTGTGGGCAACGGTAACAAAGATTGGATTAATGATTGAATAATAGTGATTCTATCGTCTCGGCTTTCCAAAAAAATCCCAGGCTTCAAAATAAATGGTATTCAGGATGTGTTTCACGATATTGCTTGCATCTCCTCTTAAGAATGTCTTTAAGTATTGAAGTTCTTGTGTCGAAATTAGGGATACATTGCTGTCTATTAAATTTCTATCTCAGAATGGACTAAACATTGGCAGATCAGGTTAAATGACTTGAAGAAAGTCCATATAAATTCCACATTAAAAAATGTACCACACATTTAAGTATACATAAATAAGAATGTGGTGGAGTATTTAAATACTGCCAAATATTAAGAAACGACAATAGACTTGCACTGGAAATACCATGTAAATGAGAAGACTTCAATTATTACCCTATCCCATCCGATCCTTAATATAGAAATGATATATGGAAGAAATGTTTATATTACCATAGCCAATGATTTTGCATAAAATCGCCACCAAAAAGTGGGCGTGGCAAAAAATTTGTATATATGAAATATAGACATTAAGACTGTCTAGATATGGTGTTCAGACACTTTTTAAAAATCTCTAAAGCTTTGCCCCCAAACTACGTTTTTCTTAAAAGGGGGCGTGGTAGTAAGTGGATTTAAAAATAAACAAGCAACAACAAACACGTGTACCAAATTTCATCACTCTAGCTCAAAATTTAAATGACAAAAACTGACAGACATGGCTAAATCGACTCAGCTATCGATTCTGAGTCGATCCATATACATTAAGCTATATCTAGCTAAATTATTTCTCTAAAGCTGTGTATCAAAACTAATATACCCCTATGGGGTAGGGTATAAAAACGAGTGGTGGGTCCATGACCGGGTCGTACGAAACTTTCTCTTTCACAGTGGGCGTTAGATCAAATCCAAAGTATTGGGGAATTTGATACTATTCATAATTTGGCCAAAATACACCATAGGTAATAGACATTTCAATTATTGATGATAAAAATGATATACATACAGTCGAAATGTGATGAAATGAACGTTTTTTTCGGAATTTGAATTTGTGAATAATTATGATTTTCCATTATTGGCCAAAACCGAAAATTCCGTTTAGGGATAGTATGTCAATACTAATAATGTGGAATTGTTGCAAACAGCAATTGTAGTGTATAAATGAAATTTGATTCAATTTGACAAAATATTTTGAAAGAAATTGACGATTTTCTTTAAATGGTTTGAGAGACCATTACGGACCAACGGACCGACGAACCGACGAATCGACGGACCTATGGACGGAATTCCAAAACCAAGTTTTTTTTTTAATGTTTGTTTGCCAAATATTATATTAATTATAGATTTCGATTTTAGATAATAGGCCGAAAGGCATTAGAATTAAGTTCTTATTAATTAAGGGCACCTTCATATGCGCAGTAAGTTAATTAAGTAATTGCTGAGTGGGCTAGTTTTTCATGAATGAAACAAACAAAAAAACATATGAGAAGGCTACAATCCACTGTGTGGATAGTTTTATACCCTCTCCAATTCCATCCTTAAAATTAATATCCCTAATATGTGGGCTTTATGGCAAAGAAATATTAAAATTGACATTGACATTGACATTGCAAATTATGGTATGGCGTAGGGCATAGAAATTGGCTTTCTAAGCTTTAAATAATGTATGGACGGAATAATTATGTTGTCAAACCCAATGATTTCGCAACAAAAGTTTTTTTCGAATATATGAACATTTTACAGAAAAACGTGTTTTACTAAAAAGGCCCTCAAAAAGTGGGCGTGGCAAAAAAATATATTGACAAAAAAAAGATATTGGAATTGCCTACACATATTAGACAGTTATCGTTTGGCCAATAATAAAGTTTTTATAAAAAAAGGGCGTGGCATTGGGCGGTTTTTGAAACTTTTTACAATTGTTCGAACAGCACTTACGAGAATCACATGTACTAAATTTCATTATCCGAGCTTAAAATTGAAGGTCTTAAAACCGGTGACCTACAGACGGACAGACAGTCAGATTTTGCTCAATCGACTCAACCAGCGATTCTGAGTCGATGTTATTTCTCTGTGTTACAAAATTTGTATCAAAACTAATATACCCCTATGGGATAGAGTATAAAAAGGTGCTAAAATAAATCTCAAATAATGCGCAGCACTTACACGAGGTGAATTAAATTGTTTTATGATTATTTTCCAACCAACAACCACGTGTATTAACACATGTGACCAATTGCCTATTCGACTGCAAAGGATAAAAATGTTTTTGAATTCAGTCCAAAAAGCAGATTTGATACGACCGGCGACGAAATGAACTGAGTTTTTAACTGAAAAAAAACTAAGAGAACTCTTTGATAAAAATAAAATGTACAAAAAATGTTTTATTCCAGTGATTAGTTACCAATATCAATGATGCTTGCTGGTTGAAAATAAATGAGAACAGAAAATTATTAATTTGATATAACGAAAGATGACACATAGCAAAATGGCAAAATAGAATGAGCAACCATATTTATACATTATGAACAAGGCTGTTCGTACATATTGTCGATATGTGATTATTTAAAACATTTTAGCAAATGAGAAACAAAACAATAATTAAATAATATAGCGAAGATGTAGTGAGTGGATCACAATCAGAACAACCAGTGATCATTTACAAAGGCAAAAAATCATATTGACTAGTGTTATCGTTCGGATGTCAGACATATCTATCTGTCAAATAATGAAACCAAAATGTTTGTTTTTGATTAATACTTCGGGCTTCAATTTAATAATTTGAAAAAAAAAAAACACTGTAGCTTAAACTTTTTCTTTTCATGTGGAAAAAAATATTATTGTATTCTATTATTCCCAAAAAGCGGAACATTGTGCACAATGTCAATTTACACACGTCATGTTAAATTAAAAATAATTGGCTACTTCACAGCACTTACTTATATGAGCTGAAATTACTTTAATTTTTTTATTATGCGTGATTAGCAAGTAAACATGTCCAACAAGTATGTTTTTATTATTGTTTAATGTTAAAGAATAAGTAAATGAGAGCTAACTATGGCTTAAACTATTTCTGTGAAAAGTGTATCTAGTTGTTTAGAAATGTACATACAATAATATTTCAATGATGATTTTGTGGTGTTTTCTATCTAAAAGTTCGATTGTGTATATAGTTACAGTACAGTAACAAAGTAATATATATGATTTAGAAGTTAAATCGTTTGGTAAATTCTTTACAGGCAAATCGAAATTTATATCATTAATATTGGATTTTGTTTCAACTGAAATGTGGTACGTATGAACTCAATTTTTACACCTGAAGTGTTTCCATTACATTTACCTTTAAGATCTTGATTTTTAGACTTCATCCTATGTTGTTATACATACTTTTTTTTTGATTCATTTACTTTAAAATATTACAAGATGATTCATGCTTCTAGTACATTTTCACAAAATTCTCAATCCGCCCACTGCCACACCCACGTTATAAATATAACCTTTTTTGAATAAAACGTAAGGGATTTAAAAAAAGTGTCTGAATGAGAGATAAAAGCAATCGTTGTAAACATATTATCAATAATAAGTTTTAGGTAAAGCCCACTTTTTGGGTAAGACATTAATAAAATGTTTGACTGGATAGGATATTAAGCGATTCTCACAGCATACTTTTACAAGTTGTTCTATATTTCTTCCCCATTTTTAGCAATATTAATTTAAAGGATGGAATGGGATAGGGTATTCAACGATTCGCACAGCGGATTGCAGACTTCTCATCTGTTTAATTTATAATTATAATTGATTAAATCAAAAAGAAACATATCTATAAAACATATGAAAAGGATACAAAACGTTTCATACCCTATCCCATCCCATTATTCAAATTAATATCCACAAAATGTGCTCGTCGTAGCTTCCAGAAAAACAAGTGTAAGCTTAGACTTGTTCCACTGCTACACCTTCTTTTTAGAAAAACATAGTTTTTGGCAAAACCGTTAGAATGTGAAAAATTTCCTGACAACATATTTAGACAATGTCAATATCTATATGTTGTCTATACAAAGTTTGTTTTTGACTTATTTAACTTTCTCTTACAAAGGCAAAGATATTGTTTTCGTGAAAAATTTCGAACTCAATTTTGATTGA
Source organism: Rhingia rostrata (assembly GCA_949824845.1). Classification (NCBI taxonomy): domain Eukaryota; kingdom Metazoa; phylum Arthropoda; class Insecta; order Diptera; family Syrphidae; genus Rhingia; species Rhingia rostrata. Next base: position 103,028,182 of record OX463756.1, read on the forward strand.
TTCTAATATTACGATAATAGCGGAACCCAAAAAAGTTTTTTTTGGAATTTGGTCCATCGGTTCTTTGGCTCGTCGGTCCGTCTGTCTGTATACGTCTATCCAGCGCAAACTACTTATCGATTTTCTTTAAACTTCGTATCCAGTGTTTTTTGGGTCATAATTTTAGGAAATTTTTTTTTGTTTGCTTTTAGCCATTTTATTACCGGTACCTGCCATATAAAAATCATACAAAACCATAACTGGTTTTTTAATTTAGGCCATATAAAGAAAATTGTCAATTTCTCGCAAACTATTTTGCCAAATTAAATGAAATTTAATTTGTATAATACAGTTACTGTTTTCTTGAGTTCCACATAATTGGTTTTGGCGCAGTTATCCCCAAACGCAATTTTCATTTTTGGCCAATAACAGAAAATCATTATTATTCACATGGACACCGATTACTTTCAATTACGGAATAAACGTTCGTATAATCACATTTTGACATTATCTGTATCATTTTTAAGCTTCATTAAGCAAAATAAAATTTATTGTGTATTTTGGCCAAATTAGCAACGTATATTACTATTAGATTTACTTATTAGATAATAGGCCGAAAGGCATTAGAATTAAGTTGTTATCATTTAATTTAGGGCGCCCGCATAGGGCCAGTAAGTTAGTTAAGTAGTTGATAAGCAAGCTAGTTTTTTTTCATGAATTTTTGTCTAGCATGTAAGTTAGTTTTAAGATAAAGTAAAATAAAAATGAATATAAAAAAAAAAGAAAAAGAAAAGAAGGTTGCGTAGGACCAAGTCGTGGTTTAGGTAAGTTTTCAGTAAATTTTACAAATATTCGAAATTTTTTTAATGCAAAATCCTTTCTAATATTCACATGAATATTTCGTATTTAGATAGTTTTAGCCCACGTCTACTTTTTTTGCCCGTTTTCTTACAAAAGTATAACAAAAAAGTGAGCCAGGAGATATTTTTAATCATAGACCTATCTCAAACCTATCTTGTATTCCTAAGTTATTTGGACATGTGATCTGTGATAAATTGTGCCGAAACATTATCTGTAAAGAACAGCATGGTTTTGTAAAAAATTGATCCGCTGTCACAAATCTCTTAACTTATGCATCATTTTTCCAATGGTTTGGAAAATAAACGAGTGGTGGGTGCACAACTGGGTTGTACGTAACTATCTCTTTCACAGCGAGTTAATTTGACGTTTTTAACAATTTGGCCATAATACGCAATAATATTTATTTTGATTATTGATGCTCAAATGGATATAAATAATGTCGAAATGTGATTATCCGTAATTGAAAGCATTCGGTGTCGTATGAATAATAATGATTTTTCGTTATTGGACAGAACTGAAAATTCCGTTGAGGCATAATTTGGCCAAAATCAATTATGTGGAACTCATGAAAATAGTAACAGTAGTATAAAAATTAAGTTTCATTCCAATTGGTCAAATAGCTTAAGAGAAATTGACAATTTTCTTTATATGGCCTATATGCAAAAATCCGTTATATGGATTTTCTCGAAAAACTGGGTATGCCGTTTTATTGAAACTAACTAACGACGAACCGACGGACGGAATTCCAAAAAACACTTTTTTTAGTTCCGCTGTCATCGTAATGGTAGAATCAATCAAAATTAAGGTCGAAAATTTTCACGAAAACTTTTTCACTTCGTTAGAGAAAGTTAAAGTGTAGACACTAATTGGAAACGTCAGTGTAGGTAGACACTGACTTTTCCAAAGCCTTTGACCAGTTATCACTTAACATCAGAATTTTTAATCATTAGTCATATCAATTCCCTCCACGTTTCATTCATATCCATTGAGTAGTTTTCAGGTAAAATTTAGAGGTTTTAAATTCAATTTTTTTTGCCCAATCTGGAGTACCCCAATTTAGTCATTTAGGCCCAATCTAATTTATACTTGCTATTAATGATGCAAGAGCTTGTATTCGAGAGTGCAAGATATGGATGTATCCTGATGACTTGCAATTTTTCAATGGCGTTTGAGACCTAAGCGATTCGCTTTCACTAAATACTAATTTAAATAGTTTAACCATATGGTGTCGTAAAAACTATTTGTGTCTGAACTCTACCAAATGCCATCATATCTCAATTTCACGAAATCGTACTCCATCAAATTTTAATTATAATCTGTCTGGGCACACTCTCTGTAGTGCAGACAGTTCTTAAGATCTTGGTGTTCATTTTGATCCTAAATTCGAGCTAAGTAAACCCTAAATCCCACTCTGTGTTGGGATTTATAATATGGTGGTCAAAAGAGTTGAATGACACTTATGCTAGACTCGTAATAAGAGTATGTCTTTTGTTTAGTAATATATATAGTCTAATTTTCATTTTATAGTTTATTGATTTTGTAGGTAATATTAAACTTAATAACATCTATGTTCTGTTATGTCCCACCAAAAAATGCTCTAAATGATGAGGCTGTGGTTGCATATAATATGCAGTGGCTAATCTCTGCTCCTAGATGATGATAGGGGTACATAAGTTCCGATACATAGTTTCTAACATAGAGAAATAATTTAGCTAGATATACCTCAAAGTGTATGCACCGAATCAGAATCCCTAGCTGAGTCGATTAAGCCATGTCTATCTGTCCTTCCGTCCGTCCGTCGGTTTTTTGGGCCCTAAATTTTGAGCAAGGATACCAAAATTTGGTATATGTGATCCTTGTGAGTGCTGTTCGTACAAGTGTTAACATTTTTGAATGTGTCTGAACAACATACTTAAGGTCTATGTTTCGTTTTTTCAAAGTTTTTTGCCCACTTTTTGGGGGCGTTTTCAGTAAAAAAAAATTTGTCGGTAAAATTTTATACATTGCGATATAATTGGTTATTTCAATATAAACATTTTTCGTATTTTTTCTTTTCACCAGCCCCTACTTTTTGAAGGCGTTTTCATACAAAAACCATTTGTATACATTACCAAATAGCATAACCAGGCGAAAAATCTTGTTTTTTGTCGAACCATAAAAGATTTTGATAGACCGTTTGAACAATATGTTGTGAGAATGACGTTTACTATATTTCATTGCCATTAAGACGATATTTTGGGGATTTGCTTTTGAAGGATGGGATAGGATAGGACAGGATATAAAACGACCCGCATAGTGGATTGCATCGTTCTCATAATTTTGTTTTCGTATTTTTGATTATTTGTCTAAAATTTTTTTTTAATGAAAACGCCCTTAAAAAGGGGCGGGGCAAAAAACTTTTTACTTAAGTGGCGCTCTAGTCCGGATGAAGCTGGGCCTCATCCAACGTGCCTATCCAATTAGCTAACTGCCTCCAGTTGAGCACTCCAAGTTGGTTAAGGTCGGTCTCTACTTGTGGACGATACTTAAGGCGAGGTATTTCTCTACTGATTCCGACGTCTGGCTGGGAAATGAAGACTCTGCGAGCCGAAGTTTTGGTGTCCAACCGTTCTACATGTCCTAGCCATCTAAAACGTTCAAATCGGAGTATTTTGACCAGGGGCATGTCGCTGTACAGCTCGTAAAGTTCTTGGTTGAATTTTCGTCTCTCTGGTATAGGCTCGGGAGTTTCGCACAATTCTCTCAAGAATCTCTTAAAGAAGCCACATGACAGCGCATCGCCTTGCATAAATCCTTTTTTTTGTCATCGATTTAGTTCTTTTTTCCGTGGGTGGTGGAAATCTCGAAAGACACGGTGAGCACGTGCCCAAAGAAGTGTGGGACTTGAACACCACTAAAACCACCACCCTTTTTGTATTTTTTTTATTGCTACTTATGTGTGCGACTTATCTAGCAATTATTTTATCACGAGTAATGAATGATTGGCAGCTAACTCCTGTAAGACTTCCTGCTTTTTCCGCAATTTACAGCGCGGTTTGTTATTATCGAGCCAAATCTAAGGGATTAGTTCTTTGAAGACGCCGCAATAAATTTGTTTCGTCAAGAATTTGGAGGACCGTTGTGTTAACGTGTCCCAATAAACGTTTTTTATGCTTGCGTGCAAAATTTTTCGTTTCATGTTTAACCGCGGGAATACCCAGATCTCTGCGTAGATCTTCATTCCTTATATACCACGGCGCATTGACGAATGATCTTAACATTTTGTTTTCGAAAGTTTGTAAAATATTTATACTTGTTTCAACCCTACAACTCCATAGTTGAATACCTTATGTCCAGACCGGCCTTAGCACTTGCTTGTATAATAGAAACTTGTTATCAAGGTTAAGCTTCGAATATTTTCCGAGTAACCAATACAGTTCTCTGTACTTATTTTTACGTTCTTCGCATTTGACTTCCATTTTAATTTTGCATCGAGTGTCGTTCCGAGATATTTCGCTTCATTTGCAAGAGGGACACGAACCGTATTGAGAAATACAGCCAAATTGTTTGTCCGTTTATACGAAAAATCTACTTGAATCGACTTGCTCTCGTTAAGTGCAATTCGCCATGACTTTGTCCATTCATTAACCTCGTTCCTGTCGAAAGCTTTCGAAACGTCAAGAAATACGGCTTTCTTCGAAAGCTTTCTCAATCACATCAGTAATTTGATGAGCTTGGTCCACAGTCGAATGTTTACTTCTAAATTGATGGTCAGGTAAAGGGAGTTTCTGATCAATAACGGGGTGTAAGCGACCGAGTAATATCTTTTCAAAAACTTTCGGAATTATTGGAAGAAGTGAAAATGGTCTGTAAGATGTTATTTCATTCGGCGATTTTCCTGGTTTGAGAACCATAATCACTTCCGCGACTTTCAACAGTCTTGGTATGTATTCTAATCTAATTGCTGCATTTACAATGTTCAGGAATTTAGTTAATGCTTTTACGTTTTTGCCCAAACGTCTTGAGTTACCCTAATTGATGGTGACTTGAGTTGCTATCCAAAGTGAATAATTCGATTCTTTTCCAGCAGTTAGGCTTTGCAGATAGGTTTCTAATGATAAGTTTAAATCGAAATTGTTTTATCTTGTGGGGCACGAGTTTGGTGCCATCCTATTCGAGATTTTCTCTTTTGTCTCACCAATTCTTTTATTTCCCATGGGTACTTGATATTACTATACCTCTCTATTTTGCGTCATCAATTTTGTCGACCGTTTGTTGATATGGAGACCGCCATGTTCCCCTATGGATATAGAGGTGAGGAAACCGGATTGTAACAATGCGTTCGCTTATGTTTTGATAACATAAGACTTCTTGTCTAAGTCTAGCATTTATAAAAAATCCGCATCCGAATAGTTGCTGTTTCTGTTCACTATAACACCATCCATGGTAGATGTTACAGTTTTTATACCCTATCCCATATATTAGTATTGATACATAGCTTAGAGAGAAATTAGAGAAATAATTTAGCTAGATATACCTCAAAGTATATGGATCGAATCAGAATCGCTAGCTGAGTCGATTATGACATTTCTGTCCGTCCGCCCTTAAATTTTAAGCTAGTACAATGGAATTTGGTATATGTTATCCTTGTACGTGCTGTTCGAACAAGTGTAAACGTTCTTAAAATCTGCCTACTGCTACGCCCACTTTTTGGTCAAATGGTATACATAAACGGTAATTATGTATTAAGTCCCAATATCTATATTTTGTCCATATAAAGTTTTTTGCCACGTCCACGTTTTGATGGCGATTTCGGCAAAAAAACCTTTTTTTTGTAAAAATTTTAATATATTCGAAAAAAACTTTTGACGCAAAATCATTGCGTTTTATAAAGCAATCATCATCCATACATCACTTAAACCCACGCCCACTTTTTGGCGGTGTTTTACATCAAAAAATATTTCTATACCCTGCCCCATACGTTATGATGGAGAAAATCGTTGTTTTTAGTCGAGCCATAGAAGATTTTGAAAAATATGTTGTGACGTTGTCAATTTTATTATTGCTTTGCCACATCTTAGGGATATTAATTTGTAGTGATGGGATTGCGTATCCCATCGTATTTCCTGGATGGCAGTATTGTCTGCCTTCCGCTAGTTGTTCACTTGCACCTCTCCTGTTTAATGTTCTTACCTTCCAGGTGCAGATATGAACGTCGTTGCCCTTTCTTAATTTAGCACGGTCGTCAACAATAAAATCAGTCCGAGGCTATTGGCTGCTTCGTAACTAGTAGATTTTTTCCATGGGGGGGTAGTGAACCCAAAGCACAACCCTTAACCTGGAGGCCCAGTTCCAATTTATTAGATACCCCTAGAACACGGGGCTATCAGCATCCACTACGGAATTGAACGCTGCCGTTGGCCTCTCGGACACCGCCACCATATCTGTTCAAGGGGTCTGACTAAACCTCGAAATTCCTAGACAACCTGTTGTCCGAATATGTCGAAGCAGCTCATCTTGTTTCGCCTGGGACAGATGGCAGGGTATTCATTCCGTGCCATTTTCACTAGGCTGTTTCTGTTTTTCGTCTTGTTGTCAACACTCGGACTTATCGTTTTGCAAGCCAAATTAGGTGTGGACGAGACCTGTACCCTATCGTTACCACTAGCAGATAAAAATAAACACATTTGATGTGTAGTCAGAGTTACAAACACTGATCATTACAAAGTTAACGCCCATCATAGTCAATCCTCGTTGCACAACGAGACTTACATTTATTTGAAATGTTAACCCAAAAAAAACGTGACTGACGGGCGAAAGGACAGACAGACATGGTTCGTTCCATATACTTTACTTGCGCTCCATAAACAAGCTACCCTTGTTTTAAAGATAATCGAAAAGATAGCAATGCAACAGCTACAAGATCATCAGGAAAATGAATTATTATAAATTATAAGTGTAAATCAATCCGGTTTCAGTTCCGAAAATTCGTGTGAAACTTGCGTTAACTATGTTATCAGTGACTGGAGAAAATAAATAGACAACAGAAATAGTGTCATTGCAGTACTTATTGACCTTAAACGTGCATTTGAAACAGTCAGTCACAATATACTCCTTAACTAACTAAAAAAATTTGGTATTCGTAATATAGAACTAAAATGGTTTAAAACATGTATCAGTGGTAGAACACAAACAACAACAGTAAACAATAATATATCAACTGCAGTAGATGTCAAGGTTGCCTTATTATTTATTATTTTTATAAATAATATGGAAAAAGTAGTGTCAAATTTGAAGCTTATACTATTCGCAGATGATGGGCTGCTATACATATCGGGAAAAAACATAGCACAATGTCAAACCAAAATAAAGAATGATCTAAATGCGATTAACACTTGGCTTAAAAAGAATAAACTAATAATAAACACTGATAAAACCAAATACATAATCATAAATACCCACACAATACAAACCCCTATCGTCATACAAATCAACTTAAAAAATGTTGTACCAGTATGGTTCATAAAATACCTCTGTGTCGTGCTTGACAACAAATTAAACTTCGATTCTCACATAGAACATTTTACAGATATGTTCTAAATGTCAGAAAAACTATATGTACTTAGAAAAATGAAAAGTAACATACCAATAAAAGTGCAATAAAAGTGTATAATGTTATTGTGAAACCCCATTTTGAATATTGTGCCAGTCTATTATTCTTATGTAGACTTCAAAAACTACAATAAATCTAGTAGACAGACTTCAATTTTGACACTTACAAACTGACTTAACTGGTTAAACATCCGACAACGACTTTTCGTGATGGCAATGGTATTTGTCCTTAAAATTAAAAACAACCTGTGGCCTGAGTACCGGAAATCTAACGCGCTGCAATGTAGAAGAATAAATTACGAACTACGAAACCAAACAGAATACAACATCCAAAGAACAAGGACAATACTAGCTCAGAGAAGTATCTTCTACAACGGCCCACAATCATTCAACATGCTCCCAGACAATATTTATAAGAAACATAAACGATCATACTAAACTTAAAATAGCAATTTCTAAATATTGTATAACTAATGTAAATAAATTAATCATCAGAAAGTTAAAAACGTATTTTTATTTATTTTTATATATATACATAAGTGTTGTAAAAATAAAGCTCTAAAAAATGGCTTCTGTTTTAGCCAAACATAAACTAAAACTTTAAGGTATATCTACCTTATCTATTTCGCTATGTTACAAACTATGTATCAGAAATGCACTGCCTCTGACGTAGCTCTTAAAGTATTTTGTGAAGGTTTGAAGCTGAACGAAGCTGAAGGCGACATCGAAAAAAGCTATTTTAAGAGAAACAAGTCAAATAAATTCATTAACAAACGGCAGAGCAACTAGCACAAATATTCTTCATGTTAAATTTGTGTCTCACCAAAGCAAAAAAAAAAAAAAATAATGAAAACAGTAACAGTAGTATACAAATTAAATTTCATTCAATTTGGCAAAATAGTTTGCGAGAAATTGACAATTTCCTTGATATGGCCTAAATGCAAAAACCCGTTATATGGATTTTCTCGAAAAAACTGGGTATGCAGTTTTGTTGAAACTATTATGCTTATGGCATATAAGAAGCTTAATCAAAATCGTAAGAGCCGTTTTTGAGCAAATTGAGGTTATGTATGATTTTTATTTGGCAGGTGCCAGTAATAACATGGCTAAAAGCAAAAAAGGAGCACTCCTGGGAGACGAAGATTTAATGGAAATACAATGCTCGTTATTAGAGAAGAAGCTTAATCATCCAATACATCGGATGAAAATGAAGAGGAAAGCTACGAATTGAATAAAAAATCACTTTGTTGAAAAAATAAAAACAGAAATATTCCTGCTGAGCAGTTAAGATTTAATGGCACAACTGAATTACCATTATCAGTAACATATCTTGAGACATCCAAACAAAAATATCCAATATTGTGGAAGCAACAAATCTATACGCACAATCCAAATATATTGGTGTTTCATTTTCCGTTAAGAAATATGATATCCTAAAGTATTTCGTTATTCTTTATTGAGACACAGACAACGCAATAGATTTAGTGAAAAACATAATGACAGTAAATCATTTTGAAAAACTTAGATCTGTACTGCATTTTAATGATGGTTCAGAGATGATATAGACAAAACTGCACCTCAATTCAACAAGCCCCTAAAAATTCACCCAATCGCTGAAAGTTTCAGAAAGAAGTGTTTGTCTATTCCGATGGAAGAACATCTTTCTGGTGATGGGCGAATTTGTGCAACGTAGGTCAAGTACCATTTGAAACAGTACTTGCCGCTTAAGCCCCATGTAGCCCATGGCGCTACAAGTATATTATGTAATGTGGGTATTCTGGCTTTGTATATAATTTTGAAGTCAATACCGGACATGAAAACAGTAATGCGGAACATCAATCAAAGAGTCAGACTTGGGAGCAAGTAGTAATGTTGTTGTGCGATTATGCCGAGAAATTCCACGAGGATCGAACTTCAACATTTATATCGATTCAACTGGAGCATTAAATAAAGTGTCCAGCTGAGGACACTCATCATATGGGAGAAATCTATTTAATGGACAGCTACATTGAAAAATCTAAAATTTCAATGAATTCTAAAAAAAGGATACATGCGCCTATTCCATCATTTAATTGATTGAGCCGTCATCAATGCTTGGCTAATCCTTGTGTAATAAAGGAACGAGCTCTAGTGCAACAAGTTGCTCTTCAAAAACCTTTATAAGTTGCCGTAAATGTGGTGTCGCTCTTTTCTAAATAAAGATAAAACATTTTTCAAAACTTTTACGAAAAATAATTAAATCTAAAAAGCTTAAAAAATAAACTATTTTTTATACCCAATCCCATAGTGGTAAATTAGTTTTGATACATAGTTTTTAACTGTAATAATTTAGCTAGATATACCTTAAAGCACATGGACCGACTCAGAATCGATAGCTGAGTCGATTTAGCCATGTCTGTCCATCCGTCCGTCCGTACGTCACCAGTTTTTGGGCCTTAAATTTTGAGCTAGAATGTTGAAATTTGGTACATAGAACAAGTGTAAACATTTTTGAAATTCGCCCACTGCCACGCCGCAGTTTGATAAAAACGTAATTTTTGGCCAAACCGTTAGAAAATTTGAAAAAGTCTCTGAACAACATATCTGGACAATGTTAGTGTCTATGTTTCGTCCATTCAAAGTTTTTAGTAACGCCTGCTTTTGTCGGGTGTTTTTCGAAAAAAGTTTTACTGAAAAAAAATTGGTAATGATAATACAAATATTTCGTTTATTTATTATTTTCACCCACGCCCGCTTTTTACATATGTTTTCATATTTGGGTATTGTAGAACGAGGGTAGACTCTGATTGGCTTAGCTAAAAGCGCTAAAAGCGCGAGTGTTGATAACACGACGAAAAGCAGCAACACTGTAAACAGCCAGGTCAGAATGGAACGGAATGAATACCCGGCCTGCTGCCAAGGCGAACCTAGACAAGCTGCTTTAACATCTTCGGACAACAGGTTGTCTAGGAAGTTTTAGTCAGGCCCCTTGACCAGAGATGGTAACGGAAGAACCGAAAGGCCGACGGCAGCGTTCAATCCCGTAGTGGATACCCCGTGTCCTAAGGGTATCAAATAAATTGGAACTGGCCCCTAGGTTGGTTGTTGTGCTTTGGGTTAGCTACCCAACCATGGAAAAAATAAGTTGTTACGAAGAATCCAATAGCCTCGGAAAGGACTGATTTTTTTACTGGCGACACGGCTAAACGAAAAAAGGACAACGACGTTCGTATCTGCAAATGGAATGTGAGAACATTAAGCAGGTGAGGTGCAAGCGAACAACTTGCGGAAGCCCTAAGCTGCTACAAATAAGACATTACTGTCATCCAGGAAATATGATGGGATGGACCGGGCAAAAGGAGGATGAAAAAAAGTGACATCTAGCACGGAACGTGTTACAGCGAGCAGAAAAAGTGACTGTTCGGATGTGGATTTGTTATAAGTGCCAGACTTAGGCAAGAAGTCTTATTTTTCAAAGACATTAGCAAACGTATTGTAACTATCCGCATCAAGGCCAAATTCGCCAACATAAGCTTTATATGCGCTCACGCCCCAACGGAGGAAAAAGATGATATAGCTAAGGATTGCTTCTATGAGCTTCTTGACAAAACCTATGAGCGACTACTGAAGTACGATATTAAAATCGTGCTGGGAGATTTTAAAGCAAATACAGGAAGAGAAGACATCTTACCATCATCGAATGTCGAAAAACAATGGCAACGATACCAACGAGCCATTAGATCAGCTGCAACTGAAGTGCTAGTTTTCTCGCGCCCACCTGCAATAAACCTCTGGTTTGAGGAGGAATGCCGACAGATGCTCGTTGAAGGTGAGAGCTGTCGTTGAACTCTATAGGCAGAGAAGAAGGGAAGCACACCGGCTTTTCAGAAAGAAGAAAAAAGAGCAAAATCGATGATATAGAGAGGTGTTACTCCAGGAACGATGTTCGCAAGTTTTACCAAAAAGCAAAACTTCAAAGCCAATAATAGAGATGAAGAAGGAAGTATCGTAGTTGAGATACAATCAATGCTGAGGATATGGAAGAACCACTTCTGCAGACAGATAAACGTCGATGACGAACAACATTCCTCTGTCACCCACCGTGAGGTGACTTGGTAAGTAACATCCACCAACTCATAAGCCAAATGTGGTAGGAAGAAAGTATGCCTGAATAATGGAACCTCAGCATCATTTTCCCGATCCACAAAAAAAGGAGACCCTCTAAACTGCGCCAACTACAGAGGGATAAGTCTCCTCAACATCGCCTATAAGATCCTATCTGCCGTAATATTGGAACGCCTGAAGCATGTTGGTTGAGGCCCAGGTTCATTCCGGACTTACTTAAGTAAGTTTCATAGAAAAACCATTTGTAACTCAAAAAATTGGTTTTTGGAATACCGTCCGTCGGTTCGTCGGTGCGTCGGTTCGTCGGTGCGTCGGTTCGTCGGTCCGTCTGTCAGTACAAGTCTCTCCAGCCCAAACGACTTGACCGATTTTCTTCAAACTTTGTATCCAGCGTTTTTTTGGTCATAATTCTAGGCAATTTTTTTGTTTGCTTTTAGCCAGGTTATTACTGGTACATGCCATATAAAAATCATACATAACCTCAATTTGCTCAAAAACGGCTTTTACGATTTTAATTAAACTTATTAATGCCATAAGCATATTAGTTTCAACAAAACTGCATACCCAGTTTTTTCGAGAAAATCCATATATTCTATGAGCTTCTTGACAAAACCTATGAGCGACTACTGAAGTACGATATTAAAATCGTGCTGGGAGATTTTAAAGCAAATACAGGAAGAGAAGACATCTTACCATCATCGAATGTCGAAAAACAATGGCAACGATACCAACGAGCCATTAGATCAGCTGCAACTGAAGTGCTAGTTTTCTCGCGCCCTCCTGCAATAAACCTCTGGTTTGAGGAGGAATGCCGACAGATGCTCGTTGAAGGTGAGAGCTGTCGTTGAACTCTATAGGCAGAGAAGAAGGGAAGCACACCGGCTTTTCAGAAAGAAGAAAAAAGAGCAAAATCGATGATATAGAGAGGTGTTACTCCAGGAACGATGTTCGCAAGTTTTACCAAAAAGCAAAACTTCAAAGCCAATAATACATTGCTCGAACAGAATCCTGTCGAGATGAAGAAGGAAGTATCGTAGTTGAGATACAATCAATGCTGAGGATATGGAAGAACCACTTCTGCAGACAGATAAACGTCGATGACGAACAACATTCCTCTGTCACCCACCGTGAGGTGACTTGGTAAGTAACATCCACCAACTCATAAGCCAAATGTGGTAGGAAGAAAGTATGCCTGAATAATGGTAGGAATAAAGTATGCCTGAATAATGGAACCTCAGCATCATTTTCCCGATCCACAAAAAAAGGAGACCCTCTAAACTGCGCCAACTACAGAGGGATAAGTCTCCTCAACATCGCCTATAAGATCCTATCTGCCGTAATATTGGAACGCCTGAAGCATGTTGGTTGAGGCCCAGGTTCATTCCGGACTTACTTAAGTAAGTTTCATAGAAAAACCATTTGTAACTCAAAAAATTGGTTTTTGGAATACCGTCCGTCGGTTCGTCGGTGCGTCGGTTCGTCGGTCCGTCTGTCAGTACAAGTCTCTCCAGCCCAAACGACTTGACCGATTTTCTTCAAACTTTGTATCCAGCGTTTTTTTGGTCATAATTCTAGGCAATTTTTTTGTTTGCTTTTAGCCAGGTTATTACTGGTACATGCCATATAAAAATCATACATAACCTCAATTTGCTCAAAAACGGCTTTTACGATTTTAATTAAACTTATTAATGCCATAAGCATATTAGTTTCAACAAAACTGCATACCCAGTTTTTTCGAGAAAATCCATATAACGGATTTTTGCATTTAAGTCATATAGAGGATATAGTCAATTTCTCGCAAACTATTTTGCCAAATTGGATGAAATTTAATTCTTATACTACTATTACTGTTTTCATGAATTCCACATAATTGGTTTTGGCCCAATAGTCCCCAAACCAAATTTCAGTTTTGACCAATAACGAAAAATCATTATTATTCACATGAACACCGATTACCTTCAATTACGGAATAAACGTACGTATAATCTCATTTCAACATCAATTATACCATTCTAGCATCATTAACCGAAATAAATAAATACTTTGAGGTATATCTACCTAAATTATTTCTCTATGTAACCAACTATGTATAAAAACCAATATACCACTATGGGATAGGGTAAAAAAAGCATTTATAAATACGGGGGCGAGATGGATATGTTATCATAATCAACTTTCTCAAAAAAGTGGGGTGGCAAAAAAACTTTATATAGACAAATTAAAGATATTGAGATTGTCTAAATATGTTGTTCAGTGACTCTTTCAAAATTCCTTAAGGTTTGGCTTAAAACAATCTTCTTCTACGTGGCACAAACCAGGTATCAAACCAAATATACCCCTATGTAATAAGGATTAGGTATTAAATAATTTGCATAGCGGATTATAGCCGGTGGGTACTTTGAAGGTCTCACAGCTGCCGATGCTGGGACTATGCTTAGCGTTACTTTTAACCCGTTTTATGAATAGAATAAAGCTTTCATTACAGAATCAAAAAATGTAAACACTTCCTTCGACAGACTTACCGATATCCGAGAAGTTTACATCGATAACAATCAAGTGATGGAGTCATGTTCGAACGGCTTTAACCTGGGGAATGGTAACATCCGCTTTATCTAGCACTAAAATTTATGTTGAAAAAGTACTCTAACTGGTTTCGATTGATAGGAATCACATGAAACTTATAGATAGATAGATACATAAAATTTATTTTTCTTAAAGATATACAATTTACAAAATACAAAAGTTGAGCTTATATATAAATTCATATATACAGATAAGAAAAAAGTGACGACATTCTGTATTTTGTCATATAATAATGAAAAAAATAGTATTGAATGTCCCTCATGGGACTTTTACGTTCTAGTATTGATTTAGCGGGGTGGGGTAACCCTACGAGAAAATTACACAATTTAAGCATGAAGTAATATCATAACAATATTTTACGAAGACAATTTAAGTTAAGCGCTATAAAATGCAAAAATATATATACAAGGGAACTAAATTAAAAATAATAAATAAATTACATTAATGTAAATAAATAAATAAGTAAATTAAATTAAGTTAAATCAGAACATAAGTAGTGAGACTAAACAAGATGATCCGTAATAAATTATTCAAGACAAGAACTGTTAAAATAACTGTTATTTCGGTATACAGACAACTTTAAGCCCGTAATAGATCATCTCGTAAGCTTGATAATCTGTCAACTGAACTAATTAAGATTTAAGGAAGAAATCTAATGTCGGGGTAGCTACTCTAATCTGTTATCAAAAACGAAACTTTTATATCTAACCATATTTCTTGATTCGTTCTTTATGAAGGCAGTCGATTGCAATACATAACTCATTTATCATATGCAGACAAACATCTCAGAAGGCTACAATCCGATGTGCGAATCGTTGAACACATTATCCCAACATATCCTAATCATAAAACTGAATGAATCTTGTTCAGACAGTATATCTAAATCTTTTATGGTTCGACAAAAAGCGACGTATTCTGGACAATGCCCTTAAAAAGTGGGCTGGGTCAAAATGATCTATAGACGAACAATTTTCAAGTTTTCCTAATACTGTACCGAAAAATATGTTTTTGAAAAAAAAAACACCTACACTTACATACAACATTTCGATCTTATTCGCATTAAGAAAGCAAAACTTTTGCTGTCTACGCTGCAGACATCTTGCGAGAAAGATTGTGTGTTATATATAGCCCGTCCCAGAGCAAAAGAAACATCCCAACATGCGCAGTAGCAATTTATTTAAGGGATATTTCTCTCTTAAGGTACTTTTGATCGCATGAAATTGTTAATGCTTTTCTCTACTTTATCTTTTTTGCAGCGATATTGGAAAACGTAATTGTTTTATTGTTGATAAGTGGTTTAACTATCATCGAGTTTCACCAAATAATTATTGTAGTAACTCATGAAAAAAGTTTCATGCACGAAGTAAAACAATACAATCAAGAAAATAAATAAATCGTGAAAAATAGCACAAATGACATAAAATAATGTAAAGGAAAGAAAACGAATACGTATCAATAAAATATATTGTTTGAAAAAATAAATAGTGTTTTTTTATAAATAGTTATTTGTTATATAAACACATCGGAATCCGATGTGTCGTCTTCAAAATCATCTCCATCAGATGAATCATCCGATGGGTCTATAATAATAATTTCACTGATTCTATCCCATACAATTTCTGCGTGGTGATATTCATCTTCTGTGTGTACTACTTTTTCACAATCAGAGTTCCAATTTTCCGGAGTTATTTTTTTGAATTCTTCTTCCGCAATATTTTTGAAACCGTCCAGTTTAAAAGTTGTATTTCTTGCTGCTACTCTGCTTTTACTATTCCCCATATATTTTCTATTGGATTTAGGTCCGAATGATAAGGGGGTAATCGTAGGACTTCATGGCCTGCACCCTAATGATGTCCTTCCGAAAGCTTCAAATTAATGACATCATTAGGAGTGCAGGCCATGAAGTCTAACGATTACCTCTTTATAATCCGGACCTAAATCTTATAGAAAATATATGGGGAATAGTAAAAGCAGAGTAGCAGCAAGAAATACAACTTTTAAACTGGACGGTTTCAAAAATATTGCGGAAGAAGAATTCAACAAAATAACTCCGGAAAATTGGAACTTGTATGGGATAGAATCATTGAAAGAATTATTTTAGACCCATCGGATGATTCATCTGATGGAGATGATTTTGAAGACGACATATCAGATTCCGACCAACAAACAATATATTTTATCAATGTATTCATTTTCTTTCCTTTACATTATTTTATGTCATTTGTGCTATTTTTCATGATTTCTTTATTTTCATGACTATAATGTTTTACTTCGTGCATGAAACTTTTTTCATGAGATACTACAATAATTAATTGGTGAAACAATTACGTTTTCCAATATCGCTGCAAAAATATAAAGTAGAGAAAAGCATTAACAATCATTGAAAGAATTATTTTAGACCCATCGGATGATTCATCTGATGGAGATGATTTTGAAGACGACATATCAGATTCCGACCAACAAACAATATATTTTATTAAGGTATTCATTTTCTTTCCTTTACATTATTTTATGTCATTTGTGCTATTTTTCATGATTTCTTTATTTTCATGACTATAATGTCGTGCATGAAACTTTTTTCATGAGATACTACAATAATTAATTGGTGAAACAATTACGTTTTCCAATATCGCTGCAAAAATATAAAGTAGAGAAAAGCATTAACAATTTCATGCGATCAAAAGTACTTTAAGAGAGAAATATCCCTTAAATAATTTGCTACTGCGCATGTTGGGATGTTTCTTTTGCTTGGGACGGGCTATACCATACGATACTGAAGACCATTAAACAAAGTGGGTTGCGATTAAGCAGGTCCTATTACAATGCGTCTCAAACTTGGACGAAATAGCTTCATCGCTCGTCGCGGTAAGCCTTCGTAACAAATTTCCGTGGTGCTAAACATATTAAGGAAAATGTATGTAACACTATTGCGAGTTTATTTCGATCCCTAACGTAAAATTACATTTTAAACGCGTTAATGGTGACACCAAACTAGCGTATGAAAAAATTTATATACTAGCTACGAAAATCGAATCGGGATATCATATACAGCTCTTCACCAACCAAAGGTTTATACTCTTCCTATATCCATAAGCACTAATTGGTATCTTTTGCAGATAATTTTCCAAGTCTTTTGAAAACAACTTAACAACCAAAAAAAACCAAAGGTTCACACTCCCTAAATATATATAAACACTAATTGGTCTCTTTTGCAGGCAGTGTTCCAGGGCTTTTCGAAACGGTGTCATCAAGAATATCTGACGTCACTCCAAAAACGACCCAAAAGGAGACATTCTCAACCCGATTGTAAGGTCGATGACGTTTTTCTTCTGAAGTAACATAAATTATCACCATCGAAACGGATTCTCGGAAGCATCACTGAAGCACGCTTTAGAGCTAATTATACGCATTTTGTTTTGAAATCATAGAATTAAAATAATTAGTATAACGTGCTTTGAAATATTGATTCTTTTGTTTTAATTAATTACTACACAAACACTTATGTGGACTTCACCAACAATATTTTGTTTGTTACCATCAGCAGTACCTACTGCAGACGAGAAAATAAGGGAATTTTTTCTGTTTTGAAAAATCTGCAGCACGTGCACCTAGGCAACTAATCCAGCCCTACTATCTAAAAACTTACTCCCTATTTATTGAAAATCTTCAAAGAAGCATTATGAAGGGGATCGTCATCTACACACTGTGCTCCAATTGCACGATGCATCAGCTGATTATTCTTAAAACTAGTTGTAAGTTTTCGAATCGTTTTAGATACATAAGGTCTTACGAATATTTGTTCTTTGCCCTTATTTTATGTTGGTACAAAGATTCGTACAGTGCTACTAGAATTTCAATTGCATACTTTGAATTTTTTTTCATATTTAAAGTACATACGAGTATGGTATGTACATTGAATATAAAACTATATACATTCTAATTCATAAAATTATAACGAGTTGCTCATAATGCTCGTATATACCAGTAAACGAAACAGGTGCAGAAGATGGCAACGGTGTGTTGTACTTTATAAACACCTTTTTAATTTTATAAAATCGGTTAAGTGAACTAAGGCTTCAGTCTTCATCCTCCAAACATCGATTAAATTTCTTTTCTACACACATCAGCGCAGTTGTTTTTGGCGGTAGTATTTCTAAACAAGCAAATATTTAAAAAGAACTTTTTATACCCTATCCCATAGTTTTGTATTAGTTTTGATACATTGTTTGAAACATCGATAAATTATTAAGGCATATAACCTGAACTGTATATGGATCGACTCAGAATCGCTAGCTGAGTTGATACAAAATTTATTGATACGCCTCCTTTTTGGGTCGTATTTTGAAATATTCGAAAAACTTTTGATGCAAAATGATGCATTGGTAGTATTGATATAAAAATTTCTTCCAAAGGTCATTTGTGTTCCCTACACCAAGGCATATGCAATAGAAAAACTTTCTCGAAACAAAGTGGGCGTGGGTTAAATTTATAAAAAGACGAAATGTTGATATTATCACAACCAATGATTTTGCATCAAAAGTTTTTTATAAATATTATGAAATTTGATTGAAAACCGTATTTTTTACTGAAAACGCCCCCAAAAAGTATGCTCGGCAAAAATTTGCGTATAGATGAAATATAGATGTTAGATATTCCTTCCCGTTCTGCCAAAAAGAACGTTGTTCTTAAAAGTGGGCGTGCAGAGGGCGGATTTCAGAACACCTGTTCTGCATTGTCGGATAGAGAGTCTATATATCAAATTTTTAAACTCTAGCTCAAAATTGAAGGCCCAAAAATAGCGAATTTCTTTCTCTATGTTACAAACTTGATGTCAAAACATATATAAATCTATGAAATAGGGTTTAATAATATGGTCACAAAGTATTATTCAGACAGTTTAGCAAAATCGTTCATAGTTTGGAAATGTTTTTCTTTGACTTAAGGTAGGCTAAACGTATGGTTTTTGTGGGAAAATGCCCCCGACAAGTGGGCGTGGGAAAAAACATTTGTATGAACAACCTAAAGATATTGGAATTGTCTAAATACGTTGTTCAGAAACTTTTTTCAAAATTCCCTAAGGTTGGACCAAAAAAAGTGCTTTTCTAAAATGTGGGCGTGGCTGTGCGCAGATTTCAAAAATGTTTAATCTTGTTCTGCTCCAACGGACAGAGAGTCTATATACCAAATTTTAACAGTCAAACTAAGACTTTAGGGCCCGAAAATTGGGGACATACAAACGGGCGGACGGACAGTCAGACGGCGATTATTAGTCGATCCATGTATGTACTTTGAGGTATACCTATCGATATTATTTCTATATATAATATACCCCTATGGGATAGGGTTTACAATTCAACATTGACCAGCAGAGGTTTCTTCGTGTCAGTTGGAACAAACCATTACTGCAGTTCCAAACAAACATATGTAAACATGTAAGACAATTGTCACCTTTTGTCGCATTACAATCCATTTTCATCTCAGGCTACCAAGTCTCTCCATTGATTTCTTGAGTATCATGCATACCTGATACAAGTAGAACATTCTTCTTCTTTTTTGGCACATAGGGAGCAAGGGTACAAAAGTATCTACGCCCGGATAAGCTGGACTTTTCTTCTCGGGGTTTTACTTCGGGAAAGTTTTTAGGCAGTTCCCTCTTACTTTTTCGAATCGAGCCTAGCACCGTCAGCCTGTAATCCTTTTTTTTTTACTTGTCACCAGGGTTAAGATTATGTTGGCCTACGTAATAAAACGATTGGTGGGTGCACTACTGGGTCGTACGCAACATTCTTTCTAACTGCGAATCAATTTGAGGTTCTAATTTGGCCAAAATACACAATACGAATTATTTTGATTAATGATGCTTAAAGTGATATAAATAATGTGGAATTGTGATTATACGAACGTTTATTCCGTAATTGAAAGTAATCAGTGTCCATGCGAATAATAATGTTAGCCAAACCTGAAAATTCCGTTTGGGGATAATTGAGCCAAAACCAATTATGTGGAACTCATAGAAACAGTAATAGTTTGCGAATAATTGACAATTTTCTTTATATGCCCTAAATGCAAAAAAAACCGTTACAAGGATTTTCTCGAAAAACTGGGTATGCAGTTTTTTTTGGAACTAATATGCTTATAGTACATATGAAGTTAAATCGAAATCGTTAGAGCCGTTTTCGAGAAAATTGAGATTCGTTATAATTTTTACATGGCAGGTTGCGGTAATAACATGGCTAAAAGCAAACAAAAATAAAAAGCCTGTAATCATGACCCAAAACACACTGGTTACGAAGTTTGAAGAAAATCGGTGAAGTCCTTTAAGCTAGAGAGACCTGTACGGCCATATGGACCAACGAATCAATCAAAATCTTGAGTTCGAAAATTTTCACGAAAACAATATCTTTCTCTTTGAAAGATCGTTTTATAATCTATCCCATTCCATCCTTAGAGTTAATATCCCTTAAAAGTGGGTTTTATGGCAACGAAATATTAAAATTGAAATTGTCGCAACGTATTGTTCACACAGTCTAGCAAAATATTGTATGGTTCGACCAAAAACATCGTTTTTCTCCTGCATATGGTATGGCGTAGGGTGCAAGTGCATCCAAAAAGTGGGTGTGGGTAAAAATATAATATAGAAGAAATGTTTATATTACCAAAACCAATTACTTTGCACCAATTTTTTTCGAAATGTTTACAATTTTACCGAAAAACGGTTTTTAGTGGGCGTGGCAAAAAAACTTTGTAAAGACAAAATATAGACATTAGAACTTTTAAGATATACTGCTCAGAAGCTTTTTCAAAATCTCCAATGGTTTTGCCTAACACTACGTTTTTCTGATGTGGGCGGATTTCAAAAATGTTTACACTTGTTCTGCTTCGACGCCAATTCTTAAGGCGCAAAAATCGGTGACACACAGACGGACGGACGGACATACGGACACGGCTAGATCAGTTAGCGATACTGAGTCGATCCGTAAAGGTATAGCGAAACTATTTCAGAATGTTACAAACTTAATGTCAAAACTAATATACCCCTATCGGATAGGATAGAAACATATGAGTAGGCTAGAAACCACTGTGTGGATCGTTTTGTACCCTATCCCATCTTATCCTTAAAACAAATGTCCCCAAAATGTCTCTTTTTTGGCGATGAAATATAGAAAATGTCATTGTAATAACATATCGTTCCGACAGTTTACCAAAAGCTTTCATGGTTCGACAAAAAAACAATTGTTTTCGGATGGTTATGCTATTAAGTAGTGTATACAAGAGGTTTCTGTATGAAAACGCCTCCAAAAAGTGGGCGTGGGTTAAAAAGTAATATACAAAAAATATTTATATTATCATAACCAATGATTAAGCATCAAAAATTTTCGAAATGTTTAAAAATTTACCGAAAAAGGATTTTTTACTGAAAACGCCCCCAAAAAGTGGGCGTGCTAAAAAACTTTGTTTGCACAAAATATAGACATTAGGATTGTCTAGATATCTTGTTCAGACAGTTTTTCAAAACATCTAATTGTTTGGCCTAAAACCACGTTGTGGGCGGATCTCAAATTTTTTAAACATGTTCTGCTTCGTCGGATAGAGAGTCTGTCTACCAAATTTCAAAACTCAAAATTTAAGGTCCAAAAATCTTTGACACACAGAAGTACGGACGAACGGAGGTACAACCAGACATGGGTTAATCGACTCATCTAGCGATTCTTAGTAGATCCATATACATTGAGTTATACCTAGCTAATTTTGAATTAATCCTTTGAATTAATATCCCTTAAATGTGGGTTTTATGGCAAAGAAATATTAAAATTGAAATTGTCGCAACATATTGTTCAGACAGTTTAATTAAATCTTGTATGGTTAGACCAAAAACAACGTTTTTCTCCGGCATATGGTACGGCGTAGGGAATACAAATGTTTTTTTTTAGAAAAACCTAATATTGAGAAATAATTTTGCTAGGTATACCTCAAAGTATATGGATCGACTCAGATTCGCTAGCTGAGTCGATTAAGCTATGCCTGTCTGTCAGTCCGTCCGTCCGTGCGTCTGTAGGTAACCGGTTTCTGGGCCTTACATTTTGAACTAAGATAATAAAATTTTGTATAAGTGATCCTTGTACGCGCTGATCGAACCGGTGCAAACATTTTTGAAATCCGCCCACTGCCACGCCTTCTTTTTAGAAAAACAAAACTAATTTTGAAAAAGCATCTGAACAACATATTTAAAAAAGCCTAATGTCTATATTTTTTGCCACGGCCATTTTTTGGGGACGTTTTGAGTAAAAAAAAGGTTTTCGGTAAAATTTTAAACATTTCGAAAAAAATTTGATGCAAAATAATTGGGTTTGGTAATATAAATATTTTTCATATACCCTATATTTAGTTTTGTTACATAGTTTGTAGCATTTTTTTTTTGGTGTAGAAATCTCAAAAGACACGATGAGCGCGTGCCCAAAGAAGTGTGAAACTTTAACTCCACTAAAACCACCACCCTTTTTGTATTTTTATTGCAACTAATTATGCGACTTATCTAGCAATTTTTGTATCATGAGTAATGAATGTTTGGCAGGCAACTTTCCTGTGAAAGTCCCTGCTCTCCCCGCAGTGTTATTTTTTACATGCGACTTCCATTTTAATTTTTCATTCATTTTTCATTTCATTAAGAGTCATTCCGAGATATTTCGCTTCATTTGCAAAAGGGACTCGAACAGTATTGAGAAATACTGGCAAATTGTGTGTCCGCTTATACGAAAAATCTACATGAATCGATTTGCACTCGTTAAGTGCAATCCGCCAGGATTTTGTCCATTCATTAACTGTACTGACTGTATCGCCAGCAAACATGGCAACTATTGTATCGTTTGATTGCGGGATATCACGTGTAAATAGGAGGTACAAGAGTGGTCCAAGGACGCTTCCTTGGGGTACTCCTGCCAATATTTCTTTGAACTCCGAATATTCGTTTCCAAATTTCACACGAAAGAGTCTATGCTTTTCAGACAGAACTTGTCTTAGTTTGTATTGAAGGCCTCTTTGCCAAACTTTGTCAAAAGCTTGCGAAACGTCAAGAAATACGGCTGAGCGAATTTTCTTTTCTTCTAAAGCTTTCCCAATAACATCAGTAATTCGATGAACTTGGTCCATAGTCAAATGTTTACTTCTAAAACCAAATTGATGGTCAGCTAGAAGGCGTTTCTGATCAATAACGGTGTGTAAGCGACCGAGTAATATCCTTTCAAAAACTATTGGAATTATTGGAAGAAGTGAAGTAGGTCTGTAAGACTTTATTTCATACGGTGATTTTCCTGGTTTGAGAACCATAATCACTTCCTCGACCTTGCACTGTCTTGGTATGTATTCTAATCTAATTTCTGCATTTACAATATACAGCAGTTTAGTTAATACTTTTCGAGTAATTAGGTCATAGTCCGGAGCTTTTTTTATCTTTAATTTCTGTATTTCCTGTTTAAGCTCGGCAATACTTACATATCTAACTAGATTAGTATCGGTTGTTGTCTCGAATAAATTAATGTTTTCTGGACCAACAAATGGTTTAAATGTTTCCTCAAGATATGCGGTAAAAACGTCTGCTTTTTCTTTCTCTTTTTGCCCAAACATCTTGAGTTACCCTTTTTGGTAGCATAGCGTTTGTATGACTTTAATTGCTTTCCAAAGTGAATAACTCAATTCTTTTCCAGCGATGAGGCCTTGCAGATAAGTTTGTACTGCATGGTTTTCAAGTTTTTTATCGAATTTGTAAGAATGTGAGATGTGTTTTATCTTGCGGGGAGTTTGGTTCAATCTTTTTCGAGCTTTTCTTTTTAGTCTAACCAAATCTCTTATTTCCAATGGGTACTTGGTATTACTATAGCTTTCTATTTTGCGTTTTTGCTGCTTTTTGAACGGTATCGATAAAGGAGTCAACTGCGACTTCGAGTTCTAATAGGGATCTAAGCGATACACCCAGTCGAATATTATTTTCAATATCGTTTTTGAAGCCTTCCCAGTTGGGTTTTCCGCTTGTTAGTCTGGGTGGATTTTCATTTCTAACGAAAGACTCGCTCATTGTTAGAATGACCTCCTCAACTTTTATTCGATTCGACGGCAGACCTCTTACGATGGAAAAATCGATCAAATCCGGTATTTTTGTAACATCTGTTGGCCAGTAAGTTGGTTTTTCCGTAGAAAATATGTAGATCCCTAGAATGTGTGTTTTGCATTAAAGTCCCCTCCGTCTGTAGGTAGCTTGTTTTTGGGCCTTAAATTTTGAGCTAGGATAATGAAATTTGGAACATGTGATCCTTGTACGTGCTGTTCGAACAAGGGTACAATTTTTGAAATCCGCCCACTGATACGTCCCTTTTAAGAAAAACCTAAATTGAGGCCAAAACGTTCAAAACTTTGAAAAAGTGTCTGGAGAAGATATTTAGACAATCCTAATGCCTATATTTCGGCCATACCGAGTTGTTTACCATGCTCACTTCTTATGGGTGTTTTCATTAAAAAAAGTTTTTTCGGTAAAATTTTCAAAATTTCCAAAAAAATTTTTTTGCAAAAATCGCCAATAGATTTGCTGCTTCGATCTGGGGGCCTTCTTTGATATGCTTTTGGTAGCTTTGATCAAATTGTTAACTGAACTATCCTCGTTGCAGAAGACCCACTTAGCATGGATTGTATCTGAGAGATACAACAGCAAGCTGAAATCCGCTCAACGCAGAACTCATTTTAATGAATTCGGCGAAAGTTTTTGGGAGCTGCAAGCAGTTGATGAACGTTTGGTCTAAAACTAGGTTTTTCTAAAAAAGGGGGCGTCGCAGTGGGCGGATTTCAAAAATTTGTAAGCTTGTTCTTCTGTTAGCAACAACAAACTAGTGTACAAAATTTTATCAACCTATTTCAAAATTTAAGGCCCAAAAACTGGTGATATAAGGACGGACGGACGGACGGACAGACATGGTTAAATCGACTCAGCTATCGATTATGTGGCGATCCTACTTTAAGCTATATCCAGCTAAACCTTTTCACTGTTACAAGCTATGTATCAAAACTCATATAGGTACCCCTATGGCAAAGACTACATACATATTGTGTTACTGATAATGAGGTTTGTAGGCGGTGGCTATTAAGCCATTTAGTTTTTTTTTTTAATTTCTGAGCAATGTTGCTTACTATTCTGTGCCTCAAGGTAAGGGCACCGGTAGTGCCTTGTAATCACATTGATCCTCCCATTTGGCTTTTGTGTCTCCGTCGACTTTGGAAATCGTAATAAAAAACATTTAAAAGAAATGTTTTTATTGCCACAACAAATGATTTTGCATTTACATTTTTTTTTCGATATGTTGAAAGTTTTGACAAAAAATGCTTTTTACTTAAAACGCATCCAAAAAGTGGGTGTATGGACGAAATACAGATATGAGGATTGTTAAGATATGTTGCTCCGACACTGTTTCAAAATCTCTAACGGTTTGGCCTAAAACTACGTCTTTCTAAAAAAAAGGGGGTGGTAGTGGGCGGACTTTAAAAATTTTAACACTTGTTCTGCTGGGAGCAACAACAAACACGTGTACCAAATTTTGTAGCTCAAAAATCAAGGCCCAAAAAATGGTGACGTACGGACGGACAGACATGGCTAAATCGACTCTGAGTCGATCCATATACTTTAAGCTATGTCCAGCTAAATTATTTCATTATGTTACAAACTATGTATCAGAACTAATATACCCCTATGGGATAGGGTATAATTGTGACAGGATCGCATATATCCATATGAGTACCTATTAACTTTAATGAACTATACAAGGCTAAGGTAGTGTCCACTAAAATGCGCGCCTGGGATGAAGACAGCTTTGTTAGTAGTTCAAAAATTTGATGTTTTTTCTCCGCGAACATGAGACAATCGT
Organism: Rhingia rostrata; assembly: GCA_949824845.1. NCBI lineage: Eukaryota > Metazoa > Arthropoda > Insecta > Diptera > Syrphidae > Rhingia > Rhingia rostrata. Next base: position 103,054,203 of record OX463756.1, read on the forward strand.
TTTCATATTGAGCTTTAAGTCATGCAAGAGCTTGTTCTTCCCTTAGATTTAGAACTCAACTATACCTAAGCGATATTCCAATTCAGTAGGAGAATTTATCCTGTTTATTGTTCTTGATCCTAGTAATGCATCTCTTTGACGAAGAACGCATTTGCTTTTTAATTGTTTAAGCTAATCTTAATGAATTAGTAAATACAGTGACCGAAATAAGTATAAAGACAATCATTCTCAAACTGTTCAATTTGATATAGCGACTGAACTGCTCACATTACGCTAACCTAATGTTTACCCAAAAATTGGATGAATCAATTCTCTCTTCAATACAAAAAATAATGCACCGTTATCTAGAAAAACAGTTTAGAAACAGATTAAATTATTATTACTATTCAAAGAAGTGGTGCAAAGAGGCGAAATAAGTATAAAGACACTGTGTTTAATCTTAAAGTAGTAAGTATTTTGCAGTTTTTTTTTTATTTAATGTGTGTGAAAATATTTCAACGGTACTTCCATAGGTAAATTGCACTTCTTGCGACTCGAACTGAAAATAGTTGAATCTTAATTTAGAAACGCCCCGAGAAAACCATTTGACTACGGAAGAAATGAAGAAATGGCAATAATCACAACTCATAAAGAGCACGGCATATCGAATCGGTCAGTTGCTACCAAGATAGGACGATCCCTTATCGTTGTCTTTAATTTTGTCAATTCGGGTGAAAATTATGGCTAGCGAAACAAACTGAATGCTGGTCAAGTTGGACCTTTCAGTAGGTGTTATTAGAGTGCAGCAAGTGTTGAGGGAAAATCCCAAATACATCGATACACAAAAATGATGAAAAAGCCGCTATTGCAGCTGCATCATAAGGAGGCCAGACTAAGGTTCGCCAGAGACTACATGGCATGGACCAGAGAGTGGGAATTCGTTATTTTTTCTGATGAAAAAAAAAATTAATTTAGACCAGACGGTTTCAGTTTTTATTGGCGTGATTTGCGAGACGACAAGGCAATGAATATGAGGCGGCACTCCGGAGGTGGAAGCGTGATGGTTTGGGGTGCGTTTGGATTCCATTGAAAAATCCCTTTGATGTGGGTACCACCCAAAATGAATGGTACAAAATACAGGGACATGCTGGAATATGCCCTGGGCGAATTTGGATAAATTCCGGCAGGTGAAATTTTTATTTTTCAGCAAAACAATGCTCCCATTCATACGGCAAGAACAGTCCGCAAATGGTGTGAAGTCAGCGGGTCAAGGTGTTTAACGTGTTAACCCAATCGAAAACGTGTGGGGGATCATGGCTAAAAAAATCTATTCGATAGATGGCAGTACAGGAATGTGGAAGAACCTAAGGCACAAATAAGCCAGGCATGGATCGAGTTCAATGATTAAGTTTTGCATTTTATGCCAAATAGAATTTTTGAAGCTATTGTGATGCGAGGCGGCTGTTACAGTTTCGTAGTTAAAACTAAAAATTTCGTCGTTTTATGCTAAAAATGCTTACAACTGTCTCTATACTTATTTCGCATGAAAAAATAATGTTTTTGGAGCTCATTACCTATGAACATTAAAAACAATCCATGGTGTTCAAAAAACAATTTTTTTTTTGATTATAAAATTGAGTAAAGTAAATATTTCAAATTTCCTCATTTCGTAGCAAAAAACTTTGCAAAGACGAAATATAGACATTATCTAGATATAAATAACTGAATCAAAATCTCTAACGGTTTGAACTAAAGCTTAGTTTTTTTCAAAAGGGGACGTGGCAGTGGACATTTTTAATTTTTTTACATTTGTTCTGCTGGGAGCAACAACGAAGACGTCTACCAGATTTTTGGGCCTTTAGTTTTGAGCTAAAGTTTTGAAATTCAGTATACAGACTCTCTATCGGACGTTCAAAACCAGTGTAAACATTTTTGAAATCCGCCCACTGCCACGCCCCTTTTTTAGAAAAACATTGTTTGAGGCCAAACCATTAGAGATATTGAAATAAAGTCTGATCAATATATCGAGACAGTCTAAATGTCCATTTTTCGTCTATATTCCGTCTATACGATAATTTTTGCAAAATCATTGCTTCTGTTAATATAAACATTCCTTCCATATATCATTTTAACGCGCGCCCACTTTTTGGAGGCGTTTTAATACAAAAACTACTTTTATACTGTACCTCATAGCATAACCAGGCGAAAATCGTTGTTTTTTGTCGAACCATGAAAGATTTTGATAAGCTGTCGGAACAGTATGTTCTGATAATGACATTTTCTATATTTCATCGCCATTTGTAGCCTTCTCATATGTTTTTTTTATGTATATCTAGTTAAATCATTACTCTTTGTTACAAACTATGTAGCAAAACAATAAAGGGTATGAAAATCGAAAAAAAATTGAAGCAAAAACTTAGGAATAATGTAATATGCTATTCATCCATATGTGCATGATTTTAACTCACTTCATGGAGGCGATTCCTACAAAAACAATATATACCCTTCCCCATAACATATGCAGCAGAAAAACATTGTTTTTCGTCGATCTTTAAACGATTTGGATGTACTGTCTGAAAAACATGTTGTGACAATTTCATTTTCAATATTTTATTGCCATAAAGACCATATATCTCGGATATAAATATTAAGGATGTGATGTAATGGGATGGGTTAATAAACGATCCGCACAACGGATTATATCGTCCTCATATGTTTTTCGAAGAAATCCATATTACGGATTTTTGCATTAGGTCATTTAAAGAAAACTGACAGTTTCTCTGAAACTATTTTGTCAAATTGAATAAAGTTTATTAATATTCTACGGGCTCAGTGGCGCGATGGTTAGTGCGATGAACTGCGATGAACAGCCATAGCAACACCTTAATGATTTTTCACTGGCCCTCCTCTCGTGATGATCTGACAAATCACCCGAGTAGGATCAATAGTCATGAAAAGCTTATCTCAACTTAGCCGTTCGGATTCGGCATAAAACAGGAGGTCCCGCCATCGTGCTAAGAAGTACACACGCACACATGAATGGTTGTGAGAAAAAAGCTAGGCCCTGGGTACTAACGAGCCTGTTGCGCCATAAATTTATTTATTTATTTTCTGATATTCTATTATTACTGCTTTTAACAAGAGGAATTTTCAGTTTTGACCAATAACGAAAAATTATTATTATACACATAGACACCAATGCCTTCATATCCGGGAATAACCATTCGTATAATCATTTTGGCTTTATTTATAGCATTTCTAGCATTAATAATCAATATGAATATTACTGTGTATTTTGGCTAGATTATGAAAATCGTCAAATTCACTCATCCTTGACATTTGATCTACAGCCCAACTCGATGTGAAAGAGAAAGGTGAGTACGACCCAACCGTCCACCCAACACTCGTTGCTATATTGTGTACACATTGTACGGTGAAAATATTACAGTCGCATTCTAGGACAGGAGTGCTTAACCTGCACTACGGGTTTGGATGTCAGAATATACCCAAGGCATGCCTGTCGTCGAATGAAACTAAAATACACTCCCCGTTTTCTCATCGGATGGGGCTTTAAATGCAAAACATACATCCTAGGGATCTAGATATCACAGAAAGATAGGATGCTTTATGATGTAGGTAAGAAGTACAATAGCGGATTTGATTCTACGGGGAAACCAACTGATGTTACAAAAATACCGGATATCATCGATTTTTTTATTATTAATGGTCCAGTCTACGGTCATACTAACAACGGGCAATTCACTCATTAGAAATAAAAACCCACCAAGACTGACAAACGGGAAAACTAACTAGGAAGGCGTCAAAAACGATTTTATAAAATTATCTCCTCAAGTACGTAAAATAGTGAGCTATAGTAATATCAATTACCAACGGGAAAAAATAGAAAGGCCCGTGAAAGATTGCACTAAATTCCTGCTCCGCAAGAATCTCAATTGGTTGAGTAACTTGCTATCCAATTATATTGAAATTTAAAAAAATCATGAAATAGAAAATCATTTGCAAGCCTAACCGTTGGAAAGAATCAAATTATTCACTTTGGGAAAGGTATTAAAGTCATAAAAATGCTGTGCCACCAATCAGAGCAACTGAAACCGTTTGAGCATAAAGCGATTAGGAAAAAGAAGACGATTGCTCATCTTGAGGAAACATTTAAGCCGTTTGATGGTCTAGTGCAATATGAAAACATTAATTTATCGGGACTACAATCGATAACAATATAATAAAAAAAACGTTAGCCCGGGGCTGGCCGAATTATTAGACTTACATATATTTCCGATTTAGATTTTTACAAACAATGTATCAAAACTAATATACCCCTATGGAATAGGGTATAAAAACTGTGATATCTACTACGGCCCGTGTTATAGTGAGCAGAAACAGCGACGGTTCGGATGTGGATTTGTTATGAGTGTCAGACTTAGGCAAGAAGTCTTACGATTCCAAGACATTAGCGAACGAATTGTAACCATCCACATCAAGGCCAACTTCGCAAACATAACCCTTAAATGCGCTTACTCCCTGAAGGAGCTTCGTTTGCCCGATTCACAAAAAAGTAAACCCTCTGAGCTGCGAGAACTAGAAAAGCATAAGTCAACTCAACATCGTTTACAAGATCCTATCTGCCGTAATACGTGAACGCCTGAAACCGTTTACCAACAACCTGATCAGCCCTTAAAGTGTACTTTTAGGCCAGGAAATTCTACACCTGATCAAATTTTCACACTTCAGTAGATCCTGAAAAAAAACCAAAAAGTCCAAATAGATAATCGATTTCAAAGCCGCATACGACAGCATTTATAGCGACGAACTATGCAGAGCCCTGTCTAGTTTTGGTATACCACCCGAATTCGTGTTTGTGTAGTATGATGGAGAATTTTCGCTGCTTCATCAGAGTCAGAAACGACCTAACCGACACATTCGATATCAAAAAAGTGTTTAGGCAAGGCGATGCGCTGTTATGTGACTTCTTCAATTTGATTCCTGAGGGGATTGTGCAAATCCCGAGCAGACACCAGAGGCACAAAAAAATCGGTGCAACTACTAGCATACGCCAAAGATATTGACATCATTGATAGGACTTAACACCGATTCATACCTGCGTTTGGTAGTAGAAGTAGTAGAAGTAGGAAATGAGGGTAGGAGAAAGTATATGCTGTCAATACAAAAGGACACAGAACATCGACGAATTGGACAAAATGTCACCATTGACAGATATAACTTTGAGATAGTACGGCGCTTTGCCTCCATAAGACTAAGTATATGCTGTCCGCTATTAACTCTGACAACAACAAGTCGTCATACGTTAAACGAAGAATTACTCTTGCCATAGGCTCTTTCTCCGGGCTAAGGGGGAATTCATTAGTAAAGCCTTCACTCGAACTACTAGGAAGATCCTATATAAGACCCTGATCATCCCAGTCCTGCTCTACGGCGCTGAAGCATGGACCATATGAACAGCGAATTGGTCGATTCGAGGGGAAAATTCTTCGAAAAATCTTCGCGTGGACGGGCTATGACGACGAAGATTCAACCAAGCTGTACAGCGACATTCCCCAGGTAAAAAAAACTCTGCCTTAGACGTTGAAGATGGTTAGGACATGTAGAAAGAATTGATACCAATACTCTGGCTCGCAGACTCTTCCATTTACAGCCAGACGTCGAACGCAGTATAGGAAACTTGGAGTGCTGAACTGAGGGCAGTTTGCTAAGGACCGGGCAAATTGGAGAGGAATGTTGGTTGAGGCCCACGTTTAATTCGAACAGTAGCGACACTTAAGTAAGTAAGTAAGGTCCACATGAACATTATTATCAGCAGCAAATTCGAAATGGTCATTGCGGACGAAGTATTTAACTTCGAATTGAGATCACCAACCCTCCTTATATTTTTCAGGCCTATAACTATCCGAAGTTGATTATTATACCCTATCCCAAAGGAGTATATTAGCTTTGACAATATACTTCAAATTATGTGGATCGACTTAGAATCGCTAGCTCAGCCGATCTAACCATTCCAGTCTGTACGTCCGTCTGTCCGTCTGTATGTCACAGATTTCTTGGGCCTTAAATTTTGAGTTAGATTGATGAAACTTAGTATATGGACTCTTTATTCAAAATGTGCACCTTTCTCTTTCTCTTATAAATAGAAAGATATTGTTTCGTGAAAATTTTCTACCTCGAGATTTTGATTGATTCTAACTGCGAAGATAGCGGAACTCAAATTAGTGGTTTTTGGAATTCTGTCCGTCTGTTCGTCTGTCCGTAAAGGTCTCCCTTGCCTAACCGACTCAACCGATTTTCTTCAAACTTCGTATCAAACGTTTTTTTGATCATAATTCTAGGCCATTTACCTGCGATACAAAAATCATTCATAACCTCAATTTTCTCGCAAACGGCAATAACGATTTTGATTAAATTTAAAACATAGTATGAGCATATTAGTTCCAACAAAACTGCGTACCCAGTTTTTCGAGAAAATTGTCAACTTCTCGCCAATAAATTTGCCAAGTTGTATGAAATCATTTGTTTAACACTATTACTGTTTTCACAAGTCCCACTTAACTGGTTTTGGCTCATTTATCCCTAAACGAAATTTTCAGTTTTGGCCAATAACGGAAAATCATTATTATTCACATGGACACCTATTACTTTTAGTTACGGAATAATCGTTCGTATAATCACATTTCGACATTATTTATACCATTTAAAGCATCATTAATCAAAATATATTATTATGAACTTTGGCCAAATTATTAAATACGTCAAATTAACTCGCTGTGAAAGAGAAAGTTGCGTACGACCCAGTCGTGCGTTTGGGGGCGTTTTTATTGTTAAGAAACAACATTTTTCTCCAAATTTGAAAGATATAAGAAAAACTTTTGATGCAAACACTTCCACTTCCAAACATAATCATTATTTTTTAAATCATAAGCGTTTACATCGAGTTTCTCTGTAATATATAATAATTTATTATATTAAATTATAAATATTTGATATATGTATTGATATAATTATTGGTATAACTATATTATTAAAATTTTAAGTTATATGTAAATAATACATCATTCAATGTATCATCTTTACGAATATTTTTAAAATTAAATTATTATATCGGTTTATATATTAAATTATTAAATTCACACAATAAAATATATAAACTTTTTATGTAATTAATAATATTTATAAAAAATTACAAAAATTACAAAATTTAATTATTTAGATTTAAATGATAAAAAAATAATATTTTAATTCAATTGAATTGGTCATGATAATAAAAACATTTGGCTTATATGTTAAGCTCATTAATATCCGCCCTCGCCAGGATAAATAAATAGGGTAAATCTAATAGAGTGGAATTTAATGCTTCCAAAACGCAATGCTGCCTTGTGTCATCTAAGCGAAATCAAAATTTACAGCCATTACCCAGGAGTGACGGTATGTGCGTCAGTAATGGGCTTCGTTGGAACGATCACATATTCGAAAGTTAAAAAGGTGGAAAATAGTCAAATAGTCAAAAATAGTTGCGCTCGAGTCATGCTGTAGCCAAATGTCCATATCAACGAGAGTGTCGCAAGAATCATAACCGTCTTCCTTATGACAATAGCGAATGTAAATTTGTGACGCCTGTAAACAGGAAGCATCCCACAACATCCAAAGATAATACAAATTTGGATATAAAATTGGTAAAAGCCGTTAATAGTTTTAGGGCTGCAGGAAGAGAAGATCAATGTGAATACAGTTGTCAGCGCAATCGAGAACAAACACACAGATAAAAAAAAAAACGTTTTTAAATTCCTGCCTGTACGGTTAAGTTATTTTATTGCCTTTATTGATAAAGGGGCAAAAGTATCACTAATGGAAGAGAGGGTAGCTAATGCAATTGGGGTGAAAGGTGCATCCGATTTACTGTCTCTTAGGTGGATGGCTAATCAAAGGACATGTGAATCATCTTAGCATGTGTCTATAATAACGATATTAAATACAAGATTAGAGATGTTCGTACAACAAAGAATTTGTTGTTGTTGCCATCCCAAACTTTGAGTTTGAGGGATTTTTTAAAACAATATGCCGAGCTAGATTAAATGATTAACAATTCAATATTTAACATTTATAAAGTCAATTATTTTCAATAAATTTAATATAACAGCAGTATAACATAATCGTAAATAAAAGTTAATAATTATAATTGTTAAAGTAAATAATTGAATTGTTAATCATTTAGGAATAAATCCTAAAATTGTCAACAAATTGACATATTAGGAGATTATGTGAATGCTATTCCGCAGATATTAATTGGTGTACCGCACACATATTTTGCAGTGCACAATAAAAAACTTGGATGGTCATTGTTGGGGCCAAAGATAGCTGTCGGTAGTTATATTGATCATGCAGAAAACAAGCATGATTATTTGCATAGCCAACTTGCATAATATTTTGCGCTTGGAAATTTTGAAGTTAAGTCTCCTAAATTAGTCATTTTCGATTATGATAAAATGGCGGAGATTATATTAAAAGAAACGACAAAAATGGTAAATAGTCAATACGAAACTGGATTATTATGGAACACTGACAATGTAAAGTTAAGGGAATGTTACTCCATGGCTGTAAAGCGACTAAGAAACAATAAAATGCTAAGAAATTACGAATTTGCCCAGTGATACAAATCAAATGTTAAAAAGTACATAGAAAAAAGTTATGCAAGAAAGTTGTTGTCAGAAGAAATTGAATCTACAAATCGTACTTGGTATGTACCTTCCTCATTTTGCGGTCTGCAATATTAATAAAGGCAACAAGTTGCGTCTGGTTTTGATGCTGCTGCCGAAGCAAACGGAATTTCTCTTTATGCAATGCGGCTAAAAGGTCCCGACGAATATCAACCAAAGTCACTTTTAGCAATATTGTTTGGGTTTCGACAAAGAAAGGTAGGGGTACTGTGTGGAGAAATACGTGAAGTGCTTCTTCGTGTTAATATAAGGAAATAAGATCAGAGTGCACATATATTTTAATGGAGGGATGGAGATCGGTCACGGTGCCCAGACATATACGTGATGTTTGCAATGTATTTGGATCTAAAAGTGTGCCTTGGACAGCCCAATTCATTAAAAATGTAAACGCCAGCGTATACAAGGACACTTACCCAAGAGCTGTTAGGGCCATTGTCGACTACCACTACGTTGACGACTACGTAGAGAGCTTCGATAAGGGGGAGGATGTAATCGAAGTGGTGAAGAACGTAAAGCAGATTCATAGTCACGCTGGATTCACAATAAGAGATTTTGTTTCAAACTCAGTTGGCCTGCTTAAAACAGTAATTATCAACACTCCTGGGCCAACACAGACAGAAATAAAAAGTATTGGACAAAGTGACTTAAGTAATGAAAAGATACTTGGAATGTATTGGGATTCAAAGTTGGATATGTCAATATCTGATTCGTTTGTGTTTTTGTCTAACATGACTATTGTGTCTATACTCCTGATAGAAAAGTTGTGAAGGGCAAGCGTCGGATGGAATGAATTCATACCAGCTGTTATTAACACGAAATGGTAAAATGGTAGGGTGATCCAAGTAGAGATACTTTCTTCAATAGCCTTTTTTGACAGATCACGTGTGAGTCGTGTCATGCTGTCATGTTATTTTTGCTTAGTATTGTTTGGCATTTCATAATGGAAAGACCTACGCGTGAACAACGTTTACAAATTGTTCAACTTTATTATAAAAATTCACGTTCAGTGAGGAATGTGTTTCGTGCACTTCGCTCAACTTATTGTCAACATAATCGGCCTACTGAGCGTACTATTCGCAACACCATCACCCATTTTGAGACCCAGCATTCATTATTGGATAATATTCGACCGAATAGACCACGTCCAGCACGCTGTGAAGAGAGTGTACACGAAGACCGTAGAGAGTCGATTCGGCGCCGTTTGCAGCAACTCGGACTGACGTATGGAACGACTTGGCGCATTTTACTTCAAGATCTTAAATTGAAAGCGTACAAAATACAGCTTGTGCAACAACTGAAGCCGCTCGACCTTCCCAAGCGACATCGCTTCGCTCTATGGGATCTTGAAAAGTTCCAAGAAGATCCGACGTCTTCGAGGCAAATTTTGTTTAGCGATGAGGCCCATATCTGGCTCAATGGGTATGTAAACAAACAAAATTGCCGCATTTGGGACGAAGAGATTGAAGAACTGCCACTTCATCCAGAAAAAACAACGGTTTGGTGTGGTTTTTGGGCCGGTGGAATCATCGGTCCATATTTCTTTAAAAATTATGCCGGTGCGAACGTAACCGTCAATGGCGACCGTTATCGTGCCATTATAACCGACTATTTGATGCCTGATATTGAAGCTCGTGATCTCGGCGACATTTGGTTTCAGCAAGACGGCACTACTTCCCACACATCCCATCAATCAATGGACTTATTGAGAGAACATTTCGGTGAAATGTGAGGATATGTAAAGTCAAAAGCTTATGCCGACAAACCCGCTTCGATTCAGGCCTTGGAGGAAAACATCACGCGTGTCATTCGCCAGTTACCAGTCGAAATGCTCGAACGAGTGATCAAAAATTGGACTCAACGGATGGACCATCTGCGACGTAGCAACGGCCAACATTTGATAGACATAATCTTCAAAAAATAAATGCCAAAGAATGTTCTTTCAAATGATAATAAACATTCTCCATTAAATTTGAATTTTCTGTGTTTTTTTCTTTAAAAAAGTAGGGAACCTCGAAATGGATCACCCTTTATAAACATAGTTGTAGACGCAAGCGAACTAGCATTTTCCTCAGTCGGTTATTGGCGAATCACCTACAATAATGACGTGAGTAAAAGATACATATTGGGGAAGACTAAGTGTAGCCCGTTAACAGCTCTTTCTATTCCAAGACTTGAACTTCAAGGAGCCGTGCTGGGTGTAAGAATAAAAGAAGCTCTTGTACATAGTCATGAAGTCAAACTGAGTCAAATAATATTGTGGTCGGATTTCAAAACAGTTATTTTCTGATTTGATATGAAAGTCGTTGTTATAAACTATTCGTGGCTCATCGGATTGCCGAAATACTTGATGGATCCACATTCAATAGCCGGAAATGTGTACCAAAGAAACAGAACCCAGCTGACGAGGCAACAAGGCCAAACACTTCCAGTGCATCAATAAAGTCGACGTGGATTACTGATCCGTCCTTTCTGAAGGGTCCAGAGAAGAATTGACCAAAATTACAAGATGAAATTAAGGCTCATGAGGAAACAGGTGAAAGGCGTCAGCATTTTATTTTATTTATTATTTTATTTTATCGATTGAGCTTTTTCTTGAAGATTACTCCAGTTGTTATACACTCCTGAAAGTTGTGTCAAAAACGTTAAACATTTTCAAGATTATTAGTTCAATACTTCCATGTGATGTAGAGACATCAAAATCAAGAGGCCATTGTTTCGGCAATACGTGCTTTGTTTTTGATTCTTAGCCGTCTTCGTCTTGTGAGAAGTTCAAAAATATCTTTTCAGCCTTGTAAAAATCTATCAGCTGCTCTAGAGCCACCACAAATGGGGCAATTGCATAAAGAAAGACTAACGCCATACGTTCATCCATTCTCGTATACGGGTGTTGATTATATTGGGCCTTTCCGGATAATTATTGGATGACGTCGGGAAAAAAGATTGGTCGCAATATTTACTTGTCAGTGCTTGGAATTCACGCAGCTATTTTATGCTTGAGAAACATTGTGAACCGGCGAGGAACTCCAGTTCGTCTGAGGAGCGATTGTGGAAGAAACTTTGAAAAGAAGAGTGAATAGTTTTCGGCAAGTGCCTAGAAAAGGAATGTACCCGTCGTGGTATTGAGGGGTTATTTTATCTGGCGGAAAATCCGTCCACTAGGGGAATATGGGAAAGGCTTGTAAGATGTGTTAAGAACGTGTTATATTTTTCGCTAAAAGTGAAGGTGCGCCAATAGAAACACTCCAAAGCCTACTAATTGAGGCTGAGAATTTGGTCAATTCGCGACCTCTTACTCACTTACCTCTTGAAAGCAGTTATGCTTTCACTTACATCGAACCATTTTTTTACTGAGTTGTCCGAATCACAATCAAACGCCAGCAGTTGATGAAAAGAAATGTCTACGAAAGCAGTGAAATATCCTACAGTAGTTGAAGCAAAATTTTTGGGGAAGATGGATTATGGAATATCTTCCAACGCTAACGCCACGCACAAAGTGGTACAAAGTGGCAGGAAGGAGGTTTCGTAATAATATGCGATGATAATGAATGTCGAGATGAATGAAAGCGTGGCAAAGTAGTTAAGATTTTTCCTGTGCCTGATAGTCAAATGCGATCTGTTCAGGTTCAAATTATTTATATCAAGGACTCTTAAGAGACCAGCGTCCAAGTTACCTAAGCTTGATATTTTGGCTGAATCTCAGACATCGATTTACGGGAAGTGCGATGTTACTGCTTAAATCATATTTATTTATTAAAAAAATTAATCAATATTAAAATCTACTATGTATCATCACTAATATACCCCTACGGTATAGGGTATAAAAATAAACACTTGATGTGTATTCAGAGTTGCAACCACAGGGCATTGCCAAGTTAAAGCCAATCAGAGTCTACCCATGTTCTACAAAACCCAACCACCAGCAACAACGAACACGTTAACCAAATTTCGTCATTCAGTTCAAAACTGGGCCCCATACTTAAAGCGATAACTAAGTAAATTATATCTCTATTTAACAAACTATGTATCAAAACTAATATACCCTTATGGGATAACGTATAAAAGTAACATTTTCACTTCTTTGAAATAATATACCAAAGGATATGGTTCCTTTAACATATCGTAAAATACGTTTAAGGTCCCTATATATATATATAATAATCCTGCTGGTATTGTGAAGGGCGTAGCAAATATCTGTGCGGATTGCAACAGCCAATTACATTAGGCTTCCAACTGCCTTGCGGTATGGCAAGGATACTAACTACAGATAAATAAGATTGTTTCGATGGCGTTGACACAGGATTATATTCCATCATATTTAATAGTTGTAGAACACTTTCAGCACATTCCGATATACATAGATGAATGCTATCATCGGAATATAAAAAATTATTGTTAATGACTTTAGCACAGGACTAAAAATTTCAAGAAAATCGACTCCAGATTGCCCTTTGGCTACGAGTTTAGCCTTGTGTCTGCCTATTGCTCCGTCTCATTTGTGTTTATATCCTATCCCATAGGGGAATATTAGTTTGGATACATAGTTTGTAATAAAGTGAAATAATTGAGCTAGATATACCTCAAAGTATATGGATCGACTCAGAATCGATAGCTGAGTCGATTAAGCCATGTCTGTCCGTCCGTCCGTACGTCAGCAGTTTTTTGCTTTAAATTTTCAGCTTGAACGATAAAATTTGGTACACGTGCTTTTTGTTGCTCCCAGCAGAACAAGTGTAAAAAAATTTGAAATCCGCCCACTGCCACACCCCGTTTTCATAAAAACGTAGTTTTAGGCCAAACCGTTAGAGATTTTGAAAAAAAATGCTATATTTTGTACATACAAAGTTTTTTGTATGGGTATAAAACGATCCACACAGTGGATTGTAGCCTTCTCATATGTTTCATTTCGAAAACCTATCGGTCATATATTTGGTAGATTGACTTAAATCCATGTTTTATATTTCATCAATGAGTTGAACTCCTTATCCATAGCCTTAATACATTCCAATTTGTTTTCCGATCTGCATGCATCGTTGCTAGTTAATGGCTCATGCGACTCTGCTAAATAAGCAAAACCTTTCGAAGAGTAAACATATCATATGTAGTCCATCCCACTATCTATATTTGTCCATATAAGTTTTTTCCCACACCCAATTTTTGAGGGCGTTTTCAGTAAAATTTTAAAATGTTCGGAAAAACTTTTGATGCAATCTCATTAGGTTTGATGAAAAAATTGTTGGTCCATACATCATTCAAACCCACGCTTACATTTCGGAGATGTTTACCAACAAAAACCATTTAAATACCCCACGCCATACCATATGCAGGACAAAAACGTTCTTTTTTGTCGAACCATAAAGATTTTGATAAACTGCCTGAACAATATGTTGCGACAATGTCAATTTTAATATTTCTTTGCCATAAAGCCCACATTTAAGGGATATTAATTTAAAGGCTAGGATGGTATAGGGTCTATGAAGATCCACACAGTGAATTGAAGCCTTCACATATGTTTATACCCTGCGTACGTCCCAGTCGTGCACCCACCACTCGTTTTTTATATTTTTGATTTTATAGTTTGTTTTTACATTTTTGTTTTTACATTTCTGTTATTTCATTATATTTAATTTTTTTATAAAAAACAATGAATGTTTAAATGTTCAATTCGACGTGACTTCTTCAGGAAAACTTGCAAAACTTCATCATAGAAACTGTTTTTTTACTTTAATTTCCTTTAGAAATAATTTTTCTATAGAGTTCTGATAACCTTTGCTCCAGAATTTTGTTTCTTGCGCATGATTCAATGCGTTTAAAAGCAGAAAAAGATCTTTCGACAGAGCTACTCGATGTGGGAATTGTTGAAATAAGTTCACTTAATTTAAACTTTTCTGAAAAAGTGTCTTTTAAATCGAGAATATGAAGTGTTTTGGAATGCCGATATTTTTGAACTGGGGCTGAGAACATTTAAAAACCACGGTTAATTCATTCCTCCGCTTTATAAAATCAAAAAATCCACCATACGAAGATCCATGGCACTCAAAAGCTTTAGTTGGAAATTTTTTCTCATACTCAACAAACAATTTAGTAGAAAGTAATGCTAGGAATTTAAATTTCTCCAACGAATCGAACCTGGTTCATTTGTAAAGACAATGTGTTGATTATCTCAAACGAATGGTGGGTGCACGACTAGGTCGTACGCAAATCTCTCTTTCACAGCGAGTTAATTTGACGTTTGTAAAAATTTGGCCAAAAGGCCCAATAACATTTTTTTTTAACAATGATGCTACAAATTATAAAAAAATGAAGAAATGCGATTAAACTTTTATTTCGTAATTGAAAGTAATCAGTGTCCATGCGAATAAAAGTGATTTTCCGTTATTGACCAAAACTGTAAATTCCGTTTAGAGATAATTGGGCCAAAAGAAATAAGGTCGAATTCATGAAAATTGTAATAGTAGTATACAAATTAAATTTCATTCAATTTGGCCAAATGGTTTGCGAGATATTGACAATATTCTTAATATGGCCTATATGCAAAAATCAGTTATATGGATTTTCTCCAAAAAAACTGGGTACTCAGTTTTCATTTAACTAATATGCTTATAGCATATAAGAAGTTTAATCAAAATCGTTAGAGCCGTTTCTGAGCAAATCGAGGTTATATATGATTTTTATATGCCAGGTACCAGTAATAACATGCCTTAAAGCAAACAAAAAAAGGGCCTAGAATTATGACAAAAAAACGATGGATACGAAGTTTGAAGAAAATCGGTATAGTCGTTTAGGCTGGAGAGACTTGTATGGATAGACGGACCGACGAACCAACGAACCGACGGACGGAATTCCAAAAACCACTTTTTTGAATTCCGCTATGATCGTAATGTTAAAATCAATCAAAATCTGGAGGTTGAAAATTTTCACGAAAACAAAAACTTTTTTCTTTATAAGAGAAAGTTAAAAATAATTGGCGAAATCGCAGCTCAAAACTTTCTAGTGTTTCGCCCGTTTTGTAACAGGATGAATTGCATTTTTTGATACTTCAAAAACGTAACGTCGTTCTTAGGCTATTAACTTCCAATCTAACGATGTCAATTTGTTCACAACAGAAATTAATGTCAAATATTTTGTTTTGTAAAATATTAAACGAAATATCTGTATGAATAAAGACATCATTAAATGTAAAGCAAAAAAACTGTATTGAAAGTTTCGAAAATTGAAGAAAACCTCTGGCTTAAATCGCGTCAGATGACCCAAATATCTGGGTCATCAATCATTTTGTCAAATAATGTGACTAGATCACTTAAATGTGTTTGAACAACATTTACAAGACAAGATGAATAATTCCATCTTGTTGGGTCAACGGTAGGTAATCTTCTTTTAATTATTTGATCTAAAAAATAAGATATTTTTGTGGACTGGGAGAAGAAAGCGGACAGACCGGACAAACTAAAAAAAAATGTTTCACATCCCGAAGAAAATTTACGGATTGTGACAAATATCGCGTGCTTAAGTTGATTTTTTACTTGAGCCTGGGTTCCATTAAGCTCACCGGACATAACCGCGGCACCATCGTATGTCTCTGCTACCAATTTCTCACCCCAGTGCTTTGATTTTATTAAATCTATAATTTTTGTTGAAATAGCTGTGGCTGTCCGACTGTCACTGACATCCCAACATTTATAAAATCGCTCTTTTGCATCACCACATTCATCAACATATCGGAAAACCACGGATAATTGTGAATTCTTTGTTATATCTGTAGTTTCATCTAACATGCATTATAAATCTCCTTATCAATGTAATCAGAGATAACATTTGATATTGCATTTATTAAATCATTTTGAATATTCTTGACGTTCCCTTAAAAATAGTTGAAGTTTTTAAATGATTTTCCAATTTCGTGTCACATTTGGCCGTTATATTCTGACTTTTCGCGCTCATCGTTCCCCCCTAAAAGCTAGCTCTTGGGAGCCCAAAAAACAAACAGCATCTATCAGCTGCTCCAAAACTTATTTGTTTTCGGATACTTGCTCGTTGTGTCGTGACACAGTTACATTTTTTTGTACATCGAGCAGCAAGTCAATGCGGGTAGTTCTGAATGTTTTGAATGAAACGCAATAATTAATATTTGGGATACGATGTGCTTATTCGAGAAAACGGTAAAATGATTGAGATCGGAGTGACCCGAACACCATACACTCCTATCTTTGTTACATGTAAAAAATCAAGCAAGGCCAGCAAAATAATCATATTGTTTTTCTTGAAAATACCTGGTAAAGGATTTATTTTTTGTGGAATTCCTTGAAGTAAAATTTGGTAGAGGGTGTGTTGGCCCTCCAGAATTAATAATTTCTAAACTTTCCTCAGACGAAAGCTGTGAAAATGGTTTTTCGATAAGTTTTTCAATTACGCATCTGCAATTATTTCTTTTTTCTGCGTTAATTTTTCACTTCAGATATTAGACAACTACATATGAAAAAACGATCTTTTCGCTCAGGAGACCAGAACAGAAATGTCTAAAAACTAAATTCACACCCAGTGCATCCGCAATTCCCCACTCCAGCAAGCGAAAAGAAAATGAACAGGAACTCTCAGCGTACTGCTTTTGCCTTCTACACAACGTACTACCTGAATCGTGACAATCGCTCTCCAACTCCCGAAGTGGTTAGTCGACTAAGTTAGCGGAAGTGATTTTTAAAATCCTAAAGTATCCAAAAGGCAAGCTACAAAATACAAATTTAAGTTGTGTAAGCCACTCGGTGCTGTGTATAGAGCACTCGACTGGCATTCCGAGCTACGGTTCCATTCCCAACCAGGGGTATGCTTTTTTTTTCGTTATTTTGATAAAAAAAATAATAAAATAACAAGTGTTTTGTTAAGCGGTCCGCGCCTAACTAGTAGTGGCGTCAGGCGGGCAAGCGCAGGAGGACGGGTTCAAATCCCGGCCGAGTAAGGAATTGTTGAAGTCTTTTTTCCACAATCGAGAAATTACTAATTTCATCGAGTGGGAAAACTGCCAAATGGAGCAGAAAAAGCTTACGGGGGATATCCCAGCGAATACGCGACCGACGATATCAATGAGGAAAACACAAATAAATTGTACGCCGAATTTGGTCAAGCGGTGTACAAAAACAGCTTCAGCCACGCTGCCTACTGAAGCGATGGGGACGTCTTCGACATCAGCGGCAGCAAAATTGCAACAACAACTTGTCTCTCCATCAGATGATGCAGAGGTATCGTACATCTCCGATGAAGGGGAAGAACGATACACTAGCGAGGATAGCAACCGGTTTGCGGTGCTGTCAACGGATGATGACGATAATGAAGAGGAGGAGGAGGAGCTTCCAACCAAGCAAAAAAGTTCATTTGAGGACAAACTTAACACTTTAAAATCCCCAGTAGAACCGCTGGTTAGAGCCCTCAGACATAAACAACAGGAGCGCCTAAATAACAAACAAAAATGCCGTGACGAAAAAATACAACAAAAACCACAAAAAGTATTGGCACAACAAGCAGTAAAACTGAGATAAAGCCCAATGCCCTGGAACCACAGCTAACAAACCAACAAAAAGAAATACAGCCACAGAAGCAACTAAAAATGCAACAACAGTAACCACAAACACAGCGACAGCCACAAAAAATGCAACAGCAGCAACCGCAGACCTAGCTACAACAGCCACCAAAACAGCAGCAGCAACAGCAAGAAATAAAGCAGCAATAAAAACAGCAGAAGCAGCAACAGAAGCAGCCTTAACAACAGAAATAACAACAACAGCAGCAGAAGCAGCAACAACAACAGGAACAGCGGCAAAAGCAGCAACAGCAGCCTCAACTTCCAGGTTGTACGACGGGAAAAATTAAAAAGAGGTGACAGCATGCTTCAATGCATGCATTGCCAAAGGTTCGGCCACGCCTCAGCCAACTGCGAAATGCGGTCAAGCTGTGTTATGTGTGGAGAGAACCACATCATAGGATAGTGTAGGTTAGAAAAGGAGCGGGTCGATGACATGACCTTTCTTAAATGTGCACTATGCGGTGGCGTCGGCCACCCCGCAAACTGTCGTGACTGTCCAAAGTTTCATCAAATAAAAATTAATAAAAAAAACGAAGCAAGCGGCAGTGGCGAATCAACCAGCCGATCGCCATCCCTCAACGACCTTCAACCCCCAAATTTCTTACGCTCAAATGGCGTCAGGAAATGGAAAAACGGTACAGCATCCACCAAATGAAGCCATATAGGCCCCCGTGCCTCAGGCTCCAGCAGTGGATGCGGATTTGTTGACTGCGTTGAGGGCCATTCAAGGTCAGCCAACCGGTCTTCAAAACCAGTTACGGGAGCAGGCGTCAAGGGTAGACTATATCTACTCCTTGTTGCCGAGCTTAACGCATGAAAAGATCGTAACGTAAGAGAGACCTTTAAAGACCCTGGCTGTGAATGTATATTCACTGATTACAATCGAACGTAGAGCTAATCTTTTGCAGTTGCTTAAAAATCAAAGTCCCGATGTGCTTATGGCTAGCGAAATTAAGCTAAGCCAGAAGCATAAATTGACTAATCGCAATTACAATATCGTAAGAAGAGATCGGCCCAACTCCAATTAAGGAGGCGGGGTCGCTATTTCCATATGAAAAGGCATTAGCTATAAGGTCATATATAGTGGTGAAGATCGCCGATTCCGGCTGCTAGAAGCCTGCATCATATGCATTCCTCTACAATAGGGGAAGCGACTGTTTGTGATATCGGCCTATGAAACGGAAGCACCTCAGCCTATTCTTTTTTACAACAGATCTCGGAAAACTATTCGAATCTCTAAGACTGAACTCAGCGGAGAACTTTTATCTCTTGGCCGGAGATTTAAATCCCAAACACGAAGATTGGGGAAATCAATTACATAATCCTCAGGGTAGCCATCTCAACAATTGGATGGTCCACTACAATGTTGAATATAGGATCGACATTCTCGCCACAGATAGGCCATCGTTTCCGAGAAGCGGTGCTTGCCTGGATCTTTACTGCGAGAAAAAAGACTGACAGTCACTAACAGAGCAGGTCAACACCCGCGAAACAGTTTACGAACGATCGAGTACGACAGCGATCATTGCGGACTCGCCGCCGTAATACAGCATCCGAACGAGCTTGTGGCGTTAAAGGAGTATGTGCCAGTGCATTCTTACAACTATGGTACGATGCGCTGGCCTCGCTTCACCAACGCCTTATCAAGAGAACTACGTTCGAGGGCCATTGCACCACCAAACCGCAGAACAACAAATGGACGAAACGATTCAATGAACAATGAACAGACCGATACCGAAACACAAGGAACATGTCATAACGTCTACGTACAGAAACGCGACCATTGACACACTACACAGACAAAAAATCGGACTTCTGATAAGAATGAAAGCATTCGCCCTAACCGCGTACTTGAAAACAATTCCCTGCTCCATTATTTCTATCTCCGAAAAGACATAACGCAATGGCGATCTGAGAACCACAGTTTCACCCAGTTTGATGACGAAAACTTGGCAAACGCAATAGTAATCTCGAAGGTGCAACTCAAGATAATAAAAAAAGAAAAAGAAGTCAGCGGTAGTGGATGGTATATCCAACATTATACTGCGACACTTACCCCCTGAAGCTGTGGAAATTTATGCCACGTTGTTCAACAACGCGCTGAATAATGCTTATTATCCAGTGCGTTGGAAGACGGCGAATTTCCGGTCGATAAGTCTACTTCCGAGTATCAGCAAGGTTTTTGAAAAGATTCTCAATCGAGATCTGTTCAAGTGGTCTGAGGACAGTAATATTCTACCGAAGAACCAGTTTGGTTTCAAGGCTGGACATGACTGTATTCATTCCAAACTCTTATATAAAATAGAACAAAGCCAAAAAACGGCACGCGGGTACATGTCTGGTTGATTTAGAAAAGGTTTTCGGCACCATATGGTTAGAGGGCCTTTATCTAAACTCGCCGATTCTCTTCAGCATTTACACCTGTGATATGATAGACCAGATCCAGAGATATTGTGATGACTGGAAGCTGAAAATCAACTTTCAGAAATCGGAAACTCTCCTCCTCAGGAAACCGTTGTCTAGGGCCTCTAGGAATACGAGAAAGAATTGCCGAAAGCTGGTGATCGTTGGACCAAACGGACAGGCACTGGTGAGTAAAAGTGTAGTCAAGTACCTTGGCATCTGGTTAGATCAGTATCTATATTTCGGAAGATATGTAGATGCTGCTCTGGCGAGAGCTAGGGGAGAATTTACTCTGACAAGGCGATTGTTTTATAGCAGTTGTCTTGACAGCAGTGTGAAGGCGATTTGCTACATGGCCCTCATTAGGCCGATGATTGCCTATGGGTGCACGGTGTGGTTCAACGTTGTCCCATCTCAAATGCAAAAGATACGGGTATTTGAGAGGCAGTGCCTGAGGAGCTGCCTTGGACTTCACAGAACACCAGTATCTTACTACACAAAATACTATTCCAACCTGGTCCTATGAAACGGGGCCAACATAAACAGAAAAGACAATTTTCTGGTGAGACGCATTCGGTTTCACGCAGCAAGAGCAATGGCTTCGAACAATAGTCTCATCTTTGGAACCTTCTACCCCAATGATGAATATTTTGAGAGTGCGCGTTTAGGCGGCTTTATTCTGCCCTCAGCCCTCGAATATATTTGCATAGTCGAGGGATGATACAGGATAGAACGGCGGTTCCGCTAATCTACCACGTCTTCCGACGAACTGTGGATAGGCGGCTCCGGTACGACCGAGACGTCATCGCTCAGGGCGGAGGAGAGCGCCTGCGGTTCAGCAAGAGTGTGTCCGATTGGGACAACCGGAGTAGGTTGCAACAGGAGAACCTGTTGTGGTGGCTAACGTGGTTATAGTTAGTTGAGTCTTGAAAATATATGGCCGTCTTACATATTTTTAATGTTTACAGTTAAAAAAAAAATATATACAAAAAAATTTTAAAAAAATTGTTTACTGTGGCTTTTCTAGTTCTAAATTTATTTTTAGGTAGATGTAATTAGTTTTAAGTATTTTAAGTTATCGATAATTATTTCTAATTAGCATGTAAGTTTAAATAAAATAAACAAAAGAGAAAAGGAACCAAGTTTTTTTCAAATGTTACTTGGTAAACATTATATTACGATTAGATTTACATATTAGATAATAGGCTGAAAGGCATTAGTATTAAGTTGTTATCAGTAGTTGTTATAAGTACGCTCGTTCTATGGTAACATATAAAGGGTATTCATAACCCCTTGAGTACGTATAAATTATAAAAAAAAAAAGTAGCAACTACTTAACTAACTTACTGGTCCTATGCGGCACCCTTAATTAAATGATAACAACTTAATTCTAATGCCTTTCATGAATTTTTGTCTAGCATGTAAGTTATTTTTAAGAGGAATTAAAATAAAAATCGTGAATCGTGATGTGTATGGGGATGTGGCACACCCACTGAATCCGCACCCAGCAAGCGAAATGAAAATGAACAAGAGTTCTCAGCGTACTACCCTTTGCCTTCAACACAACGTACTACCTACAACCGAGTGTGGAACCGTGCGCTTAATATTGTTGAACACCTAACCAAACAGATTTGTATATAGCAAAATGTTGTCGTTCTTTCTGTCTGCATTTTTTTGTATGTGGATTTGTTTTTCTTCGGTGCACTGATGTGGAGCGAACACCCAAATGTATGCATTATTGTTGTTATACCCTATCCAATAGGGGTGTATTAGTTTAGATAAGTAGTTTGTAACATAGAGAAATAATTTATCTTAATATAGCTTAAAGTTGATGGATCGACTCAGAATTGATAGTTGATGGATCGACTCAGAATTGATAGCCATGTCTGTCCGTCCGTCCATACGTCCGTGCGTCCGCACGTCACCAGTTTTTGGGCTTTTAATTTTGATCTAGAATGATTTACTTTAGGACACAAATGTTTGTTGTTGCTCCCAGCAGAACCAGGGTAAAGAAAAAAAGTATTTTTATGCCAAACCGTTAGAGATTTTGAAAATGTGTCTGAACAACATATCTAGACAACCCTAGTGTCTATATCTCGTTAATACAAAGTTAATTTGCGCGCCCACTTTTTGGGGGCGTTTTCAGTAAAAAAAGATTTTTCGGTAAAGCGTTAAACATTTCGCATAATACAAATACGTTTTCATACAAAAACCATTTCTATACTCTACCTCATAGCATAACCAGGCGAAAAACGATGTTTTTTGTCAAACCATAAATGATTTTGATAAACTGTCTGAACAATATGTTCTGAAAATTACATTTTCTATATTTTATCGCCATAAAGCCGACATTTTGCGGATATTTGTATTATGTATGGGACGGGATAGAGTATTAAACGATGTTTCTGTTTTTTTTTTATTTATTTAAAAGTTACTTTATAACTGGAACTACTTATGAGCTAATTAAAATTACTTAAAAACTAATTAAAACTACGTACAAATAGATTAAAAACTAGAACAGCCACAGCAAGCGTTTTTTGATTTTGATTTTTTTTTGTACCACCCTAACAGTTGTTGCTAACCTAACATAGACCTTAAAACCTTGAACTATGTAATTCGGCCATACAATTTGCAAGTCAGCAATCTTTATCTATCTTAGCCACCACCACAGGTTTTCCTGTTGCAACCTACTCCGACTGTACCAATCGGACAAACTCCTGCTGAACCGCTGGCGCTCTCCTCCGTCCTGAGCGACAATGTCATGGTGGTATAGGAGCCGCATATCGACAGTTCGTCGGAAGACGTGATAGATTAGCGGAACCGCCGATCAATCATCCTGTATCATCCCTCGACTATCCAAATATAGGAAAGCTTCAGTTGGATTAAAGACGCTTAAACGCGCATTCTCAAAATATTCATCATCGGAGTAGAAGGCCCAAAAGATGAGGCTTTTGGCTTCGAAGCCATCACTCTTGCAGCGTGGAACCGAATGAGTTTTGATACATAGTTTGCAACAAAGATAATTAATGTAGCTATATATCAAGTAAATGGATCGTCCGTGCGTCCGTCTGTAGGTCACCGGTTTTTAGGCCTTAAATTTTGAGCTAGGATAATAAAATTTCTAAATGTGAGCCTTGTATGTGCTGTTCGAAAAAGTGTTAATATTTTCAAAATCCGCCACTGTCACGCCTACTTTTTAGAAAAACGTTAATTTTTGTCGCAACATAATGTTCAGCCAGCTTATCAAAATCTTTTATGGTTCGGCAAAAAACCAAGGCTTTTCGCCTGGTTATGCTATGGTGTAGGGTATACAAATGGTTAAATGGTTGTTGTATCAAAACGCCTTCAAAAAGTCGGCGTGGGTATAAATGATAAATACGAAATATTTATATTATCAACCAATGATTTTGCATCCACAATGTTATCGAATATTTTAAAATTTGAATCCAAAAAAGTTTTTTAATGAAAATGCCATTAAAAAGCTCGCGTGGCAAAAAACTTTATATAGAATAAATAAAGGCATTAGGATTTGTCTAGATATCACGTTCAGACTTATTTTCTTACAAAAGTGGCACTACAGTCCGCAATGAACCTGTGCTTCAGATAACACACCAGTCCAATTCGCCGGGTCCTTAGCTAACTGCCTCCAGTTGCGCACTCCACTTTGGTTTAGGTCGGTTTTTAAATGTGCGCGCCTCTTAGGGCGAGATCTTTTTCTATTGCGTCTAACGTCTAGCTGGGAATCGAAGATTATGCTAGTTGGAGTATTGGGGTCCATTCGTTCAACATGTCCGAGCCATCTTAAACTTCCAATGCGGAGTTTTTTTGACTAGGGGCATGTCGCTGTACAGCTCGTATGGCTCTTTGATGAATCTTCGGCTCCAGAGCCCGCCAACGCAAACAGGACCGAGGATTTTTCGAATAATTTTTTTTGTCGAATCGCCCAAGGATTTCTTTATCCGCTTTTGAGACGGTCCATGCTTCAGCGCCGCAGTGCAGGACTGGGATGACCACGGTCTTGTATATGATCTCATTTGTAGTTCGAGTGCGGGCCTTACTACTGAATTGCCTTCTTAGGCCGAAGAAACAGCGGTTGGCAAGAGTAATTCTTCGTTTAATTTCTGACGAGATATTGTTGTAAGAGATAATAGCGGAGACGAGATAGACAAAGTCCCGTACTACCTCAAAGTTATATCTGTCAATAATGACGTTCTGTCGAATTCGTCGATGTTGTGTGTCCTTTCGTGTATAGCACATACTTACTATTGCCCTGATTTACTGCTTAACCCATTTTTGCCACTTCCTTCTCTTTACTAGCAAACGTGGCTATGACATCACGTTGAGTCCTACAATGAATGTCAAATGTCAATATTGTCTTCGTATGCTAGTAGTTGCACCGATTTTAGGAAAATCGTGCCTCTGGTGTTGGCTGTTCGCACAATCCTCTCAAAAACAAAATTGGAGAAGTCGTTTCCGACCCTGATGGAGTAGCGAGAATTCTACATCGCCATCCTACACAAACGGACCAGTTTGGGTGGTGTACCAAAAGCAGACATGGCTCTGTATAGTTCGTCTCCATAAATGCTGCGATGAATAGGTTTTGGGTATCGATTTGAATCTAGGGTTTTTTTCAATATCTGCCGAAGTATGAAAATTTGATCGGTTTTTGATATTCCTGGCCTTAAAGCACACTGCAAACGACCGATCAGGTTGCTGGTTAACGTTTTCAGGCGTTTACAAGCTGAGGTTCCACTCTTCAGGCATACTTGCATCCGACCAGATTTGTCTTATGAGTCCATGGATGTTATTAACCAAGTCATCTCCGCCGGCTTTATAAAGCTAAGGGAGCCTTAATTAGCTTGAGTTTCACTACATTCAGGTCGGATCGTTGGTAGTTTTCGCTGTTGTTGCCAAAATTGAATGGTTTGTTCAGCCTGACAGCGGAATTTAGTTCGTCATCGAACAATCTGCAAAAGTGGTTCATCACATCGACAGGAATCTGGTCGAACCTTGTATCCTTGGCTTTGACGTTACACACTTTGATAAAACTAGCGAACATCGTTCCCGGCACCTCTCTATATTTAATTTAATTTAATTTAATTAAACTAAAACAATTCAATGGTAATAAATATCATAATGTACAAGTTATTATTACGATAACTTTTTAACAAAAAGAAACCAGAAACGAGTTTCAGGATAAGGGTAGACGAGCTAGTTTTGAGATATCTAACTAGCGCTGCGATGAAGGCATCTGTGGTAAAGTCACAGATCAGCTCCAGATAAATGGCCTTTGTAAACAGGCAAACGAACAACGCAATATATGCTTTGGATATCATTGTTTTACGATATCGGGATACTCTGATGGTAAAAAGACCTGCGTAGTCACATCCAGTGTTTGTGAAGGGACGACTGGGTCGGAAGCGGCAAGACGGAAGATCACCCATGATCTGCAGGCTACGTTCTTTGCGTTGCATAAAACACGCTCTGCATTTGTGAACAACTTTGCGTAAAAGGTTGCGGCTGCCTTGTATTAAATATTGCTGACGAATGAAGGCAAAGGTTTCATATACCTCTGCATATAGATATCGATGGTGAAGATCTGAAACGATGAGTTTAGATATAGGGTTCCTTTTTGGTAAAATTATCGGATGTTTAATATTGAAAGATAAGCTTGCATTTTAGGTGCGTCCACCGATGCGAAGTAGTAGCCTATCATTGTCCAAAAATGCCGAGTACCGTAACACCTTTGATCTACCCGGTAGCTGACGATCAACTCGCTTGTGCATTATATCATCATCAAAGATGATAAGTTGAACGAATTTTAAGATGGCGATCGGTGCATCTCGCATTTTAGTGAAGTTCAATCCATTACAATTCCGAGTTTTTTTCGGATTAATATTTGGGAGGTATCTAAGCATATATGCAGCCACTCGTTGTAGGCGAAACCAACTCGACATGTTTTCTATCATTCGTCGTCAATTGTATTTGGAGACAGATTCGATTTTGACGAGTAGTCTTCTGTATTTAAAAGCAAAGATGGATAGCGTCGGGTTCTTATCATCTTCATGAACCAGATACTGATGGCAAGCTTTGCACACGCGGCACTAAAAGTTCGAATTACATTTTCTTACAGAATGACCTGACCGCAAACCATTAAAACAAATAGAATGAGTTTTTGTAAAGTATCTACGTGATGGAATAAATAATTTAAGGAATTGAGAGCAATGGTATAACACACAATGAACTGGACCTCGCTTTCCACGCGATGTGAACAAACGATTCAAAAACTGGCACGACTCTAATGCATCGCACCAGTGTTTTAAAGACTCAATCAGCTCCAGAATTTTTGTATCCTCTGCCAAAGAATGCTTCGTTTCACTATCCAGTTTATTGGGAAACATAAAAATTAACCACGGATCACGATTGTTTTTTAATAGTGGGCTTAAACCGCGAATCACCTCATCCCCACTGTCGGTGATTTTTCGAAGTGTCTGTGCATTTGGAACAGTCATTGAAGGAAGGGCCAAGAATGCATACACAACCGATTAGACGATATAGCTTCCACTATCAAAACGTTTTTCTAACATATCCCAGGCTTCCGAAGAATCTAATGTTTTCAAAAAACCGCATTACGCATTTGCAATGCGATTTAGCACTGAATTGTTCGCACTTTTATCATTACAAGCGCGGACTGATTTTTTTGTTGACGAACCTGCTATACGAAAAAAGGTCAACGACGTTCGTATCTCCACCTGGAATGTGGGAACATTATACAGGAGAGGTGCAAGCGAACAACTAGCGGAAGCCCTAAACTGCTACAAAGCAGACATTACTGCCATCCAGGAATAACGATGGGATGTGCGCAAAAAGAGGATGAAAAACTGCGACATCTACTATGGACCGTGTTATAGTGAGCAGAAACAGCGACTATTTCGGAAGCGGACTTATTACAATCCGCATCAAGGCCAAATTCGCCACCATAAGCCTTTTATGCGCTCACGCCCCTACGGAAGAAAAATATGGTATAGGTAAGGATTTCTTCTATGAGCTCATAACACATGACAACACGCCTGGTAACGGACTTCGGATAATTGACTTCGCTACGGAACGAAATTGTTAGCACATGGTTTCGTCACCTCGATATCGATAAGGGTATATGGTGGTCTCCAGATCAACGAACGATCAACCAAATTGATCACATTGCGATAGACAAGAGGCAGGCATCGGTATTTAGAATGTCCGAACATTTTGAGGATCTAACATCGACTCGGACCACTACCTTTTTGCAGCCAAGGTAAGAATGCGGATATCCAACGCGCCACAACAGTCCACAAATGCCGTGAAAAAATGTAATGTCGAAAGATTGCAAGAGATCGCCAAAACTATCGCGCAACCTCACGATTAACACCATACTATCAGCATCGAATATCGAAGAACAATGGCAATGATGCCCACAAGTTTTTAGCCGCAACTGATATGCTAGGTTTCTTGCGCCCACCAGCAAGAAACTCTTGGTTTGATGAGGACTGAAGACAGATGCTCGCAGCCTAGATCGAGGCCTACAAGGCTAAGCTCCAGGTGAAGGCGAGAACTGCCGTTTAGCTCTATAGGCAGAGAAGAAGGGAAGAACACCGGTTTTTCGGAAAGAAGAAAAAATTGCAACAAAAGCGCGATCGAGAAAATAGAGAGGTGCCACTCCGCAAGTGTTACGAAAGTGTAAAATATCAAAGCCAAGGATACAAGTCTCGAACAGAATCCTGTCGAGATGAAAAAGGAAATATCGCAGTTGAGACACAATCGATGCTGACGATATGGTAAAACCACTTCTGCATACTATTAAACGGCGATGAAGAATAACAACAACATTCCGCTGTCAGGCAGAACAAACCATTCAATATTTTCAACTACATCAAAACTGCCAACCACCTGACCAGAGTGAAGTGAGTATAGCAATACCTAAGCTCAAGTTTAATAAGGCTGCCGGAAATAAAGGCCTTCCCGCTGAGCTTTATAATGCCGGCGGGATGACTTGATAAGTAACATCCAACAACTCATAAGCCCATAGGGTCGGAAGGAAGTATGCCTAAAGAATGGAACCTCAGCATTGTTTGCCCGATTCACAAAAAAGGAGACCCTCTAAATTGCGTCAACAACTGAGGCATAAGTCTCCTTAGCATCGCCTACAAGATCATATCTGCCGTAATATGTGAACTCCTGAAACAACGACCTAATCGACCCTTACCAGTGTGGTTTTATCCCAGGAAAGTTCACAACCGATCAAGTCACACGTCGTCAGATCTTGGAAAAAACCCAAGAAGTCCAAATCGATTCATACCACCTCTTCACCGTATGGACAGCATTTATAGAGACGAACTATACAGAGTCATGTTTACTTTTGGTATACCGCCCAAACTCGTCCGTTTGTGTAGGATGACAATGGAGAATTCTCGTTCTTCTTCGAGAAATCTTCGGTCCCGTTTACGTTGACGGGCTATGGAGATAAAGATTCAATCAAGAACTATGCGAGCTGTACACCAACATGCCCCTGATAAAAAAAAAATCCGAATTATAGTTTAAGATGGCCCAGCCAGACTTCAGACTCAGTAGAGGAAGACTTCGCATTAAGTGGCGAGCCCAACAACTTGGATTGCGCAACTGGCGGCAGTTAGCTATGGACCGGTCTAATTGAAGGGGCATTTTGGTTGAGGCCCAAGTTCATTCCGGACTGTAGCGCCACTTAAGTAAGTAAGTAGATGATCAAATTCAATAAAATTGGCTTTGCGAAGTACCATGTTATCTTGACAATTACCCAAACATATAAATCATGAGAGGATTGCTTCCCAAAAGAATTTGAAGAATTTTTCAACACGCTACAAAAGTTGAGCGACAGGGACAGCAAACGACGCCATATTTCATGGCGCTCTTTTGACATTTCAGTTTGCCATTTCATGATGGAAAGATATACGATCCAATAACGAATTGAAATTATTAAAATTAACAACCGAAATTCGGAGTCAATGACCTCAACGTTAAGAGCGCTACGTCCAGTTTATGGTCGTCATAATCGTCCTAGCAGATCAACAATTGAGCGTCTAGTGGAAAAATTTGAATCCACAGGCACAGAACAAAATGTTCCCGTGCCAGTGAGACAAAGAAGTGCCCGTAGTGTCGTAAATATTGATGCCGCTGAGGCTTCAGTTAAAGAAAGCCCAAATGTGTCTCTCACACGTCGTTCTCAAGCGTTGGGCATCTCTGTGACGTCGTTGTGGCGAATTTTGCGAAAAGATCTAGGCCTACATCCTTACAAGATTAAATTGACGCAAGAACTGAAGCCGCTTGACCACCAGAAACATCGTATGTTCGTGAATTGGGTTGAACAACATCTTGAAAATGATTCGGATTTTCATAGAAAAATCATCTTCAGCGATGAGGCTCATTTCTGGCTGAATAGCTTCGTCAATAAACAAAATATGTGGTATTGGTCAGGCAGGAATCCTGGTGTGGTTTATGGGCCGGCGCCGTCATTGGGTCGTACTTCTTCCGTGATGATCAATACCTGCACGTTACTGTGAATGGGAATCGCTACCGTTCAATGATAACCGAATAGTATTAGCCCCAATTGGATGATATGGACTTGGAGGATATGTGGTTCCAACAGGACGGCGCCATAAGCCACACAGCGAATGCCACAATGAATTTATTGGAAACCAAGTTTCTAGAACGTGTAATCTCACGAAATGGTCCAGTCGCTTGGCCGCCTCGGTCGTGCGATTTGACGCCTTTAGATTATTTCCTGTGGGGCTACGTTAACTCTATGGTCTATGCTAACAAGCCAGCGACGAATAATGAACTTCGTACGAATATCGAACGTGAAATTGCAGCAGTATCGGCCGATTTATGCTTGAAAACCGTCGAAAATTGGGTTCAGCGTCTGGACTTCTGCAAGCGTGCCCGTGGTGGCCATGCAAAAGAAATCGAGTTCCATAAATAATGGCATCGAACTTACTTTCACGGAAATAAAGAAAGTTTGTTTTATTTAAAACAAACTTTTGTAGTGCTCTTATTGAAAACCCCGTTATATACCTATAAACCCCTTTAATAATATAATTAATTAATCTTAATCCAACTGACCGAGACATCCACGACCAAATTCAAGCAGCTCATAATTTGCCACTCGTAAGTCGCAATGATATTAATGCATTGCTGTTAGTGTGGGTGGATGCTCTTGCAAATGAGAGCGAAAAGATATCGGTGTGAATTCACCACATCACTAACAAAAACACTCACGGCATGGTCTAAATATCTAAGTGATTGATAACACTGATGACATGAAGTGCTTAAAGAGATTAAACTAAGAACTTAAAAATAGCAATTCAATGGTTATAAATTTCATGATGTACATTAAGTTATTTGTACGATAAGTATTTAACAAAAAATAGATAACAAATTCGAATGCGTTGCAAATAGGCAACGAAACAAAAACAACGTTTCTCTCCTGCATATGGTATGGGGTAGGATATACAAATGGTCTTTGTAGGAAAACGTTTATTAAAAGTAGGTTTAAATGGTGTAGTGACGAAATGTTTATACTATCGTAAGCAATGATTTTGCATCCAAATATTTTTCCAATATTTTTAAACATTTCGCCAAAAACGATTTTACTGGAAACGAACTTAAAAAGAGGGCGTGCCAAAAAAGTTTGTAAAACCGAAATGTGGACATTCAGCTTATCTAAATTTGTTCTTCAGACACTTTTTCAATATTTCTAACGGTTTGGCCAAAAATAAAGTTTTTCTAATTCGGGGGCGTGGCAGTGGGTGGATTTCAATTTTGTTTGCATATGTGCTGCTGGGAGCAACAAATTTCAT
Organism: Rhingia rostrata; assembly: GCA_949824845.1. Taxonomy (NCBI): domain Eukaryota; kingdom Metazoa; phylum Arthropoda; class Insecta; order Diptera; family Syrphidae; genus Rhingia; species Rhingia rostrata. The sequence goes on from OX463756.1 coordinate 103,085,765, forward strand.
CATTCTAGCTCCAAATTAAAGGCGCAAAAAACTGGTGACGTTAAGACGGACGGCCAGACATTCTACATCGACTCAGCTATCTATTCTGAGTCGATCCATATGTTTTAAGGTATATCTACCTAAATGATTTCTGTATGTTAAAAACTATGTATGAAACATATGAGAAATCTACACACCACTGTGTGAATTTTTTTGTACCCTATCCCATCCAATCCTTAAGACAAATATCCCAAAAATGTCGGATTTATGGCGATGAAATATAGAAATGTCATTGTCATAAAATATTGTTCAGACAGTTTATCAAAATCTTTCATGGTTCGACAAAAAAACAATGATTTTCGCCTGGTTATGCCTTGAGGTACTGTAAAGTTTTTATATGAAAACGCCTATAAATAGTGGGCGTTGGTCAAAATTATATGCATTAGAAATATTTATATTAACAGAACCAATGATTTTGCATCAAATTTTTTTCGAAATGTTTAAAATTTTACCGAAAAATGTTTTTTTTACCGAAAACGCCCCCAAAAAGTGGGCGTGCAAACAGCTTTATATAGACGAAATATAGACATTTAGATTGTCTCGATATCTTGTTGGGACAGTTTTTCAATATCTCTAACGGTTTGGCCTCAAAAGTCGTCTTTCTAAAAAAGAGGCGTGGTAGTGGGCGGATTTCAAACATTTTTACATTTTCTGCTTCGTAGGATAGAGAGTCTGTATACCAAATTTCAAAACTCTAGCTCAAAATTTAAGGCCCAAAAATCGGTGGCTCACAGACGGACGGACGGATCCATATACATTGAGGCATATCAAGCGAAATTATTTCACTATGTTACAAACTTAATGTCAAAACTATATAAAAATGTGAGAATGTTACAATCATCTATGCGGATCGTTTAATACTCTAATTCATCCCACCCTTAAAATTAATATCCCCAATATGTGGGCTTTATACTCGTGATGATCTGACAAATCATCCGAGTAGTATCAATTGTCAAGAAGAGCTTATCTCAAATTCGTCGTTCGGAGTGGGAATAAAACAGGAGGTCCCACCATCATGCAAGAAGTACACACGCACACATGAATGGATGTGAGAAAGCTCGGCCCTGGGTACTAACGAGCCTGTTGCGCCAAAAAATTTTTTTTTTGTAATATGTGGTGATGAAATATAAAAAATTACATTTTATAAGACAGCTTATAAAAAAATTTTTGTGGTCAGACAAAATTTTTTACCCAAAAAATGGCCGTGACTAAGAACTTTGTATACGCGAAATATAGATATATACATTTTCGAAGTATCTAGTTCGGAATTTTTTTAATTTCTTAACCGCTTGACCAAACAGACCATTTTTTTTAGTAGGCATATCAATAAACGGATTTTGAAATTTCGTACACTTGTTCTGTAGCCTCGGACAGGGATCCTATTTAACAAATTTCATCATCCTTAAAATTTAATGCTAAGAAAATGGTTGCACTTGTTTGAACAGCACGTACAAGGATCACTTTAACCGAATTTCATTATTCTTTGAAATTGCGTCAAAACGAACATCCCCCTCTGGGATATGATATAGAAACGGCTGGCGATATTAACCTGTCACCATTAACTGCAACACAAATATCTACACTAATCTACAGATATCTACATTTTTAATTAATCCATATTTTAAATTTCCCAGAACGTTAAAACCAAGACCTAGATGACCCCATATATGTCTTAAAACTATGGACAAAATGTATGTTATAGCGCATGAAAATAAATACATGAAAATCACAAATTTACCCTATAAACATGTGAATAATAACACATTGTCCAGTTATTGAATTGAACTCATTGCGTTGTTGTTTAGTCTGCGTGATTTAAATTTAGAAAATGTATTTACGTCTTCCAAAAATAAAAAAAATTCCTTTCTGGTTACAAAAAAATTAGTTTTAAGTGATTCGTCTTTGTAATTGGTGCAATCTTTTAAAACCTCAACAAATTTGTGTTCATTCGGATTTATATTTAATCAAATTACATTTGTAACCATATTGAAAACATAACTTTACTGGATAAACAATACGGTGTACATGACCTTATTGAAACTGTCTTGAAATTGCTCCACATTCAAATAAAACAAAAACTATTTGATGTAAGACTTAAATTGTTAATTCCAAAGCATATTTTTCATAAAAAGTGTTTTCAAAATTATCTGCATGTAAGTTTGCTGCTATGATATATTTCTTTAAAATAAAGTGATAAGCCTAAAAACTATACATAAAGAAAATTAACTGAACATGTTTACTATTATTACGCAAAATTATTTGCAATACAGAAAACTATTCATCTTTGCCCAAAATAGTTGATAATAATTCAATCATCAGTATATGTATGCATTAGCAAACCTTTAAGTAATCAATTCTTTTGCTACACCATTCGTAATCAATGAAATTGAATCCCCACTTGTAAGTAAAGGCCAGCTGGCAAATGCCATAAGGAACCAGTTTTATTTTTATTCCCTATCCCATAAGAGTAAATTAGTTTGTATATCCTATCCCATAGGGGTATATTAGTTTTGATACATAGTTTGTAACATCGTGAAATAATTTAGCTAGATACACCTCAAAGTATATGGATCGACTCAGAATCGATAGCTGAGTCGTTTAAGCCATGTCTGTCCGTCCGTCCGTACGTCACCAGTTTTTAGGCTAGAATTTTGAAATTTGGTACACATATTTGTTGTTGCTCCCAGCTGAACAAGTGTACAAATTTTTGAAATCCGCCCAGTGCCACGACTCCTTTTCAAAAAAAACAATGTTTAATACTAAACCGTTAAAGATACTGAAAAAGTGTCTGAACAACATATCTTGACAATCATAATGTCTATGTTTTGTTTAGACAAAGTTTTTTGACACGCCTACCTTTAGAGGCGTTTTTAGTAAAAAACGTTTTCGGAAAAATTTTAAACATTTCGAAAAAAAATGTTGATGCAAAATCATTGGTTCTGTTAATATAAACATTTCATACGCATATACTTTTAAGCCACGCCCACTTTTCTATATACTACATCATAGCATAACCAGGCGAAAAACGGTGTTTTTTGTCGAACCAAAAACGATTTTGATAAACCGTCTGAACAATATGTTCTGACAATGACATTTTGTATATTTCATAGCCAAAAAGCCGATATTTTGAGGATATTAGTTTTAAGGATGGATTGGGATAGGGTATAAAACGATCCACACAGTGGATTATTTGAGAGGATGTGATGGGATTGTGTTTAAAACGATCCACACAGTGGATTATAGCCTTTTCATATGTTTATACCCGATCCAATAGGGGTATATTAGTTTTGGTACATAGTTTGTAACAGAAGGAAATAGTTGAGGTAGGTCAACCTCAAAGTATATGGATCGACTCAGAATCGCTAGCTGAGACGATCAAGCCATGTCTGTTTTCCGTCCGTCGGTCGGTCTGTAGGTAACCGGTTTTTTGGCCTTAAATTTTGAGCTAGGATAATAAAAATTTGGTACTTGTGATACTTGTACAAGTGTTAACATTTTTGAAATCCGCCTACTGCCACGCCCCCTTTTTATAAAAACCTAATTTTAAGCGAAACTGCTAAAAATTTTGAAAAAGTTTCTGAACATCATATCTAAACAATCCAAATACCTATATTTCGTTTGTACAAAGTTTTTTGCCACGCCTACTTTTTAGGGGCCTTTTTAGTAAAAAACTGTTTTCGGTATAAAAATTTCGAAAACAAATGTTGATGCAAAATAATTAGTTTTGGTAATGTTAACATTTCTTTCATATATCATTTTTACCCACGTCCACTTTTAGGAGGCGTTTTCATACAAAACTCATTTGTATACCCTACGCTATACCATATGCAGGAAAAAAACATTCTTTTTGGTCAAATCATACCAGATTTTGAAAGCCTGTCTGAACAATATATTCCGACAATTTCAATTTTAATATTTCTTTGCCATAAAACCCACACATATTTGATCTTAATTTGTAGAATGGGATGGGATAGGGTATAAAATGATCCACATAGTGGATTGTAGCCTTCTCGTATGTTTTTTTCTTCTTTTATATTGTCTAATTTACCACATAAATCCATTGGCATTTTTATATTAAAATTGAAATTAATATCTTTTAAATGTGAATTTTATGTAAAATGTACATTGAAATTAAAATTGTAACAGCATATTGTTCAGACAGTATATCATAATTTCCAATTATCACCAATTATTCCAAATGTTTACCGAAAAACGTTTTTTTTTACTGAAAACGCATCCAAAAAGCTTTGTAAAGACAAAATATAGATATTAGATTTGTCTAAATATATCGGTCTGACACTTTTTCAAGATCGCTTAAGGTTTGCCCTACAACCGTTTTTCTAAGAAGGGGCGTGGCATTGGGCGGATTTCAAAAATGTTTACACTTATTCTGCTTCGTTGGATAAAGGGTCTATATACCAAATTCCAAGACTCTAGCTCAAAATCTAAGGCCCAGAAATCGGTGACACATAGACGGACGGACGGACAGAAAGATATGGTTAGATCGACTCAGCTACCGATTCTGAGTCGACCCATATAATTTGAGGTATATCTAGCGAAATTATTTCACTATGTTACAAATTTAATGTCAAAACTGATCCACTGTGTTGATCGTCCCATACTTTAAAATAATATATCTAAAATGTGGGCCTTATGGCGGTTAAATATAGAAAATGTCACAACATATTGGTTAGACAGTTTATCAAAATCTTGTATGGTTCAACCAAAAGCCACGTTTTTCGCCTGGTTATGCTATGATGTAGTGTATACAAATAGTTTTTGTATGAAAACGCCTGTAAAAAGTGGGCGTGGCAAAAAAAAATTCATATTAACAAAATATAGCTATTGAGGTTGCCTAAATAATGTTGTACAGATACATTGCAAAATTCTTTACTGTTTGGCCATAAAAATGGTTTTCTTAAAAAGTGGACGTGTCGGTAGGCGGATATTACAAATTTTTATATTTTTTTTTAACAGCACGTAACGAAAACGCCCCCAGAACGCTCAGATACTTTTCAAAATCTCTAGCGGTTTTTCCTAGTACTAGGTTTTCTTAAAAGAGGGCGTGACAGTGGGCGGATTTTGAACACTTGTTCTGCTCGGAGCAAGAACGAACGCGTGATTATGAGTTGATCCATATACTTCAGGCTATATCTAGCTAAATTATTTCTCTATGTTTATACCATATCCCATAGGGGTTTATTAGTTTTGATACATAGTTTGTAACAAAGAGAAAAAATTGATAGCTATACCTCAAATTATATGGATCAACTCAGAATCGCTAGCTGAGTCGATCTAGCCATGCCTGTCTGTTCGTCGGTCCGTCCGTCCGTCCGTCTACTTTTAAGAAAGAGGTTGTTTTTGGCAAAATGGTAAGGAAAAAAGGTAAAAAGTTTGTGAAATAAATATTTAGACAATCCTAATATCTATACTTCTTGTATACACAGTTTTTGCCAAGCCCACTTTTTGGGGGCGTTTTCAGTTAAATTAAAAAAAGTCGATGACAAACAGACGAACAGACCGATGGACGAACATATATAGCTAGATCAACTCAGCTGGCTTGATTGGAGCAAATTTATGACCATTTTCGCTTTGTGAAAGTTTTGGCAATAAGGACGTCCATCGTTGGTTTGTAGCCGATACCAGCTTCCCATTCCTTTCTGTATGTTCTTTCCATATTTGTTGCATGTTTAGCGATAAGAGATAACACAAAACGCTAAGTGAGCCAGTTGCGATCTTCTAGTGAAAGGAAATCCTGATTGGAACTTATTCGGATGATGTTCCAATAGGTCATGATTGCCTAACGTCCACTTTCTGAATGTGCAACCAGCGGATTGCAAAACGGAAATGTGTTGAAATTTGGTACGCTTACCCGTTTCTAGATCATGAGTTCCGCAAATCACACCATCAACGTAGAATTCATGGTTAAGAATCTCAGAAGCGAGATGAAGCGCCAAACAGCGAGTTAGTCTTAATTGTGACCTGAAAGTGATTTGAACAGTGTTACCAAAGTGAATTACCTAAATGAATTTCGGAAAGTGAGAATAGTGCGCGAATTTTATCGTTGGTATTGAATTTCAAACAAGTGCAATTGAACTGTTAAGCGAAAATAAATTCATAACCGATTTGCAAATAATATAATTCTAGAAATAAGAGTTTTGTGGCGCAAGGACACTAGCAAAAACAATCACGATAAAAAGTGGATTTGGCTCCGGTGCCTACTTAATTGCTTTGCCGACGGGATCTAAATCACTTGCTAATCAAGAGTGCAAGCTACTAGACTCTTTTTTTCAACTAAGAAAAAAAGAAGAGTATGTTTAAATGAGTTGTACGATTTATTCGAATGAACCTGTTCGTGGTTCGGTCAAACTGGGAATAATCTATTTAAAAGATGTTTTCTTTAACATCATCTTCCTGGACTAACTGATTTTCAAGGTTTACTTCTGTAAGTCTTTGTCCCTTGTTAATTGCCGGTTTTTCAAACAGCTACGACAAAACCTATGCATAAAAAACCTTCTAACATCGAAGCGAAGTTTACCGCTTGGTTGTTCACTTGCTCTTCGCGTGCATCGTTCCGCGCTCTGCGTTCGCAACCTTACCAACACAAGTGCATATAACGAGAGCGCCCAGCGTTGTGAATGTAAATAAGTGGGAGGGACCAATTGTCGAAAACATAGCTTTATTTTCATGGAGTTTTTCTTGTGGGTGACACCTCCACTACGGCTCGTTGTCTGCATGCAGTTTAGTCGTTGCTCGTCTGATCGCCCAGGTTTGCTTCTGGGCTGTGCGGCTGTGCCAGCGATGAGTTTTACCGTTGGCTTAAATATTCGAAAATTAAATTCCGATGGCGGACTGATGACATAATGCCGACGGTAACATGATAGACAAGGCATTCGTATGTTTGTAGCAATGCAACAAGTGCGTTTTAATAAATTATTGTGAAAAAGAATACGGAAAAGTGTTTTATCATTCGTAGCCCTGCTTCAATCTACACTGATGTCAGAAGTGGAATAAAACCTTTTCTGGATGAGATGTTTCTAAAAAAAAAAACTGTGAACTGTGAAGAAACGGTTAAAAAACATAGTAAAGTGAACATAGTGAGGTGAACATAGTGATGTAAGCATAGTAAAGTGAATATAGTGAATCGTTAAAATTCGAGAATAGTGAACAATTATTTGGTATAAGATTAAGTGTATGATTGTGAAAAACGGTGTAATTAAACAATAATGGCTTACAAATTAGTAGTTCAGCTCACCGTGGCTGAGCTGAGTCCCTGGCAGCTTTTCCCCTATACGGAGAAAGAGCGATATATTTATTCGTCTTTATGATACAATAAAGCAAAGTGGCTAAGGTCCTTATTCGATTATTTTTCATGTCGAAGAGCAACAAATAAGTGCTTCAATGATGAAGTTTCTCGAGGCTGAATTCCGAGAACAAAAGAATTCTCTAGTAAAACAAAAGAAATATCTAGATAAACAAAATAGTTTTCTAGATCAAAAACGGAACGAATAGCTACTCGAAGAAGAGCGTCAACAGTCCGAAGGTCAAAATAAAAATTGGAACAGCAGCGCGAGCAATAACGCGAGGAGCAGCACCATTAGCTCGAAGGGCTATTCGAGGAACAGGATAATAAGTTTGAGAATGTGATCGATTCAAAGTTCGATTCGAAAAAAATTTCGAAACTACATTTATGGATGTAGCAGTAAAAGTTGGGAAGGTAGAAAATTATGTAGCAGCAATCGAACAGAATGTCGAAAAAGGAGAGGATAGTTTCGAGACTTTCGAAAAGAAAAACGAAGACCTAGCTAAAGAGCTAAAAGTTGATAAGAAACAAAAGATTCAAAACATTTTTGGCGATTGTCCACGAGTGAAGGAAATGAAGCCTCCAACTTTCGACGGTCAGACGCAATGGTCTATTTATAAGAAACAGTTCGAAGCTGATGCCATGACCAACTGCTATGAGGGCGAGGAAAAAGCCATCGCGCTTACACTGGCTTTACATGGTCCAGCTGCCGAGTTTTTGCAAAGCATCTCCGTTGATAATCAACGCAACCATAAAGTTATCGTGAAAGCAATAGAGATGCGGTTTGGCGATGACTACATGTTAGAAGTGTATCGAGTGCAGCTGTGCAGCAGAATTCAGAAGAGAGGGGAAACTCATAACACTGGTGAAGATGGCAAAGGACGCTTTCACTTGTACTATAGCTGACTCAAAACTTCAACTATCATTACGAATGGCTGGAAAACGCAAACTTGTGGAAGCCGTAGGTTATTCTCTGACATTAGAGGCTGCTGATCAAACAACCCAAGGAGTTCATCGAGTCAGAGAATTGGCTTGTGAGAGTATGGAAATTTCGCAAAATGACAGTTCTCGAACTGGAACTACAAAAAAAACTGGACATCTAATGCGTCATTGCAGGAACCCATCAAAGCTCAGCAATTGTTCACATTGTAACAGTCGAGGGGACAGCAGAGGGAAGCATATTGAAATGAAAACAATTGACCTGCTGTTATGAATTCCCATTACCAGCAGTCAGGGAATTGCTAAAGAACCATCAGCAAGAAAGAACTTGCAGCTTCAGTTGATACTGGAGCTACTGTTTCCATTATAGTAAAGACATCGTCCAGGAGTTGTGGACTTCATGCAGCCTCATAAGGTAATCTTGGATATTGGCACGCAGGTCTTGAGGTATCGAAATGAAGAGATCCCAATGGAATACCAAAGACAGTTATTCTGATAACAATCGTCGGGAAGGACCAAGTACTACCACCGTCATCAGAAACTGTTATATGGAGGGTGATCCTGGGAGCAACCGATTCCTACTTGTTGAACCAGATGCAGACGATAATCTCCAAAACTACATCGTTGGAAAAATGTTGGTGGAACCAAAGAACAACATGGTTCCAATAAGAGTCTTAAACACCAGACCACACGAGGTAAGAATCCAAAAAGGAAAAGTGATTGGTAAAATCTGATTCAAGAATTTGCTGATGTTTTCGCTGCAGAGGATGGGAAGTATTGTACGCACACACTTGGTGCAACACCAAATTGACACTGGAATTGCTAGACCAATTCGTCAGCCTGCAAGGCGGCTGCCATTAGTCAAGCAGGCTGAAGTTTCAGAAATGTTTGGAACGATGGAAATGGACGGACTGATAGAAAACTCTAATAGTCCGTGGGTATCACCAGTGTTAAGGAAATATGGCAGCAACCGGTTCTGCGTTGACTATCGGCGACTCAACGATGTCACCAAAAAGGACAATTATCCTCTACCTAGGATTGATGGCACACTCGATACTCTAAAGGGGTCTGAATGGTTTTCCACACTGTATATGAAGAGAAGACGGCCATCACCACAGAAAATAGCTTGTGGCAGTTAAACGTGACGATATTTGGCTTGTGCAACGCCCCTGGTGTTTGGTGTACCTGGCTGTCTGATGTACCTGGCTGATGTGATTGTCGTGGGAAGAAGAAGACCAAAAGATCTTGCGGGGGGTATTCCTATGACTTCGGAGTGCCCATTTGAAACTTACTTCCAAGAACGGTGCACTCTTCAGATCCGAAGTTCGATTCCTGGGGCACATATTCTCGCCCAGTGGAGTGGGGACCCTAAATGATTGAAGCTGTGAAAAATTTGCCGGTCTCCAAGGACAAACTTCAACTAAAGAGCTGCCTAGGACTTGCGACTTACTACCGGCGGTTTGTTAGGGACTTTGCTAGCAATGCCAAGACATTAACTCATGGAAAAAGGAAAGCAATTTAAATGGTCAAGTGAGTGTAATAATGCTTTTCAAAGACTTAAGCACATAAAAAATTCAGAGGATCAAGTTGCTAGATGGATTGAGCGGCTGCAGAACTACGATTTTGTCATTCAGCATCGTTAGGGCACCCTGCACTCTAACGCTGACGCACTGTATCGTCGACCATGCGGAATAAACTGAAAGCACTGCATCCGCTCATCATCACCCGGCGAATATGAGCCGAGCCCAACAATGGTTGGATGATTGAAAAAGATCAGAGAAGGACAAATGGAAGACCCTGACATTGAACCAATTCATACCAGGAGGGAATACATGGAGAAACCAGATTGACAAGAAAATTCAGATTGTAGTCCAACTATGAAGGCCTACTGGGCACAATTGGATTCTCTTCACGTCCAGGATGATCTCTTGAGAATAAAATGGAAGTCATCCGACCGAAAGTGTTTTGTATCGCAGATTGTCGTTCCACAGTCCATGGTCAAAGATGTGCTACGGGTGCTACATGGTGGGGTATCGGGATGACATTTGGGAATCAACTAGACTTAAGACCCCAAAATGTGGCCTTTTTTGGCAACGAAATATTGTTAAAACAGTTTATCAAAAATTTGTATAGTTCGACAAAAACGACGCACGGACGTAGTTAGGGTATACAAATGGTTTTTGTATGAAGATGCCTCCAAAAAGTGAGCGTTGGTTAAAAAGATATGTAAACAAAATATTTCTATTATCATTACCAATGATTTCGCATCAACACTTCTTTAAAATTTTTAAAATTTTATCGGAAAACGGTTTTTACTAAAAACGCCCCAAGAAAGTTTGCGTGGAAAAAAACTTTGCGTAGACGAAAAATAGAAATTCGGATTGTCTAGATATGTTGTTCAGACACTTGTTTAACATCTCTAACGGTTTGGCCTAAAACAAGTTTTTTCCACAAAGGGTCGTGGCAATGGGCTGAATTTGAAAATGTTTCCACTTGCTTTGCTAGGAACAACAACAGCTTTCGATCCCTAGTCGATCCATATGTGTAACTTTCTTTTACAAAGAGAAAGATATCGATTTCGTAAAAATTTTCGGCCTCGAGATTTTGATTGATTCTAACATTGTAATCATAGTGAAACCCAAAAAAGTGGTTTTTGGAATTCCGTCCGTCGGTTCGTTGGTCCGTACAATTCTCTCCAGCCTAAACGGCTTGATCGATTTCCTTCAAACTTCGTATCCATCTTTGTTTAGTCATAATTCTAGGCCATTATGATACCCTATCCCATAACGGTATATTAGTTTTGATACATTGTTTGTAACATAGAGAAATAATTGAGCTAGGTATACCTCAAAGTATATGGATCGAATTGATAGATGAGTCGATTTAGCATGTCTGTCGATCCGTACGTCACCAGAATTTGGGCCTTAAATTTTGAGCAAGGATGATGAAATTTGGTTTTAACTCAATCGTCTTGAGTTACCAATTCGGTGCCACAGCGTTTGTTGGCCGTTAAATAATTCGATTTCTTTCCAGTGGTTAGCCTTTGTGGATAAGTTTCTACTGCATGGTTTTTCAAATGTTTAATTGAAATTGATAGAAAAATACTCAACCGATTTAGATGTGTTTTTTTATCTTGCTTGGCACGAGTTTGGTGCCATATTTTACGTGCTTTTCTTTTTTGTCTAACCAAATCATTTATTTCCCATGGGTACTTGATATTACCATAGCTCTCAATTTTGCTTTGTTGAGGAGTATTATTTCATGTTAACCGCGACTTCGAGATCTAATGGGGACCTAAGCAATTCAACCAGTCGAATATTATATTCGATATCGTTTTTGAAGCCTTCCCAGTTAGTTTTTCCGTTTGTTAGTCTGGGTGGGTTCTCATTTTTAATGATTGACTCAATCGTTGTTGGAATGACCGGAGAATGATCAGATCAAAGATCAAAGCATTTTTCAACTTTGATTCAATTGGACGCCACACTTTTTACTACGAAAAAATCGATCAAATCAAAGTAAGATGGTTTTCCCGTAAAATAAAATTCTGTATTGTATACTATCTACTTACATCGTAAAGCATCCTACCTTTCTGTGATATGCATCTTAATGCTCTGAACGTATGTTATACATTAAAGTCCCCTGCGGTGAAAAAACGCTGTCCAAGGGAATTAAGCAAGTTTTCAAAGTCAATTTTCTTAACCTTGCATCGTGGTGGGCAGTAAATAGAAGATATCTTCTTAAAGGGTTGTCTGCTTTTGACTTTTATAGTGCAAACTTGTTTCGACTTCTAATTTAAAATAAGTCGAATTTTCTATACACTCTTTTATATATGTATAGTGATTCTCCACCGATCGATTGAAGGATTAAGCGCATTCTTATTTGACCTCTAATCTTACGTCAGATGATTTCTTGCACATTTTACACATCCTTGGCACTTGCACTGAGGAACTTATTTTGAATACCTACGCTTGGGTTCGGTTCTTACAACAATAATAAAAATTGTTTTTTTTTTATAATTTTTTTTTTTCAAACTTTATGTTTTATCGAAAGTTAGTATAAATAAAAGCAGAGCATGTTTTCTTAAATTTTCTTCACCCTCTTTTTGCTGTTTGTCTCGCTTGACAATGTTAATTGCATCCAATCTATAACTTTATATTGGCTATTTTTCAGACCGCTAACTATGTCATCTTTTAAGCACGATGCATGTTACCCTCTGGCTACAACGCGTAAAGGCCTTTCATATTTATTCTCATATGAATACCATTCCATTTTATCTGTAATTAGTTTGCGAGATAATAGACGGTAATCTGGATCTTTTACGCAGACCTTCCATGTATACTTTTTAAGTAAAGTTACTTGGTAGTCTGATAACGGTAACAATTTTATCAAGGTATGCAACTTGTTATAGTCGTCTATACCGATCACATTAATTGGCGGTGGGGTCGTTGATTTAGCTGTTTCGCTTTATTAATATTCTCTTTATCGTGGTTTACTGATAAAGGTGAGGATATAGCTTTCTTTTTTTTCACCGGTCTTTCTTTAGAAACCAGTCGGTTTCTTCATTGGTATGGTATTCTAAAATAACCGGTTAATTTACACTCGGCTATGGTTCATTTTTTAGTTTTAATGAACTTTTTACGGTCATGTTTTCATTTTTAAGGTGGAGAATTTCTCGCCAAAGCTCTTCGTAGAGCAGTTCGACTATGTTGACCATAGTTCGAAGAACGTCGTTTTCATCCTCTAGGCTTTTAATTTTCTCTGAGTCTCGTTTTTCGTGAGCCGACACTTCTGGCGTTGTCGAGCTCCTGGACACGCATATAATTTTTTGAGGTCCAGATGTAGGTGACCTTGAACCCTTCAACCCCCGAATCCAAAGAGCCGACCTCCGAAGATGGTGGATTTTCCAGTGAAACTAGATGAATTTTTTTTTGTTTTTGTACACACTTTAAACTCGGTATACAGGAGTGGATTTTAGTCGCCTTCAACGACAGGCATGCCTTACCTCGGGTATATTCTGACCCCTAACCTTAAGGGGTTATTGTATATTGTGTATTTGAACCAAATTATTAAAAACGTCAAATTGAATCGCTGTGAAAGCGAAAGTTGCGTACTACCCGGTCGTGCACCCACCACTCGTTTAAGGTATTTCTAGTTAAATTATTTCTCTATGTTACAAACTATGTATCATAACTAATAAACCGCTATGGGATAGGGTATAAAAATGCATCATCTCACTGAACAAATACAACAACAAAATACATTACGGTGACATAATTGTCATAGAGAGAGTATGCTAAGTGTTATACATTACATGTTATGATTTCGCTGTAATTATGTATAATATTACTCACGATTTGTTGGTATTCCGATTGCTGGTTCTGGGATGGCTGCGTAGCATTCACCTAGAAAGAACTCGGCTGGGGGGATCGAGTTCGGTATCCGAAATCTGAACCAAAGGTCTAGAATTAAGTATGACCTCAATTTGTCTCAGAAGGGTTTACAACTGCTCTTATTTTAAAATATCTGCATTTATCACACTTCGACTTCACTCCAGGTTCCCACAAACGGCTGAAATGTGGTGCCGAAAGCGAAATAAAATGCCAAAAAAATACCATTGCGAGTTAATGAATCTGTTACTATCGAATTATGATTTTCAGATAAAACGACCTTTTGCATTTCGGATAATAGGCGAGCAGATCCACAAAAGTTTGTTGTCGGTTGGGAAATGCGAAAGTTTCTCACGGCGCAATAAAACGACGGAGAGCAGCACGAAACGCATCTGAAAATATCACCAGACACATAATTAGCTATCTCACCAATCTCACACTTATAGTTATCAGCCCGGCGTTATCGCTACAAAATTGTGCGAGAGACGGCTTGTTTGAATGTTTTGCGAAGGTATATTACCCATCAACTAGTTTATCGTAGCTTTGTGTTTACGGAAAACATGTGGTACATTTATTTAAGAGTTGCCGAGTAGATTTCTACATATGATAGTCCAAAATTCCTAACGTAGTAACAAAACACCGGGTCTCCCCGAGCAATATTTGATAGCTTACTATCTGTCACTTTTTATAGGAAGAAATGACAGAATGCTATGAAATGTAGGGTGGGCATTTCTATTGCTTACTAGTTCAAACAATCTTAAAATTTAAAACAGAATCGACTGCTCATATATTAATATCCATTGAAAGTAATGGACTGAGCAACACAATAAATGAAATTGTTCATAGAATACTGTGACCACATTGTACGAAATTGTCTACCTCGTAATAGCTCTGCAGGAGATATACTTTACGGTGTTTAGCATGATACGGAATATTGAAATAAATTTATGGACAGAATATGTAACTGTCATCTCATCATCAATTCTTTTTTCGTACTGAGCTAAGCTCATAGTTAACTTATTTCTTCTTAATACCCTATCCCATCCCATCCTTAAAATAAATATCCCCCAACATGTCGGCTTTGTGGCCGAATAGTTAACGGGAACTTAACTATTGTAAATTGTAAACTTATCATATTTTTACTTTTCCAAATAGTTTTGCATCAAAAGTTTTCTGGAATATATGAAAAATTTACCGAGAAACATTAGTTTTGATACATAGTTTGTAACAAAGAGAAATAATTTAACTAGATATACTACCTAAAAGTTTATGGATCGACTCAAAATTGCTGGCTGGGTCGATTAAGCCATGTCTGTCTATCCGTCCGTGTGTCCGTCCGTGCGTCTGTGGGTAACCGGTTTTTGGGCCTTAAATTTTGATCTAGGATAACGAAATTTGGTACATGTGATCCTTGTACGCGCTGTTTGAACAAGTGTAAAAATTTCGAAATTCGCCTATTGCCACATTTTTTTGAAAAACGGTTTTTTTGGCCAAACAGGTTAGGAATTTGAAAAAGTGTCTGAAACACCTGTAGCCAACCTGAATATCTATATTTTGTTCATATAAAGTTGTTTGCCAAGCCCACTTTTTGAAAGCGTTTTCAGTAACAAATGTTTGTCGGTAAAATTTTAAGATATTCGAAAACACTTTTGATGCAAAACCATTGGGTTTGATATAACATATATTTCGTTCATACATCATTTAAACCCACGCTCACTTTTTGGAGAAATTTTCAGTCAAAAAAGTTTTTCGGTCAAATTTTACAATATTGGAAATAACTTTTGATGCAAAATTATTGGTTATGAGAATACCAACATTTCGTCTTTGTTTTCGTTTTCCTACAAAAACCATTTGTATTGTGATAGGGTGTTAAAAGATCCGCAAAGTGGAATGTAGCTTTCTCATATGTTTTATACCATATCCCATTGGGTTATACTATTTTTGATAAATAGTTCGTAACATAGAGGAACAATTTAGCTTTATATACCGTAAAGTATAAAGATCAACTCAGAATCGAATCAAATAATTGTAAAAAAATTTGAAATCCACCAACTGCCACGGCCCGTTTCTGCGTATGTCTCTGCGTAGATCTTCAATCCTTATATACCACGGCGCATTGACGAATGATCTTAACATTTTGTATACCATATGTCCAGACCGGCTTTAGTACTTGCTTGTATAATAGCAGGATGTTATCAAGGTTGAGCTTCAAATATTTAATATTGTTATAATTTCGGATTGTAGTGTACAAACCTACCCCGATGTGTACAAATCTAACAGAACCATTTAATGTCGATTCGAATGAATGAATGTCCACTGGAATGAATGACTGGAATAGTGGTATCTGTCGAAACCACTTCTCGAACCATCTAGTAACTGCGGGAATCTCCAAGAATATGCCATCTGAAATGGTATAAATACAGATGAAGTCAGTTAGTTTTAAATTGTGACCTGAACGTGATTTGAATAGTGTTAACTGAGTGAATTACCTAAGTGAAATTTGGAAAGTGATTACAGTGCGCAAATAAAATCGTTGGTATTGAATTTCAAATAAGTGAACTAAAGTGATTGAATTGTTAAACTAGAAACCGTTTATTAAATAATATAATTCTAGAGAAAAGCGTTTTATCATTCAAAGCCCGGCTTCATTCTACATTGCTGTCAGAAGTGGAAAGAAAACTTTTCTGGATGAGAAGTTTCTAAAAAGATACATGTAAGAAATGTATCGAGTGCAGCTGTGCAGCATAGGCCAGAAGAGAGGCCTAGCACATTTGTGATATCATAACACTGGTGAAGAGATCATCAACCAGGTGGCAAAGGACGCTTTCATGGCGAATGGCTGGAAAACGCAAACTTGCCGAAGCCGCAGCCGCAGCTTATGCTCTGACATTAGAGGCATCTGATCAAGCGTTCCAAGGAGCTCATCAACTCTCAGTACCAGCAGTCGCGGAGTGCTTAAGAACCAACTTCGCGGGGCAGAAATTGGGTTCTGGAATCGACGCCCCTAGGACAACAATCCAAGTATCCAAAACAAAGATAGACAACAGGAGTCTGATAGTAGATGCGACCATCGGCGGGAAAGAATTTGCAGCTACAATTGATACTGGAGCTACTGCTTCCATTATCCGAAAAGACATCGTCCGTGAGTCGTGGCTGCATAACACCAGCAGCTATTGCCTGAGGACCGCAACTGGAGGAAGAGCACTATTATATGGGGAACTACGGCTGACGATATACTTGGCGGTAATCGCCTTCTCCCATGCATTCCTGGTGGCTGATATTTGTGACGAATGCATTATTGGAGTTAACTTCATGAAGACTCATGAAATAATTTTGGTTATTGGCTGGCAAGTCTTGAGATATTGAGATGTGGAGATGGAATATGGTCTACAAAAAGCAGTTATTCTGAGAACAGTCGTCGGGAAGGACCAAGTATTACCACCGTCATCAGAAACTGTTATATGGGTTAAGCTGAAGGGTGGTCCTAGGAGCCACCGATTCCTACTTGATGAACAAGATGCAGACGATAATTTCCAAAACTACATCGTTGGAAAAATGTTGGTCGAACCAAAATGGAACATGGTCCCAATAAGAGTTTTAAACACCAGACCATATGAGGTGAGAATCCAAAGAGGAAAAGTGTTTGGTAAATGTGTTCCGGTTAACGCAATATCAAGCATATCCGAAATGGAGACTGTGCGACAGCGCTACCAACTAAACGGACGGACATAACGAGATCGATTCTCAACCCATGCAAGCTGAATCAGGAGCAGAAAACCTGATTAAAGAATTGGCTGATGTATTTGCTGCGGAGGATGGGAAAATTGCCGCACACACTTGGTGCAACATCAAATGGATACTGGAGATCGAGTGCTCTTTCAATTTTCCAATCAGTATTAGACAGAATGATGGTTGGTTGTTTTAGAACGAGGGTAGACTCTGATTGGCTTTAACTTGGCAATGCCCAGTTGATGTCATTCTGACTACACATCAAGTGCTGATCTTTAACTTGCAAGTGGCAACCATCGGGTACTGGTCTCATCCTACGGCAGCGCTCAATCGTACGTGTGGCTACGTGTCCTAGAGCTATCTAATAAATCGAAACTGGCCCTCCAGGTCGGGGGTTGAACTTTGGGTTAACTACCCAACCACGGAAAAAAGTATTTGTTAAGAAGAAACCAATAGCCTCGGAAATTACTAATTTTATTGTGGAGGACCATGCTAAATGAAAAAAGGACAACGACATTCGAGAGGTGTAAGTGAACAACTAGCGGAAGCCCTTAACTGCTACAAAGTAGATATTAGAATAATGAGGCCAGTAGCATAGTTAAGTAGTTGATAAGTAGGCTAGTTTTCCAGTAATTTTATCTAGCATGTAAGTTACTTTTAAGATGAATTAAAATAAAAATTAATTAAAAAACTCAGCTTGATATCCATAAGGTGACATGGCGGTCTCAAGATCAATGAACGGTCATTCTGATGTTCATTGCTGATGCTGAGGATATAAAAGAACCACTTCTGCAGACTGTTAAACGGCGATGACGACCAACATTCCGCTGTTAGGCAGAACGAACCATTCAATATTGGCAACAACAGCGAAAACTGTCAACAACCCGACTTAAATGAAGTAAGGACAGCAAGTTATAAACTTAAGCTTATTAAGCCTTCCGGAAGCGATACTCTTCCCACTGAGCTTAATTAAGCCGGCGGAGATTACTTAATAAGTAACATTCACCAACTAATGAGCCAAATCTCTCCGGAAAAGAGTATGCCTGAAGAATGCCCGTCCGATCCACAAAAAACGAGACCCTTTAAACAGCGCCAACTACAGAGGCATATGTCTTCTCAACCTCGCCTACAAGATCCTAAGCCTCATAAGATACCATTTTTAGAGACGACCTACACAGGGCCATGTCTACTTTTGGTATACCGCCCAAACTCCGTTTCTCGCTGTCCCATCACGATTGGACACGACCGCATCGACACATTCGGCACCAAAAAAGGATTTAGGCCAGGTGATGAGCTGTCATGTGACTTCTTCAATTTGATTCTTGAGAAGTTGTGCAAAACTTGTGAGCAAACACCAGAGACAACATTTCCCAAAAATTGGTACTACTAGCATACGCCGACGATATTGACATAATTGGTCAACGTGATGTCAGAGCCACATTTGCTAGTATAGAGAAGGAAGCTGCAAAAATGTGCTTGGCAGTAAATGATTTCAAGACTAAGTTTATGCTGTCAACACGAAAGGACACACGACATCGGCGAATTGCACAGAACATCACCATTGACAGATATAATTTTGAGGTAGTAAGGGACTTTGTCTATCTCGGCTCCGCTATTGACTCTGACAACAACATCTCGTCAGAAATTAAATGAAGAACCGTTGTTTCTTCGGGCTACGAAGGCAGTTCAGTAGTAAAGCCTTCATTCGAAGACTAAGGAGATCCTATATAAAACCCTGATCATCTCACCCCTGCTCTACGACGCTGAAGTATGGACCGTCTCAAAAGCGGATAAAAACATCCCTGATCATCCCAGTGGTGCTTTACGGCGCTGACGCATGGACCGTTTCTAAAGCGGATGAGTAAATCCGTTTTGAAATTTAAGGGGGAAATTCTGCGAAACATCTATGGTACTGTTTGCGTTGACGAGCTATGGAGGCGAAGATTCAACCAAGAACTATACGAGCTGTACAGCGATATGCCCCTCGTCAAAAAAACTCTGCATTGGACGTTTAAGATGGCTAGGACATGTAAATAGAACGAAAGGACACCAATACTATGGCTCACAGAGTCTTCGATTTCCAGCCAGACGTCGGACGCAGTAGAGGTAGACCTCACCTTAAGTGGCGCGCACATGTAGAAACCGACCTCAACCAACTTGGAGTGCGCAACTTTAGGCAGTTAGCTTAGCACCGGGCTTATTTGAGTGACATATTGGTTGAGGTCCGCGTTCGTTCCGGACTGTAGCGCCACTTAAGTTGGTAAATAAGTAAAAGACAGAATAACAGCTGTGGTCAGTGGGGTATTTGGCTATACAGACGACTTGGTCGTAGGAGGACAGAAGAAGAAGAGTGGAGACTTAGGATATTTGAGGTTCTCAAGAGGTTAGGTGACTATCTAAGACTTCGGTGTAGTATTTAGGACACACTATCTCAATAAATGACGTGAGACCTAATCCCAATAAAGTTGAGACAATCACAAAAGCCCTATATCCTGCAAACCTCAAAGAACTACAGTCCTACTTGGGGCTTATAAATAATTACAAAAGAACTTAAGTAACATATACAATTTGCTTAACAAAAATAGTAAATTTGGATCGGACAAAAATTGTTAGGAGGAGTCTAAGAGATCCACATGACTTATTCTAGGAAACGGCGTATTAAAATAACCTATGATCAAAATAAGCATATTCTTATTAGTAATGATGCAATTCCGGATGGAGTAGCGGCAGTTTTGCTGCATGTTAGCAATATAGTAGAAAAACCTGTGCTATTTGGAAGCAGGATGCTCTATGCAGCAGAAAAAGTTACTCTCAGTTGCACAGAGAAGCATTGGCAGTGATGTTTGCCGTTCATTTTTTTTTTCAAATACATTTATGGAAAACCTTTTGTTATTTATACAGATAGCCAAGTGTTTACGGATATTTTTAACCCGAAAAGCGGAACGCCTGAGCGCCAAAACGCTCTCCACTTTTGATTATTCTATTAGACATAGGCCAACAAAAGATTTAACGTATGTTGATGCCCTGTCACGATAACCAATAAATGGGGAGACAGATGTGGAAACCATTAATTCGGTTAACTTTTTGAAACATCTCCCTGAAGACATTGTCAAAGTCCAAACAGAAACTTCTCAAGGTGTAGTTATATCAAAAGTACATGATATTGTCAATATGGGTTGGCCCAAGCAACCTAATCGTAGCATTTACGTCAGTAAAAAACCACTTGAGTTCTGACAACGTTTGTATTTAACATGGTGCTAGAATAGTGATTCCGTCTACTTTAAGAATAGCAATCATAACGGCATAGTAATAATGAAGAAAATGTGTAGGTCATATGTTTGGTGGTAGACGCAGATATAAAAGAGTTTGTAGAAGACTGTGTAAGTTGTCAAGCAACATCTACCGTATCTACCTAAAGGAAAAGTAATTTCAAGTTGGCCAATGTATACATTTCCTTTTGAAAGAGTGCACCTGTATTTTTTTTATTTTGGGGGAAAAGCTTTATTAATTACAGTTGAGATACATAGTTGTTTTTAAATGTAATAATTATGAGACGATCATCTGCAAAAAATATGACTGATAAGTTAAGCCATAACATTATTTCAGTTTTTGGTTTTCCTAGAGAAATTGTAAACTTTAATGGACCGCCATTAACATTTTTCGACGGCAAAAACAATTGTGCAGATTGTAACGTAAAGTTATCATTCAGCCGATGTTCTACATCAAAAATTGCTCTTCAAGAAAAAGTTGATTTATTTTTGTCTAGCCATCGCAATGCCTCAAGTTCAGTGTCCGACAAAACACCCTCCTAATAAGTTTTTTCTTACAAGCCAAAAATTTTGATGCACAGTTTAGTTTGTGCACAGTTTGTGTTGTAAAAAGAAGAAAGATTAAAAAAATTGTTATTATTTTGAAAAAACACAAATTAAGCTATGAAGCAACCGACAACGATCTCCGCACAATTGCTGACTCGACAGCAACAGCACAGCAACCCAAGCATAAACATATTGGAACATACTTCCAATGGGAACATTTGCCGACACAATAATGCTGACATTACAATTCATTGGTAAAAATGCATGTGGAGTATGAAATATGTCTTAGTTCTAAGATTGTAAAACTACCGTACAGTATTAATAAGGAGCAGGCATCGTGCCTAGGAAAAATATTTTTTCATGAATTTCGGCTCATGATTCATTAACTGGCGCCCGAGCAGGGTATAAATAAAGACTATTAATTAAAGTGGACACCAAGCCGCCATATAATTGCTAGAACGTGTAAACATAGTGGACACCAAGCCACAAAGTTCTACGAGTGCGCGTTACCAACAAATTGGACACCAAGCAACATGTGTGTAACGTGGACATCAAGCCACAAGACTGTTAGTGTTTGTGTAGGGGAAAAGAGGCCCCGAGTAATCCAGAAGGATAAAAAGAAGTTCCAGAGAAAGTACAGCCGCCCCCACCAACAGCCACGGCCCAGAACCCACATCGTTTGAAGCCGTTATCCTATTGTAAGATATCTTTTGCTATTTCTTTTTATAACTTCAACCTTAGACTCAACTAAAATAAGTTTTACCTTTATTATTTAAATAATTATTTTGTAACAACCCAAGTTTACCTAACATTGACTCAATTTCAACTGCAAATTTTGATTTAAAATGGCAAACCCAAACAATATAATAAGACCAACTTGATTAGAGATGCCGGCGCTCGAGTCATACAACACCCATTTAAATTGGGAAAAGATATCTATGTGCTTGACTCTGTATTATGCAGACAAGAGGGATCTAGGAACACTCGAGTACCAGATAACGACCTTGGTACAGTGGAACAATACAATACCCGAATTCTATCAAACAGTATATCACCATCTGCCTCTCATCCTTGATAAACTCGGTTGTATGGACATGAGCCATAAATCGTTAAATAATATGACGCAATGTTATAGAGATAAGGCACTCGACACCTTCGTTAGAGGGTTGAAATGTGATCTTCCCAGATTACTCAGCATAAGGGAACCTGCAGATTTGACACAGGCTCTGCATCATTGCCTTAAACGCCAAAACGTTGACTTCAGAACTCAACACGCTATTAATTCTCAGGTAACAGCTCGGAAAACCTTCCAGCAAACACCCCCACAGGTTCCTCATAAACGATTCAATTTTCCACAACCAGTTCCTGTACCAGCCCCAAGACGAGAATTTTTTCCACAACTACTTTATAACCCTCGTCAACCACAGCAACCCCAATTTCGCAGGGAACCACAATATCATTCAATGTCTTTCCAGCAAGCCCAACCACAACGGCCCCCACCAAACCAACGTGAACTTCCTCCCAAACCTATGGAAATTGACCGATAAATACCCCATCCAGGAAATTAATGAGGTTCTAGGTAACCTAGGCGATAATAGGTGGTTTTCTGTTGTCGACCTAAAAAGCGGATTTCACCAAATCAAGCTTAAAGAATCTGGTATTGAGAAGACTGCGTTCTCCATCAACAACGGGAAATTTGAGTTCACCCGTCTTCTCTTTGGTTTAAAAATGCTCCTGCAATTTTTCAAAGAGCTCTCGATGATATCCTAAGAGAGAACATTGGAAAACGATGTTACGTCTACATTGATGACATTGTCATCTTTGGAAAAGATAAGGCCTAACATTTTAAGAACCTTGAAGCTGTTTTTGACACTCTAGAACGCGCCAATATGAAAATGCAATTCAATAAATGCGATTTTTTAGAGAGCGAAATAGAATTTTAAGCTTTTATCATTAGCACTGAAAACATTAAGACTAACCCCAAAAAGTCCAAGCCATTACAAGGTTACCAATTCCGAAAACACTTAAAGATTTACGATCCTTCCTAGGTATGTCAGGATATTATCGCCAATTTATTCAAAACTTTGCGAAAATAGCGAAACCCCTGACATCCCTTTTAAGAGGGGAAGAAGGACGAGTGTCCAGATATCTTTCTAAAAATAAAACAATAGATCTAGATGAAAATGGTATTAACTCTTTCAACCAAGTTAAGGAATCCTTAATTTCTAAGGAAGTAAATCTCACTCATGCAAACTTTAACAATGATTTCGAACTCACGACAGACGCATCCAACTACGCAATTGGTGCTGTGCTATCTCAGGATAGTTAACCCGTAACTTTTCTTTCAAGAACACTGACAAAGACAGAAGAAAGCTACGCCACTAACGAGAAGGAAATGCTCGCCATCTTTTGGGCTCTAAGCTCGCTTAGGTATTTCCTTTACGGATCAAAAAAAGTTAAAATATATACCGACCACCAGCCATTAACATATGGAAGGCAATCCTGGAGGAGTACAATTGTGAACTCAAATATAAACCTGGAAAGGAAACTGTAGTTGCCGACGCTTTGTCTCTACTCCCACAAAATACACAAATACAAAAGATGACCATGACGCAACATAGCGATGAGAGTTCTTCGCATAACTTAACACCAGCAGTTGAAGTACCTATTAAAGTTTTTCGAAATCAGTTGATTTTAAAAATCGGGGACGCAAATAGCCACCAATTCTCGATTCCATTTCCAACGTATCACAGACACGTCGTTATTCAACCCAGTTAAACGACACCCAAATAAACCTATTCTCGAACCAACTCCAATACCCAAAAAACTAGTGCTAACCGCGATATGTAAGCTTACTAAATTCGACAAAACAAAAATTATCAAGTCAAGAGCTGCAACTGACCTCAGACAACCACTTCGAGAAATATTGTTCTCTTTCTGCATTCCCGAGAATGTTGCCATAGACAACGAAAAAGCCCTAAATTCAATATTGTCAATGATGGAGGATGCATTAGGCATACGTATTTACAGAACACCACCCTATAAAAGCGAAGTAAACGGGCAGATTGAGAGGTTCCATTCCACTCTTTCTGAGATCGTGAGATGCTTCAAAGCCGATCAAGTAACCCGATCTTTCGAAGAGCTTCTAGAAAGAGCAACTAAGGAGTACAATTTTACAGTTCATTCCACAACAGGAAAAAAATCGGTCGAACTATTCTTTGGCCGATCTCCTCAAACAACCCCCCAAGAGCTGGATAAAATTAGAATTTCTCAAACTCTCAATTCGTTTCAATACAAACCGGACAAACAAGGATACAGAACGAAAATTTCAAACTGATCCATGACATTGACCTAGACCAATACTAACAACTTTTGACAAAAATTTCTCCGATGCTTGAACTTAACGCAACAAAGAACGATTCCCTTTTCCCATACCTTTCCCATGAACATGAGCAAATAAAAAACCTAATATCTAACCTCAAACCAAAAAGAGTAAAAAGATCTTTAGATTTCATAGGGTCAACATGGAACTGGATTGCTGGCAATCCCGACCATAATGATTTCATTACAATAAAACGGAAAATGAATAATCTACTTATTAATTCCAACAATCAAGTTATAATAAATAAATTGCATAATGAAAGAATCAATAACATAACCAAAATTACAAATGAAATTGAATCAATGTTAAAAACAACAAAATTATCAATAGAGATGTATTACTGAATATTCAATACAAATTTAAAATTTTAAAAGAATTAATAAACATCAATTTAGCCATACATTGGGCGAAGCTAGGAATTGTTAATTCAGTGATTTTGTCAAAAGAGGAAATAAGCTTAGCTATAAGAACATTAAATCAAGAAAACGTCCCTTTCACTACTATAGAAGAAGCACTAAATTTTGCGGAAATAAAAGTAATAACTAACTCAGTTTTTATACTTTATATTGTTAATATTTCCATTACCGATCCTTCTATTTATGAAGGAATTCTAATAAAACCTGTAAAAAGAAATGCAATAGCCATAGATATCGAATATAAAGAAGTTGTAACAAATAAAAATGAAATGTATGGATTGACTAATGATTGTAAAATAGTAAATAATATGTCAATTTGTAACAAAAACAACTTCATAAACATTGTAAACTCTACAATCTACATGCATCCCGAATTTATTAAATAGTAAAATAGCAATGTGCAATTTAATTAATATGTTGACTTTTAATTAAATTGCACATTGCTATTTTATTCTTTTATTATTTTATCCCGGCAATCGAAGAGATAACAAACGGTATGAACTTATAAAACGACTTCAATTGAACTCTACAAGTTGAATCTACACCTCGAAACCTCACTGGCACATTCCTCATTAAATATGAAAAAAAAACAACTTAACAATAAATAATCGAGTATTTACAGCATACGAAGCATCTTCAAAGACCGTACTCCCAAGCATACTACAGCCAACTCCCATAGAAAACAAATTTCATCGACTTCTGTGTCTCGAAATGATGAACGAACTACACATCAATAATACCAAACGCATCGAGGTACTAAAGGACGAAAGCGAAACCTACGCACTAATCAACTAAGGGACAATCATCATCATGTCCGAAAAATGACCAGGCAGGAAAGCACTAAGGTTGTTATTTAACAAGCAGAGATGAGAAACATTGACACTCCCCCGCACACTCAGAAATCAGATGACCCTATCATCCCTCGAACAAAGTTCTATGACCTTCCGTAATTTTAAGCGATTGACGACCATCGCATTTAAAGAGGGAAGAATTAACACAAATTAAACTGTAAAGCAACCGACAACGATCTCCGCACAATTGCTGACTCGACAGCCACAGCACAGCAACTTATCAACCCAAGCATAAACATATTAGAGCATAATTCCAATGGGAACATTTGCCGATACAATAATGCTGACATTACAATTCATTGGTATAAATGCATGTGGAGTATGAAATATTTCTTAGTTCTAAGATTGTAACACTACCGTACAGTATTAATAAAGAACAGGCATCGTGCCTAGAAAAAATATTTATACCCTATCCCATAGGGGTATATTAATTTTGATACATAGTTTGTAACATAGAGAAATAAATGAGTTATATACATATACTCAAAGTATATGGATCGACTCAGAATCGATAGCTGAGTCGATTTAGCCATGTCTGTCCGCCCGTCCGGTTTTTGAGCTAGGATGATGCCACGCCCTCTTTTTAGAAAAACATAGTTTTACGCCAAACCGTTAGAGTTTTTGGAAAAATGTCTGAACAACATATTTAGACAATCTTTGTATCTATATTTCGTCTCTACAACCACGCCTACTTTTTGGGGGCGTTTTTCGTAAAAAACTGTTTTCGGTAAAAACATTTCGTAAAAAAATTGGATGCAAAATAATTAATTTTGGTAATGTAAACATTTCTTCCAAATATCATTTTTACCCACGCCCACTTTTTGGAGGCATTTTCATACAAAAACCCATTGTATACCCTACGCCATACCATATGCAGGAGAAAAACGTTGTTATATTTTGTTTCTATATTTTGTTTATACAAAGTTTTTTGCCCCTCCCACTTTTTAGGGGCGTTTTCAGTAAAAAAAAAAATATTTCGAAACAAATTTTGATGCAAAATATTTTTTTTTTTTTTAATATAAACCCACGCCCACATTTTGGAGACTTTTTCATACAAAAACCATTTTACATTCTGTTCATAGCACAACCAGGCGAAAATCGATGTTTTTTGTCGAACCATAAATGATTTTGAGCCGATTTCTCATATTATTTTTTCTTGAATTTCGGCTCATGATTCTTTAACTTATATAAATCATGTTAAGCTATAGAAAATTGGCTACCCTGTAAAGTACAAAAAAGTTTTAGGTACAAATTGGTATGTGGTGCATCTAACACTTCAAAACAACATCATTTGATCGCCTGTTCTCAAAGTAAAACATAGTTGTGTTCCAAATGTAAAACAATGAACAACACATTTGACATTTCCATTTATTTTTATTGACAACTGAAGGCAACCACCTGGTAGCAAATTTTCGTATCGACTAAGTGCTATATATTTTTAAAGCTAACGCATATTTGAATGGGAAATCATGAAGTGAATAAATTGAGTGAATAAATAATTGAGTTGTTTAAAGCTGAATGCAATTGACAATTGTTCAAACAATATAGAAATACAAAGTCTTAAGTCTTCGAAAATTGTTAAAGTGATTTCCAAAGATTTTGCTCCTAATTTGAAAATTAAATTACTATTTTTATACATATGTATTTACTGCAGAACGATTAATTAAGCAATCGTTCTTTGGTTAAATTTTGAGCTAGGATAATGAAATTTGGCACATGTTATCATAGTACGTGCTGTTCGAACAAATGTATGAATTTTTGAAATCCGCTTATTTCCACGCCCTCTTTTTAGTAAGACCTAATTTTAGGACAAACCGTTTAAAATTTTGAAAAAGTGTCTGAAAAAGACATCCAGACAATCCTTATGTTTATATTATGTCAATAAAAGGTTTATTTGCCACGCCCACTCTGTGGAGGGTTTTTAGTAAAAAACGATTTTCGGTAAAATTTAAAAAAATTGAAAAAAAATGTAATGCAAAATAATTGGTTTTGGTAATGTAAACATTTCTTCAATATATCATTTTTACCCACGCCCACTTTTTGGAGTCGTTTTGATACAAAAACCATTTGTATACTGTAGGAGAAAAACGTTGCTTTTGGTCGAACCATACAAGTTTTTGATAAACCGTGTGAACAATATGTTGCTACAATTTCAATTTTAATATTTCTTTGCCATAAAACCCACATTTAAGGGAGGGGATGGGATAGGGTGTAAAACGATCCACACAGTGGATTGTAGCCTTCTCATATGTTTTTTTTTTGTTTTACGTGTCAAACAATTTGTTTTAACACATACGTCGAATAATCAGATCTTAAATTTACAAATTCAAATTATTTTTATTGCAATTGGTTACTTTTTACATACAAAATTGTTAATTTATTTACATGAAAATTATCGCACTTTTTATGGAAATTCTTCACAAATGGCAGTAGCTCTCAAATTGTATAGCACTACGTAAATTCTTTTTTTTGTCACTAGGCGTCGCATTTGAGCTTTTTCAATCGTCAATTCGATTTAAATGAAAAAGTGAAAATGAAGGTGTTTGGTCTTTTCTCAAGCTCTCTTCTTCCTTGGATCCTCGATAAGTCAATGTTCCACGAACCGACATTATTTTTAAAAACGCATTGTAAGTAGTTTAAGTTTAATGTTTCAATAAATTGGATTTTTACTTAAAGATGTGTGTTGAATTAATCCGAATCCATAATTGGTGACCCCGACTTGAATTGAACACAACCTTTTGAAAATTGACTCCTAAAACAGAGTATGTGTAAAATTCTGTTTCAGGAGCCAGTTAAAAAAATTAAAAAAAATTGTAAATTTTATCGATTTAATATTTTTGTTCTTATTTATAACGTAAACAACTCATTTGGTAATAGTACTGTTAATTATAAATCTGTTAGTAGATGTCAAAAGGACGTACAAAAAATTGAAAATGTTGAATTACGTTGAAGCACAGAGAAAAATACCCTATCCCATATGATGGTATTAGTTTTGATACGTAGTTTGTATCATAGAGAAATAATTTAACTAGATATAGCTCAGAGTATATGGATCGACTCAGAATCGATAGCTGAGTCGTCGAATTAGCCAGGTCTGTCTGTCAGTACGACACCAGTTTTTGGGCCTTAAATTTTGAGCTAGAATGATGCAATTTGGTACACGTGTTTGTTGTTGCTCTCAGCAGAACAGGTGTAAACATTTTTAAAATCCGCTCACTTCCATGCACTCTTTTCAGAAAAACGTAGTTTAAGGCCAAACCATGGCTCGTCAAGCTTACCGCTAGTAATGTCACCGACTGCTACCAAGCCCAAGAGATCTGATCCTATTAGTGCATCGATCGGGCCCGGTGTGCCAAAGTTAAGATCTGCAAGCTGCAGACCCGTTAAATATTTCTATCGACCGACGTCAACGTGCAAAGCTGGAGTTATCGATGTGATTGATGGAATTATCTACGCATCAATGTCCAAAGAAAAGTTGGAAATAGTTGACTTAAGTTTAGGCGAAGCGCTGCCTGTGTTGCATGTATGAGCTAGAGCACCAATAGCTTTTACTGTTACATCACACTTGCTCCTGCCAATACATAACTGATTAGTTAAGCGATCTGATATAAAACATACCTGCGATCGAAGATCCCAGAGGATACGAGATAAGCGCTGTTGTAAGCGACCCGAAATTGCGTAGACAGGCGCTGTTGCAAGCAATATTATCTGATCGGCTCGTGTAATTAATGTTGTATTGGGATCCGCTAGTCACAATGATGGATGTGTTATCGATTGAGCAGATTGCAGATTGCAAATTTGTTTTTGCTTTTTGAACTCGAAGGTTGAGCACCCTTTTACAGGACAAAACATGCTGTGATGCTTCCGACCGCAATGCCGATATCCACCATATGAGCACTGTTTTGACGTGTGTCCGTTCTTGAAACAGTTGAAGCAAAGACCAACATTTTTCAATTCTTCTTCTCGAAGCCATGTTCCATCAAAGTTTGAAATCCTGTGAAATTGTTAAATCCTGTGGTCCCATACAATAGCAGCATTTCGTAACACCCGTGGCTGTCACACAAGATTCGATGGCATTACGATTTTGATGTTGTTGTCGTGATGATGGAGGTTCCGTACGATTAGAGCACGAAACGTAAGTTAAGGCTGGAATTTTGTTAGAGTAACAAATCCTCGGCCACACCCGTCGCGTAGTAGCAGGTAGCTTTGAGACCACCTTAAAGGCATCCCATTTGTCGACAGGAAGTTTCAATACTCGCAAGGCATGGAGCGATACATAACAACGCCAATGCAGTCTCATTTATGCATCTCGATACATGTATTTTAGACAGTAGCTTTTCGTTGTCGAATCAATTTTTTAGAGCTGCTAACTCATCGGCATATATTACAGAGTATAGTCCACCAACTATGCGCTGCGCTGACTGCTTGCTGAAGCTTGCTAAGTTTGTACTCTTCGGGAAGCTCAGCCTCATGTGCCAGCGTCTCGATTGCTTCTAGAATAGGTCAAAACTATCAAAATCCGGCATCGAAACGGGATCTAATTTAATCGCATAGTTATATGCAGCGTGTGGAAACATGGAAGGAACTATGCCTAAAGAATGGAACCTCAGCATCTTTTGCGATTGTTTCGAAGCTTCTGGCAATACTGATGGGATCGAAGAAGCCTTGCACTCCACCAGCTTCCGATTAAGCATGACACATGTTTCGTTGAAAACAGTTTCCACCTGCTCCCATAGTTGACCATGTCCAGGCTGCTCTTCTGCCACCACAAGAATCCCATCTTTGTGCACAAAGCAGTTGTAATCCACTATTACAGATTTGAGTCGCTGCTCCAATTGATGAATATCACATGATGTAAAGTTTTCCACACGTACACGTTTGCTTATTCTGTTCAGCGTTTTTACCGCCGACGTCTTCAAATACAATTATGTCATTGTCTGCAACAAAAATATTAATAAGAAATGAATTTGTATGTACCTCCGAATGTTGCAAACATTGGCTTACATATACACTAAATTAGCACCGTAGAAATGTGTGCATAAGGGCTTTTATGCGCGAGGATTCCTCAAATACAGGCAGTTTAAATTTTGCAACGTGCACACAGGTGGCACCAAAAATATGTTGGAACCTTGTGTCCAACGTGTTATTTTAATAAAAACAATATTTATTTAAAAAAATTACTAGTTTAATTTAATACGTCTGTGCCGGGTCGTGTTACAAACAGAAGAGAGATAATACAAGTAATCTGCCAAAGTAACTGCTCAATTCAGGTGTGACATTCAAAATGGAACGACAATAGCGAAATTTTACATTTTTTGGTACTTAAAAGAAAAGGCAAAATGAAAAAAATGGAAATCATAAAGTAAATGGTAAAAGTTTACTCTCGAACAGATAATCTTCTGCTACAATTATTAAAATATGATTTCTGGAATTTGACTGCAAGGGCTGGCATGGATGTAGTCTAATCTGGAGGTCCAATTTTCGATGACTCTTTCATGAAAAGGCCTCCAAGAAGTGGGCGTTGGTTAAAATGGCGTATAAACAAAATGTTGATATTATTAAAGATTTGCATCAAATGTTTTTTTTCGAAATGTTTAAAATTTTACCAAAAACTTTTTTCACTGAAAACGCCTCCAAAAAGTAGGCGTTGCAAAAAACGTTGTCTTGAAGAAATATAGACATTTGGTTTGTCTAGATCTTGAGAGGATTGTGCAAAACTCACGAGCCAACACCAGGGGCATAATTTTCCAAAAATCTGTACAACTACTACCATACGCCGACGATATTGAATCATTGGTAGGACCCAACGTGATGTCAAAGCCACGTTTGCTAGTATAGAGAAGAAGAATGGGTTTATCAGTAAATGAGAGCAACGTTTTTATACCCTATCCCATAGCGGTATATTATTTTTGATACATAGTTTGTAACATAGCGAAATAATTTAGCTAGGTATACCTCAAAGTATATGGATCGACTCAGAATCGCTAGCTGATTCGATTAAGCCATGTATGTTTGGCCGTCCGTCCGTCTGTAGGTAACCGGTTTTTGGGCCTTAAACTTCAAGCAAGGATAATGAAATTTGTTACATGTGATCCTTGTACGTGCGTTTCGAACAAGTCTAACCATTTTTGAAATCCGCCCACTGCCACGCTCCCTTTCTAGATTTAAATAATATAATTTAGTCCAAACCGTTAAAAAGTTAAAAAAGTGTCTAAAAAAAGATATCTAGACAATGTCTGTATTTCGTCCTTACAAAGTTTTTTGTTGTGGCCACTTTTTGGGGTTGTTTTCATTAAAAACATTTTTCGGTAAAATTTTCAAAATTTTGAAAAAAATGGATGCAAAATAATTGGTTTTGGTAATACAAACATTTCTCCATGTATCATTTTTAGCAAATCCCAATTTTTGGAGGTGCTTTCATACAAAAACCATTTGTATTCCCTACGCCATACCGCAGGAGAAAAACGTTGTTTTTGGTCTAACCAAAAATCTTCCACATCGCATCCTTTATGGATGCATCTATCTGAGTTCGATGCTTTATTTCTAATGTAACTTGCAATAGATAACTGAGCGCGGGGTCCCCTGTGAAAGTGCGAACACCTAAATTTTTTCATTCCAGCTCTTGCTTAGGTCTCACAAGCATTGATTTCATTCATTCAAAACATCCTTTTTTGGCATCAAGTCATTCTTTCTGTGCATTTATATGTTTAATATATATTGTTATAATTACATATCCACATAATATTGATTTATATATTTCATATTTACAGAATTTTACTCAAAACTGAAATATCTTTGGCAGAAACCAACATAAAATATGTCAACCCAGTGGAAACAAAACAAATGGAAAATTATTTTTTCAATATGTATATTATTCATTTTCGGATTACTAATGATTTTGAATTTTTCAATTGCAAAATGTAGTCATTTGACGCAGTTTTCGGACGAAACAAAAGATTATGATTACAAATTAGTAAATAAATCATTAAATATTTCCGAGGTAGACATCGCAGGTTTGTCATTTTAATTTTAAACGGAAAGCCAAAATAATATAAAAAATAACATTTCGTCTTTAGATGATAACGAAAAAAAAACAGTCTATACAGTTGGTACCGCCAAAATGGAACTAAGCGATTTTACTAAGCCCATCAAGGTTCACAATGTTTCATTAAATTCGGATGATTTACTTTATGAATCAAAAAGGAATGATAACAAAAAAGGTAAATTATATATACACAAATTACATGTAGACCCACTTTTTATAACTGTAAAACAAATGTCTTATCGTCACACACGCTTAGATTTTTTTTCAGCATATAGTGTAACTGGCAATTTTCGAAGCAAATATGATCAAATATGGGATCCACATCCAGAATATATATTAACGGTTTTTGGACACCAAATACACTTAATATTACACCAGGACAACTCTTTTATTGCACCTACTACTTTTCGCGTAAGAACAAAATCTTAATGCTAAAACATGTTTTATATTTTTTATGATTCATACCAAAAATAGATGTTTTAAGAAAATGCTTCCACAAAGATGGTGTGGTCCAAATATGTATGTTAATGTATATGTATTTAAAATCCAGACGCTGGGTTAGTATAATTATCTCATATATATTTTTAAATGTTTCATGGTTTAACAAAAAAGGAGTGTTTTTTTTTAAAGTGGCCGTGACAGTGTGCTGTTTTTTTGACTCTTTAACAATTAGCACATATTATATATAGGTAGTATGAATTAATGATTTTAAATTAAGTTTAAAGCAATTACGCTTTTATGTTGATGAAATATAGAAAATGTCATTGTTCAAACATATTGTTCAGGCAGTTTATCAAAATCGTTTAATCGACCAAAAACAACGTTTTTCGCCTGGCTATGCAATGAGGTAGAGTATACAAATGCTTTTTGAATGAAAATGCCTGCAAAAGGTGGGCTTGGGTTAAAATAATATATGGAAGAAATGTTTATATTAACAATCATAATGATTTTGCATCCATTTTTTTCGAAACGTTTCTAATTTTAACGAACATACTGAAAACGCCCCTAAAAAGTGCGAGTGGTAAGAAACTGTGCATAGATTATATATAAACATTGAAATTGTCTAGAAATCTTGTAAACACACTTTTTCAAAATGTCTAACGGTTTGGCCTGAAACAAGGTTTTTCTCAAAAGGGGGGATGGCAGTGGGCTGATTTCAAAAATGTTCACACATGTTCTGCTGGTAGCAATAAGAAACACGAGTACCAAATTTCATGATTCTAGCTCATAAGCACGGACAGAATTGGCTGATTGGACTAAGCTTACGAGTGCCTTACATTTTGAGCTAGGCTAATGAAATTTGGAACATGTGACTCTTGTACGTGCATGGTTCTAGCTCATAAGCACGGAAAGAATTGGCTGATTGGACTAAGCTTACGAGTGCCTTACGTTTTGAGCTAGGCTAATGAAATTTGGAACATGTGACTCTTGTACGTGCTGTTCTTTTTGGCCAAACCGTAGGGAATTTTGAAAATGTGAATTAACAACATGTGTACTAGTTCCCAATATTTATATTTCGTCCAAATAAAGCTTTTTCGCCTACATTTTGATGGCGTTTTCACAAAAAAAACATTTTTCGGCAAAATTTTAAAATATTTGAAAAAACTTTTGAAGATAAATCATTGGTTTTGAAAAAATAAATATTTTATCTATACATCGCTTAAGCCCATGCCCACATTTTGGAGGCGTTTTCCTACAAAAAACATTTCTGTACCCTACGCCATTTCATATGCAGGAGCAAAACGTTTTTTTTGTCGAACCATAGAACCATATCCCAATGGGGTATATTAATTTTCTACATAGTTTGTAACATAGGGAAATAATTTAGCTAGTTATAACAAAAAAATATATGGATCGATTCAGAATCGATAGCTGAGTCGATTTAGCCATGTCTGTCTGTCCGTACGATCAGTTTGTGGGCCTTACATTTTGAGCTTGAATGATGAAATTTAGCACATGTATTCGTTTAAGCTCCCGGAAGAAATTTTAAATCCGCCTTCTACCGCCTCCTCTTTAGAAAACCCTAATCTTAAACTTAAACCGTAGGAGATTATAAAAAGTGTATGAAGAACATATCTAAACATCCATAATGCTTATATTTCGTCTAAACAAGGGTTTTTGCACGCTCACTTTTTGAGGGCGTGTTAAGTAAATAACATTTTTCGGTAAAATTTTAAATAATTCGAAAAAAATTGATCCAAAGTCATTGGTTATGATAATATAAACATCTCGTCTGCATTTTATTTTAATCCTCACCCACATTTTGGAGACGTTTTTATTCAAAAATATTGCCACATATTAGAACCAGGCTAAAAACGCTGTTTTATGTCGAACCATAAAAGATTTTGATAAACTGTTTCAACAATTTTTTACAAGAAAGAAACATTTTGAGCTAGAATGATGAAATTTGGTACACGCCCACTGCCAAGCCCCCTTTTCAGGAAAACAAAGTTATATGCCAAACCGTTAGAGATACTAAAAAACTGTCTGAAAAACATTTCTATACAAGCATAATGTCTATATTTTGTTTGCACACAGTTTTTTTCCACGCCCACTTTTTGGGTGCGTTTTTATATTTAAACCATTTCTATACACTAGCTAATAGCATAACCAGGCGAAAAACGGTGTTTATTGTCGAACCATAAATGCTTTTAATAAAGAGTCTGAACAATATGTTATGACAATGACAGTTTCTACATTTGACCATTTTGGGGATATTTGTCTTAAGGATGGAATGGGATAGGGTACAAAACTATCCACACAGTGGATTGTAGCCTTTTCATATGTTGTTGATCACTTTTCTCAAAAAAGTCTGTAACGATTTTGAATAAACTTCATACATATTATAAGCATATACTATTAAGCATATGCATAGGTACCCAGTTTCTTCGAGGAAATATATAAAACCGATTTTTGCATATAGGCCCCTTAAAGAAAAATGACACTTTCTTTCAAATTATTTGGCCAAATTAAATGAAAAAGACAACAACTAATGATTTTGCATCACCATTTTTTTGGAAATGTTTAAGTTAAGAAATGAAAAAGTTTTTTACTAAAAATGCCCGCAAAAAGTGGGTGTGGCAAAAAAGTTTGTATAAACAAAATATAAACATTATGATTGTCTAGATATGTCGTTGAAACTTTTTTTCAGTATCTGTAACGGTTTGGCCTAAAACTATGTTTTTCTGAAAAGGGGCATGGCGGATTTCAAAAATGTTTACCTTGTTCTGCTGGTAGCAACAAAAAGCACATGTACCAAATTTCATCATTCTAGCTCAAAATTTAAGGCCCAAAAACTGGTGACGTACGTCTGGACAAAAATCAAAATCTTTCATGGTTCGACATATAACAATGATTTTCGCCTGGTTATGCTATGCGGTACTTTATAGAAATGTTTTTTGTATGAAAACGCCTTCAAAATGAAAGTTAAATTGATATATGGAAGAAATATTTATATTACCAGAAATGTTTAAAATTTTACCGAAAAGCGTTTTTTACTCAAAACGCCCCCAAAAAGTGGGCGTTGCAAAAAACTCAAAACCTCAAACAACATTTTTCTAAAAAAAAGGGCGTAGCTGGGCGGATTTAAAAAATGTTAACACTAGTTCTGGTTCGTCGGATAGAGAGTCTGTATACAACATTTCAAAACTAGGTTAAAATTTAATGCCCGAAATTCGGTGACACACAGACGGCCGGACAGATGGACGGACAGACAGACATGGCTAAATCGACTCAGCTAGCGATTCTGAGTCGATCCATATACTTTGAGGTATGTCTATCGAAATTTGTTCACTATGTTACAAACTTAATGTCAAAACTAATGTACCCCTATGGGATAGGGTAAAAAAAAACATGAAATCAACTCGCAGTGAAAGAGAAAGTTGAAACGGGAGGATTATTTTCTGAAACTGACACACAGAGTTCATAACATTTTTTCAATAGTTTAAGAACCACGCAATTCAGGCATTCAGTGCTTTTGCAGTGACTAATGATTTGTAAGCTTATCTATAAATTGTAAGCTTATCACATTCTTTGACACTATAATTGTCTTTGTTGTATTTATGCGATCTTAGAAAAATGTGATCTATTTAACTCTTGGTAGAATCGGTCACACAACTACCCGTTAATGAAAAAGGTTAATAGGAAATAAATAATTCTCCGTATCTTTATATAAATCATTAAGTAAGTCAATATTCATACCTCCTAAAAAAATTTTATTTCATCAATGAAATTGTTGAGCTAGAATAATGAAATCTGGTACATGTGAACCTTATACGTGCTGTTCGAACCAGCATACAAATACTCAAAATCCGCCTACTGACACGCCCGCATTTTAGCAAAACGTGATTTTTGACCAAACGGTAAACTAAATGTCAATCCCAATATCAATATTTCGTTCATAAAAAAAACATTGGTTAAAAAAATTGAAATCCCAATATCTATATTTCATCCATACATCATTTTAACCCACGCCCATTTTTTGTATACTCTACCGCATGGTTTATGCAGGTAAATATGTTCACTTAATGATTGATTCGCTCTTGGTTAGAATGGCCGGAGAATGATCAGAAAGAAAATCAAAGCATTCCTTAACTTTGATTCGATTAGATAGAAGACATCATTGGGCCAGTAAGCTGGTTTTCCCGTAGAATGGAATTCGCTATTTACTTCCTACCTACATTATATTCTTCGAGCTTCGAATGATAAAACACTTTTCTTTTTTACCTTTAACAAAAATTTATTTTAACACACTCTCATTTCTAGAATTATATTATTTACAAAACGGTTTCTCGTTTAACAATTCAATTACACTTATTTCGCTCACTATTAACACTTTCCAAATTTCACTATAGGTAATTCACTCAGTTAATACTATTCAAATCACGTTCAGGTCACAATTAAAAACTAACTCTCTGGTTGTCGCTTCATCTCCATTTATACAATTCCACATACAGATGGCATATTCGCATAGATTCCTGCATTTACTAGATGTTTCAAGAAGTGGTTTTGACAGATACCTCTATTCCAGTCATTCATTCCAGTGGGCATTCATTTATTCCAATCGACACTAAATGAATCTGTTCGATTTTTACACATCAGGGTAGTTTCGTACACTACAATCCGAAATTATAAAATTGCCATCCTCTTAAAATTGCTCGTCCCGAACTAGTGTATCCTCAGTTTCAACTTTATGACGATGTAACCGATCCAGATGCACTACCTTTAATTTTCCTCAAAGTCCTTTCTGTATGCGGTACACGGCGTCTTCCTTCCACATCGGCAGTAGCTTCGATAATATTCCTTGTTTACTTTGGGGATGATACAGCCACACCATATCTCCTTGCCGAAATAATGTTCCTGTTGCTCTGATATCGTACCTGTAGCTTACCATTCTTATCCATGTTCTGTTAATTTCGTGGATATCTCAGAGTATTTCGCTGGATTTTTAAATTAAAGCAACCACTTTAGAGCAGCATGGTCTGTACGAAGAGGGAACTTCTTGCTATAGAGGTATTTACGGAAACGCTTCGTCGCCAGAATTAACGCTAAGAGTTCCCTCCTTGTCACACAATAGTTTCTTTCAGGTCTGGACAGAACCTTCCTGACAGAATCTTTCTGAAGTAGGCCACCACTCTTTTCTGTCCCTCGTGTACTTGCTATAAAACAGCTCCAACTCCAAAATCACTTGCGTCGGCATCGACAATGAAGGTCTTTTCAACGTCGGGATATGCTAGTATCGGCGCTTGACATAGCTTTTGTTTAAGTCCTTGAAAAGCATTATTACACTCACTTGACAATTTAAATTGCTTTACTTTCTCCATTAGTTGATGTTAGCATGTTTGTCCTCGGGGACCGGCCACTTTTTCACAGCTTCAATCTTCTTGGGATCGGTCCTCACTCACTCTACTAGTCGAGATTAATCTTTGGATTAACCTTCAAATGGGCACTCCACAGTCTTAGGAATACCTACCGCAAGTTCTTTTGGTGTTTCTGGAATGATTTTCCCACGGCAATTACATCATCTTCTTAACCAGTTACACTGGTGTTACTTACGGACTATTGGAGTTTTCAATTAATCCATCCCTTTCCATCATTGCAACCATTTCTGCAACTTCAGCCTGCTTGGCAGCCGCCTTGCAGGCTGACGAATTGGTCTAGCATATCCAGTATCGATCCTCTGCATCAAATTCTTCAATTATGTTTTTCGCACAAATTCGCTGATCCTGATTCAGCTTGCATGAGTTGAGAATCGGTTTCGTTATGTCCGTCCGTTTAGTTGGTAGCACTGGTGTAGCAGTCTACACCTCGGTTATGCTTGATATTACGTTAACCGCAACACATTTACCAATCACTTTTCCTTTTTGGATTCTTACCACATGTGGTCTGGTGTTTAAAACTCTTACTGGAACCATGTTGTTGTTTGGTTCCAACAGTATTATTCCAACGATGTAGTTTTGGAAATTATCGTCTGCATCTGGTTCAACAAGTAGGAATAGGTGGCTCCCAGGATTACCCTCCAGCTAAACCCATGTAACAGTTTCCGATGACGGTGGTAACACTTGGTCCTTCCCGACTACTGTTATCAGAATAACTGCTTTTGGTAGACCGTATTCCATTGGGATCTTCACATTTCGATATCTCAAGACCTGCATGCCAATATCCAAAATTATTTCATTAGTCTTCATGAAGTCAACTCCAATAATGCATTCGTCATAAATATCAGCCACCAGGAATGCATAGGAGAAAGCGAGACCCGCCGAGTATATCGTCAGCCGTACTTCCCCCTATACTCGAGCTCTTTCTCCAGTTGCGGTCCCCAGGCAATAGCTGCTAGTGTTATGCAGCCATGACTCACGGACGTTGTCTTTTCGGATAATGGAAGAAGAGCTCCAGTATCAA
The DNA here is from genome assembly GCA_949824845.1 of Rhingia rostrata. Lineage (NCBI taxonomy): Eukaryota > Metazoa > Arthropoda > Insecta > Diptera > Syrphidae > Rhingia > Rhingia rostrata. Next base: position 103,125,571 of record OX463756.1, read on the forward strand.
TTGTAGCTGCAAGTTCTTTTCCGCCGATAGTCGCATCTACTTTCAGACTCCTGTTGTATCTCTTAGTTTGGGTTACTTGCATTGTGGTCCTGGGGGCGTCGATTCTAGAACCCAACTTCTGCCCATTAAAGTCAGTTCTCAAGCATTTCCCGACTACTGGTACAGAGAGTTAATACCAACAGGTCGATTGTTGTCACTGCCAGATGCTTCCCTCTGATGTCCCTGACTGTTGCAATATGGACATTTGCTGCGCTTTGATGGGTTCCTGCACTGACGCATTAGATGCCAAGTTTGGTGGCAGTTCCAGCAACGCATTTGAGCTCGGGAATTGTTATTCGGTGAAACCTCCATTCTTTTTACAAGAGCATTTAATGGTGGCCAATTCTCTGTCTCGATGAGCTGCGGCTGCAGCAAGTGTGCGTTTTCCAGCCATTCTTACTGCTAGTTGAAGTTTTGAGTCAGCTATAGCACGAGTCAAAACGTCCTTTGCCATCTGGTTGATTATCTCTTCACCAGTGTTAGCATATGACAAATGTGAAAGGCTTTCAATATCTGTGTGCAGTTGTTGAAGAGTTAGGACTCTCTTCTGGACTATGCTGCACAGCTGCACTCGATACACTTCTAACCACATCTCGATTGCTTTCATGATAGCATTGTAGTTGCGTTGATTTTCAACGAAGATGGTTTGTAAAATCTCCGCAGCTGGACCACGCAAAGCCAGTGTAAGTGCGATGGCTTTTTCTTCGTCCTCCCAGAGGTTGGTCATGGCAGCAGCATCGAACTGTTTCTTATAAATTGTCCATTGCGTCTCACCGTCGAAGGTTAGAAGCTTCATTGGACAATGTCCGAAAATTCCCCGAATCTTTTGTTTCTTAACAACTATAAGCTCTTCAGCTAGATCTTCAACTTTCTGCTCAAATGCTTCGACTACTATATCAACCTTATTTTCCAAACTATCCTCTACTTTTTCGACTTTATGTTCGATTGTTGCCACATAATTTTCTACCTTCCTTGCTCTGACCTTCGGACTGTTGGCGCTGTTCTGCCCGTAGCCCTTCGAGTTTTTGGCGTTGCTCATCGCATTGTTGTTCCAGAATACTATTTTGTTCTTTTAGATATTTTTTTTTGTTCTGCTAGAGAATTCTTTTGTTCTCCGAATTCAGATTCCAGAAACTTCATCATTGATGACATGTCGAAGCCTGCAATTACTTGTTGCTCTTCGACATCAAAAACAATCGAATTAAGATCTTCACCACTTTGCTTTATTGCGTCATTGTGAGATCTGTGCCGATATCGACTTGCTCTCTCCAAAGCTCGCTATAGAATGACTTTTTATTCTTTTACTCAATGATAACTGACAGCTAAACACACTAACGCAGTGTTGCCAGATACTTCATTACTGCTTTCTTTTAAGAATAAAATAAGATTTCAAAAGAATAATTTTAATTAAATCTAATCTAATCGCTGTAACGCAACGGCTTCACGGAGCATTGTTTTGGACGCAGCTCCTTATCCTCAGCTGTGGAGCGCTTAGCTGCTTCTCTGTCATCCAGTTTGCCGGGTGTTAATAATGCGAGATATTGTGACGATTAAGCTTGTTTGTTTCCATATTTTTAACGACCAACTCGGCTTCTGTTTGCTCGATGACCTTGTGTGCAATCGGATTGAATGTGGGTGACAGCTCTGTGGCCATTTTCTTCCACGTAGCTTTACTTCGCAAACGCTTTTTCATTTTTGTCATGCCCGGTTTTTCGTGTGCCAGTTCCAACGTGCGTGAACGTAATTTCTCCGGCATTACTATGCGATTCCCTATCAAATATCTTTCTGTTTGGGGCCCGCAAAACAGAGTTCCGTTTCAAATAGTTTCAATGGAATGGCTTTTCATTCAATTAAGACATCCTTCGCAGTCGGCAAGAATTTGTTCCATGATTTTTTGATACAGTTCAAGGGCACTGCAATACCAAACATTAAACGCTTGTTTCGGCACAATGTACCGTGTAATAAAAGTTGTGATTCGTCGAGATTCTTTTGTAACTTTTGTTTACATCAGCCTTAATCCAAAATTTGGATTTATTCTTTGGATTCATTTTTAACAAAGCGCTTATAAGTGTATAAACTATGTAACTCTTTTAAATTAAAAATTCAAAATGGGTAGTTTGACTTGAGATCACTTAATAAATTCTATGCTACTACTTTAGATTGGCAAGGCCATGTAATCGTTTCTTATGCGTAATGAAATGTTTTAGACTTTACTTCTATGTTTATCGGAATATCAACGACAAATCATTTGATTTTGCTCAATTCTTATCAGCTTGATTTAAGTTCTCCCCAATTTTCATTACTTCCAAAGGAACACCCGTTTCATAGCCAATCAAGATCTTTATATGATTTTCCAAAACAAAAAATTCGGCTGTTTGCTCTTTGTATGTGGTTTCGATTTTGGCTGCGAATGAACCAATCATCGTCAAACGTATGCTTTAAAATCGTGACTGGAGCCTTTGGACTAATTCAACACCACAACTTTGTTCGCTTTTAGAAATTCCCAAGATTTTGCTGTCGACAATGTTATAGATACTTTAAACCAGAGTCGATGACTACATCAACTGAAACGCCGCCGTTTTTTCATTTTATATGGTTTCCATAACTTTCAGCGATACAGAAAATGTAATTATCCTTCAAATTCGACTGATATGCGTCTACCATCTTAACTGTTTCGGTATCTTCAGTCGTGGTTTTATTTCGCTGGTTCATCACGCTTTGTTTCATTTATTATTTATTTATTGCAAGTATTGCCTTTGGCCGGGCACTTTTCATCGAATTGGTGATGCACCGTGTAGCCACAACGATGACATTCACTCTTGTTGAACGGGCCTTTGTTTGGCCTTGGTCGCATGTGAATCTTGTTAATGTCTTCCGGTCCGATTTATTCGGTTCGTCATTGAGTGCTTCGCTTTGTTCTTGCACTGCCTCAAACACTTTGGCTTTGTTCATGATACGATCTAAATTAGCGTCGCCCAATGACAACAACTTAAGGTGCATTTTCTCAGACGAACACCTTTCAATAATTTGGTCTTTCACTTGCTCTTCAAATTTGCCAACAAAATCGCACCGGTCCGCTTGCTTTCGCAATCTCATTGTGAAGAAAGCAACCTTTTCTTTCTTTGGTTGGAAATGTTCGTTCAACTTGGCCAACGCCATTTCGTACTCTGTCAAACGTGGTACGAATCCTACGCGCAGCGGTCCTCGATTTACTTGGTGCACACTTTCAGGCACTGACAGTTTGGCAAATAATTCTTGCACATTTAGCCCAGCCAAATGCATTAATTTGACAAAATTAAACGTGATCGTCTGTAATATTTTTTGCTTGCAAATCCAATAAAATGCTCGTACCCAAGCCTGCCATTCAAGTCCACCGCCATCGGTGCTTGCCGTGAAATCAAATGGCGCAACGCCAACAAGTTTAGCCAAATCTAAAATAATTGATACCAATAAGTTACAAGTTTGTTTCATCCAAATATTCACGTACTATTTTCATAGTGACACTTAAAAACACCAATTCGGAATGATATTACGAATACATATCAGTGTGAGGTTCATAAATGTACTTTATCCATGCAATCAAGTCGACAGCTACAACATTCTCATATTCTTGTAAGTCGTCTTTCACTATTTGTTAACCTTCCTTTTTCTTAACATTTCCTTGCTCTCAACAAGCAATCTTGTGAAAAATGTATGATGTAAACATTCAATTTCTCATAGCCCTAATTAAAGGCGCACGTACGTAATTTTTTTTCAGAGCTTACATTACTCTTGCACTCATGGCGCACACGCGACCCAAATTTTCGACGTATCAACATCATTTCTCTTAAATTAATATTCCATGGCAATCAGTGAATGTCAAATTTTCTTTCATTTTCAAACGTTAACGTTGCACATAGCAATCATTGAAGTTGCTCAGGGTACATTTGTCTCTTTCTTGCAAACATTTAAGTTGTTTTTTTTTTATACCCTATCCTATAGGGGTATATTAGTTTTGTTTAATAGTGAAATAATTTAGCTAGGTATACCTCAAAGTATATAGATCGACTCAGAATCGTTAGCTGATTCGATTAGGACATGTCTGTCTGTCCGTCCGTCCGACTGTAGGTAACCGGTTTTTGGGCTTTACATTTTGAGCTCGTATAATGAAATTTGGTACATGTGATCTTTGTACGCGCTTTTCGAACAATTGTGAACATTTTTGAAATCCACCTACAGCCACGTTCTTTTCTTTTGAAAAACCTAATTTTAGGCCAAACCGTTAAAAATCCTAATGTCTATATTTCGTCTATAGAAAGTGTTTTGCAATGCTCACTTTTTGGGGTGCTTTCATTAGAAAACATATTTCGGTAAAATTTTCAAAATTTCGAAAAAAATATGGTGCAAAATAATTGGTTTTGGTGATGTTAACACATCTTCCATATATCATTTTTAGCCACTCCCACTTTTTGGAGGCGTTTTTGTACAAAAAACATTTTTATTCCCTACGCCATACCATGTGCAGCAGAAAAACGTTGTTTTTGGTCTAAATATACAAGATTTTAATAAACTGTCTTGACAATATGTTGCGACAGTTTCAATTTATATGTTTCTTTGCCATAAAATTACAATAAAGAGATATTAATTTAATTTATTTATTTAATTTGTGCTTGACTGTTTGTGTGTGTATTTTGTGTGTTATGCTTAGCGCCAATGTTGTGCTGTGCTGTGGATTCGTTAGGATCCACAGGATCTTGGAAATTCGCTCACACTAGTCTCTCTGTATTATCACACTGTTCCGAAATTGGCGTCGTAAGGAGCGCAAATGCAATTGATTCTGCATATGAGCACAAGCACGAAATAATATTTTTCACCTTGCCGACCGTACAAAACTTATTTTCTTTTCTTTTTTAAAAGTTTTTCTATATCTTTTTTCTAAACTATGCATTGTTGCATAATGTTTGATTGTAATATTTGATTATTTTATTTTCGTTTTTTTTTACTTAACATTATTCATTTCTGCCATTGTTTAAACGTTTTTTTTTTATTTCCATACAATTTAAAAGATATAATATTTCTTTTTCGCACGCGTTCGCCGGTCCTCGTCTCCAATTTTAGATCTGTGTCGATATCGACTTGCTCTCTCCTGTGCTCGCTATAGAATGACTCTTTATTCTTTTACTCAGTGACAACTGACAGCTAAACAAACTAACACTAGATACTACAGTCATGAAGACGAATAAATAAATTGCTCTTTCCTCCTATTGAGGACAGCTGACTCGCTTCAGCTTTCAGCTCCGCAGTAGTGAGCTAATCTAATGATTTCTGAACCATAATTTTCTAATCACACCTTTTTCTTTTACAAACACACACTTAATCGTAAACCAAAATACTGTTCGCTATTCTCGAATTTTCACGCATGTCTATATTCTCTTCAACTGTTCACTTCACTATGTTCACTTTACTACGTTCCTTAACCGTTTCTCCACAGTTCACAGTTTTCTAGAAACTCCTCATCCAGAAAAGATTTTATCCTACTTCTGACACCAATATAGGATGAAGCCGGGCTTCGAATGATAAAACACCTTTCTCTTTTATGTTTAACAATAATTTATTTAAACACACCCTTATTTCTAGAATTATATTATTTACAAAACGTTTTCTGGTTTAACAATTCAATTACTCTTATTTGAAATCAGATACCATCGATAAAATTCCCGCACTATTAAAACTTTCCAAAATTCACTACCGGTAACACTATTCAAATTACGTTCAGGTCACAATTAAAAACTAAATCTTTGGCAGTCGCTTCATCTCTATTTATACCATTCCACATACAGATGGCATATTCTCGGAGATTCCCACATTTACTTAAGTTTCGAGAAGTGGTTTTGATAGATACCACTATTCCTGTCATTCATTCCAGTGGTCATTCATTCATTCCAATCGACACTAAATGGATCTGTTCGATTTCCACACATCAGGGTAGTTTCGTACACTACAATCCGAAATTATAACAATATATAGTGAGGCTTTACCTCTAGCCTTATTCGATGGATTTAGAGCATGATAGTCGAGGTATCCTTAAACCCTTAAGTTCGAATGCTTTAAGTTGCTTTAGTTTCGGATATTAAACAGACGTAAAGATCGTTTTCGTGCATATACAGTTCAAGTTCTCCAAGTTGTTGCTAAAGGTTATTTGCATTCCACGTAAGAATTTTAAACAATGGTGCAGTACGTCTGTTGCGAATACTATTTTTGATAGTTCGAATTATTTATACCCTATCATATAGCTGTATATGAGTTTTGATATATATATTTTGTAACATACAGAAATAATGTAGCTAGATATACCTCACAGTATATGGAACGACTCAGAATCGCTAGCTGAGTCGATTAAGCCATGTCTGTCTGTCCGTCCGTCCGACCGTCCATTTGTCTGTAGGTCACCGGTTTTAAGGCCTTAAGCTTTATGCTAGTATAAAGAAATTTGGTACATTTGATCCTCGTACGTGCTGTTCGAACGTGGGTTAAAATTTTCAAAATCCGCCCACTGTCACGGACACTTTAAAAAAAAAAACGTTATTTTTGGCCAAACGGTAAGTAATATAAAAAAAAAAAGAATTTTAATATTTCTTGACATAAAGCCCACATTTTAGGGAAATTCATTTTAAGGATGGGATGAGATAGGTTATAATCATAGAGAAATAATTTCGCTAGATATACCGCAAAGTATTTGGATATACTCAGAATCGCTAGCTGAGGCGATTTAGCCATGTCTGTCGATCCGTCCGTCTTTTTGGGCCTTAAATTTTGAGCTACAGTTTTGAAATTTGGTATAAAGACTCTCTATACTACAAAGCAGAACAAATGTAAACATATTTGAAATCCGCTCACTACCACGCCCACTTTTAAGAAAAACGTTCTTTTGGACAAAACAGTAAGGAATTTTAGAAAAGTTTGTGAACAAGATATTTAGACAATCCTAATATCGTCTATAGAAAGTTTTTTGCCACCTCCACGTAAAAAACTGTTCTTACAGATATAATTCTAACCCACGCCCACTTTTTGTAGGCGTTTTCCGACAAAAAACCATTTGTATATGTTTTACCATATGCAGGAGAAACATTTCATTTTCTATATTTCATCACCACACTTAGGGGATGGCCCACATTTTGGGGATATTTATGGGGTGCGATGGAATATGGTATTAAATGATTCGCACAGCGGATTGTAGCCTTCTCATATGTTTCAGTATAATTTTAGGAACAATCAAAAAAACTTTCGACGAAAATATTTTGATCGAAACTTGGGTGCGTTCTTCTACAAATTTGTGTAGCATATCCATAAAAAGACGTGGTATTTTGTCGAGCCATTAGCCATTTGGATAAACTGTCTGAGTACTATTTTGTGACAATGCCATGCCCACTTTGGGGGATGTTTTATTTGAGGATGAAATGGGATATGATAGTCGACGATTCACACATCGAATTGTAGCCTTCTCACATGTTTTTATATCGCTCTTTTGGATTTAGTTACTCTATAAAATCTTTGGTATTCAAAACGAATACTTATTAATATACATAAATATATCAAAATGGGTATTATTTACGGCGGACAAAATATGTAAAATATTTAACTGCTGTTATAAACATTTTGATTGCTTCAGCAATCATTACGTTCTTTGTCAAAAAATATTTATTATCTATCTATATAACAATTATTTTTAGGTTATTCGAGTCTTAAACAATCGAACAGAAATCCAGAAGGATGACGATCATTACTTAAGTTGTTACTACAAAGGATATGTTGAAGGTGATGATGAATCAGCTGCAGCAGTTTCATTATGTAACGGAATGGTATTATTTTATAAAATTATTTGTGTTCCTATTTTATTTTTACATTATCCTTAATTGATAGACTGGCCATATTAAAACAAGTTTTGGGTCCATATTAATCCAACCCATTAATAGTTCGAATAGCAATGAAAATATAAGTTTACACAGGGTTTGGAGGCAATCAAAACAACATCTTAAGTCGTTTGTATTTGGTAAGCAAATTTTGAATTTATAGTAAATTATATTTAAATTTTAATCATTACTTACAGACCATTTTAATTCGAGCGCTAAACATCAACTGGCTACACTAATAAGAAAAAAAAGGAATTACGTTGATAACCATTTATTTACTATGGAAGTCTTAGTTGCAGTAGATAAAACGATGAGTGAATTTCATAAGAGCGATTTGAAGTCGTACATCCTTACTTTGATATCAATTGTAGGTTAATATGCTTCTAGTTAAATAAGTGTCCACTATATTTGTAGTATACACTAGATATTACCCAATGCGATCCGCTACACTTATTCTAATATTGAACAAACATATATAAATGGTGTCCCTTAGATGAGTCCTTATACTGTAGAATGAAGCCGGGCTTCGAATGATAAAACACTTTTCTCTTTTATGTTTAACAATAATTTATTTAATCACACTCTTATTTCAAGAAATTTATTATTTATAAAACGGTTTCTCGTTTAACAATTCAATTACACTTAAATCTAAATATTTGAAATTCGATACCAACGATTAAATTCGCGCACTATTATCACTTTCCAAAATTCACTTATTTAATGCACTCATTTAACAATATTCAAATTACGTTCAAGGCACAATATAAACTAACTGTGGTTGTCGCTTCATCTTTATTTATACCGTTCCACATACAGATGGCATCTTATCTGAAATTCACGCATTTAATAGATGGTTCAAGAAGTGTTTTTGATAGATTCATTCCAGGGGCATTTATTCATTCCAGTTGGCATTCATTCATCCCAATCGACACTAGGTGGCTCTGTTCGAAATTCACATATCAGGGTACACTACAATCCGGAATTATAACATTGCGCTCCCTTCTAAACTTGTTCGTCCCGAACAAGTGTATCCTCAGTTTCACCTTTATAGCGATGTAACCGATCCAGATGCACTACCTTTAATTTTCCTCGAAGTCCTTTTCACACAATAATTTCTCTCAGCTGTAGAGAGAACCTAGCTGAAGTAGGCCACCACTCTTTCCTGTCCCTCGTGTACTTGCGATAAAATGGCTCCAGTTCCAAAATTACTTGCAATGAAAGTCTTTTCACCATCGGAATATGCTAGTATGGGCGCCTGACATTGCTGGTGTTTAAGTCTTTGAAAAGCATTATTACAATCACTTGACGATTAAAATTGGTTTCTTTTCTCCGTGACTTAATGTAAGCTCTTAGCAATACCAGCAAAGTCCCTTACAAGCCGCCGGTAGTAAGTCGCAAGTCCTAGGAAACTCCTTAGTTTATATTTATCCTTGGAGACCTGCCAATTTTTCACAGCTTCAATCTTTTCGGGATCGGTCCTCACTCCACTAGTCGAGATGATGTGTCCTAGGAATCGAACTTCGGATCTGAATAGTACACACTTTGGATTAAGCTTCAAATGTGCACTCCGAAGTTTTAGGAATACCTCCCGCAAGTTCTTCATCGTCTTCTTCCATCGTCGCAACCATTTCTGCAACTTCAGCCTGCTTGGCTAATCGCAGCCGCCTTGCAGGCTGACGAATTGGTCTAGCATCTCCAGTTTCGATTTGGTGTTGCACCCAGTGGCTGTTTGCTTTGACCTTCGAGTTGTTGGCGCTGTTCTGCTCGTAGCCCTTCGAGCTTTTGGCGTTGCTCCTCGCGTTTTTACTTGCAATGAAATTCTTTTCACCATCGGAATATGCTAGTATGGGCGCCTGACATTGCTGGTGTTTAAGTCTTTGAAAAGCATTATTACAATCACTTGACGATTAAAATTGGTTTCTTTTCTCCGTGACTTAATGTAAGCTCTTAGCAATGCCAGCAAAGTCCCTTACAAACCGCCGGTAGTAAGTCGCAAGTCCTAGGAAATTCCTTAGTTGATATTTATCCTTGGAGACCTGCCAATTTTTCACAGCTTCAATCTTTTCGGGATCGTTCCTCACTCCACTAGTCGAGATGATGTGTCCTAGGAATCGAACTTCGGATCTGAATAGTACACACTTTGGATTAAGCTTCAAATGTGCACTCCGAAGTTTTAGGAATACCTCCCGCAAGTTCTTCATCGTCTTCTTCCATCGTCGCAACCATTTCTGCAACTTCAGCCTGCTTGGCTAATCGCAGCCGCCTTGCAGGCTGACGAATTGGTCTAGCATCTCCAGTTTCGATTTGGTGTTGCACCCAGTGGCTGTTTGCTTTGACCTTCGAGTTGTTGGCGCTGTTCTGCTCGTAGCCCTTCGAGCTTTTGGCGTTGCTCCTCGCGTTGTTGTTCCAATTTGTTGTTTTGTTTTTCTATAGTTTTTTTTTCTTCTATATAATTCTTTTGTTCTCCGAATTTAGCCTCCAAAAACTTCTTCTTTGATGACATGTTTAAGTCTGCACTTACTTGTTGCTCTTGGACATCAAAAACAACCGAATTAGGATTCTCACCACTTTGCTTTATTGCATCATGAAGACGAATAAATTAGTCGCTTTTTCCTTCTATTGGGGAAAGCTTCCGGAGCTCAGTTCAACTTTAAGCTCTGCAGTAGTGAGCGGATCTAATGATTTGCGAACCATTATTGTTTAATCACACCCTTTTTACAAACACACACTTAATCGTGAACCAAATTACTGTTCGATGCACTCGAATTTTCACCATTCTCTATATTTACTTCACTCTGTTCTTTAACCGTTTCTCCACAGTTAACAGTTTTCTTGCAAATTCTCTCCGAAAAAAGTTTTATCCAACTTCTGACACCAATGTCGATTGAAGCCGGGCTTCGAATGATAAAACACTTTTCTCTTTTTGTTTAACAATAATTTATTTAAACACACTCTTATTTCTAGAATTATAATATTTACAAAACGGTTTCTCGTTGAACATATTCAATTACCATTTTCCAAAATTCACTTAGGTAATTCACTCAGTTAGCACTGAAAATCGATGTTTTTCCAATTGTCTCTGAATTGTTTGTGGAGTAGAATATCTGGGATACTTACAATTTGCTTTCGAAGACAGTTTTTATGACAATTCATAAACATGATGACGACAAGCGAAAAGGAATAATTCTCTTTTAAAAGTGAGCTCCAAAACAGCACAGGCTTCATTGAAACGGACAGTATTCAAAGCTGTTGTACCGCAGCACATTATTGTTACTTTATTATGAAGGTTCCAGTCAAAAAGAGCAGCTGAGCCGGCTTTAGCTTGATGTTTTTCTGAAGCACTCTCTAGTTTTGGCACTGCAAGAAGCTGTTCTGTACTATGAAATGAAACAATAATTGGCAAACGTTCTTCTTTTGAACAACGTACATCCGATCCGGGTAAACGTTTTCCATCCCAATAAACTGGACTACATCAGGGACATAGTTTTTAAAGTCAGCTTTTATTGCTTCTGCCCTAAATTTTCTCGTTTTAGTACGAATTCGCTGAATCGGGGATTTATTAATAATTTAATTTATCTACGACCGCGTAAAGAATGTAAACGGAATCTCGTATACTTAACTGGCATCGATCTAAAGCTGAGTTTAGGTGTAATGAGGTTCTTTCTACCTCATACTGTACTTTTTCCAGGGCAGAGACTAACTGGCAAGCTGAATTGAGAATTCAAAATCTGTTTATCGTCCAAATCTTCTAAACATTTCAAGTTATTTTTAGTGGTGTTAGATTCAACAGACAATAATTCGTCTTTGTCTTGCTCTTTCTTTTTTCGCAGCCAATTTTTTGTCTACACTTCCTAAGCATCCATCCCGAACTGGCTCTCAGTTTCCTTAAAAGTACTTTGACTTCCTCTATTTTCATACTTTCAAATGCATCGGCATGTGCAATATGAAATAAGTTATCAAGGTCAATTTTTAAAATTATTTTCATGGTTCTTAAACGTGACCTGGAACTCATTTACTTTAGCTGCCTTTCACGTTTTGCTCTTTTTTTATTAATCGATTCATCTCTGCTGATCATTTATATGTTTTTAAAAATTGTCGCTCACAATTATTTTAAAAACAATAAAAATTCCGAAAATCTCATATGGAAATCAACCATCTTTTGACAGTCCACACATAGCCGAAAGATAAATAAGAAGAAAAACGTTGCAATGCAGCGTTGCCAGATAAAAAGTTTTATTTTTTAATAACTTTTAAACTAAACGTGAGCGACAATTTTGAAAACATATAGTTGAATGAAGCCGGGAAAATCACTTTTCTGTTTTATGTTTAACAATAATTTCTCTTCTTCTTCTTTCTAGAGTTATATTATTAACAAAACGGTTTCTCGTTTAACAATTCAATTATACTTATTTATAATCAAATATCAACGATTAAATTCGCGCACTATTATCACTTTCCAAAGTTATTCAAATCACGTTCAGGTCCCAATTTAGACAAAATCGCTGTCGTTTCATCTCTATTTATACCACTCCACGTACTGATCTAGAAAGAGATGGCATATTCTCGGAGGTTCCCACATTTTCTTGATTTTTCGAGAAGTGGTTTTGACAGATACGACTATTTAAGTCATACATTCCAGTTGGTGCATCAAGTAGCTATAATGGACACTAAATGGATCCGTTCGATTTTCACACATCAGAATATGTTCGCACATATGTTTTTTACAAACATCGCTGATATTTCCTTGTTTACGTTGGGGATTATGTAGCCACACCGAATCTCCTTCTTGAAATACAGTTCTTGTTGCTCTGATGTCGTACCTCGTTTTCATACGATCGCTTGCCAGTTTTATTCTTTTTCTGGTCATTTCGTTTATATCTCGGAGTCTTTCGAGTAGATCATCATCAACTGATGATGACTAATTGTAGGCTCTACCATTGGGGATCCGAACATTATTTCACCATGCAATGTTAATGGTCTTCTTAATGCCTAACCGATGGCAAACATCCGGAATACTCTTGACAAAGTTTCTACTTTAATCAGAATGTAGTTGCAATGGTGTCCGAATCTGCATACCCAGTTGGAATGTAATCATTCCCAGTAGGGAATGCTTCTGGCCATTTGCTGAAGTAGTCCATATCAACTAATATGTAATGTTTCCGCTGTTCCTTTCTGTAAACGTTGTACTGGTGCATGGTTCATTTAGTCTTTTGTTGTGGTCATTTACAGGCGGCGCATGTAATGCATTTTCGGTACAAATTGTCGACGTCTTTTCTTGCAGGTAGCCAGTAGAATCGCTCCCTCACTTTGTCTTAAGTCTTACTGATTCCCAAATGTCGTCCCCATACTCCACCATTTAGCTCCCGTAGTACATCTTTGACCATGGACTGTGGAACGACAATCTGCGATACAAGACACTTTCGGTGGGATGACTTCCACTTTCTTCTCAAGACACCATCCTGGACGTGAAGAGAATCCAATTGTGCCCAGTACGCCTTCAGAGTTGGACTACGTACCGAATTTTCTTTTCAATCTGGTTTCTCCATGTATTCCCTCCTGGTAAGAATTGGTTCAATGTCAGGGTCTTCCATTTGTCCTTCTCTGATCTTTTCAGTCGTCCAACTGTTGTTGGGCTCGGCTCATATTCGCCGGGTGATGATGAGCTCCTTCTCTTCTTGGCGGATGCAGTGCTTTCAGTTTATGGATGATCGACGATACAGTGCGTCAGCGTAATAGTGCAGGGTGCCCTTACGATGCTGAATGACAAAATCGTAGGTCTGCAGCCGCTCAATTTATCTGGCAACTTTATCCTCTGAATTCTTTATTTGCTTAAGTCTTTGAAAAGCATTATTACACTCACTTGACCACTTTAATTTCTTTCCTTTTTTCATGAGTTATTGTCTTAGCATTGCTAGCAAAGTCCCTAACAAACCGCCGGTAGTAAGTCGCAAGTCCTAAAAAGCTCCTTTATTGAAGTTTGTCCTTGGAGACCGTCAAATTTTTCACAGCTTCATTTATTTCGGGTCCTCACTCCACTGGGCGAGATAATGTGTCCCAGGAGTCGAACTTCGGATCTGAAGAGTGCACCCTTCTTGGCAGTAAGTTTCAAATGGGCACTCCGAAGTCATAGGAATACCTCCCGCAAGATCTTTTGGTCTTCTTCTTCCCATGGGCTGCCATATTTCCTTACCCACGGACTATTAGAGTTTTCAATTAGCCTTCAGCTTCAGCCTGCTTGGCTAATGACAGCCGCCTTGCAGCCTGACGAATTTTTCTAGCAATAATAGTGTCAATTAGGTGTTGCACCACGTGTGTGCGGACAATTCTTCCCATCCTCTGCAGCGAAAACATCAGCAAATTCTTCAATCAGATTTTACCAATCACTTTTCCTTTTTGGATTCTTACCTCGTGTGGTCTGGTGTTTAAGACTCTTATTGGAACCATGTTGTTCTTTGGTTCCACCAACATTTTTCCAACGATGTAGTTTTGGAAATTATCGTCTGCTTCTGGTTCAACGAGTAGGAATCGGTAGCTCCCAGGATCACCCTCCATATAACAGTTTCTGATGACGTTGGTATTACTTGGTCCTTCCCGACGATTGTTATCAGAATAACTGCCTTTGGTATTCCATTGGGATCTCTACATTTCGACATGCATGCCAATATCCAAGATTACCTCATGAGGCTGCATGAAGTCCACAACTCCCGGACAATTTGTTTACTTTAATGGAGCATCCGGTACCACAAACCAACACTTAATGGCTCTGTTCGATTTTCACACATCAGGGTAGGCTCGTAACCTGCAATCCGAATTTATAACAATATAAATGTTGGAACGCAGAGACGAATAGATTATTAACAAAACAGTGCAAAAAGTGAAAGGCAGCTTAACTAAATTTATTCCCGTGACCTGAATTTCCTTACATTTTATTTGCAGCTCTCTACAATCATGGTATCAACAAGTTTTTTTACACAATTTGGAAATGCCTTTGTGGGAATTTTCGCTTTTTCCCCAAAATATAATGGATTTCCCTAATCACAAGATTTGCACTTTCACTGACATTCAAATTGACTTCGCTAATATTGTAAAATAAGACAGCGACAACTTGTCGATTAAATCGTAATTTTGCACCATTCGTTTGAAAGGAAGGCAGTTCGATAAGGAAAATATTTGTTTATCACTCCATAATTCGACCGGCAAATTTATGAAATAAGTAATATGTAGTACCTACACCAATAATCTTAAAAATCACGAATGAAATGCCAAATGAAATACGTAGTTACAGGTAGCAGCGCATTACCCGACCAACTTGTATAAACAAATTTGAATCGCAAGTCGGCTACCTACCGTTTAAAAAACGGGATAATATTTTTTTCTGTGCAATATTGGGTTATTAAGAAAGTTTTAATAGGGTATGAGTAAATAAATATCGAGCTTGAAATTTAAGAAAAACGATGTTTTTTGTTCAACCATAAAATATTTAGATAAACTGTCTGAACAATATGTTGCGACAATGGCATTTTCTATATTTCATCGCCACTAAGCCGACATTTTGTGGATATTTATTTTAATGATGGGATGGAAATGGGTATTAAACGATCCGCACAACGGATTGTAGCCTTCTCATATGTTTTTGACATTAGTTGTGTAACATACAGAAATATTTTCGATAGATATATCTCAAAGTATTTGGAGCTACTCAGAATCGCCAGCTGAATCGATCTAGCCATGTCTGTGTGTCCGTTCGTCTAATTGTATATCGCCGATTTTTGGGCCGTAAATTTTGAGCTGGTGAAATTTGGTATATTGACTCTCTGTCCGACAAAGCAGAATAATTGTGAGAATTTTTGAAATCCGACTACAACCACTTTTACAAGGAATATGCAATAGAAAATCTTTGTCGAACCACTTTTTGGGGATCTTAAATTTAAGGATGGAATGGGATAGGTTATTAAACGATTCGCACAGCAGATTTTAGCCTACTCATATGTTTTTAACAAATTGTAAGAACGATTTTTTTTTTAAAATTATACAGACAAATGTTTTTTTTTACTAAAAACGCGTCCAATAGCCGTGGCAAAAAACTTTGTAGAAACAAAATGTTTTTCAAAATCTCTAATGGTTTGGCCTAGAACTACGTTTTTCAAAAAGGGGGTGTGGCAGTGGGCGGATATATAATATAAGTATATTAGTTTTGTTACATAGTTTGTAACAAAGAGAAATAATTTAGCTAGATATATCTCAAAGTATACGGATCGACTCAGAAACGTTAGCTGAGTCGATTAAGCCATCTCTGTCTGTCCGTCCGTCCGTCGGACGGTTTTGTGGGCCTTAACTTTTGAGCTAGGATTATGAAATTTGGTACATATGATCCTTGTACGTTCTGTTCGAACAAGTGTATATTTTTTTAAAATCTGCCCACTTTTTAGAAAAAAGTTATTTGCGGCCAAATGATAGTGGTTATTGAAAAAGTGCATGATTAACATATGAAGTCAATCTCAATATCTTTATTTTGTCCATAAAAAGTTTTTTTTGTCATGCCCACTTTTTGGAGGTGCTTTCCTACAAAAACCATTTGTCTACAATACGCCATACCATATGCACTAGAAAATAGTGATTATTTGTAGAGCCATACAGGATTTTGATAAACTTACTGAACAATATATTGTGACAAAATTTCATTTTCTATATTTCATCTCCATAAAGCCGACATTTTACTTACTTCAGTGGTGCTACAGTCCGGAATGAACCTGGGCCTCAACTAACATGCCTCTCCAATTAGCCCGGTCCTTGCCTCCAGTTGCGCACTCCAAGTTGGTTGAGGTCGGTTACTACTTGTGCGGCAACTTAAGGCGAGGGCTTCCTTTACTGCGTCCGACGTCTGGCTGGGAAGCGAAGACTCTGCGAGCCGGAGTATTGGTGCCCATTCGTTCTACATGTCCTAGCAATCTCAAACGTCCAATGCAGAGTTGTTTTGACCAGGGAATGTCGCTGTACAGCTCGTATAGTTCTTGGTTGAATCTTCGTCTCCATAGCCCGTCAACGCAAACGGGACCGAACATTTTTCGAAGAGTTTTCCTCTCAAATCCACCGAGGATTACTTAATCCGCTTTTGAGATGGTCCATGCTTCAGCGCCGTAGATCAGGACTGGGATGATCAGATTCTTATATAATATCTCCTTTGTAGGTCGAGTGAGGGCTTTACTACTGAATTGCCTTCTTAGCCTGAAGAAACAGCGGTTGGCAAGCGTAATTCTTCGTTTAATTTCTTACGAGATGTTGTTGTCAGAGTTAATATCGGAGCCGAGATAGATAAAGTCCCGTACTACGTCAAAGTTTTATCTGTCAATGGTGACGTTCTGTCCAATTCGTTGATGTTGTGTGTCCTTTCGTATTGACAGCATATACTTCGTCTTGCCCTCATTTACTGCTAAACCCATTTTTTCCGTTTCCTTCTCTATACTAGCAAACGTGGCTATGACATCACGTTGGGTCCTACCAATGATGTCAATATCGTCGGCGTATGCTAGCAGGTGTACAGATTTTTGGAAAATTGTGCCTCTGGTGTTAGCTCGTGAGTTTTGCACAATCCTTTCAAAAATCAGATTGAAGAAGTCACATGACAGCGCATCGCCTTGCCTAAATCCTTTTTTGGTATCGAATGTGCCGGTGAGGACGTTGCCGACCCTGGTGAAGCAGCGAGAATTCTCCATCGTCATCCTACACAAACGGACGAGTTTGAGCGGTATACCAAAACAAGACATGGATCTATGTAGTTTGTCTTTATAAATACTGTCGTATGCGTCTTTGAAACCGATGAATAGGTGGTGGGTATCGATTTGGACTTCTAGGGTTGGATCTGCCGAAGTGTAAAGATTTGATCGGTTGTGGACTTTCCTGGCCTAAAACCACACTAATAAGGGCCGATCAGGTTACTGGTAAACCGTTTCAGACGTTAACATATTACGGCAGATAGGGTCTTGTAGGCGATGTTGAGGAGACTCATGCCTCTGTAGTTGGCGCAGTTAAGAGGGTCTCCTTTTTTGTGGATCGGGCAAACGATACTGAGGTTCCATTTTTACACTTTGGTAAAACTTGCGAATATCGTTCCTGGATCGGCACCTCTCTATATCCTCGATCGCGCGTTTTTTTTGCTCTTTTTTCTTCTTTCTGAAAAGCCGGTGTTCTTCCCCTCTTCTCTGCCTATAGAGCTCAACGGCAGCTCTCGTCTTCACCTGCAGCTTAGACTTGTAGGCATCGTTCTTGGCTGCGAGCATCCTTCGGCATTCTTCATCAAACCATTAGTTTCTTGCTGGTGGACGCGAGAAACCGAGCACATCAACTGCGGCTGATCTAATGGCTTGTTGTCATCGTTGCCATTGTTCTTCGACATTCGATGCTGCTGGTATGGTGTTAATCGAGAGGTTTAGGGATACGCGTTGCGCGAAGGTCTTGGCGGTCTCTTGCGATTGCAGTCTTTCGACATTAAAATTTTTCACAGTATTTCTGGATTGTTGTGGCATGGTGGATATCCGCATTCTAACCTTGGCTTCAACAAGGTTGTGGTCCGGGTCGATGCTAGCTCCTCGGAATGTTCGGACATCCAAAAAACTGGGTGCGTGCCTCTTATCTATCGTTATGTGATCAATTTGGTTAACCGTTCGTTGATCTGGAGAACGCCATGTCCCCTTATGGATATAGTGTCAAGGAGCTCATAGAAGCAGTTTTTAGCTATATCATCTTTTTCCTCCGTTTGAGAGTGAGCGCATATAAGGCTTATGTTGGCGAATTTGGCCTTGATGCGGATTGTTGCAATACGGTCGCTAATGTTTTGGAAACATAAGACCTCTTGCCTAAGTCTAGCACTTATAACAAATCCGCATCCGAATAGTCGCTGTCACAGTTTTACGTCCTCTCTTTTCCCGGCCCATTCCATCGTTTTTCCTGGATGGCAGTAATATCTGCTTTGTAGCAGTTTAAGGCTTCCGCTAGTTGTTCGCTTGCAGCTCTCCTGTTTAATTTTCTCACATTCGAGGTGCAATACGAGGCTATTGGTTGCATCGTAACAATGTTTTTTTTTAAATGGGTGGGTAGTTAACCCAAAGCATAACCCCCAACCTGGAGGGCAAGTTCCAATTTATTAGATACCCCTAGGACACGGGGCCATCAGTATCCACTACGGGATTGAGCGCTGCCGTTGGCCTTTCGGTTCATCCGCCACCATCACTGTTCAATGGACCTGACTAACCCTTGAAATTCCTAGACAACCTGTTGTCCGAATATATGCAAGCAGTTTGTCTAGGTTCGCCTGGGACAGCAGGCCGGGTATTCATTCCGTGCCATTCTGACCTGGCTGGTTATAGTGTTGCTGTTTTTCGTCGCGTTATCAACACTCGCGCTTATCGTTTCGCAAGTATAATCCGGTTGGATGAGACCAGTACCCGATGGTTATCACTTGGAGGTAAAAAATAAGCACTTGTTGTGTAGTCAGAGTTAAAACACTGGGATTGCCAAGTTAACGCCAATCAGAGTCCACCCTCGTTCTATAACCCCAACCATCAAAGCCGAAATTTTGGGGATATTTATTTAAGGGAGTGGATTGTAGCCTTTTCATATGCTTTTAGTTAAAACGCACTCAAATATTGGGCGTGACCTAAAATTTGTATTGAGATAATATGTTTAGTTTAGTTTATTTATTTTCATCAATTCTAGATCTTTTTAATCTACATTTAGACTACAGAAAGTTAACAATTCAAACAAAAATGAATATAAATAGATAGTTCTTAATATATAATCCTATGTATGTACATGTATGTATAATTGAATATAATTTACTAAATTAAGAAGTGCAATAACAAGTTGTTTTTTAAAGTAAGTCTACTTGTGTGGAAATTAAAATCTATAGTGTCAGATATTAAATTGGTTTCTCTTACACAGCGAGTTATAGGTTCATTTCGTGAATAGTTAACCCTATGTTCATTTTCGCGGAGCAGACAACGTTCTCTTAGCTGTCGAGATGGTGCATAAAGATCAATCAAAGATAATAGAAAAGGGCATTTAATATGGTATGATAAAATATCACTTACAAACATAATTGAGTAAATCTTCCGTCTATTTTCAAGCGACTGAATGTCGAGAAGTTGACATCTAGTAGAGTAGGAAGGAGTTTCGATGTTCCAACCTAGTTTCCATATAGCAAATCTAGTGAATTTTTTTTGTATATTTTCAATTCTTTTCGAATGAACGTTGTAATATGGATTCCAAATCACACAGCAGTATTCTAAAATTGATCTAACATACGAGCTAAATAGAGATTTTATAGTCAATGGATCCTTAAAGTCTTTGGAATTGCATTTAATGAAACCTATCGTTGAGTTTGCTTTGGTTACAATATACTCCACGTGTTTTACAAAGTTCAATTTTTGGTCAAAGACTACACCGAGGTCTTTTTTCTCTGATACTCTTTCAAGAACATTGTTTTCAATTTTTTATTCAAAGAAAACTGGTGACATGTTACGAAAAAACGAAAAACATTGACATTTAGAGACATTCAAGAATAATTGGTTAACATAACACCATTCTGTTAGCCTTTAAAGGTCATCCTGTAGAAGGAGACAATCATCAATCGATTTTATACATCTAAGAAATTTTAAATCATCTGCAAACAGAAGTCGAACTGAATTTTTAAAGATTTCAGGCATGTCAATAATAAAAATAAGAAAAAGAAGTGGACCAAGATGGCTTTCTTGGGGAACACCTGATGACATTATTAAAGATCAAATGAGCTTCTTGGTGGAATATAACTTACAACAACAAATAATACAGAACAATTTTGAATATTTACTCTAACAATAATTTGATCGATGTCATAAGAATAGGAAGATGAAGAAGAAGGCAAAAATAATTCAACGCATGCGAAAGTGGAGCGAACTGCAAGCATCACACCTCCTCCTCTTTCTAATCCACTTGTTAGAGAGCATCGATCTTTGCGAAAGACAGAGTAATGTTGACTGTTGAATATTTCAGCATTGTGGTGATTGCTCGTAAGCCAAGTTTCGGTTAGAGCAATGAAATCATATTGTTTGGATGACGAAGATAAAAACATTTGTTGCAATTTTGTCCGCATGCCTCCAATGTTTTGGTAATAACCGAAGACTTCATTACGTGGACGTGTGTTGGTGAGTAATAGAGAAGGAGAAGAATGATGAGATGGTACAGTTGATTGTCAATTGAGTGTTGGTTCTGATGGTGGCTGTTTGGTGATGGCGAAGGAGATGGTAACGGCGGCG
Organism: Rhingia rostrata; assembly: GCA_949824845.1. Lineage (NCBI taxonomy): Eukaryota > Metazoa > Arthropoda > Insecta > Diptera > Syrphidae > Rhingia > Rhingia rostrata. The sequence goes on from OX463756.1 coordinate 103,146,788, forward strand.
GTGGTGATGATGATGCTGTTTCAGTGTGCTGGGGTTTGGGTGTTGGTGAATGAGTGTTGGATGGTATTTTGTTTTTATTATTTTCTCAAGAGACAAATTGTTTTATTTGAACAAAGCATGGTCATACAGAAGAATGCATAATAACCGAAAGTTAAGAAGATGGAACACTTAGTTTAAATGTTACAAATTTAAGTTTTGTTATATCGACATCTTTTTTCACTAACATATGGCATTTGAACTGTTTAGATGGAATGTTTGTTTTTTGCGATATGTGATTAATTAGTATCATTTTTAAATCTTGATAGGTGAATTAACTTGTAATCAGGTAGTGCACAAAAGAGGATGAAGAGTCAGACCCGATTATTTTCGTTGAGTTAGAAGGAATTGGGGATTGTGGAATTGATTTTAGCTGGTTGTGGTAAATTAGGGTTAGGGTTATGTTGTGAAGGAGAAGATGTATTTTTTGTTAAAACTTGAACATATTCGATAGCTGTGCCGGCAGAAGAAGACGGCTGATCGGTTTTCTGAGAGTTATTGACAACATCACCCAGGATGAGAGAGGACGTGACCGATTCTCTTACAGAGCTTTTTAGATTTTTTTCGCGGATTTACGCGGAGGAGAATTATTATTGAATATTATTTTGAGAGCATTAAGATCATTTTTTATCTCACTTACACTCATTGAAAGTTCATGAATACTATTAATGAAAGTAGAAAGGTTTAAGTTAGTCAGATAACTCGACACAATTTTTGTGAAAATGACGACCACAGTAATAACCGCACTCGACAAATTCAGTATTTTTTGAACGTTTTATAATAAGATTGCAATTAGCACAAATCTTCGACATTTTGAGAAGTAGTCACAACCGGCGAATACAGGAAACATAGAGGCGAACTGAACTGAACTGATATGGGTATAAGGATTGTTTCAATTTGTTGTTTTGACACCATTTTAAAATTTATCAACGTTTGGCCAAAAACAATGTTATATTGAAAAATAGAAAAAAAGTTCTGCTCGGCGAACAGAGAGTTTATATACAAAGCTACAAAATTTAAGGACCCAAAATCGGTGACACACTGCCATACGGACGGACAGACGGACATACCGACATGGCTAGATCAACAGCTGCCGATTCTGATGCGATCCATATATTTTTAATGTCAAAACTAATATACCCATATGGGATAGTGTGTAAACATATGAGAAGACCCCTTTTCTAAATTTCTCGTCGTTAGGTCAGAAAAATCCTTTCCTTAAAAGGTGGGTGTTGCATTAGGTGATTATAAAAATGTTTATACTTGTTCTGTAGCTATCCAAAAGGTATATATATACCAAATGTCATTTTTCGACTCAGCTAGCGATCCTTACTCGATCCATATACTTTTAGTTATATCTACCTAAATCATTTCTCTGTTACAAACTATGTATCAAAAGTAACGTATGAGAAGGTTACAATCCACTGTGCGGATCGTTAAATAGCCTATCCCATGATATAGATAAATGTCATCAAAATGGGCTTTATGCCAATGGAATATAGTATAACTTCTTAACCTAATGTGAGCTACGATTTTTAAGAACATATTATTAATCAGCACGCTTATGGTATAACGTAAGGTATACAAATTGTTTTTATAGGAAAACGCTTTAAAAAAGAAGGCCAGGGTGGAAATGATATATAGACAAAATGTCTTGAATATCATAACCAGTGATTTTGCATTAAAAGTTTTTTTGGTTAAATTAAAATTTTACAGAAAAAAGTTTTTTTTTATTGAAAACACTCCCAAAAAAAGAGTGAGGCAAAAAAGTAATAAATGTTGTTTAGACACTTTTACAAAATTTTTAACCGTTCGGACAAAAACTGCGTGTTTCAAAAAAGGGGTGTCACAATGAACGGATATCAAAAATTTTAAAAACTTTTTTGCTGGGAGCAACAGCGGAAGGGCTCAGTGTCGCGATCGTTAGGGCGACGAACTGCCGTCTGGTTTCAATTCCCAGCCTTAGCAAAACCTAAACGATTTTTCACTATCCCTGCTCTCGTGGTGATCCGACAGATAGTCTAATAATAATAAGGTTAAGCTTTGAATATTTTCCGAGCAACCAGTACAGTTCTATGTATTTATTTTTGTGTTCTTCGCATTTGTTTTTCACATGCGACTTCCATTTTATTTTGCATCGCTTGATTTGCAAAACGGACTCGAAGCGTATTTAGTAATACGGAAAATTGTTTGTCCATTTATATGAAAAATCTACATGAATCCATTTGCTCTCGTTAGGTGCAATCCACAAGGATTTTATCCAATCATTTACCTCTTTGAGCGCGTTTAGTAATTTTATATTTGTTTCCTCTATTGTTGTGCCAACTGCTAGTATAGCAGTATCGTCAGCAATAGTTACAAATGTTGTATCGTTTGTTTGTGGGATATCACGTGTCAATAGGAGGTACAATAGTGGGTCAATGATGCTTCTCTGGGATTCTCCCGCCAATAATTTCTTTGAATTGAATATTCGTCTCCAAGTTTCACACGGAAGAGTCTATGCTCAAGATACGAGTCGAGAATTTTATATAATCGTTCAGGCAGAACTTTTCTTAATTTGTATTGAAGGCCTCTAATAAATACGACTGTTCAAATTTTCTTTTATTCGAAAGCTTTCCCAATTACGTCTGTAATTCGATGTACTTGGTCTACCGTAGAATGTTTACTTCTAAACCCATATTGATGGCCACATAAAAGACATTTCTGATCAATTGTGGGGTGTAAGCGGGCGAGTAATATCCTTTCAAACAATTTTTTTTATTATTGGAAGAAGTGAAATAGGCCGGTATGATTTTATTTTTAGAACCATAATCACTTCCGCGACTTTTCACTGTCTTGGTATGTACACTAATCTAATCGCCGCATTTATAATAAAGAGAAGCTTAATTAATGCTTTCCGAGGTAAGGTTTGGAGAAGCTGGAGCTTTTTCAGAAGTGAGTTTCTGAATTTCGAGTCTGCTTTGTGCTTATTACTTTTGCCCAAACGTCTTTAGCTACCCTAATTAGTGGCACAGCATTTTTTTTGGCCGTTTTATGACTTTAAGTGCTTTCCAAAGTGAATAATTCAATTCTTTTCCAGCGGTTAGGCTTTGCAGAGAAGTTTCTATTGCATGGTTTTAAAAGTTTTTAATCGAATTCGATAGCAAGTTACTCAACCGACTGAGATGTGTTGTATCTTGCGGGGTACGAGTTTGGTGCCATCTTCAAAAGCTAACCAAATCATTTATTTGCCGTGGGTACTTGATATTACTATAGCCCACTATTTTGCCTTGTTGAAGAGTATTACTTCATGTCAACCGCGAATTCGAGTTCCAATGGGGTTCTAAGCGATAGAACACCCAGTCGAATATTATTTTCAATAATGGTTCTGAATCCTTACCAGTTCGTTTCGGCGTTTGTAAGTCTGGGTGGGTTTTCATTTCTAGTGAGGGACTTGCTCATTGTTAAAATGACCGGGGAATGTTCAGAGAAAAGACCAAAGCATTCTTAAACTTTGATTCGATTAGATGGCAGACCTTTTACAATGAAAAAATCGATTAAATATATAGTGATGCTCCACCTCTAGCCTTAATTGATTGAAGTAGAGCATGATAATCAAGAAAACTGCTTTCTGATAACTAGGCGGCTCGACAATTTCGGCTACAAAAGCAAATCCCTCATTGAAATTGTGCCCTCTCTCCTCATCATCGGTCTCTTCATCGAACATTTTTACATGCGCATAATCTGGTTTAGGATTTTTTTTTTAAATAGAGTCATAACAAAGGAATTCATTAAATAGTTCATCTCTAAAAATGTCTACTCGGTTTCTGTCTCTCAAAAGAATTTGATAACCCTTTGTATTATCAGAATAGCCAACCCAAATACATTGCAATGCTTTTTGTACCACATCCCATAGGGGTGTTTTAGTCTTGATACATAGTTTGTAACATAGTGAAATAATTTAGCTAGGTATACCTCAAAGTATATGGATCTACTCAGAATCGATAGCTGATTCAAGGTGTAAAAAGTTTTGAAATCCGGCCACTGCCATGCCCACTTTTTAGAAAAACCTCATTTTAGGCCAAACCGTTCAAAATTTTGACAAAATGTCTGAAGAAGATATCTAGACAATCCTAATGTCTATATTTGGTCTCTTTTTCATTAAAAAAACTTTTTTCGGTAAAAATTTTCAAAATTTCCAAAAAGAATTTGATGCAATATATTTGGTTTTGGTAATATAATCATACGCCATACCATATGCAGTTGAAGATCCATGTTTTTGGTCGAACCATACAAGGTCTTGCGAAACTGTCTGAACAATATGTTGCGACAACTTCAATTTTAATATTTTTTTTTCATTAAGCCCACATTTTTGGGATATTAATTTTAAGGATGGGATAGGATAGGGTCTAAAACGACCCACACAGTGGATTGTAGCCTATTCATATGTTTATCTTGCGTTGTGATTTGTTCACTTGTTTTTTCTATTTCGCATTGTATTATTTCCCTTTTCATTATTTTGCATAGTATTATTAAGCTTCTAAATTGTATTGTCTTGCAGTCTTTAACATGTTTAAAAATTTCGCGCGAATATAATGAAAAGGGAAACAATGAAACAACTTTTTGTTGTATCTATTATATTTTTTGTTGTTTTAATTCAGAATTCAATTTGAATTTAGTAACAAAAATCGATAAACAATATTCATATTTACATTAAATGAATAATTTATAAGAATTGGAGGCAAGTGGAGAATATTGAAGGCGAGTGTTTTTAATAAGCCAAGATCAGAATAGTCATCTTTTTTTCTAAAATATTTCTAATTCTGCTGTCTTTGTCAAAAAATGTTCGTTTCTTTTGCGGAATATCATCACCCCTGCTTACTTTTTCAATGGCCAATTCTACATTCTTCGTCTCCTTTTTTATTTCAGCTACTAATTTATAGAATCCTATATTTGCAGTGCCTACTGCTGAGTTCATATGCTTATGAAAGTACTCCGCATAGTTTTACGTAGTGGGCATTTTCATACCCAACTGATATGAAATACTCCAAAACATTGGTAGGATCGGATTTCCGATTTTAACAAAAAACGTAGTAACCCCAAACTAGTTCATAACCAGTCTCAATTGGCATAACTTTCTTTAATTTGTTAAAGGCGAAAGGAATGCGATCGGGTGATAAAAATGATAATGCGCCTATCTGCCGAATTTTCATCGAAAACTCGGATCAGAGCCATACTTTGTCTGCAAGCCAACTTTTTGGACCTGTCGATAGATTGATAATGAAATGAAAACTGCATCTTTGGGCACACAATCCTCGAAACAATGCCGATTACTATTTATGGTTTTTTTTTTGAAGTCCATGATGTATACTTTCGGATTCAAGCGTATGCTTTGCCCTGACGGAACTCACTCAGACTCCTAAACAACGCATCGTACAATTTTGTTGTTTTGCCCGACATAAGTACGTAGACCATTGGATATGCTTTTAAACTTGGGTCGACGTCACAGTGAATGGAATAAAGTTGGTAAAATACAGAAGGAACAATCTTAAGTGTAACGTTCATCATTTAAAATTGACTTTGTTCCATGTGTCTTAAGTTTTCTGTTTTGTCATTATAACAATTCGTTCCTCGTCTATCTTTACATCTTCAAAAATAAAAAGTTCTACGCTTAAATATTAAATATCATTTGGTATAACAAAGTCCAATGTTGAGGGTTCTACCAGTAAACTAAGTGTATTTTTTCGCACACGTATTAACTGCTGCAACATAGCTGACCTTTCAGGTAGATTTACAGCAACTTTATCGTTGCAGAAGGCAATTGCATCTTGCAATACCTTGCAACTTTTTCTGATTTCACCATATTTAGCACGCGTCTTAATCTCGAACAATACATCCGCCACAGGTTTCCGAGTAGCAGAAGGCTCGTGGTTGTGTTCATTGCTTTTAGTTATTACTTTATGCACTCCATTTTTCGTTACTAACCAAACGTCCTTTGCACTTATAATGCTTTTTTTTTCTAAGTTCACAACGTAGCTTTTTTCTTTGTCTAAGTACTCAAAGTCGTTATAAAAACCGTCAACACTAAGCTTATCTTTGTTTCTTATTGATTTGAATAAGAAACAAACGTAGTGCGGATTATTCATTTTCCGAAATAGCGAAATCTCAATTTTTGACACGGCCGGCCTCGTTTACAAACTGAATGATTGCCAAGTGTTATTTTGACAATTACATAAAAGACGACGTCAAGTAACGGAAATTAAAATTTAGCAAAACAAACTTTTTCAAAACAACAAATTGCCGTCTAATCATAAGCGAGGAGAAGCATTGCGAAATGATCAATTTGCAAGATTAATCAAAGACCAAATGGAAATTTGCGAAATAAATATTGCGATTTAAACAACATTTTTTTTTTTGATATATGCGAAGTAAGATTTGCGAAATGTATTTTGTCGAATAGATAGGCACCCACATATGGGATAGGGTATAAAAATCGTTTTTCGCCTGGTTATGCTTTGAGGTAGTGTACAGAAATTGTTTTTGAAAGCAAGCGATTCTAAAAATTTAAATTTAATTTAGCTTAAATCTCCCCCAAAAAGTAGGCGTAGCTAAAAACATTGTATGAACGAAAGATGGACATTAGGATTGTCTAGATAAAGTGTAAAGTCTTTTTTTCAATATCTCTAACGGTTTGTCCTAAAACAAGGTTTTTCTAAAAAGGGGGCGTGGCAGTGGGTTTAAAAAATGTTGACACTTGCTCTGCTAGCAGCAGCAACAAACACATTTTATCATCCCAGCTGTCTAAATCGACACAACTATCGATACTAATTCGATCCATACACTTTAAGCTATATCTAGCTAAATTATTTCGCTATGGGATAGGGTATAATAAATATCACTAAAATGTGGGCTTCATTGCAAAGAAAAAACATATGAGAAGGCTTCAACGTGGATCGTTTTATACCCATCCCTTAAATTTAGATCCCTTAAATGTGGGTTTTATGCTGTTCGAACAGCACACACAAGGACCACACGTACCAAATTTCATTATCCTTGCTCAAAATTTAAGGCCCAAATACCGGTTACCTACAGACGGACGGACGGACAGACAGACTTGGCTTAATCGATTCAACTAGCGATTCCGAAGCGATTCATATTTGAGGTATACCAGCTTAGTTATTTGACTATGTTAAAAACTATGTTTTTCTAAAAGGAGGGCGTGGCAGTAAGCGGATTTCAAATATATTTACACCCGTTTTTCTGGGAGCAACAGCAAACACATGTACCAAATTTCGTCATTCAAGCCGAAATATTAAGGCCCAAAAAACACATGGCTTAATCGACTCAGCTATCGATTCTGAGTCGATCCATATACGTTATACTATATCTAGCTAAATTATTTCACTATGTTCCAAACTATGTATCAAAACTAATACACCGCTATCAAATATTATTATTCTAGTACAAAATTATGGCCCAAAAAACCTGTGACCTTCAGACGGACGGTCAGACAGACAGACATGGCTTAATCGAGTCTGCTGGCGATTCTGAGTCGATCCATATACTTTGTTGTATATCTAGCTAAATTATTTCTCTATGAATATTAGCCCCCATGGGATAGAGTATGAACATATTAGAAGGCTGCAATCCGCTGTGAGGATCGTTTAATACCCAATCCAATCCCATCCTTAATATAAATATCCCCAAAATGTCGGCTTTAATGCGAAGAAATAAAGAAAACGTCATAATTAAAATTTAATTTTTTTTTACAAAAAACGCCCCCATAATGTAGACGTGGCAGAAAACTATGTTAAGGCAAAATAAAGATATTAGGATTGTCAAAGTATAGTGTTTACAAACTTTTTAAAATTATATTAAATATAATATATTAAAATATTAAAATGCGGTTGGCGGATTTAAAATTTTTTACAGTTGTTCTGCTTTGTCTGCTAAAGAATCTATTTCAAAACATTAGCTCAAAGTTTATGGCTCAAAAGTCGGTGACACACTGGCGTACGGACAGAGAGACATGACTAGATCGATTGAGTTAGCGATTCTGTTTCGATCCATATCCATTTCAAACATTTCGTTTATACATCATTTTAACAAACGCCCGATTTTTGGAAGAGTTTTCCTACAAAATGAACTGCATACACTACGCCATAGCATATGCACGAGAAAAAAGTGTTTTATGTCGAACCATACAAGATTTTGAACAATATGTTGCGACGACGTCAATTTTATTTTTTTTTTTTCCATAAAGCCAACATTTTAGGGATATTAGTTTTTAGAATGGGATAGTGTATAAAAAGATCCACACAGTAGATCGTAGCCTTTTCATATGTTAATTATATTTCCGTTTTCACAAAGTCGTTATTCTTTGGATTGCTTGGGAGTATCCCGACATCATGCATTCCATTGACTTAGATTCGAGTTTTCAACGTTGTTCATGCTGCATATGGTCCATGGCCTTGTAGTTTTGTAGCTAAAAACGCAGCTGAACACAACTCGTTAGGTATTTATACTCTACACCATAGGGGTAATTAGTTTGTAAAATACTGAAATAGTTTCGCTAGATGTGCATCAAGGTATAGGGATCGGCTCCGAATCGCTAGTTGAGTCGATTTAGCCATGTCTGTCTGTCTGTCTGTCTGTCTGTCTGTCCGTCCGTGTATACATTTTCAAAATCTGCCCACTACCACGACCACTTTTTGGAAAATCGGTCTTTTTTGTCAAACTGTTAAGAAATTTAAAAAAAAAAACTTTTCGAACAATATATTAAGACAATCCAAATATCTATTGGCAAAACTTTAAAGAAATTCGAAATACTGTTGATGCGATTATGAACATTTCGTAAATGGGTCATTTTCATACACGCCTACTTCTTGATGGTGTTTTTTCTACAAAAACCATTTGTATGCCGCACCCCAGCATTTGCAATAAAAATACGTTGTCCTTTGTGGAACCACAAAAGATTTTAATAAACTTTAATTAATTAAAATTAATAAATTAATTTAACTGAGTATCTACGAAACGTCGTCTTTAGTTTGGTGAAAAATAGAAAATGTAATTTTGTCACAACATATTGTTCAGAATTTTTGTGTAAATTTTGTATGGTTCGACAAAATCACATTTTTTGCATATTATTGTGATGTATGGTATACAAATGGTTTTGGTAGAAAAACGCCCCCAAAAAGTGGGTGTCGGTTAAGATAATATTTTGGCGAAATGTTGGTATTATCATAACCAATGAGTTTTCGAATATTTTAAAACTTTACCCAAAAAGATTTTTTCTAAAAACACCCTCAAAATGTGTTCGTGGCAAAAAAAAAATAATATGAACAAAAAATATAGATATTCAGGTTGCCTACCAATGTTGTTCAGACATTTTTTCAAAATTCCAACTGTTTGGCCAAAAATAACGTTTTTCTAAAAACTGAGCGTGGCAGAAAGCTGATTTTGAACATACACTCGTTCGAACAGCACGTACAAGAATCACATGTACCAAATTTTATTATTCTAGCTCAAATTTTAAGGGCAAAAAAACCGGTTACCTACAGACGGACGGACGGAAGGACAGACAGACAGGCTTAATCAACTCAGCTATCGATTCTTGATTCGATCCATATACTTTGCGGTACATCTAGTTAAATTATTTCTCTACGTTACAAACTATGTATCAAAACAATTATACCCCTTTGGGATAGGGTATAAACATATGAGAAGGCTACAATTCGCTGTGCGGATCGTTTTATACCTTTAAATAAAAAAATAAATATCCCTTAAATGTGGGTTTTATGGCAAAGCAATATTAAAATTGAAATTGTCGCAACATATTGTTCAGACAGTTTATTAAACCTTTGTATGGTTAGACTAAAAACAACATTTTCTCCTGCATGTGTTATGGCTTTGGAAATACAAAGCCTTCGCAAAGTGGGAGTATCTTAAATGATATATGCAAGAAATGTAAACATTACCAAAACCAATTATTTTGCATAAAATTCTCTTCGAAATTTTGAAAATTTTACCGAAAAATGTTTTTTAATGAAAACATCCCAAAAAGTGGCCGTGGCAAAAATGTTCGTATAGACAAAATATAGACATTAGGGTTGTCTAGATATCTTCTTTGGATTTTTTTTTGCAAAATTTAGAACGGTTTGGCCTAAAATTAGGTTTTTCTTAAAAGTGGGCTTGGCAGTGGTCGGATTTAAAAAAAGTTGTAAGCTTGTTCGAACAGCACGTATCACATGTACCAAATTTCATTATCCTAAATTTGAGGCCCCAAAACCGGTTACCTACAGACGGACGTTTACCTACAGACGGACGGCTTAATCGAATCAGCTTGTTGAAAATATGTTGTGGCAATGTCATTTTTAATATTTAGTTATCATAAAGAACACATTTTTGGGATATTAATGTTAAGGATGGGATAAGAAATTTAGCAAAAGTGTCTGAGCAACATGTTTCGACGATCTAAATGTCTATATTTCGTCCATACAAAGTTTTTTTTTTGCCACGTCCACTTTTTGGGGACGTTTACAGTAAAAAAAATTCTTTTGCTAAAATTTTAGATATTCGAAAACACTTTTGATGCAAATTATTGGTCGTCATAATATAAACGGTTTGTCCATATTATTTTGATTGACGACTACTTTTTGGATCGTTTTCCTTCAAAAACAATATGCATACCCTAATCATACTATATGTAGGAGAAATACGTAGTTTATTTTTGAAACATAATTTTTTTGGGAAATAAAGCCTACATTATTAAAACTATTGTCAACTACAAATGATGGTAACTTTGTTCGGCGGTTAGTATAATATGTATATGTACGCTAGTTTTGTAAAAATTGTTATCCTGTTCTAAATACACTACTTCTTTTTTTTTGTAGGTGTCAAATATATTTTCGGATGCAAGCATTGGGAACTCTATCCATATATCGGTGCCTAACATTTTAATACTCAAGGATGATATTGTCACATCGCACAGTGAAAAAAGTGATTTTCTTATACAATTTTTCTTTTTCATAAAGTATAAATAATTAATTTACTCCATAGGTATATCCGCTTCCCAACTTCTGAAACATTTTTGTTCATTTTTAAAAAAGAGGGGTATTCACTATGATACTGCGATTATGCTCACTAGGTATACTATACATTTATTTTTATAAGGCCAGATATTAAACAAAAAATCGATTACAAATAAACGATACTTCCTTTTTAGCTACATTTTGGTGAAAATCAAGAGTAAATGAGTGAAATAGAGGTACAAACTATATGTTTAAGTAATTTTTGATTGTGTATAAAAAGTGAAGTAACGTTTAGATATTTTTTGTTTCCGTAGTACCTTTATTTACTTGGTTGTCATTAAATCACTGATATTATTGAAATTATTGTTAATATAATAATTAACATTTACACAGTATTTAATATTAAGGCGTAACTTGGTATAGGGTTTTCAATTAGGGCATAACAATTTTAAATCAAAAAAATTGCATTCTAGATACATATAAAATATCGATGTCGTTCAACGTGAACATGTTTGCAGCGATCGAATAAAAGAAACCAATTTCCTAACCATTTATTATAAGAAGTTGACAATTTTTTTCTTGATATTGTTCCAGAGTTTCTCAACTCTCTACTGACTCGTTGACATAAACAAACTAATTCCTCCTAGCTGTAATGCTATTTTCTTATACTCTACCATATATGATTATATCGTATATAAGATACATACGTATGTGCGTAAAATAAGATAGAGAAATAATTTAGCTTGATACAGTTATGTTGTTTTTGGTCGAACCATACAAGATTTTGATAAACTGTCTGAACAATATGCTGCGACAATATCATAATATTAATTTTTGCGATGGGATGGGATAGGGTACAAAATGATCCACACAGTTGATTGTAGCCTTCTCATATGTTTTCTTTTCGGGTTGTTTCATTCCCCTTTTTTAATACCCTATCCAATAGGGATATATTAGATTTGATAAATTTTTGTAACATAGTGGAATAATTAAGCCAGATAAAGCTTAAAGTATATGGATCGACTCGAATGATAGCTGAGGCGATTTAGCCATGTCCGTCTGTCCGTCCGTACGTCACTAGCTTTTGGACCTTAATTTTTAAGCTAGAATGATGAAATTTGTCGCACGTGATTGTAGTTGCTCCAAGCAGAACAAGTATTAATTTTTTTGAAATCCGCCCTTTGCCACGCCACTTTTTCAGAAAAACGTAGTTTTAGGATAAACCGTTAAAGATTTTGAAAAAGTCCCTGAACAACATATCTAAACAATGTGTCTCTAATTCCTCCATGCAAAGTTTTTTGCTACGCAAACTTTTTATAACCTTTTTCGTTAAAATATTAAACATTTCGAAAAAATATGTTGACGCCAAATCATTAGTTGTCGTAATTTTAACGTTTCGTCAACGTAACTTTTTAACCCACGCCCACCTATAGGAGGCGTTTTTATACAAAAACCATTTATTAACACTAACCCATAGCATAACCAGGCGAAAAACGTTGTTTTTTGTCGAACCATAAGAGATTTTGATAAACTGCCTGAACAATATGTTCTGATAATGACATTTTCTATGTTTCATCGCCATAAAGCCGACATTATTAAACGATCCGCGCAGCTGATTGTTGCCTTCTCAAATTCAGACCCTATCCCATTTGGGTATATTAGTTTTGACAATAAGTTTGTAACATAGACAAATATTTGCGCTAGATATGCCTCAAAGTTTAGGGATCGACTCCGAATCGCTAGCTGAGTTTTGCCCAAATATCGGTGACACGCAGACGGACAGACGGACAGACAGACATAGCTTAATCGACTCAGCTATCGATTCTGAGTCAATCCTTACTCTTTAAGCTTTATCTAGCTGAATAATTTGCTATGTTACAAAATATGTATCAAAACTAATACACTCCTATGGGATAGGGTATAAAATATGAGAATGCTACCATCCACTGTGCGGATCGTTTTATATCCTATCCCATCACATCCTTAAAATTAATATCCCAAAAATGTGGGCTTTAAAAAAAAAATTTGGGCTTTATGGCGATATAATATAGAAAATGTTATTGTCAGAACATATCGTTCAGACAGTTTATCAAAATCTTGTATGGTTCGACCAAAAACAACGTTTTTCGCCCGGTTTTGAAATGGGTAGTGTGTACTAATGGTGTTTGTATGAGAACGGCTCCAAGAAGTGGGAGTGGGTTTCAATTATATATAGAAGAAATGTTTATATTACCATTACAAAGGATTTATATAAACAGAGATATTTTAAATTTTACGGAAAAAGGTTTTTTACTGAAAACGCCCCCACAAATTGGGATTGGCAAAAACTTTTTAGAGAAGGTATGTAGACATTAGAATTGTATAGATATGTTCTTCAAACGCTTTTTCAAACTCTCTTACGGTTTGGCATAAAATTACGTTTTTCTAATAAGGGAGCGTGGCAGTGAGCGGATTTTGAAAATTTTTACACTTGTTCTGCTTTGTCTGATAGAGAATAAACCAAATTTCATCACTCTAGCTCAAAATTTAAGGCCCGAAAATCGGTGTTACACAGACGGACTGACAGACGGACGGACGTACAGACAGAAATGGCCTAATCGAATCATCGATTCATATACTTTGAGGTGTAACTAGCAAAATTATTTCTCTAAGTGACAGACTTTATGTCAAAACTAATATACCCCTATGTCATAGGTTATAAACAATGAGAAGCCCTTAGCCCATCCCATCCTTAAAATAAATAGCCCCAAAATGTCGGCTTTATAGCGATGAAATTTGGAAAACATCATTGTCAGAAAATTTTGTTCAGACAGTTTATCAAAATCGTTTATGGTACGGCAAAAGACAACGTTCTGCGCCCAGTAATTCTATGAGATAGTGTATAGAAATGGGTTTTCTATGAAAACGCTTCCAAAAAGTAGGCGTTGGTTAAGATGATCGAGAAGAAATGTTTAGATGAGTAAATAATAATATTGCTTCAACTTATTTTTTCGAAACGTTTCAATTTTTACCGAAAAAGGTTTTTAACTAAATACGCCCCTAAAAAGTGAGTGTGGCATAAAACTTTGTATTGACGAAAAATAGACATTAGGATTGTCTAGATATTTTGTTCAGACACTTTTTTAACGGTTTGGTTAAAAACTATTTTTTCTAAGCATGGGGCGTGGCAGTGGGTGGATTTTGAAAATGTTTACACTTGTTCAAACATTACTTACAAGGATCACATGTAAAAACCTTTCATTATCCTACCTAAAAATTTAAGGCTCAAAAACCGGTTACCTACAGACGGACGGACAGACAGACATGGCTTAATCGACTCATACAGCGATTCTGAGTAGATCCATATGCTTTGAGGAATACCTAGCTAAATTATTTCTCTATGTTACAAACGATGTATCAAAGCTAATATACCCCTATGTGAAAGGGTATACAAATTAATTTCCACATATCGAAATTTACCTAAGCATAATTATAAAAACCAATATAAACACATGAGAAGGCTACAACTCGCTGTGCGGATCGTTTTATACCCTATCCCAACCCATCCTTTAAATTAATAAATGTAATTTTATGGCAAAGAAATATTTAAATTGAAACTGTCGCAACATATTGTCAAAACAGTTTATTAAAATCTTGTATGGTGAGACAAAAAAAATGGTATATTGAAGAAATGTTTACATCACCAAAACCAATATTTTGCAACATATTTTTTTCGAAATTTTGAAAATTTTACCAAAAAATGTTTTTTAATGAAAACACCACCAAAAAGTGAGCGTGGCAAAAAACTTTGTATAGACGAATTATAGACATTAGGATTGTCTAGATACTTTCTTGAGACACTTTTCCAAAATGTTTAAAGGTTGTGCCTACATTAGGTTTTTCAAAAAAGAGGACGTGGCTGTACCTATTGTCATTATACTCGCTCAAAATTTAAAGCCCAAAAACCGGTTACCTACAGACGGACGGACAAGTCTATATACTTTGAGGTGAATTATTTCACTATGTTACAAACTATGTATCAAAACTAATGTACCCCTATGGGATATGGTATAAACATAAGAGAAGGCTACAGTTCGTTGTGCGGATCGTTTTATACCCGATCCCACCCCACACTTAAAATAAATTTCACCAAAGTGTGGAATTTTTGTCTATAAAACATAGAAAATGTCATTGTCACAACATATTGTTCAGACAATATATCCAAATCTCGTCTGGTTCGACAAAATACAACGTTTTTCGGGCAGAGTATACAAATGGTTTTCGTATAAAAACGAACACAAAAAGTGGGCGTGGCAAAAAACATTGCAAATGGGAAATGTAGATATTAAGATTGTCTTAATATTTTGTTCACAAACTTTTTCAAAATTTCATTTCGTTTCGCCAAAAAGAACGTTTTTTTTTAAGTAGGCGTTCCAGTGGGCGATTTCAAAAATGGTTACACTTTTTCTGCTTCTTCGGACAGAGAGCCTAAATACCAAATTTAAAAATCCTAGCTCAAAAGTAAAGGCCCGAAAGTCGGTAATACACAGACGTAAGGACGGACGGACAGACATACATGGCTAGATCGACTCAGCTAGCGATTCTGAGTCGATCCATATACTTCGAGGTATACCTAGTAAAACTATTTCTCTATGTTACCAACTTAACGTCAAAACTAATATACCATATACTTTGAGGTATACCTAGTAAAACTATTTCTCTATGTTACCAACTTAATGTCAAAACTAATATAGCCCTATGGCATAGGGTATAAACATATGAAAAGGCTACAATCCACTGTGGAGATCGTTTAATACACTATCACGTCCCATCCTTAAAATTAATATCAACAAAATGTCGGCATTATGGCAATTAAACATAGAATATTTGAGAAGGCTACAATCCACTGTGGATATTTTTATACAGTATCCCATTCTATCCTTAAAATTAATAACCCATAAATGTGGGTTTTATGGCAAAGAAATGTTAAAATTTAAATTGTCGCAACACATTGTTCAGACAGTTTATCAAAATCTTGCATGATTCGACCAAAAACAATTTTTTTCTCCTGCATGTGGTATGGCGTAGGGTATGAACAAAATATAGACATTAGGATTATGTAGATATTTTGTTCAGACACTTTCTAAAGTGTTGGCCCAAAACTACGTTTTTCTAGAGGGGGCGTGGCAGTTGGAGAATTTCAAAAATATTTACACTTGTTCTTCTGCGAGCAACAGCAAATACGTTTTTTTTTTACGAAAAACGCCCCCAAAAGGTGGACGTGGCAAAAAACTTTGCAAGTACAAAATAAAGATATTAGGATTGTCTAAATAAAGTGTTTACAAACTTTTTCAAAATTCTATACCATTTTTTCTTAAAAAAAAAAGGTGGCAGTGGGTGGATTTCAAATTTGTTTTACACTTGTTCTGCTGAGAGCAACAACAAACACGTGCACCAAATTTCATCTTTATAGCTCAAAATGTAAGGCCCAAAAACTGGTGACCTTCAGACGGACGGTCAGACAGACAGACATGGCTTAATCGAGTCTGCTGGCGATTTTGAGGCAATCCATATACTTTGAGGTATACATATATAGCTAAATTTGTTCTCTATGTTACAAACTATGAATAATAGCCCCTATGGGATAGGGTATAAAAATATTAGAGGGCTGCAATTATGCAATGAATGCAATACTATCGGAACAAGATGTGTCGACAATACCCTATCCCATAGAGGTTTATTAGTTTTGATACATAGTTACATTGTACACGTTACATTGAGAAATATTTAAGGTAGATATACCTTACATTTTAAAATTTGACCGAAAAAAGTTTTTACAATGTATCTAGACAATCCTTATGTCTTTATTTCGTCTATACAAAGTTTTTTGCCACTCACACTTTTTGGGGGAGTTTTCAGTAAAAAACGTTTTTTGGTAAAATTTTAATGGTGCCAAATCATTGGTTATGGTAATATAAACATTTCTATTTCCTATTTTTACCTACGCCGTAGCTGATTTTTATACCCAATCCCATAGGGTTATATTAGTTTTGATACATAGTTTGTAACATAGAGAAATAATTGAGCTAGGAGTACCTCAAAGTATATGAATCGAAGCTATTATTAATGCGTTGTATTTAGGATTGCAGTACTTGGGACAAGGGAAGTAAGACTTAAGACGGTGAACCCTTTACTAACGGGGGGAAAATATTGCTGTTGTAATATATACAAGGTGAGCCTTGAGTCACCTTGACAACAGACAGTTTTATCAAGAACGTGCACTTGAAAATATTCGTTAATGGTTAGAATGCCTTGTCCATTTAACTTTGGCGTTAACAACGTCTTCGAAAACGTCACGCGGAGAACGGTTGGTTGGATAACTGAATACAAGCAGATATTTGGTCTGAACAATTTTATGGGAATACTTTAAATCGGGTACCGAAGATTGTCTCGCTGAAAGTAGTATCGGAAAACACAGAACTTTAATTGCATTTCGGGTAATGCGAACATAGGATAGTTGGTTAGTTCTATGATTTCGTTTATTTTCAGTTCAATTTTTTCCTGTCTATCCATAAAGGTTTTCAGAGGTTTGAATTTTTTTTGGAGTAGTACTAACTTTAGAGATTTGTTGGTTGTTAAGTTCAGGTAACTTTCGCTTGGCAGTTTGCAGTTCATCTAATTTACTTTAGATCTCCTCTGCATTTTCATTATCCATCATGCCGAAAAGATATTGGAAAACGTTTCCGATGCCGTTGAAGAGAGCCCTTGGCTGTCTATATTTCACGAGTAGTTCGCGGATCTTTTTGGTTCGACTTTTATTGGTTTCCATAGCCGCAAGAATGTGCCGTTGTTTTAGTTTGCAATCATCTTTGTAAGTATTATTGTTATAAGTGGTTGTCTTATTCGGACAGATCAATCTCTGTAAGAATAGTCTATGTTTTGTGGTAGACCCATTAATCACCAAAACCTTCGAAAATCACACCTGTGTTATTGAGATGTGTCATTGAATATGCTTGGTAAGAAGATCATAATTAATGAGGCCTTATTGTTTCGAACAAGTGTCAAAAATATTTGAAATTCGTCTATCTTAAGGGATATTAATTTAAAGGATTGGATGGGATAGGGTATAAAACGATTCACATAGTGGATTGTCTCATATGTTTCGTAATAGTTTTTATACCCTATCCTTAACCATACCCTTGATCTAGCCATGTCTGTCTGTCCGTCCGTCTATGTGTCACCGGGCTTTAGATGTGAGCAAGGGTTTTGAAATTTGGTATATAAACACGCAGAACAAGTTTTTAAAATCCACATAATACGACGCCCACTTTTGAGATTAAAGTTTTTATTTTGGCAAAATTTTTTGAATTTTTGAATATTCGAAAAAAAATGTTGAATTGGTTATGATAATACCAACATTTCTTCAATACATCATTTTAACCAACGCCTTTTGGAGGCATTTTTCTACAAAAACCATTTGTATACCCTACGCCATACCATATGCAAGAGGAAAACGTGACTTTTGTCGAACCATACAAAATTTTGATAAACTGTCTGAACAATATGTTGTGACAATATGTTTCATCGCCATAAAGCCCACATTTCGTGAATATTCATTTAAAAGATGGGATGTTATAGGGCATTATACGATCCGCATAGCGGACTGTAGCCTTTTCATATGTTTCTATCTGTGTTTGCTTGCTATTATGTTACGCCTGGCTATGGAATACGATTTTTGAAGTCTATAATAATGCATTTTCATGATTATACCCTATCCCATAGGGGTGGGTACATTAGTTTTGATACATAGTTTGTAACGAAATGAAATAACTAAGCTAGATATAGCTTGAAGTGATCGACATAGAACCGATAGCTGAGTCGATTTAGCCATGCCTGTCCGTATGTCCGTATATCACCAGTTTTTTGGCCTTAAATTTTGAGCTAGGATGATGAAATTTGGCACACGTAGAAATTTGGCCAAACCGTTAGAGGTATTGAAAATAAGTCTGAACAACATATCTAGACAATTCTAATGTCTTTGTCCATACAAAGTTTTTTGCCTCGCCCCTTTAAGGGGGCTTTTTCAGTAAAAAAACGTTTTTCGGTAAAAATTTAATAGTATCGAAAAAAATTTGATGAAAAGTCATTTGTTATGGTAATATATTTCATCGCCATAAGGCCGACATTTTGGTTTCAACTTCGTATTTATAAACTTTGACTTTGTTTATGTCCGTGTACTGTTTGGGTAGACTTGCCTGTATGTACCGCATTGATTTGCGTTATTCGACTAAGCGCATCGACGTTAGTATTGTATTGCATTTTTGGTAGAACACACAATCGCAAATAACTCTTTCTAATTAGTATAATAGATACGCTCGACTTTGTATAAATTGCGACCAGCATATGCAAAAGGCTCCTCTTTTCGTACGTCACCCTGTAAAAGCACAGCACCAATCGCTTCGCCGCTTGCAACCGTCGTAAAATTCAAAGGTTTAAAAAAGTCTGGGTATATCAAGAGAGGAGGTGATACCAAAAGTTATTTGAATTCTTTGAAGGCATTTTGGCATTTTTCGTCCAAATGAACTTAACAACTTTGCGGAGTAGGTTTGTGAGTGTTCAGACTATTTTTCTTTTGAACCGCAAAAGTTGTATTAGGATTGAGTAGTGATCCTTTTTCTGAACATATATGTAGTAAATAGACAACTTCCTTTTGGAGAAATCTAAATTTCGCAGGTTTCAATTTTAGGTCTTATCTCCTTAATTTGTCGAAAATCTTTCTGAGCTTATTGTTATGGCCAGGGAGATTTTTAACATAGATAACAGTATCGTCCTATTGTTGGGTGTTGTAGAACGAGGATAGACTCTGATTGGCTTTAACTTGGCAATGCCAAGTGGTTGTAACTCTGACTACACACCAATTGCTTATTTTTAAACAAGTGGTAACCATCGGGTACTGGTCGCATCTAACCGGATCGACTTGCGCGAGTGTTGAAAGCACGACGAAAAACAGCAACACCATAAACAGACAGGTCAGAATGGCACGGAACGATTACCCGCTTGCTGCCCCAGCCGAAGTAGACAAGCTGCTTCGACATATTCGGACAACAGGCTGTCGAGTACTTTCAAGGGTAAGTCAGGCCATCGAACAGAGATGGTGGCGGATGAACCGAAATCCAACGGCAGCGCTCAATCCCGTTGTGGATACTGATGGCCCCGTGTCCTAAGGGTATCTAACTAATTTTAACTGGCCCTCCAGGTTAGGGGTTGTGCTCTGGGTTAAGTACCCACCCATGGAAAAATCCACTAGTTACGATGCAACCAATAGCCTTGTAAAGAACTGATTTAATTGAAGGACAACGACGTTCATATCTTCACCTGGAATGTGAGAACATTTTAAGCAGGAGAGGTGCAAGCGAACAACTAGCGACAGCCTTTAAAAACTGTGACGGACCGTGCTATAGTGAGCAGAAAAAGCGACTATTCGGATGCGAATTTGTTTCAAGTGCCAGACTTAGGAAAGAAGTCTTATGTTTCCAATACATTAGCGAACACATTGTAACAATCCGCATAAAGGCCAAATTCGCCAACGACGCCGACGGAGGAAAATGATGATAAAACTAAAGATTGCTTCTACGAGCTCCTTGACAAAACCTATCAGCGACTACAGAAGTACGATGTTAAAATCATGCTGAGAGCTTTTGGCACAAAGGTAGGGGAGAAGACATCCTTAGCAGTATTGTCGGAAAACATAGCCTACACGACAGCACGTCTTGTAACGGACTTAGGCTAATTGACTCCGCTATGAAACAAAATGCCACTTTGGCCAGAACACGGATTGTTGTAGCCAAGGTAGGAATGCGGATATCCACCACGCCACAATAATCCAGAAATATTTCGAAAAAATTTAATTCCGAAAGACTGCAATCGCAAAAGAACGCCAAGACTTTCGCGCAACGCAATTCATTTAACCACGATAACCACAATACCACAAGCATCAATATCGAAGAATAAAGCAACGGTGCCAACAACCCATTAGATCAGCCTCAACTGATGTGCTAGGTTTCTCGCCACCAGAACGAACCAATCAATATTGGCAACGACAGCGAAAACTACCAACCACCCGACTTGATTAAAGTGAGGATAGCGATATCCAAACTCAAGCTTAATCGGGCTGCCAGAAATGAACGCCTTCCACCTAAGCTTTATAAAGCCGGCGGAGCTGACTTGCTAAGTAACATCCACCAACTCATAAGCCAAATCTAGTCTGATGAAAGTATGATTATTTAGACCTCAGCTTCGTGTGCCCGATTCACAAAAAAAGAGACCCTTTGAACTACACCAACTACAGAGGCATAAGTCTCCCCAACATCGCCTACAAGGTCATATCTTCCGTAATATGGAAACGCCTGAAACCGTTTGCCAACAACCTGATCGGTCCTTATCAGATTAGAAATTCGACTACCGATCAAATTTTCAGACTTCGGCAGATCCTGGAAAAAAAATCCAAATCAATACCCACCACCTATTCATCGATTTCAAAGCCACATACGACAGCATTTATAGAAACGAACTATACCGCCAAAGCCCGTATGTATACCGTATACCGACGATGGAGATGGCGATGCGCTATCATGTGGCTTCTTCAATTTTATTCTAGAGAGGATCATCCAAAACTCCCGAGCCAACACCAGAGGCACAGTTTCCCAAAAATCGGTGCAACTACTAGCATACGCCGACGATATTGATCATTGGTAGGACTCAACGCTATATTCTAGCCACGTTTTCTAGTATAGAGACGGAAGCGGCAAAAGTGGGCTAAGCAGTAAATAAGGGCAAGTCTAAGTATTTGCTGTCAACAAATCGACGAATTGGACAGAACTTCACCATTGACAGATATAATTTTGATGTAGTACGGGACTTTGTCAATCTCGTCTCCGCTATGAACTGGTCCTGATCATCCTTGTCCTGCTATACTGCGCTAAAGCATGGACCGTCTCAAAAGCGGATGAAGAAATCCTTGGTGGATTCGAGAGGAAAATTTTGCGAAAAACCTTCGGTCCCGTTTGCGTTGAAGGGATATAGAGACGAAGATTCAACCAAGAACTTTGCGAGCTGTACACCGACATGCCCCTGGTCAAAAAAAAAACTGGACGTTTTAGATGGCTAGGACATGTAGAACGAATAGATACCAATATTCCGTCTCGCAGAGTCTTCGATTTCCAGACAGACGTCGGACGCAGTAGAAGAAGGCCTCGCCTTAAGTTGCGCGCACAAGTAGAAACCGACCTCAACCAAGCCGTAGTGCACAACTGGAGGCAGTTAGCTAAGGACCGTACTAATTGGAGAGGCGTGTTGGTTTAGGCGCACGTTCAATCCGCACTAGAGCGCCACTTAAGAAAGTTAAGTAATAATATCGTATACAAAACACTCCAAACCTTGTAGACCAGTGAGGATATAGTTCATCAGTCTCTGAAACGTTGCCGGGGATCCTTTCAAACCGAAAGGCATTCGGGTAAATTCATAGTACCCATCAATACTTGTTGGACATGGGCTAGATCTATAGTGGAGAAATAACGAGAGTGACCTAGCTGGTCTAACACATCCTCTATTCGAGGATGAACCACTAATCTTCATCTAAGTTCCCATCTGGACCGGGTTTCGAAATGAAGCCTCCAATTTTCGACATTCAGACGCATTGGTCAATTTATAAGAAACATTTCGAAGCTGCTGCCATGACCAACTGCTGGGAGGACGAGAAAAAAGCCATCGCACTTATACTGGCTTTACGTAGTCCAGCTGTGGAGCCTTTGCAAGCCATCTCCGTTGACAACCAACGCAACTACAACGTTATCGTGAAAGCAATTGAGATGCGGGTTGGTGATGACCACGTGTTAAAAGTCTATCGAGAAGAGATGCGAAACTCTTCAACATCTGCACGCAGATATTGAACGCCTAGCACATTTGTTATATCCTAACACTTGTGAAGAGATCACCAAACAGAAGGCAAAGGACGCTTTCACTCTTGCTATAGCTGACCTCAAAACATCAACTATAAGTTCGAATGGCTTGAAAACGCACATTTGCCGAAGTCACAGCTTATGCTCTGACATTAGAGTTGATCAAGTATCCCAAGGAGCTCTAGAAGTCAGAAAATTGGCCACCATTGAATGCTCTTGTGAAAGTTTTGTTTTTTGTTTTGTTTTCCCGGTAAGGGTTCTGTATCTTGCCCTCAATTAAGGAATGAGGTCAACCTTTGAAGTTTCACCGAATAACAATTTTCAAGCTCAAATGCGTTGCTGGAACTGCAGCAAAACTGGACATTTAATGCGTCGGTGCCGAAACCCATCAGAGCGAAGCAGTTGCCCACATTGCAACAGTCGGGGACAGCAGAGGGAAGCATCTGGCAGTGACAACAATCGACCTGCTGTTATTAACTCTCAGTACCAGTAGTCGGGAAATAACTTTGCGGGGCACAAGTTGGGTTCTGGAATCGACGCCCCCAGGACCGCAATCCAATTATCCCAAACAAACAGAGACAATAGGATTCTGAAGTAGATGCGATCATCGGCGGGAAAGAACTTGCGACTTCAATTGATACTGGAGCTTCTGCTTCCATTATCCGAAAAGATATCGTCCGTGAGTCTTGGCGGCATAACATCAGCAGCTATTGCTTGTGGACTGTAACTGGAGAAAGAGCTCGAGTATATGGCGAAGTACGGCGGGACTCGCCTTCCAGGAATGCATGGGTTCCTGGTGGCTGATACTTGTGACAAATGCATTATTGGAGTTGACTTCATGAAGACTCATGAAATAACTTTTGATATTGGCAATGGATATTCCCAATGGAATACGGTCTACCAAAAGCAGTTATTCTGATAACAGTAGTCGGGAAGGACCAAGTGTTACCACCGTCATCAGAAACAGTTATATGGTTTTAGCTGGAGGGTGATCCTGGGAGCCACCGATTCCTACTTGCTGAACCAGGTGCAGATGACAATTTCCAAAACTACATCGTTAGAAAAATGTTAGTTGAACCAAAGGAGAACATGGTTCCAATAAGAGTCTTAAACACCAGACCACACGAGTTAGTAATCCTAAAAGGAAGAGTGATTGGTAAACGTGTTCCGGTTAACGCAATATCAAGCATAACCGAAGGGGAGATTGCTGTTTTAAACAGCGCTACCAACAAAGCGGACTGACATAACGAGACCGATTCTTAACTCATGCAAGCTAAATCAGGAGCAGCAAGATCTGAATGGTTTTCCACACTGGATCTGAAGAGCAGGTACTAGCAGGTGCAGATTCACCCTAAGGACAGGGAGAAAACGGCCTTCACCAGAGGAAAGGGCTTGTGGCAGTTCAACGTGATGCCATTCGGTTTGTGCAATGCTCCTGCAACTTTTGAGCGGCTAATGGAATGCGTTTTGCGAGGATTAACTTGGAAAATCTGTCTGGTGTAACTAGATGATGTAATTGTGATTGGAAAATCATTTGAAGAACTTGCGGGAGGTATTCCTAAGACTTCGGAGTGCGCATTCGAAGCTTAATCCAAAGTGTGCACTATTCAGATCCTAAGTTCGATTCCTGGGACACATCATCTCGACTAGTGGAGTAAGGACCGATCCCGAAAAGATTGAAGCTGTGAAAAATTGGCCGGTCCCCAAGGACAAACATCAACTAAGGACTTTCCTAGGAAAACAATTTAAATGGTCAAGTGAGTGTAATAATGCTCTTAGAAGATTTAAACACCAGCTATGTCAGGCGCCGATACAAGCATATTCCGACGGTAAAAAGAAATTCATTGTCGATGCCGACTTGGAGCCGTTTTGTCGCAAGTACACGAGGGACAAGAAAGAGTGGTGGCCTACTTCAGCAAGGTTCTGTCTAGAGCTGAAAGAAATTATTGTGTTATCAGAAGGGGACCTTTGGTGTTAATTCTGGCGACGAAACATTTCCAGGAAGTTCCTACTTCGTACAGACCATGTTGCTCTAAAGTGGTTGCTTCAATTTAAAAATCCAGAGGGTCAGGCTGCCAGATGGATTGAGCGGCTGCAGAGCTTCGATTTGACATTCAGCATCGTAAGGGCACTTTAACGCTCTCTAACTATCTCTTCGACCATGCGGAATGAACTGCAAACACTGCACTCGCCAAGAAGAAAAGGAGCTCATCACTACCAGCGAGTAAGAGACGAGCCCAACAACGGTTGGACGACCGAAAAGATCATAGAAGCGCAGGTGGAAGACCCTGACATAGGGAGAAACCAGATTGGCAAGAAATTTCGGATCGTAGTCCAACTCTGAAGGCATACTGGGCACAATGGGATTCTATTCATGTCCAAAATGGTGTCCTGGGAAGAAAATGGGAGTCATCCGACGGAAAGTCCTTGTATCACCACAGCTTGTCGTTCCACGGGCCATGGTCAAAGATGTACTACGGGAGCTATATTGTGGAGTATCGTGAGGACATTTGGGAATCAATAAGACTTTAGACAAAGTGAGGGAGCGATTCTACTGCTATCTGCAAGAGAAGACATTGGCAAGTGGTGCCGAAAATGCATTACATGCGCCGCCTGTAAAGGACCAAAACGAAAGACGCAAGGAACCGTGAATCAGTACAACGTTGGGGCTCCTTTCGAAAGAATAGCAATAGATATTGCTTTCCAATTTCCAGTAACGAACAGCGGAAAGCGTTGTTATGGACTACTTCAGCAAATGCCCAGAGGCACCGTAGTGCATCAGATCGTGGACAACTGGATATGCAGATTCGGGGTACCGTTGGAACTACATTTTGATCAAGGTAGAAACCTTGAGTCTAGAGTATTCCAGGATATTTTCCAGCGGTTCGGTATTAAGAAAACCAGAGCGACACCGCTGCATCCACAGTCGGACGGAATGGTGGAACGATTCAATCGAATCTCAAAAGAACACCTCTCCAAGGTAGTAGAGTAATTGAATTGAGTAACTGAATAAGAGTAATTGAATTGTTAAATGAGAAACCGTTTTGTAAATAATATGATTCGAGTAATAAGAGTGTGTTTAAATAAATTATTGTTAAACATAAAACAGAAAAGTGTTTTATCATTCGAAGCCCGGCTTCATTCTATAGTATAATTACATTTATTATTTATATCATTTTTAGCATCATTAATCAAATTAAATATTATTGTGTATTTTTGTCAAATTGTTAAAAACTAATTTGACGTTTTTAACAACTCGCTGTGCAAGAGAAAGTTACGTACTACCCAGTCGTTCACCCACCACTCGTTTTTTTTTTTTTGCCATGTTATTACCGGTACCTGCCATATTAAAATCATACATAACCTAAATTTTCTCGAATATGGCTTCAGCGATTATAATTAAACTTCATAAATACTATAAGCATATTATTTCCAACAAAACTGCTTTCCCATCAAGCATCGAGAAAATCCATATAACGAATTTTTGCATATATTATTTATAAAGAAAATTGTCAATTTCTCGCAAACTATTTGGCCAAATTGAATGAAATTTGATTAGTATAGTTCTATTACTGTTTTCATGAGCGTTACATAATTGGTTTTGGCTCAATTATTCCCAAACGGAATTTTCAGTTTTGGCCAATAACGGAAAATCATTATTAATCACATGGACAATGATTACTTTCAATTACGGAATATACGTTCGTATAAACATATTTCGACATTATTTATATCATTTTTAGCATCATTAATCAAAATAAATATTATTGTGTAATTTGGCCAAATTGTTAAAAACGTCAAATTAATTCGCTTTGAAAGAGAAAGTTGAGTACGACCCAGTCGTGCACCCACCACTCGTCATTCCTAGATATTTTATGCTTTCAACGTTATTGATCGTATTTCCATTTATGTCAATAGTTAATTCGCTATCTATATTAACTGTCAACTTAGTTTTTTGTTATTTAAGCTTGAATTTTTTCATTTTAAGCCATGAGACTAGATGTTTTACATCGTTGTTTAAAATGCTCCGGCATTGTTCAGTATCGTCTCCTTCAGCATATATTAGAGTGTCATACGCATATAACACACTTTTGCAAAATTTTCTAGTTTTTGGCTCATCGTTTATATAAATGATAAGAAAATAATAAATTAGAGCGCCCCTAAAATTGATCCTTGAGGAACTCTTTTTTCTACTCTAATATATTCTTATGTAGAATTATTAACTTTTGGCCGCTGCTATTTGTTATAAAGGACCTGAACCATTTAAGTTCCTTATTTTAGATTCCATATTGATCAATATATTGCAACTAAAACGATTTCAATTCCATTATTTCGCTAGCTGAGTCGATTTTGCCGTGTCGGTCTGTCTGTCCGTCCGTCCGTCCATCTGTGTGGCACAGATTTTTGGGCCTTAAATTTTGAGCTTCCGACGAAGCTGAACAAGTGAAAACATTTTTGAAATCCACCCACTCCCACGCCTCCTTTTCAGAAAAACGTAGTTTTAGGCGAAGCCATTAGAGATTTTGAAAAAACGTCTGAACGAGTAAGCTAAACAATCCTAATGTCACGCCCACTTCTTGTGGGTGTTTTTAGTAAAAAAACGTTTTTCGTTAAATTATAAACATTTCGAAAATTGTTTTGATGCCAAATCATTGGCTATGATAATTTATATACATCTCTTATATATATTTTTAACCCACGCCCACTTTTTGGTGGCGTTTTCATACCAAAACTTTTGTATGCACTACTTCATAGCATAACCAGGCGAAATTCATTGTTATTTGTTGAACCATGAACGATTTTGATAAACTGAACAATATGTTACGACAATGGCATTTTCTATATTTCATCGCCATAAATAAAACATTTTGGGGATATTTGTCTTAAGCAAGAGATAGGGATAGGGTACAAAATGATCCACACCCTGGATTGTAGCCTTCTCATATTTTAATACCCTATCCCATAGCGGTATATTTGTTTTGATACATAGTTTGTAACATAGTGAAATAATTTAGCTAAGTACATAATTCGATTCGATTATTTTGAAAAAGTGCCTGAACGAGATATCTAGACAATCCTAATGTTTATATTTTGTCTACACAAAGTTTTTGCCAAGTCCACTTTTGGGTGCGTTTTTAGTAAAAAAAACCTTTTTCTGTAAAATATTAACAATTTGATGCAATATTATTGCTTTTGGTAATGTAAACATTTCTTCCAATATAGCCCACTTTTTTGGGACGTTTTCATACAAAAACCATTTGTATACCCTACGCCATACCATATGTCTGAACAATATGTTGCTACAATTTCAATTTTAATATTTCATTGACATAAAACCCAAATTTGACGGATGAAGGATGGGAAGGGATAGGGTATAAAACGATCCACACAGTGGATTGTAGCCCTATCATATGTTTTGTATGTAGATTTGCTTTTCTTCGGTGCGCTGATGTGGAGCGAACAACCAAATGTATGTATTTTGTTTTTATACCCTATCCCGTAGCGGTGTTGTAGTTTTAATACATGGTTTATAACATAGTGAAATAATTTACCTAGGTATACCTCAAAGTATATGGATCGATTCAGAATCGCTGGCTGAGTCGATTTAGCCATGACTGTCTGTTCGTCCGTTCGTCCGTCCGTCGTAACCGGTTTTTGGGCCTTAAATTTGGTACATGTGTTTGTTGTGGCTCCCAGTAGAACAGGTGTAAACATTTTTGAAATCTGCCACGCCTTCTTTTTAGAAAAATAAAGTTTTACGCCAAACCGTCAGTGTTTTTGAAAAGAGTAAGAACAACATATCTAGACAATCTTTATATCTGTATTTGTATTTGGGGCGTTTCTCGTAAAAAAAATTTGCGGTAAAATTTTAAACATTTTATGCAAAATAATTAATTTTGGTAATATAAACATTTCTTCCTTATATAATTTTTACCCACGCCCACTTTTTGGAGGCGTTTTCATATAAAAACCCGTTGTATTCCATATGCATGAGAATAACGTTGTTTTGGTCGGACCGTTAGAGATTTTGAAAAAGTGTCTTTAGAACATATCTAGACAATCCTTATTTTCTTATTTCGTTTATACAAAGTTTTTTGCCCTGCCCACTTTTTGGGGCATTATCAGTAAAAAACGTTTTTTAGTAAAATTTTAAATATTTCGAAAAAAATTTGATGCAAAATAATTGGTTTTTGTAATATAAACTTTTCTTTTATATGTCATATCACCCACGCAAACTTTTTGGAGGCGTTTTCTTACAAAAACCATTACTATACATTATGTTCATAACATAATTAGGCGAAATACGATGTTTTTTGTCGATCCATAAATGATTTTGATAAACTGTCTGAACGATATGTTCTTACAATGACATTTTCTATATTTCATCGCCAAAAAGCTGACATTTTGAGGATATTTGTTTTACGGATGGGATGGGATAGGGTATAAAACAATTCACGTAGTGGAATGTAGCCTTCTCATATGTTTTTGTTTATAAACGGATGTGGTATGAGACATAAACTTTCTCATTTCCGTTTTGCAATTTTACAATTTTCATATCACATTTGTTATGTGATTAACTCCCCTCTTTCTTTAAGAGAAAAACGTCCCGATTTTACTTTATCTGTTTTGTTAAAAATTCAATTTGTTTATAAATATTATCGAACATTATTCCATATCTAGCATTTTTCAAAATAAAATGTTTTGTGTAGAAAGCAATTTTTAGTTTATGCAATGCAAAGAAAGTAATTATGATTATAGTTAAGATTACAATTATTGATATTGTAGGATTTTTCTTACATTTTGTTTTATAGTATATAACAAGTTAATATTTTCAAATTTTAATTGTTTGTCCTCAAATTCTAAATATAGGACTATTTCGTAATAATTGTTATAATTTGTTTTTATATAATTCCAAATAGTGGTTGTAGGGTTTACATATGTAACATTATTGATTGTAGTTTTGTTGTCAAATGTAATTAAGTATGTCCCATCTAGTGAGTACTTGTTTACAGTATAGTTTCCTGATATTAAAATGACACCATCTTATATGATGGTATTTACAATAAATAGTTTACAATATGAATTCCTTAATTCTAGCTTACAGTTATTAACATTTGTAAATGTTTCACTGCATTTTGCAATTTCATTTTCAGTTAATAATGTCCCATATTGTTGGCTTATGGCCCTAGTTTGAAATAATTTACAATTATTTTGTATTATAGGATATTTTATTATATTACTATGACATCATTTATCTGAAATATTTTAAATTTTGATACGCCTATTAAGTCAGTTTTTTAATTTCTTGTATTTCCTTTATGTTTAAAATAGCTGCATTTAGAATTGCAACTTTGGTTGAATTACATTTTCTAATTCTATAAGTACTAGTTTATTTGTGTCTTTGCATTTGTTTATATGGGTTTCCTTCTAGGTTTTGAATTGAATTTTGTAATTGATTTATAGTCTCAAATAATGTTGAATTTGTTATAAGCTGTTTATTATTATTGTCAATAAGTTCTTAAACCTTATTAGTAATAAGTTTAAAATCGTCATGGTCTGGGGTTCCCGCTATCCATTTCCATAGCGTTCCTAGTTCATTCATTATGGTAAAATAAATTTCATATTGCTGTAAAGAAAAATAAACTAGATATAATATTGTCCTTATGTACTATTCGATTTTTACATAAGATTCGAACTTTGTTTCCCAGATCTTCTCTTACTTTTTGTTTCTTATATTTTGGTTCAAGTTTATTTCTACTTCCAATAGTTTTTTCATATATTATTTCATTAGTGGCATAAGTTTTCATATGTCTATTATTATTGTTTCTGGTTAACGTCTTTTCTTGGGCTGTTACCATGTTCGTTTTAAGGTTTTCATGATTAGTTTTGCTAAAAAGAACTTCATAAGGCTTACTGATTTATTATATTGCTGTGGTGCTCTTTATATGGATTCTAGGTCGCTTATTAAATGAAATTTATGCTTAAGGTGTCTTAAAATTTCAATAAGTGTGGAATGAACTCTTTCTACTTGACCGTTTGTGGTACTGTGTCTCGGGTCACAATAATAAATTTGGAGCCTAGCCGTTGCGTTAATGTCTTAAACTGGACTGACGTAAATCCTGGTTCATTGTCGACTGTAATTTTCTTTACGTCAGGAAAGCTTAGTAATAATTAAAAACCTCTTCATCTAATTTGGTTTTGTTGTCAATGGATTTCATTATTAAGAAATTCGAATAGCTATCTATACAGGTAATTTTTTTTTAATTTTGAGCGAAAAAAATGTCTAAATGCAATTGCTCCCCCTCTTTCTTTGGAATTGGAGCCGCGCAATTGGTATTTTATTTCGATGGCGATCATTTTGTTATAATTTCGGATTGTAATGT
Organism: Rhingia rostrata; assembly: GCA_949824845.1. Lineage (NCBI taxonomy): Eukaryota > Metazoa > Arthropoda > Insecta > Diptera > Syrphidae > Rhingia > Rhingia rostrata. The sequence continues at coordinate 103,178,153 of OX463756.1, forward strand.
ACCTTGAAGTGTGAAAAATCGAACAGAGCCATCTAGTGTCGATTGGGATGAATGAATGCCCAATGGAATGAATGTATGCCCCCTGGAATGAATCTGTCAAAACCACTTCTCGAACCATCTAGTAAATGCGGGAATCTCCGAGAATATGCCATCTGTATGTGGAATGGTATAAATAGAGATGAAGCGACATTCAGAGAGTTAGTCTATATTTTGACCTGAACGTGATTTAAATAGTGTTGACTGAGTGAATTACATTAGTGAGTTTTGGAAAGTGATAATATTGCGCGAATTTAATCGTTGATATCGAATTTCAAATAAGTGAATTAAAGAGATTGAATTGTTAAACTAGAAAAAAATTTGTAAATAATATAATTCTAGAAATAAGAATGTGTTTAAATAAATTATTGGTAAACATAAAAGAGACAAGTGTTTTATCATTTGAAGCCTGGTTTCATTCAACATTGGTGTCAGAAGTGGGATAAAAACTTCCAGAAAACTGAAAAAACGGTTAAAGAACATATTGAAGTGAACATAGTAAGGTGAACATAGTGATGTGAATATATAGTCAAAATTCGAGAATAGTGAGCAATAAATTGATATACGATTAAGTGTGTGATTATAGATAGAAGTGTATCGAGTGCAACTGTGTAACAGAGTCCAGAAGAGAGGCGAAAGTCTTCAACAACTGCAAGCAGATATTGAAAGCCTAGCACATTTGTCATATCCTAACACTGGTGAAGAGATCATCCACCAGCTGGCAAATTACGTTTTAAGTCCTGCTATAGCTGACTCAAAACTTCAATTAGCAGTTCGAATGCCTGGAAAAAGCACACTTGCCGAAGCCGCAGAAAGGAGCTCATCTAGTCAGAGAATTGGCCACCATTGAGTGCTCTTGTGAAAGAATAGGGGTTTCCCCGAATAAGAATTCCCGAGCTCAAATGCGATGCTGGAACTGCACCAAAACTGGACATCTAATGCGTTAGTGCAGGAACCCATCAAAGCGCAGCAAATGTCCACATTGCAACAGTCGGGGACAGCAGAGGGAAGCATCTGGCAGTGATTACAATCGACTCTCAGCACCAGCAGGCCGGAAATGCTTAAGAACCAACTTCGCGGGGCAGAAGTTGGGTTCTGTAATCGACGCCCCAGGACCACAATCCAAGTATCCCAAACTAAGAGAGACAACACCAGTCTGATAGTAGATGCGACCATAGGTGGAAAGAACTTGCAGCTACAATTAATACTCGAGCTACTGCTTTCATTATCCGAAAAGACATCGTCCGTGATTCGTGGCCGAATAACACCAGCAGCTATTGAGGGAGGACTGCAACTGGAGAGAGAGCTCGAGTATATGGAGAAGTACGATTGAAGATATACTTGGCGGGACTTGCCTTCTCCCATGCATCCCTGGTGGCTGATATTTGTGACGAATGCATTATTGGAGTTGACTTCATAAAGGCTCATGAAATGATTTTGGATATTGGCATGCAGTTCTCGAGATATCAAAATTTGGAGATCCCAATGGAATACGGTCTACCAAAAGCAAATATTCTGAGAACATTCGTCGGAAAGGAACAAGTTTTATCACCGTCATCAGAAGCTGTTTTATGGGTTAAGCTGGAGGGTGATCCTGGGAGCAACCGATTGCTACTTGTTGAACCAGATGCAGACGATAATTTTCAAATAACATCGTTGGAAAAATGTTGGTGCAACCAAAAAACAACAAAAATTCAAAAAGGAAAAGTGATTTATAAATGAATTCCGGTTAAAGCAATATCAAGCATAACCGAAGTGGAGACTGCTACACCAGTTCTACCAACTACCGCACAAATTTTTTACTCCTGATTCAGCTTGCATGAGATGATCATCGATCATCGATCATCTCATGCAAGCTGAATCAGGAGTAAAAAATTTGTGCGGAAACCTTATAGAAGAATATGCTTATATGTTTGCCGCAGAGGATGGGAAATATTACCGCACACACTTGGTGCAACACCAAATCGGCGACGATGGAAAGGGACGGATTGATAGAAAACTCATATAGTCCGTGGGTATCACCAGTGATACTGTTTAAGAAGAAAGATGGCGGCACCCGGTTCTGCGTTGACTATCGACGGCTCAACGATGTAACCAAGAAGGACAGTTATCCTCTACCTTGGATTGATGGCACATTCGATACTCTAAAGGGATCTGAATGTTTTTCCACACAGGATCTGAAGAGTGGCTAGTGGCAGGTGCAGATTCATCCTAAGGACAGGAAGAAGACGGCCTTCACCACAGGAAATGGCTTATTGTGGCAGATCAACGTGATGCCATTTGGTTTGTGCAACGATCCTGCAGCTTTAGAGCGACTGATGGAATGCGTTTTGCGAGGGTTAACCTTGAAAATCTGTCTGGTATACCTAGATGATATAATTGTCGTGGAAAAACCATTTGAAGAGCACTAAAAGAATTATCGGGAAGTATTCCTAAGACTCCGGAGTTCCCATTCGAAGCTCAATCCAAAAAAGTGTGCACTATTCCGATCCGAAGTTCGATTCCTTACACACATCATCTCGACTAGTGTATGGAGGAACGATCCCGAAAAGTTGAAGCTGTGCAAAATTGGCCGGTCCCCAAGGACAAACATCAACTAAGGAGCTTCCTAGGACTTGCGACTTACTACCGGCGGTTTGTAAGGAACTTTGCTGGCATTGCTAAGAGCTTACATCAACTCACGGAAAGAGGAAAACAATTTAAATGGTCAAGTGAGTGCAATAATGATGTTCGAAGACTTAAACACCAGCTATGTCAGCCGCCGATACTAGCATATCCCGACGGTGAAAAGATCTTCATTGTCGATGCCAACGCAAGTAATTTTGGAGTTGGAGCCGTTTTGTAGCAAGTACACGAGGAACAAAGAGTGGTGGCCTACTTCAGCAAGGTTCTGTCTAGAGCTGAAAGAAATTATTGTGTGACCAGGAGGGAACTTTCGGCGTTAATTCTGTTGGCGAAGCGTTTCTCTTTATGTCCACGATGGTGTCTTGAGAAGAAAATGGGAGTCCTCCGACGGAAAGTCCTTTGTATCACAGCTTGTCGTTCCACGGTCCATGGCGTACCGAAGCGGTCCATAGCACGACTTGACACTCCCCATCTGAGGTCTTATTTGGCCGAGCATTAAGGTTGCCCAGTGAAGTAATGTTCGGATCCCCAACGGTACAGCCAACCACTGAAGATGACTACTTTGATGATCTACGCAAAAGACTCCGAGATATCCACGAAATTACCAGGACAAGAATAAGACCGGCAGGTACGATATCAGAGCAACAGGAACTGTATTTTTTGTTGTATAAACAAGGAATATCACCGAAGCTGCTACCGAAATGGGAAGCCCCATACAAAATTATGAAGCGTATAAACGACGTCGTCTACCGAATATAGAGAGAACTTCGAGGAAAATTAAAGGTAGTGCATCTGGATCGGTTACATCGTTATGAAGGTGAAACTGAGGACACACTTGTTCGGGACGAACAAGTTTAGAAGGGGGGCAATGTTATAATTTCGGATTGTAGTGTAGTGTCGATTGGGATGAATTAGTTCCCCTTGGAATGAATGAATGTCCCCTGGAATGAATGAATGCCCCCTGGAATGAATCTGTCAAAACCACTTCTCGAACCATCTAGTAAATGCGGGAATCTCCGAGAATATGTTATCTGTAAGTGGTATGGTATAAATAAAGATGAAGCGACAACCAAAGAGTTAGTCTAAATTGTGACCTGAGCGTGATTTGAATTTTGGAAAGTGATAATAGTGCGCGAATTTAATCGTTGGTATTAAATTTCAAATACTTACTTACTTACTTAAGTGGCGCTATAGTCCGGAATGAACCTGGGCATCAACCAACATGCCTCTCCAATTAGCCCGGTCCTTAGCTAACTGCCTCCAGTTGCGCACTCCAAGTTGGTTGAGGTCGGTTTCTACTTGTGAGCGCCACTTTAGGCGAGGTCTTCCTCTACTGCGTCCGACGTCTGGCTGGGAATCGAAGACTATGCGAGCCGGAGTATTGGTCTCCATTCGTTCTACATGTTATAGCCATCTTAAACATCCAATGCGGAGTTTTTTGACCAGGGGCATGGCGCTGTACAGCTCGTATAGTTCTTGGTTGAATCTTCGTCTCCATAGCCCGTCAACGCAACGGGCCGAAGATTTTTCGAAGAATTTTCCGCTCAATTCGACCAAGGATTTCTTCATCCGCTTTTGAGACGGTCCATGCTTCAGCGACGTAGAGCAGGACTGAGATGATCAGGGTCTTATATAAGATCTCCTGAGTAGTTCGAGTGAGGGCTTTACTACTGAATTGCCTTCTTAGCCCGTAGAAACAGCGGTTGGCAAGAGTAATTCTTCGTTTAATTTCTGACGAAATGTTGTTGTCAGAGTTAATAGCCGAGCCGAGATAGATAAAGTCCCGTACTACCTCAAAGTTATATCTGTCCAATTCGTCGATGTTGTGTGTCATTTCGTGTTGATAGCATATACTTCGTTTTGCCCTCATTTATTGCTAAACCCATTTTTGGCGCTTCCTTCTCTATGCTAGCAAACGAGGCTATTACATCACGTTGGGTCCTACCAATGATGTCAATATCGTCGGCGTATGCTAGTAGTTGTACCGAATTTTGGAAAATTGTGCCTCTGGTGTTGGCTCGTGAGTTTTGCACAATCATCTCAAGAATCAGATTGAAGAAGTCACATGACAGCGCATCGCCTTGCCTAAATCCTTCGTTAGTATCGAATGTGTCAGTGAGGTCGTTTCCGACCCTGATGGAGCAGCAGAATTCTGCATCGTCATCCTATACAAACGGACGAGTTTTGGCGGTATACCAAAACTAGACATGGCTCTGTATAGTTCGTCTCTATAAATGCAGTCGTATGCGGCTTTGAAATCTATGAGAAGGTGGTGGGTATCGATTTGGACTTCTTATGATTTTTCCAGGATCTGCCGAAGTGTGAAGATTTGATCGGTTGTGGACTTTCCTGTCATAAAACCACACTGATAAGGGCCGATCAGGTCATTGGTTAACGGTTTCAGGCGTTCACATATTACGGCAGATAGAATTTTGTAGGCGATGTTGAGGAGAGTTATGCCTCTGTAGTTGGCGCAGTTTAGAGGGTCTCCTTTTTTGTGGATCGGGCAAACGATGCTGAGGTTCCATTCTTCAGGCGTACTTTCTTCCGACCAGCTTCGGCTTATGAGTTGGTGGATGTTACTTACCAAGTCATCTCCGCAGGCCAATATTGAATATTGAATGGTTTGTTCTGCCTGACAGCGGAATGTTGTTCGTCATCGCCGTTTTACAGTATGCAGAAGTGGTTCTTCCATATCCTCAGCATCGACTGTGTCTCAAATACGATATTTGCTTGTTCATCTCGACAGGATTCTGTTCGAGCCTTGTATCCTTGGCTTTGACGTTTTACACTTTGGTAAAACTTGCGAACATCTTTCCTATGGTGGTACCTCTTTATATCCTCGATCGCGCGCTTTTTATAAGACTTCTTGCCTAAAAGTCTGGCACTTATAATAAATCCGCATCCGAATAGTCGCTGTTTCTGCTCACTTTAACACGGTCCATAGTAGATGTCACAGTTTTTCATCCTCTTTTTGTCCGGCCCATCCCATCGTATTTCCTGGATGGCAGTAATGTCTGCTTTTTAGCAGTTTACAGCTTCCGCTACTTGTTCGCTTGCACCTCTCCTGTTTATTGTTCTCACATTCCACGTGCAGATACGAACGTCGTTGTCCTTTTTCCGTTTAGCCGTGTCGTCAACAATAAAATCAGTCCTTTCCGAGGCTATTGGTTGCTTCGTAACCGTTAGATTTTCCATGGTTGGGTAGTTAACCCAAAGCACAAACCCCAACCTGGAGGGACATTTCCAATTTATTAGATACACCTAGGACACGAGGCCCTTAGCATCCACTACGGGATTGAGCGCTGCCGTTGGCCTTTCGGTTCATCCGCCACCGGCTCGGTTCAAGGGACCTGACTAATCCTAGACAACCTGTCGTCCGAATATGTCGAAGCAGCTTGTCTAGGTTCGCTGGCCGGGTATTCAGTACCCGATGGTTACCACTTGGAGGTAAAAAATAAGCACTTGATATGTAGCCAGAGTTACAACACTGGGCATTGCCAAGTTAAAGCCAATCAGAGTCTACCCTCGTTCTACAACATCCAACCATTGAATTTAAAATAAGGGAATTAAAGTGATTGAATTGTTATACGAGAAGCCCGGCTTCATTCTACCATATTTATTTTTATAACGTATGTCACAATTTCTGGCATATTCTTTAAATTGTTTGGTCATATTTGGCCAATAGTACATAGTAAAAATTTGCTTGAGGTTTTCTTTATATCCTTTATGAGCTATGGTATGAGTTTGTTCAATAATTGCGATCTGATCATCTGTATGCGATCTGGTCATCTGTATCTTGGTATAAAGAAATTTGTTATTAAATATTTATTTTAATATCTCTTTAATGTGGAAAAAATCCACTATAGTGAAATGAATTGCTACTATTCCAGGTTGTAAAAATTCTTTTAAAATTTTAATTAGGTTTTCGTTCGTATCATATTCATATTCGATGATATGTCTGGTTTTATTGGAATTATTTATTTGTTCATGAATAGTAAATCTTCCTTGGGATAAAAGGATTTGTTGTTTAAAGAGGTTTTGTAGTTTCCTGTATTGTTAGATTGTCACTACAAGACTAGATGAATCATCTGAAATATGATTTAGGTATTGCCTAGAAAGGGCATCAGCAACTAAGTTTGTAGTACCTGGCTTATAAAATATTTTAGGTGCAAATTCTTCGAAAAAGGCATGCCACCTTTTCATTTTCGCATTAGCATTTCTAGTTGCAACCCCGAAAGTTAATGGTTGATGATCCGTATGGATCTCTAAATCTGAAACGCCGTAAATGTAGTTTCTTAAATTTTTTTAAAAGCCCAAACGATAGCGTAAAGCTCTTTTTCGTTCTATGCGTTATTTTGTTTTGTTGAATTTAATGTTTTTCAATTTAAGGTAATTGGAAGCGTCAGTAGTTAAGATAAATGTTTCATTAAAATCTGGATGTACTAATTCAATTTGATTAACTTATAACTGTATAAGTTTGTTACATGCCAAGATTGCATCTTGATCCAAAGTAACTATTATTTTTTTAAATGGTTCTTAGATATTTTGCCATTTTCACCTGCTGGGTATTTAATTAATGGCTTTGTTATTTTAGAGAAATTATGAATAAATTTTCTATAATATCCAGGCATTCCCAAGAAACTTCTTAGTTGTCTTAAATTGCTTGGAACTGGAAAATTGGAAATTGTTTCTATTTTATTTGGGTCTGTTTTAATAGTATTTTACTCATAACATAGACCAGAAATTGAACTTCCGTTTGATAAAATTTAGATTTTGACATATTTTTCCGATATATTCTCTTAATATATCATCCATTGCTCTCTGAAAAATACTTGGAGCATTTTTGAGTCCATATGGTAATCTTAAAAACTCGTATTTACCATAGCTTACCGCAACGGCTGGTTTTTCAATGTCTGATTCACTAATTTTTATCTGATGGAAACAAGATTCTCAACCGATTGTGGAGAAGTATTTGTCTTCTCCACAGTTAGATAAAATTACATTTGTATCCGGAATAGGATATTTATCCGCAATAGTACTTGCGTATTTTTTTTTTGTAATCGACCACCATTCTTAGTTTGAGGGTACCATCTTCATTTGTACCTTTTGTTGGTACTACCCAAATGGGTGAATTATATGGACTTTTGCTCTGCCTTATAATTTCGTTTTTTATGGTTCCCTTATCTCGTTATTAACAAATCCATTCACACATAACGGGTATGGGACTGTTTACTATATATAGGAGTTTCAAAATCAGTCCTTTTTTTTGCTTTTACGTCTGTTCGAAAAAGGGAATTTGTATTTATACTTGAATGAAATGTTTCAATTTCATTGCTTATTATATATTGAAGTTTTTTTTTAAATCTTGCCGGTATTTCCTTCGGCTGGAAAAACACGATTTTCTAATGCCATAGCATTAAATTCGTCAGGAGTTTACTGTCCCATTATTATGTGCTTTTTTCGACTTTATCGTTAGAAGATAAAGTTCCTTCTTTTAAATTTAGTATAACGTTAGCGCGTTTCAATAACATGTAGCCTATCAAAGCGTCGCTTTCTAAATTATTAATATCATAAAATTTTTTTTTTATAAAATATTTCTACCTCGTAGAAGTGGTCAATGATGGTTGTAACCATTAATGGTTCGCACCTTCTTCTTAATAGCTTATTGCTGTCTATTATGGAATACACCAGTTCTGCAATAGCAGCTAGTTGCGCCTGTGTCTTAAAGAATTTTTAATATTCTTCCTCGTCCATCATTTCTTTTGGTAAATAAAGGGCAATCCGATTCTTCGTCTAAAAAAGAATCTTTGTTTATATTATTAACCCTTTGAGCTTTTACCTCGGATTGACCGCTGTGCTGTGCGCTGTCGCGACCATTTTTTTTTTCCATGATTGTTTTATTGTGGATATTGGACTTGGTTTGGCCTTGATTGTTATTATTTCTTTGCCAATGATTTTCTTGATTACTTAGCCTGCCATTACTTTGATGGTAGGCTCTATTGTATTGGCGGTAATTCGAACTTCCTACTTCCATAAGTTCTGGTTTCGAATAGTTCCTATTATTTGTATTGAATTCACCAAAGTTTTTCTTAGGGGAATCTTAGATTGTTTTGATGACTTGTATAGGGATTGTTTCGACTCTTCGTGAATTGAAGAGCAAAATAACTTCTCTTGTTCTTTGATTGTAACTCTTGTGCTTTCGCCAAAGCACTAGGTAGATCTTCCGGGGATAGTGAGAATAATATATTGCTTAATGGAGCGTTTAAGCCAGTAATGAAGACACGAAGAGCATTTATACTGTGTGAATTATTTAATTCCTTTGTCCTTGACCGTACGTCATTATTGTTGTATTTATTAGTAAAGTCAATTTTTTGTTGACTTCATTATAGAAATTGATAAGTGACAAGTTGGCTTGTCGAAGGACGCACAGTTCTTGCTCAATCAAATGAGCAAGTCTTTTGTCTGAGTTGGAAAAGTCAAGCCAACTAATTATTACATCAAAATTAAGCACTGTGCCATGATTCGTCAAAATGTCGTTTGCAACTTGTGTTATTTTGTTTCTGAAAATAGTCAAGGCCAAAAAGTATTTTTGCTTCCTTTCATGTATAAGCTAATAGAAATGCTAGCATTTTCACGCCAGCTAATATATGTGTTTTGGTTTCCAGAAAATTCTGGAAGAGACCTTATAACTTCAAGAGATTCCGTACAAGAAATCGTTTCATCGATGTTTTCTGCTTTGCTTCTGCTTTGCTTCTGCTTTGTTGTCGGCTTCTGCTTTTGCTTCTTCTTGGTTGTCGGCTTCTGCTTCTGCTTTGTATCGGCTTCTGTGCCCTTTTTATCAGTTTTTATCTATTTTTGCTAGATCGTAATCTTTGTAGTTTTTTTTTAATATAATATTTTACTAAACCCTTTCCTTGCAAAATTAGCAAGCGTTGATTTAAAATTGTTTATTATTTCTTAACGAAAAAAATATTATGTGTTTTTTTTTATTCTAATTTTTTTTTAATTTTTTTTTTAAACTTTTAATATTTGTTTAAACTTTTTAAAACTTTTCTAACGCATGCCCCACGTTTGGCGCCAATTAATATTCTTTAGGCACTTATTGTTAAAAAAAAATTTAGCTTATTTTATTTTTTCACATACAATTATTATAATTACTAATTGTTTGATTCTTTTTTAATTATTAATCGTTTGATTCACAATTAGTTTTGTTCAAAATTACATTAATTACGATTTAAGAGCCAAACGGCTTGATTGAGGACTGCACTAGAACTCTTAAAAGCCAAACGGCTGGGTTGAGGACCACGCTGGAACTGAATTTATTTGAATACCCCCCTGGGTATTTATAGTCAATTTATGATTGATTTCTTTTGATCTTACAATGTTTCAATCCGCAAGATTCAACGGAAGTATAAATATAATATTATTGAGGAATCAAAATACAATACGGAAGATATCGTATTTTTGTTTATAAACAAATTTTACAATTTTTATATCACATTTGTTATGTGATTGGGTTTCTTTACTTGCATATACTATGAGGTATACCTAGCGGAATTATTTCTCTATGTTACAAACTGAATGTCAAAATTAAAACACCCCTATGGGAAGGCTACAATCCGCTGTGCGGATCGTTTAATACCCTAACCCATCCAATCCTTAAAATAAATATTCCCAAAATGTCGTCTTTATGGCGATAAAATATAGAAAGTATCATTGTCAGAACGTATTGTTCTGACGATTTATCCAAATCGTGTATGGAAATGGTTTTTGTAAGAAAACGCCACCAAAAAGTGGGCGTGGGTTAATATGTTAATATATATGGATGAAACGTTTATATTGCGTCCGTCTGTAGGTCACCGGTTTTAAGGATCCTTAGGATCGGATCCTTGTACGTGCTGTTCGAACAGGAATAAAACTTTTCAAAATCTGCCTACTGCCACGCCTACTTTTTAGAAAAACTTTATTTTTGGCCAAACGGTATGGAATTTTGGAAATAAGACTGAACAAAATATGCAGTCAATCTAAATATATTTATTTTGTCCATATATGGTTTATTGCCACGACCACTTTTTGAGGACGTTTTCAGTTAAAAAATTTGTTTTTTAAAATTTAAAAATATTGATAAATCATTCAAACCCACGCAAAGTTTTTGTAGGCGTTTTACTACAAAAACTATTTTTATACCCTACGCCATACCATATTATGCAGGAGAAAAATGTTGTTTTTATCGAACCATAATAGGTTTTGAACAATATGTTTTGACAATATCAATTTTTATATATCTTTGTCATAAAGACAACATTTTAGGGATATTAATTTTAGGGATGGGATGGGATAGGATAGGGTTCAAAACGATCCATACAGTGGATTTTAGTGTTCGTATATGTTTTTCTCCTGCATATGGTATGGCGAAGGGTATTCAAATGGTTTTTGTAAGAAAACGCCTCTAAAGTGGGCGCGGGTTAACGTGTAATACAGACGAAATGTTGATATTATCGTAACCAATGGTTTTTCATCAAAAGTTTTTTTCAAATAATTTCAAAAAAATTTGCTGACTGAAAACGTTTCGAAATATGGGTGTGGCAAAAAAATGATTGTAAACGAAATATAGACATAAGGATTGTCTAAATTTTTTTTCAAAATTCCTTACCGTTTAGCCAAAAAAGTTTTCAGTTTTTAGTTTTTCTTAAAAGTGGGCGTAGCAGTGGACGGATTTTTAAAATGTTTAAACCTGTTCCGTAGCTTCGGACAAGGAGGACGTTTTCAGTTAAAAAATGTGTTCTTTAAAAATTTAAAAATATTGATAAAACAAATATTTCGTCCATACATCATTTTAAACCACGTTCAATTTTTGTAGGCGTTTTACTACAAAAACTATTTTTATACCCTACGCCACCCCATAATTTGCAGGAGAAAAACGTTGTTTTTATCGAACCATAATATCCCATGTTATCCCATATTTTATTGTCCTAACTCAAAACTTAGGGCATACAGACACACGGACGGACACACAGACATGGCTAAATCGAATCAGCTAGCGATTTTTAGTCGATCCATATACTTAAAGGCATATCTACTTAAATTTTTCCTCTATGTTACAAACTATTTCAGACGGTTAAACAATTTTAAAAAATCTTCTGGACAAGATATTTAGACAATCTTAATATCTATATTTCGTTCATACAGACACACGGACGGACACACAGACATGGCTAAATCGAATCAGCTAGCGATTTTTAGTCGATCCATATACTTAAAGGCATATCTACTTACATTTTTCCTCTATGTTACAAACTATTTCAGACGGTTAAACAATTTTAAAAAATCTTCTGGACAAGATATTTAGACAATCTTAATATCTATATTTCGTTCATATGAAGTATTTTACAACGCTCACTTTTTGAGGGCATTTTTAGTTAAAAACTGTCAACATTTTAAAAAAATCGAAAAACTTTAGATACAATATCTTTGCTGCAAAAGCCATTTGTATACCGCACCCCAACGCATTTGCAATAGAAATACGTTGCTTTTTGTAAAACCACAAGAGATTTTTATAAAATGTCTAAACACAACGTTGAGACGATCTCATTTTCTATATTTCACCGCCATAAAGTTTACATTTTGGGTATAATAATTTTAAAGATGGGATGGGATAGAGTATTCAACAATCCTCACAGCGGATTTTAGCCTTCTCATATGTTAATACCCTATCCCATAGGGGTATATTAGTTTTGACATTAAGTTTGCAACATAAAGAAATACTTTCGCTAGGTGTACCCGAAAATATATGGATCGACTCAGAATAGCTCGCTGACTCGATCTTCCCATGTCTGTCTGTCCGTCCGTCCGTACGTATGTGTGTCACGGTTTTTGATCATTAAATATTAAGCTAATGTTTTAAAATTTGGTATATAGACTTTCTATCTGACGAAGCAGAGCAATTGTAAGCAAATCCGCTTACTGCCACGCCCACTTTCGCAAAACGGTAAGGAAATCCTAAAAAGTTAGTCAACAAGATAATCAGACAATCCTAAAATTATCTATATTTCGTCTATTAACAGTTTTTTTTCACGCCCCCTTTCTGGAGGCATTTTCATACGAAAACGATTTGTATACCCTACCGCATAGCATGATTTTTATCGAACCGTACAAGATTTTGATAAACTGTCTGAACAATATATTGTGTCAATGACATTTTCTATATTCCATAGCCATAAAGCCCTTATTTTGTGAATAGTAATGTTAGGGATGGGATTGGATAAGGTATGAAACGTTTCGCAAAGCGGATTGTAGGCCTTATCAAGAGAACTACGTTCGAGGGCCATTTTACCACCAAACAACAGAAACCTAACAAACAACGAAATCGACGAATACTTACAACAAATGGACGAAACGATTCAACGAACAATGAACAGGACGATACCGAAATACAAAGAACATGACACTACACAGACAAAAAAGCGGACTTCTGACAAGACTTAAACTCTTGTACAGACGACTGACAAACCCACGCGACCCGGAGATTAGAACACTGAAGGCGTCGATCAAAAATATCAACCAATTGATCAAGGAGAACTATCGGTTGTCCATTAATTTGTTTTGGAATAACAGAATTCGGGCCGTAAATTCCAGCGACCCGAGTATGTTTCCACAAATGAAAAAGATCTTTAGGAGGAAAGGTCATAACGACCTTCGTGTATTAAGCTCCAACGAACAACTGACAATACAAACATACTTTTGACAGCAGGAATTGATCCGGGGGAAGCCGTCTTCGACGACGATTTCTATGTTATTGAAGATCCTCAGGAGAAAGTGGAGGCAGTGTGGGCTGTCTTTCAGGAAGTGTATGGAAAACAATGCCCTGCTCCATCATTTCTATCTCCGAAACGACATAACGCAATGGCGATCTGAGAACAGTGGTTTCACCCGGTTTGATGACGAAAACTTGGCAAACGCCATAGTCGCCGAGCGAAGTGGGTCTAGTCCCCTGTTAATCTCGAAGGAGGAATTCCAGATCATCTTCGATTCCATAAAGAAAGAGAAGTCAGCGAGAGTCGATGTAATATCCAGCATTGTACTGCGACACTTACCCCCTGAAGCTGTGGACATTTACGCCACGCTGTTCAACAACGCGCTGAATAATGCATATTATTCAGTGAGTTGGAAGACGGCGCGGCGGTGGTTCATCCTCTCCAGAAAAAGGGAAGGGACAACTCCAATCCGGCGAACTTCCGGTCGATAAGTCTCCTTCCGAGCTTCAGCAAGGTTTTCGAAAAGATTCTCAATCGAGCACTTTTCAAGTGGTCTGAGACCAAGAATATTATACCAGACAATCAGTTTGGTTTCAAACTCAAACTCGTCTCTGATGGAACAAAGCCAAAAAAATAGTGCACGGGTGCATGTCTGGTTGATTTAGGTTAGAGGGCCTCTATCTAAAGCTGACCAGACTTGGCATAAGTAAACCACTGCTATATATGCTTCATGACATGCTGACTGGTAGAACGTTTATTGTCAAAAGTGGCAATGTAATTTCTAATACAGATATTTTCATTAAGAATGGTCTGCAACAGGGAGCGGTAAACTCGCCGATTCTCGTTAGCATTTACACCAGTGATATAATAGGTAGTCTTACTCAGGCAATTGTGTATGCGGACGATCTTATCGCGTACAGAACAGCCTCTACTGTCGAAGTCATTCGAACTCTTTTGCAGCGGGACTTCGACAAGATCCAGAGATATTGTGATGAAAATCAACTTTCAGAAATCAGAAACTATCCTGTTTAGGACACCGTTGTCTAGGGCCTCTAGGGATACGAGAAAGAACTGGCGAAAGCTGGTGATCGTTGGACCAAATGGACAGCCACTGGCGAGTAAAAGTGTAGTAAAGTACCTTGGCATCTGGTTAGATCAATATCTATATTTCGGAAGACATGCAGATGCTGCTCTGGCTTGAGCTAGGGGAGCATTTGCCATGACAAGGTGATTGTTTTATAGCAGTCGTCTTGACAGCAGGGTGAAGGTGATTTTCTACATGGCCCCCATTAGGCCGATGATTGCATATGGGTGCCCGGTGTGGTTCAACGTTGCCCCATCTCAAATGGAAAAGATACGGGTGTTTGAGAGGCAGTGTCTGTGGAGCTGCCTTGGACATCACAGAACACCAGTATCTGACTACACAAAATACTATTCCAACCAGGTCCTATACAACGGGGCCAACATAAACAGAATAGACAATTTTCTGGTGAAACTCGTTCGGTTTCACGCTACAAGAGCGATGGCCTCGAACAATAGTCTCATCTTTGGGGCCTTCTACCCCAATGATGAATATTTTGAAAGTGCGCGCTTAAGCGGCTTTATTCCGCCCGAAGCTTTCCTATATTTGGATAGTCGAGGGCTGATACAGGATAGATCGGCGGTTCCGCTAATCTACCACGTCTTCCGACGAACTGTGGATAGGCGGCTCCTATACGACCGAGACGTCGTCGCTCAGGGCGGAGGAGAGCGCCTGCGGTTCATCAGGAGTGTGTCACAACAGGAGAACCTGTTGTGGTGGTTGAATGAGTGTTAAAGATAGTTGACTTAAAATTGTTATTTTATGGCCGACTTACATAGTTTTAGTGTTAGGGTTAGGTGCAAAGCAGTCATGGTGGCACAAAAAAAAAAAAACGTTTGCTGTGGCTGTTCTAGTTTTTAAGTAATTTTTAGGTAGTTTTAATTAATTTTAAGTGGTTTAAGTTAGTCGATAAGTAGTTTTTATTAGTATGTAAGTTTAAATAAAATTAAAAAAAGACGAGGAACCAAGTTTTTCAAAGTTTTCTTGGTAAAAATTGTGTTACTTCTATATTTATATATTAGATAATAGGCCGAAAGTCATTAGAATTAAGTTATCGTATAATTTAGGGCGCCCGCATAGGGCAAGTAAGTTAGTTAAGTAGTTGATAAATAAGCTAGTTTTTTCATGAATTTTTGTCTAGCATGTAAGTTAGTTTTAAGATAAACTAAAATAAAAACGAATTAAAAAAAACAAATAGCGGATTGTAGCCTTCACATATTGTTATACCCTTCCCCATAAGGTTGAATTAGTTTTGATAAATAGTTTTAAACGTTGAAAAATAATATAGCTAGATACACCTCAAAGTATATGGATCGACTCAAAATCGCTAGTTGAGGCGATTAAGCCATGTCTGTCTATACCAAATTTTTTGGCTGTTTTCGTTAAGAAACATTTTTCGGCATAATTTTAAAGTATTCGATCTTTTATACCCTATCCCATCCCATCCTTAAGACAAATATCCTCAAAATGTCGCCTGAAGTATAGAAAATATCTCTGTCGGAACATATTGTTCAGACAGTTTATCAAAATCATTTATGGTTCGAAAAAAAGCATAATTTTTCGCCTGGTTACGCTATGAGGTGGTGCAAAGAAATGGTTTTTGTATTAAAATGCCTCCAAAAGGTGGGCGTGGGTTGAAATGTTATACAAAAGAAATTTTTATTTTAACAGAACCAATGATTTTGCATCAACATTTGTTTTCCACATTCAAAAAGTGGGCTTGGCAAAAATCTTTCTATCAACAAAATATAGAAATTAGGATTGTCTAGATGTGTTCCTCAGACATTTTTTCAAAATCTCTTACGGTTTTGCCAAAAACTACGTTTTTCTAAAAAGGGGGCGTGGCAGTTTGCGGATCTAAAAAATTTGTACACTTGTTCTGCTGAGAGCAACAACAAACGCATGTACCGAATTTCATCATTCTAGCTCTATATGTTAGGCCCAAAAACTGGTGACGTACGGAAAGGCAGACATGGCTAAATCGACTCAGCTATCGATTCTGAGTCGATCCATTTACTTCAAGATATATATTGCTTAATTATTTTACTATGTTACAAACTATGTATCAAAACTAATATACCCCTATGGGATAGGGTTTAAAAAAAAACTATTAATATCACCTGCCCCTTACCATAAACCATAGAAAAATGTCAAACGTAAAAGATATTTTTAAACTATCTTAACAAGATAATGACAAAATTTAATGTTCTTTTCGTTATCCCCATAAAAATTTAAGCCACGCCCACATTTCCGGGACATTTTTTCGCACAGCAGATTATACTCTCATATGCTTCTTTCTTTTTTCAGCATTCGCACTTTGAAATTCGGAAAATCAAATATTTTCTTACAATACCATTATTTCATAGTTACTACCGATCCATGTCTACCTTCCTTGTGCATGAAATTGTTTAGTTTATTAAAATACAAAATTGTTATGTCCCCTTTGAAGCCCTTGATAAAAGAATATCAATATAAAAAATTAATACGCTGTTGATTTATTTATTGTAATGCTGTTAGGGTGTACTAACTATCAGCTTATATTTACATTCGAAATGTTAATCATACTAAATGAACAAAATTGTGTTTTGTATCCTTAAGAGATCAGATTTGCAGAAACGAGCGTGAAACAAAATGTGATACTCTTGGTCTTGCTGAACTTGGAACAGTTTGTAAAAGATATTCCTGTTCCATTGTCCAGGATAATGGGCTACCGGCTGCTTTCACAATCGCTCATGAGCTTGGACATATGTGAGTATATTTATTTACAGATATCATATCTTATTAAAATACATCCTACGGCAGAATTCTGTACACTACAGGTAGTGTCACCACTATGTCACTCTAATATTTCCTTAGAAGACAGTGGTAAGTGAGCTCTATATAATAGCTCCTAAGGTATTTACTCCATTTACTCTGTGATTAATTTTTCAAATTATGAGTAAATTAATGTATCTAAGTCACATATTCTAATTTAAACACATTGTCACAACACATTGCGTTTATGAAATTTGGCATTTTTATCAGTTTTGTAGCGCGGTTATCCAATTACAAGGAATTAACGGCTCTAGTATCATTGGTCATCTGTCGGAGAAGGTTTGACTTTTACAGCGTCCGATGTAATATACTCCGATTGCGTTGTGGACAATGATACACATTTCTGTCTCTGGGATTACCAAGAATTACACGCACAGCATCACAACAGCACCGTTCGTCAACAATCTGGTCTCAACGCCTCACGCATCGCTAAAACAATGCAGATATATTTCAATAGATATACACTATCCGATAGGGGTATATTAGATTTGATACATAGTTTGTAACATGTAACTCCGATTCGGTTGTGGACAGCGATACACATTTCTGTCTCTGTGATTGATGGGTTAGGATAGGGTAGTAAGCGATCCGCACAGCGGACTGTAGCCTCCTTATATGTTTATACCCTATCACATATGGTTATATTAGATTTGATAAATAGTTCGCTATATAGATACATAATTTAGCTAGACATACCTTAAAGTTTATGTAACGACTCATAGTCGATAACCGAGTCGACCTAGCCATACCTATCTGTCCATCCATCCGCCCGTCTGTTTATCACCGACTTTTGGGCCTTACATTACATATAGACTCTCTATCTGACGAAGCAGAAAGAAAAAAAACGTTCTTTTTTTGCAAAACGGTAAGAAATTTCTAAAAAGTTTGTGAGCAAGATATTTAAACAATTCAAATATATATATTTCGCCTAAAAACAGTTTTTAGTAAAAAAAAACGGGTTTTGTCAAAATCTTAAAGAAATCCAAATAACTTTTGATGTAATGTTAATATAAACATTTCGTACATAGAACATTTTCATCCATTCCTACAAAACCCGTGTCTGTTCTTGCGTCCGTACGTAACCAGTTTTTGGGCCCTTCATTTTGAGCTACAATGATGAAATCCGGTACACGTGCTCGTTGTTACTATCACCAGAACAAGTGTATAAATATTGGAAATCCCTCTTTAGGAAAACTTTGGCAAAACCGTTAGGAATTAATTAGACAATCGGAATATCTGTATTTCTTCTATACAAAGTTTTTTGCTACGAACACTTTTTTGGGACATTTCCATTAAAAAAAAATTTGTATACCCTATCCTATAGGGGTACATTAGTTTTGATTCATAGCTTGTAACATAGCCATCCATATATGTACCTCAGTCTGTAAGTCGCCGGTTCTTAGGCCTTAAATTTTGAGCTAAGATAATGTGCTGTTCGAACAAGTGTAAACATTTTCTAAATCCGCCAAATGCCACACCCACTTTTTAGAAGACCGTTATTTTCTGCCAAACGGTAGGGAATTTTGAAAAAGTGACTGAACAGCATTTGTAGTCAATCCCAATATCCTTATTTTGTCCATATAAAGTTTTTTTTGCCACCCCCACTTTTGCTGGGCGTTTTCAGTAAAAAAAACGTTTTTCGGTAAAATTTGAAAATATTCGAAAAAACTTTTGATGCAAAGTCATTGGGTTTGATAAATCAGACATTTTGCCCATACTTCACTTATACATCACTTATAAAATTTTGATAAACTGTCTGAACAATATGTCGCGACAATATCAATTTTAATATTTCTTTGCCATAAAGCCCACATTTTAGGGATATAATTTTAAGGGTGGGGTCGGATAGGGTACAAAACGATTCACGCAGTGGAATGTAGCCTTCTCATCTGTTTCATTTTCATTTCAAAATATTCGGAAAAAACTTTTGGTGCAAATTCATTGGTAATGGTAACATAAACATTTCGTTTATATATTGTTTTACCCACGCCCACGATTTTGAGCCATTTTCATACCAAAGCATTTATATCCATATGCATAAAAAAAACGTTGTTTTCGTCGAACCATAAATGATTTTTATAAACTGTCTGAACAATATGTTGTGACAATGTCATTTTCTATATATCATCACCATAAGGTACACATATTGGGGATACTAATTTTAAGAATGGGAATGGGATATTGTGTTAACGATTCGCACAGCGGATTGTAGCTTTTCATATGTGTTATTGTATTTATGAATATTTAATAATTGTATTTTCTCTATTATAGATTAAACATGCCTCACGATGACGATAGCAGATGCTCAAATTTTAAACCGTATGGTAAAAGTACGTTACACATCATGTCAAGTAGAATGCGTGATGACATCCATCCATGGTCATGGTCCGATTGTTCAAGACATTACGTATCTGAATTTTTGGAGTAAGTATGAGTACAACTTAAGGTTGGTTTTGTAGGGGGTACTTTTTTCTAAAGCATTTTTTCATTAATAACATATTTATTATACAATTGTGTTCAGTGTACCGAAACGCCAATTAATTTTAGGAACTTAATTCCAAAATCAACTTCCAAATCGACTCTTTATACCCTATTTTAAAGGGGTATATTAGTTTTGATATTAAGTTTGTAACATAGAGAAATAATATCACTAGATATAACTTAAAGTATATGGATCGACCCAGAATCGCATGGTAAGTCGATCTAGCCATATCTGTAAGTCAGTCTATTCGTCCATCCATTCATCCATACGTTTTTGGGCTTTAAGTTTTGAGCTAGAACGATGAAAGCTTTAATTTAAAAAAAAACTCTTGATACCAAATCATTGGTTATCATAATGTCAACATTTCGTTCATATATCAGTTTAACCCACGCAAACTTTTTGAATGCGTTTTCAAAGAAGAAACAATTGTGTACCCCATAGCATAACCGGCGAACCATGAAAGATTTTTATAAACTACAATATGTTGTGACAATGATATTTTCTATATTTCATTTCCAAAAAGCCCACATTGTAGTGATATTTATGTTTGGTTAATCGCCTACGTTGCGGTGAGGTTAATGGGCAGGCGGCATCATCAGACCGTGTGAGCTAAAAGGCAATGATCAATAAATTTTTAATGCCGAAAATAAAAGTTTTTAGCCGAAGTGCATTTTCGTACCAAGAGAATTGCGATGCATGCCATACAACTAACAAATCATTTGTTTTGTTGAGGTGATTCGATGAAAACATTATCCCATGAAATGGTATTGTCAGTAGACCACCAATATCAAAGAGAAATATCATGACACTATTGGATACCTTTTTATGGGGATATGAAAAATCTCTTGTTTGCGTTAACATTGTTTTCGAAATGTTTAAAGTTATGCCGAAAAACGTTTTTACTGAAAACGCCACCGAAAAGTGGGCGTGGCAAAAAACATTGTATGAACAAAAAATAGACAGTAAGATTGTCTAGATAATGTTGTTCAAACTTTTTTTCAAAATTTCTAACGGTTTGGAATAAACTACGTTTTTCTAAAAACAGGGCGTTACAGAAGGCGGTATTCAAAAACGTTTACACTTGTTCTGCTGGGAGCAACAGCAAACACGTTTACCAAATTTCAAAAACTGGTGACGTGCGTACGGACAGACATGGCTTAATCTACTCAGCTATCGATTCTGAGTCGATCCATATACTTTAAGCTATATCTAGCTACATCATTTCACTATGTTACAAACTATGTATCAAAACTAATATACCCCTATGCGATAGGGCACACAATTTTGTTTCAACTCATAATTTTGTATACCCTATCCCAGTTTTGGGCCCAAATTTTCAATTGAAAATTTTTCAGTAAAGAAAACGTTTTTCGGTAAAATTTTTGAAACTTCGAGCTTAGAGCCGTTTTACAAAAAAAAAACGATTTGTATAAAAAACCCTGCATACCAAATGCAGGGGAAAAACATTGTTTTTTGCTGAACCATAAACGAGTTTGATAAACTGTCTGAACAATATATTGTGACATTATTTCAATGCCGTAGAGCCCACCTTTTACAGATATTCATTATTATGATGATGAACAACTTGAGCGAGTTGTAACTCTACCTGGGTTGTGTGAAAGTAGAAATAAAATAACCTATTCGATCGCCATTAAAAACAGAAGTGTCGTATAATTCAAAATTTCGTTTTGTACATGAATGAAGCACGATAGTTGGTGTCGTGAATATTTTTAGTACACAACTATTGAGAGAATTACGGTTACATAATCTTTGGTAGAATATAAAACCACTAAGTTAGTATTCTCAGACTTCAAAACAAGCATTGAGAATAAAATATATAGGGTTAATATGTGGAGAATACTAAACAGATGAGTTGGGATAGGGTATTAAATGATTCGCACAGCTGGTTGTAGCCTTCTCATATGTTTTGTGTTTTATTTAAAAATAAAATTCCAACGGCTTTTATTGGATAACTTTTTACAAAGATGCAATTAAATATTTAATGAAACATTTATGAAAATTATTTTTTAAAGAAAAGAAGATACCACATGCTTAGAAGATACCCCGCAAGTAATAGTTCCAAATTTAAACAAAAAGTTGCCCGGAGAGTTATATTCCCTGGACGAACAGTGCAAACTTATACATGGAAATTATTCGAAATACTGTTCTATGGAAGACGTATGTAACTATATTTTGTTAAATTAATTTTTTATTGCCATTACACCTATTAAGGAATGTACACGCTTATGGTGTAAGGCAGAAAAAAATCGATCAGATTGCATGTCAAGTAATCTACCGTGGGCTGATGGTACACCATGTAAAAATAAAAATAATTGGTGTCAAAAAGGAATATGTACTTCACGTGATGGTACAAAGAGACATATCGTAAATGGTGGATGGGGCCCATGGAGTACATTTAGCGCTTGTAGCATGACTTGTGGTGGAGGAGTTCAAGAATCACAAAGGGAGTGCATTAATCCATTTCCACAAAATGGTGGTAAATACTGTGGTGGTAGCAGAAAAAAGTACAGATCATGCAGTACTCAAAGTTGTCCACCTGGTTCTTTGGATTCCAGAGAGCAGCAATGCTATGATATGAACGGAAATAATTTCGGCCTTAAGGGAATTAATTCCTCTGTTAGGTGGATACCAAAATATGGATGTAATCTATTTAAAGGTAACGTTACATATAGACATACTAATGTATTACTTCTCATTACAGTAATGGGAAAAGATCAATGCAAATTGTACTGTAGATGGGATGCAACAAGCGCCTACTTCCAATTGGGCGATAAAGTTAAAGATGGGACTGCTTGTTCTTTTGATAGTTTTGATAAGTGCGTAAATGGAATATGCCGGCCAGCAGGTTGTGACAATGAACTCAATTCAATAGCTACGTTAGGTATGATTAAATTTGTCTTATATTTAAATTATTTTAATAAATCATAGTTTTATAGATAAATGTGGAGTTTGTGAAGGTAAAAATAATACATGTGAAGAATATTCTGGCAATTTTTATAGGTCAGATTTATCAAACAAAACAAAATCGCTTTACTATTATGTGACCACTATTCCAAAAGGTGAGATTTTTTACTACTGTGCATTAAGGTATCGCTATAATTCCAGTTAAACACATTAACCCACAATTTATTGTCAAGTTTTCAAATCTTTTGTTGAGTTATGCCTTTTTAATAAAATTCTTATATTTAAATTTGTGCAATCATTGTTAAAGTGCCATTGTTATCCTTATACCCTATCCCATAGGGGTATATTTGTTTTGATACATACTTTGTAACATAGTGAAATAACTTAGCTAGGTATACCTTAAAGTATATGAATCGACTCAGCATTGCTAGCTGAGTCGATTAAGCCGTGTCTGTCTGCCCGTCCGTCTGTGGGCAACCGGTTTTTGGGCTTTAAATTTTGGGCTAGAATAATGAAATTTGGTGCATCTGATGCCTGTACGTGCTTTTCGAACATGTGTAAACATTTTTGAAATCCGCCCACTGCCACGCCCCCTGTTTAGAAATACATAATTTTAGGCCAATTCGTTAAAATTTTTAAAAAAAGTGTCTTAACAGCACATCTAGACAATCCTTATATCTATATTTCGTCTATACAAAGTTTCTCGCTACCCCCATTTTTTGGGGGCGTTTTAAGTAAAAACTTTTTTCGGTAAAATTTTAAGCAGTTCGAAAAATAAAAGCAAAATAATTGGTTTTGGTAATATAAACATTTATTGTATATACCGTTCTTACCCACGGCCACTTTATGGAGGCGTTTTCATACAAAAACCATTTGTATAAACCTATTCGCCGTACCATTTGCAGGAGAAAAACGTTGTTTTTGGACAAAGCATACATCATTTCCATTATTCTAGCTCAGAGTTTAAGGACCAAAAACCGGTTACCTACAAACGGACGGACGCACGGACGGACAGACAGACATAGCTAAATCGACTAAGCTAGCGATTCTGAGTCGATACTTTGAGGTATACCTAGTTAAATTATTTCACTATGATACAAACTATGTATCAAAACTAATATACCCCTATTGCATAGGGTATAAAGATTTTTTGTTAAAATTTAAAGCAGTTTGAAAACATATGAGAAGTCTACAAACCGCTGTGCGGATCGTTTAATACCCTATGCCATCCCATCCTTCAAGGTGCTGTCCCCATGCCATATGCAGGAGAAAACTGTTGTTTTTGTACAAACCATACAAGATTTTGATAAACTGTATGAGCAATATGTTGTGACAATGCCATTTTCAATATGTAATTAGTTAACACAACGTTCACATTTAGTGGACATTAAAGCGATGGGATGGAGTAGGGTATTAACCGATCCACACAGTGGATTATAGCCTTCTCATGTATTTATACCCTATACCATAGGTGTATATTTTATTTGATAAATAGTTTTTAATATTGAGAAATAATTTGGCTAGATATTGCTTAAGGTATATGAATCGACTCAGAATCGATAGCTGAGTCGATCTAGCCATGTCTGTCCGTCCGTCCGTCCATGAGGCACAATTTTTTGGGCCTTTAACATACCCCTATAGGATAGGCTATAAAAACGTTGTTTTTTGTGGAACCTTAAAAGATTTTTAAAGATTTTTGAAGATTTTTCTTCAATATATATTTTTTATCTACGCCCACTTTTTGGAGGCGTTTTTATACAAAACCCATTTGTATATCCTACGGCATACCATATGCAGGAGAAAAACGTTGTTTTTGGTCGAACCATACAAGATTTAAATAAACTGTCTGACCAATATATTGCAACAATTTCAATTTTAATTGTTCTTTGCCATTTAAAACACATTTAAGGGATATTACATTAATAGGGTATAAAACGATCCACACAGAGCATTGTAGCCTTCTCATATTCTCATATGTTTTTAGATGAACTTGAACCTTTGACGTAGGTGGGGGTCATGTTTTCTTATGTAATCAGCAGCGTTGGAAGTTATAACATCATAATAGCTGCCTAATGTTGAGTTAGCCTCTCCTTGCCCTACCGTCAGTGTCTCGCAAATCCCTGGCGGGGTTGACGATGACTGATACCCTTTGCCTGATGAGTTGTTCCTCATCGTAGCGCTGGTGAATTCGGTCACCCTCAACTCCCCCTTCGAGTTCTGATAGAAGCTTGTGCCTATCTTGTTCTTTGATCCATCCTTCACAGGGTCTCGAGAGATTGCTGACTGTCGGATTGGCCGGCCAGCGACAAACTTAATTTTTGTCCAAATCGTAAGGAATTTTGAAAAAGTGTATAAACAGAATATTTAGATTCTTCTCTATAAAGCTTTTTGCCACGCCCACATTACGGTGAAGCTGTCAGTAAAAAAACATTTTTGGTAAAGTTTTAGAATATTCGGAAACAACATAATATTTGCTTGCCAACCCCATATATTAGGTGCGTTTTCAATTTTTGAAAGATTTTAAAAATCTCCTATGGCTTAACAAAAATAACGTTTTTCTTCCGCATTTGGTGTTAAGTAGGGTATATAAATGGATTTTGAAAACGCTTCCAAAATGAAAACGCCGGGGTGGATTGATTAATTTTGCATCGAAAGTTTTTTCGAATATTTTAAACTTTTTCCGAAAATGCCTACAAAAGGTGGGCGTGGCAAAAAATATAGATATTCCTATTGTGAAAAAATAATGTTTATCAAAACTAATATACCCCTATGGGATATAGTATAACATTTGTAAATCGTATCCCATAGAAATTCGTCATAAGAGATTAAGATGCATTTTCTGAACAAGATGTAATTGACAATGTCAATTTTTATATTTCATCCACATTCAGTTTTAGCAAAGATTATAAAGTCATATACATGACGCACTGAGAAGAAAATATAGAAACTTTTTCTCACCAGATTCGCGGTACGGGAGAGCGGTGTGCATTGTGCACACATAAGAAGCGAGATCCGAACATATGGCACTGTGTGCACGGGCTGTGCCAGCACGATCCGACACAGAATAATTTGTCTTCTATGCCCTGCGTCATCTGTATGACTTTATAATCCTTGGGCTTAGGCACGCCCACTTTTTGGAGATGTTTTTTTAAAGGACTGAAAACTTTCTATATACGAAATATATATATTGCTATTGCCTAGGTATGCTTTTTTCACTTACCACTAGAAACAAAATGCTTAAATCTAACTTGTAAAAAACATGTTTTCTTAGCCTAACTTATCGGCCCTTAGCGGGCGCTGTAAGCTTATATCTAACAGTTTTATTGTGCTTTTCTGCTAAAGTATGTCGTGTTTTTATTTTTATGTGTATTTATCTTATTTTTAAAATTCAAAGAAACATTTAAAAAACTTTTAGGAGTGACATTTTGTTTTATATAAAAAGCTTAATATAGATTAAAAAAAAACTAACTTAAGACTTCTTAGGACTACTTAAGTACTTAAGACTACTTAACTACTTAAGACTACTTAACTACTTAAGACTACTTAACTACTTAAGACTACTTAACTACGTAATACTACTTAAAACTAACCTAATTATAATTGGGGTGGCGAGCGCTCGTTGCAAATGCCCCGAGGGGTCGCCATCCTGATCCAGTCTTTCGGTCACCAGGCAGCATGCAATCAACCATATTGTACGCCAATATGGTTTACACGCCCCCACCCCAGACCTTATACATAATTTTATTGACTATAATAAGCAGTGGACTAAAAGTCCGCAAAGTCCTGAGGAAGTGCAGAATCACCCTCCTCATAAAGCCACCATAATTCCGTTCGCTGCTTTTCGGCATCGGTCCTATCGCGATCCGATACCGAAGTGCTAAAGCGGAGGAGCTCCGGAGCATTGTCGACAAACCCGTCGCGGATTAGCCGCTTGTCACGAGCGTCACGGTAGCGATGGTACCAGGATACCGTTTCTCTCCTGTACTAACCCTAACGAGTCTATATAAATGAATGCCTCTGGTGGAATAAAGCCAGACATGAGCGTACTCACCGTGTATGTTTCATTGGGGTATTAAGCCCCAAAGATCGGGCTGTTGTCGCTACTCGTCATATTCAACTGAGCTCCATTGTATAGGACCTCGTTGCGATAGTATTTTATGTACTCGGAGTCCGGCGGTCGGTACAATCCTAAGCAGGATCGGAGACAACGCCTCTCAAATAGCCGTATCCTTTCCATGTAAGATGGTGATACATTGACCCACACGGGACAACCGTAAGCGATGATCGGCCTTATGAGGGCAATGGAGCAAATGACTTTCACCCTTGAATCAAGTTGAGTGCTATGAAAAAATCTTCTTTCTAAACTGTATATCGTGATAATGTTTTTTTTCTGTATTTCATCGCCATAATACCGACATTTTGGGGATATATATTTTAATGATGGGATGGGACGATCAGCGGATTGGAGCCTTCTCATATGTTATTATGAGAGTGCATATAAATATATACATCTTATATTTATTTCAGGTTCATCAAATATTGTAATAACGCAGCCTGGTTATCATACGCAAAATTATATAGGTAAGAAAAGCATTTTATGATATATAATTTTAAAAAAACACTTGTATATTTATAGTTCTACGTAATGCAAATGGAAGTTCTCTCCTAAATGGCGATCATGTAATCAACACATACTGGCATGTGTTTTTTTATGCCGGCGTTTCGTTTGAATATAATGGATCAACGAGCCGGGTAGAGAGAGTAAATACTACATATTCAAGGAAATTAAAAAAGGATTTAATGGTTGAAGTAAATAGAATCCCTCTATTGTCAGTGTCATGCATTTATATTTTTAACTTACAGATTATATCACTTAATTTAGAATCTATTAAAAATGATTCCATACTATTGTCATACTCATATACGGCCGATAAGACTAGTTACGTTAATAAGGAACTATTTTTATGGGAACTGGAAGATTGGAGTCGTTGTGATGCATTGTGCCAAGGAACATCTTTTCAAACCGCAACATGTGTCAGCACCGACACAGGGCTAAAAGTTCCAGGCCCATTTTGTGATTCATCAACGAAGCCTGTAGCTCAGTACAGATCGTGCAATATGGATTGTTATTTGACGTAAGTATATATTGAATACGAAATATTTTTATAATACTTAAATATTAGCTGCGGACAGCAATAACTGTTTAATGTTATTATAAGGCCCATTATTATATTCATTTGAAACTGCTAAGTAAACAGAAGTGAAAATCTGATTATGCGTTTGTGTATTTAGAAAGTTGTAGGCCAATACGATTCGTCCCACTTGTTTTTATCACAGATAATATTTGTTGTGAACACGATAAATCTGAAACATTGACAACCGAGAAGTCAATCCGAAATCAATAAATATTTGTATACCCTATCCCAAAGGGATATTTTTGTGTTGAAACAAAGCTATGTATCGACTTAGAATCGATAGCTGAGTCTGTACTTTCTGTACTTTCATGTCCCTTGCCTCCAGTTTTCGTGCCTTACATCATGGGCTAGAATTTAGTTAACGCACTCTTTGTTGCACTCTGCCAATATGACTGAAACTTTGGCGACGTGTACTGTAAGTGTTACTATAGAGGCGTTTTTAGTTTGGATTCCTAGCAATAAAATGAATGGTACCAAGGCTACATCGACTAAGCTAGTGATTCTGAGTCGATCTTATTCTTCAGCAGCATGTATCGAAATTATTTCTCAATATTACAAACTTGTTGTCAAAACTAATATAACTACCCCTATGGGATAGGGTATACACAAATGATAAGTCTACAAACGGCTGTGCCTATCGCTTAATACCCCATCCTTTCACATCTTTAAGAGTAATATCCCCAAAGTGTGGGCTTTATGGCTATGAAATGTTAAAAATGACAATGATAAACTGTGTGAACCATATGTTAGGGGTTAGAATATACCCGAGGTAAGGCATGCCTTTCGTAGAAGGCGACTTAAATCTACTCCCGTATACCGAGCTTAAAGTGTGTACAAAAAACAAAAAAAAATGCAATGAAAAAACGAACAAACGTAATACCCCACGTGGCAATCTAGTTTCACTTGAAAATCTACCCTCTTCTGATGTCGGCTCTACGGATTCTGGGGAGAGCCAATTATTGCAATTTTGTAACAATTTCGGAAAAAGTTCAAGGGTAACGAGGTCACCTACACATGGACCTCAAAAAATTAAATGAGTATCCAGGAGCTCGACAACACCAGAAGTGTTGGCTCACGAAAAACGTGACTCAGCGAAAATTGAAAGTCTTGAGGAGGAAAACGACGTCCTTCCAGCTTGTCTAAACAAAGTCGAACTACACTGTCATGCAGGAAAAAGAACTTAAAGATTTAAGGTTATTTTGATTATCATGCTCTACATCCATCAAACAAGGCTAGAGATCGAGCATCACTATATATAAAATAGTGTATAGAGCATTCGACTGATTTTAAATTAGAAGTCGAAACAATGCAAGTTTAGTCTATACAAGTCAAAAGCAGACAAACCTTTCTGAAGATATCTTCTATCTACTGCCCACCACGATGCAAGATTAAGAAAATTGACTTTGAAAACTTGCTTAATTCCCTTAGACAGCGTTTTGTCATCGGAGGGGACTTTAATGCAAAACATACATTCTGGGGATCTAGATGCATATCACAGATGTTGGTAGGAAGAACAATACCGAATTTTATTCTACAGGAAAACCAACTTACTGGCTAACTGTTGTTACAAAAATACCGGATTTGATCGATTTTTTCATCGTAAAAGGTATGCCGTCCAATCGAATAAAAGTTGAGGAATGCTTTGATCTTTGCTCTGATCATTCTCCGGTGATTCTAACAACGAGCGAGTGGGAAGGCTTCAAAAAAGATATTGAAAATAATATTCGACTGCGTGTATCGCTTAGACTCTCATTAGAACTCGAAGCCGCGGTTGTCTCCTTTATCGATACCGTTCAAAAAGCAGCATGGAATAATACTCCTCAACAAAGCAAAATAGAGTGCTATAGCAATATCAAGTACTTTAAAAACTATGCAGTAGAAACTTATCTGCAAAGCCTAGCCACTGGAAAATTATAAAATTATTCACTTTGGAAAGCAATTAAAGTCATAAAACGTCCAAAAAACGCTATGCCACCAATTAGGGTAACTTAAGATGTTTGGGCAAAAAGCGATAAGGAAAGCAGACTTTTTTGCTGCACATCTTAAGAAAACATTTAAACCATTCGATGGTCCAGAAAACAATAATTTATTCAAGACTACAAGCGATAGTAATATAGTTAGATAGGCAAGTATTGCCAAGCTTAAACAGGAAGTACAGGAATTAAAGCCTAAAAAAGCTCTGGGTTATGACCTAATTACAGGAGAACTTCTTAAAATGTTGCCGGTGAAAGCATTAACTAAACTCCTCTACATTGTAAATGCAGCAATCGGATTAGAATACACACCAGGGCAGTGGAAAGTCGCGTAAGTGATTATGGCTCTTAAGCCAGCAAAATCACCGACTAAAATAAAATGTTACAGACCTATGTCTATACTTCCAATAATTTCAAAAGTTTTTGAAAGGATATTACTCGGTCGCTTACACCTCATTATTGATCAGAAACGTCTTTTACCTGACCATAAATTTGGGTTTAGAAGTAAACATTCGACCTTGGACTGAGTTCATCGAATTACTGATCTAATTGAGAAGTCTTTTGAACAAAAGAAAATTTCCTCAGCCGTATTTCTTGAGGTGTTGCATGCTTTTGACAAGGTCTGTCATACAGGCCTTCAATACAAATTAAGACAAGCTCTGCCTGAAAAATGATATCAAATCCTTGTCTCGACATTTAGGGGTATATTAGTTTTTTAAGAGAAATAATTTCCACGGCAGTTATGAGCTTACACATGTTCTGCTCCGTCGGACATGAATCTACATACCAATTTTTAACTTTCTAGCTTAAAATTTGAGGCTCCAAAATCGATGACACACAGACGGACACACGGACTGACACACGGACACACGGACGGACAGGCTAAATCGAGTCAGCTTTCGGTTCCGAGTTGATCCATATACTTTATGCTATATTTAGCTAAATTATTTCTCTATGTTACGAACTATGTATCAAAATTAATATACCCCTATTGGATAGGGGTGTCTCTCCAGGGTATAAAAAGAGAACATGTATAAAAAGGTGTCAAGATTAAATAGTGATTTGTATGTATCAAATACAAGCATGTATTAAGTATACTAATAGGCATGATCTGTAGATAATGATGCGCAGTAAGATTAATGTTAACAAAACTGTAGTAGATGAATAAATAATGTTATAACACTCACACTTTTACTCAATAGTGCGTAAAAAATCATTTAGGATGAATGCCTATGGCATTTCAGAAAAACTCCAACTGGTCAAAAAACTAAAATAGACAGCAAGTTGTTTGTCCGAGAATACATAGCTCACAGTAAATAATCCATCTTCGAACCTTTCGCGGATAAAATGATACCTGACATCAATGTGCTTGTGAAACTCGGGATTCTTATTGAGCTTCATTTAACGCTGGTTATCCTCAAAAAGAGATACCGACTCTAAGAGTCTGGCATCATCCCATTTAATAGTCGGCGTAACCAAGGCAACTGCTTGACAGCCTTTGGTGCAACTATGTATTCTGGGTCCGTAGTGGATAAATCCCCGGATTTTCGTTTCTTACAAGAAAACTTTCCGGAAGTAGACTTTTTGGTATGAATATCTATAGCAAAGTCTGCATCCCTGTAAATAGAAACATATGAGAAGGAAACAATCCGCTGTGCAGATCGTTTAATATCCTAATTATATCCCATCCTATACCTAAAATAAATATCCCCAAAATGTCGGCTTTATGGCGATGAAATATAGAAAGTGTCATTGTCACAACATATTTTTCAGACAGTTCATCAAAATCTTAAATGGTTCGACAACAATCAAGGTTTTTCACCTGATTATGCTATAGGGTAGGGTATACAAAAGGTTTTTTTTATGAAAACACCTCCAAAAAGTGGGCGTGGCAAAAACTTTGTTTATGTAAAACATCGACATTAGAATTGTCTACATATGATGTTCAGATACATTTTCATAATCACTAACGGTTTTTCTTCAAACTACGTTTTTCTAAAAAGGGGAGCAACAAGGAACTTACTTTCTTATTTATCAATTTACCAACCAATATGCCTCTCCCGGTCTTAAGCTAACTGGAGTGCTAACTGCGCACACCAAGTTAAGGAACAAAGTAAAACGAATAAACTTATTTTTGACAGACTAGTTAAGTTCAAAAATAGTATTCGCAACAAATGTGCATCACCTTCGACATGAATAGATTTCTTAAAATTCTTACTTGGAATGCCAATGGCCTTTGCCAAACATTTGGAGCACTTAAATTGTATATGCAAGAAAAATATATCGACATCTGTTTACTATCCAAAACTCATGCAAAGAGTAATTCGAACTTTAAGATTTAAGGTTACTTCGGCTATCATGCTCTACATCCATCGAATAAGGCTACAGGTGGAGCCTCACTATATATGAAAGAGTGTGTCGAACATTCAATTAAATTAGAAATCGAAACAATGCAACTTACAAGTCAGAAGCAGACAATTCTTACTGAAGATATGTCTTTTTACTAAAATTTCTAAATTTCAAAAGTTCTCTTCATTTGCGTCATTTGCGTTTCGTAGGTTGTAAGGTTGAGCTTCACTCACAAGTCTGACTTCCCGTGTTAAATATGCCATACTTTATTTTGAAAACGGTAAACAATGCGTTTATTTCCAGTCTCTGCTTGACATCCAACCATCTCAGAGTATCCAACATTTGCCTTATTGGTGTAAAGCGATTACATTTACTCTCTTACAAAGAGAAAGTTATTGTTTTCGTGAAAATTTTTGACCTCGAGATTTTGATTGTTTCTAAAATTACGATGATAACGGATTTCAAAAAAGTTTTTTTGGAATTCCCTCCGTCGGTCCATCTGTCCGTACATGTCTCTCCAGCCTAAACGACTTGAACGATTTTCTTCAAACTTCGTATCCAGGGTTTTTATTGTCATAATTCTAGGCCATTTTTTCACTTTCTCTTATGAAGAGAGAGATATTGTTAACGTGAAAATGTTCGACCTTGATTGATTTTTTGATTGATTCTAACATTACGATTATAGCGGAACTCAAAAAAGTGTTTTTTGTTTTTAATTCCGTCCGTCAGTTCGTCGGTTTGTCGGTCGGTCTGTCCGTACACGTCTCTCCAACCTAAACGGCTTGACGGATTTCCTTCAAACGTCATATGCAGCATTATTATTATAACTCTAGGCCATATTTTTTGCTTTTAGCCATGTTATTACCGGTACCTGCCACATAAGAATCAGACATAACCTAAATTTTATCGAAAACTTCTCTAACGATTTTGATTGAACTTCATATATACTGGCGGAGCTTTTGCAAACCATCTCCGTAGACAACGCAACTACAACGCTATCGTGAAAGCAATCGAGATGCGGCTTGGTCATGACCACATGTTAGAAGTGTAGCTGTCATGCAGAGTCCAGAAGAGTGGCGAAACTCTTCAAGCGGATATTAAACGCCTAGCACATTTGTCATATCATACCACTGGTGAAGAGATCATAAACCCGATGGCAAAGGACGCTTTCACTCGTGCTATAGCTGACTCAAAACTTCAACTAGCAGTACGAATCCCTGGAAAACGCACACTTGTTGAAGCCGCAGCTTATGCTCTGATATTAGAGGCAGCTCTAATGCTCAAATGCGTTGCTGGAACTGCGACAAAACTGGACATCTAATCCATCAAAGAGCGGCAATTGTCCACATTGGAATAGTCGGGGACAGCAGAGGAATGCATCTGGCAGTCACAAAAATTGGCCTGATGTACCAGCAGTCGGGCAATGTTTAAGAACCAACTTCGCCAGGCGGAAGTTGTGTTCCGGAATCGACGACCTCAGGATAACAATCCAAGTATCCCAAACTAAGAGAGACAAAAGTAGTCTGATAGTAGTAAGAAACTAGAGATACTGCTTCCATTATCCGAAAAGACATCGTACGTGAGTCGTGGCTGCATAACACCAGCAGCTATTGCCTGAGCACCGCAACTGGAGAAAGAGCTCGAGTATATGGGGAAGTACGGCTGACGATAAACTTGGAGAGACTTGCCTTCTCCCATGCATTCCTGGTGGCTGATATTTGTGACGAATGCATTATTGGATTGGATTTCATGAAGGCTCATGAAATGATTTTGGATATTGGTTGCAGTTCTTGAGATATCAAAATGATCCCAATGGAATACGGTCTACCAAAAGCAGTTATTCTGAGAACAGTTATCGGGAAGAGATAACGAGATCGATTCTCAACTCATGCAAGCTGAATCAGGAGCAGCAAATTTGTGCGGAAAATTGGATGAAGAATTTGCTGATGTATTTGCTGCAGAGGATGGGAAACATGGCCGCACGCACTTGGTGCAACATCAAATCGACTCTGGAGATTCTAGACAAATTCGTCAGCCTGCATGGCGGTTGCCATTAGCCAAGCAGGCTGAAGTTGCAGAAATGCTTACGACTGTGGAAAGGGACAGACTTGTATAAAACTCCAATAGTCCGTGAGTATCACCAGTGGTACTGGTTAAGAAGAAATATGGCAGCATCCGGTTCTGCGTTGACTATCGGCGGCTCAATGATGTCACCAAGAAGGACATTTATCCTCTACCTAGGATTGATGACACACTCGATACTTTAAAGGGATATAAATGGTTTTCCACACTGGATCTGAAGAGCAGCTACTGGTAGGTGCAGATTCACCCTAAGGACAGGGAGAAGACGGCCTTCACCAGAGGAAAGGTCTTGTGGCAGTTCAACGTGATGCCATTCGGTTTGTGCAAAGCTTCTGCAACTTTTGAGCGGTTAATGGAATGCGCTTTGCGAGGATTAACTTGGAAAATGATGATGTAATTGTCGCGGGAAAATCATTTGAAGAACTTGCGGGAGGTATTCCTAAGACTTCGGGGTGCACATTTGAAGCTTTATCCAAAGTGACCGATCCCGAAAAGATGGAAGCTGTGAAAAATTGGCCGGTCCCCAAGGACAAACATCAACTAAGGAGTTTCCTAGGAAAACAATTTAAATGGTCAAGTGAGTGTAATAATGCTTTTCGAAGATTTAAACACCAGCTATAACAGGCGCCGATACAAGCATATTCCGACGGTAAAAAGAAATTCATTGTCGATGCCGACTTGGAGCCGTTTTGTCGCCAGTACACCAGGGACAAGAAAAAGTGGTGGCCTACTTCAGCAAGGTTCTGTCTAGAGCTGAAAGAAATTTTTGTGTGACCAGGAGGTTGGTGTTAACTCTGGCGACGAAGCATTTCCATAAATACCTCTATGGCAGGAAGTTCCTTCTTTGACAGACCATGCTGCTCTAAAGTGGTTGCTTCGATTTAAAAATAAATACCTCTATGGCAGGAAGTTCCTTCTTTGACAGACCATGCTGCTCTAAAGTGGTTGCTTCGATTTAAAAATCCAGTGGGTCAGGCTGCGAGATGGATTGAGCGGCTGCAGAGCTACGATTTTGACATTCAGCATCGTAAGGGCACTTTAACGCTCTCTAACTGTCTCCTCGACCATGCGGAATGAACTGCAAACACTGCACTCGCCAAGAAGAAAAGGAGCTCATCACCATCCAGCGAGTAAGAGACGAGCACAACAACGGTTGGACGACCGAAAACATCAGAGAAGCGCAGATGGAAGACCCTGACATTGAACCGATTTTTACCTGGAGGTAACACATGGGGAGAAACCAGATTGGCAAGAAAGAATAGTAGTCCAACTCTGAGGGCGTACTGGGCACAATAAGATTCTCTTCATGTCCAGGATGGTGTCTTAGGAAGAAAATGGGAGTCCTCCGACGGAAAGTCCTTGTATCGCAGCTTGTCGGTCCACGGGAGCTATATTTTGGAGTATCGGGAGGACATTTAGGAATCAATAAGACTTTAAACAAAGTGAGGGAGCGATTCTACTGCTATCTGCAAGAGAAGACATAGGCAAGTGGTGCCGAAAATGCATTACATGCGCCGCCTGTAAAGGACCAAAACGACAGACGCAAGGTACCATGCATCAGTACAGCGTTGAGGCACCATTCGAAAGAATAGCGATAGATATTGCTGGCCAGTATCCAGAAACAAACAGCGGAAACCTTTACATATTAGTTTTTATGGACTACTTCAGAGAATGCCCAGAAGCATTCGCCATAACTAAACAGGAAGCGAAAACCGTAGTGGAAATGATCGTGTACAACTGGATATACGGATTCCGGCACCGTTGGAACAACATTCTGATCAAGGTAGAAACATTGAGTCCAGAGTTCTCCAGGATATTTGCCAACGGTTAATTATTAAGACGACCAGAACGACACCGCTTCATCCACAGTCGGACGGAATGGTGGAACGATTCAATAGAATCTTAAAAGAACACCTCTCCAAGGTAGT
Source organism: Rhingia rostrata (assembly GCA_949824845.1). Lineage (NCBI taxonomy): Eukaryota > Metazoa > Arthropoda > Insecta > Diptera > Syrphidae > Rhingia > Rhingia rostrata. The sequence goes on from OX463756.1 coordinate 103,214,400, forward strand.
CGAGTAATTGAATTGAGTAATTGAATAAGAGTAATTGAATTGTTAAATGAGAAACCGTTTTGTAAATAATATGATTCTAATAATAAGAGTGTGTTTAAATAAATTATTGTTAAACATAAAACAGAAAAGTGTTTTATCATTCGAAGCCCGGCTTCATTCTACAGTATAATCACATTTATTATTTATATCATTTTTAGCATCATTAATCAAAATAAATATGATTGTGTATTTTTGCCAAATTGTTAAAAACATCAAATTAACTCGCTGTAAAAGAGAAAATTACGTAATACCCAGTCGGTCACCCACCACTCGTTTTTTTTTTGCTTTTAGCCATGTTATTACCGGTACCTGCCATATTAAAATCTTACATAACCTCAATTTTCTCGACAACGGCTTCAACGATTATAAATAAACTTCATAAATACTATAAGCATATTATTTCCAAAAAAACTGCTTAACCAGTGTTTTCGAGAAAATCCATATAACGGATTTTTGCATATAGGCCATATAAAAAAATTGTCAATTTCTCGCAAACTGTTTGGCCAATGAAATTTTATTTGTATACTTCAATTACTGTTTTCATGAGCGTTACATAATTGGTTTTGGCCCTATTATTCCCAAATGGAATTTTCAGTTTTGGCCAATAACGGTAAATTATTATTATTCACATGGACAATGACTACTTTCAACTACGGAATATACGTTCGTATAAACGTATTTCGACATTATTTATATCATTTTTAGCATCATTAATCAAAATAAATATTATTGTGTAATTTGGCCAAATTAATTCGCTGTGAAAGAGAAAGTTGAGTACGACCCAGTCGTGCACCCACCACTCGTCACTCCTAGATATTTTATGCTTTCAACATTATTGATCGTATTTCCATTTATTTCAATAGTAAATTCGCTATCTATATTAACTGTCATCAACTTAGTTTTTTGTTTGTTAATCTTGTAATAATTATTAACTTTTGTCTTCTGCTATTTGTTATAAAGGACCTGAACCATTTAAGTTCCTTATTTTTGATTCCATATTGATCAATATATTGCAACTAAAACGATTTCAATTCCATTATTTCGCTAGCTGAGTCGATTTAGCCATGTCTGTCTGTCTGTCCGTCCGTCCGTCCGTCCGTACGTCCATCTGTGTGGCACCGATTTTTGGGCCTTAAATTTTGAGCTAGAGTTTTAAAATTTGGTTACAGACTTTTTTTTAACGTTTATTTATTCACAAAATTTTTTTTACTTAATTAATAGCCTATATAAACTTAAAAGCTAAACATATGAACTGTGACAAAGTAAATGACCATTGTGGTTCGCAATACATGTTTTATTGATTTTTTTATATAACTATGCATATGTTTTGGTATTGAATGTTATTATAATATTTTTATTTTTATTTTTTATTTGTGAATAGGAAAATGTGAATAGAAAACCTATTAGAAGACAATCGCAACTTTTTTTTTATTTAATATATAACTAAAACTTACAAGTCTAACTTAACGTATCTAAACCTATCTAGGCCCTGTCATGTGATCTTTATTCCATCACCTAACAAACAGAGAGTAAGCACAACGCTTACTTCTCCCAGTTATCGCTAGATCTAAATTCACATGTCAGGGCCAAGTTTTACTCAACCCTAAGTTTCGGCTTCAGCCCAGCCTAGCCACCAGTATTTATCTCTATTTAACCTTTTAGTGTTATTTTTATCGCATTCAGGTATGCTAATGCAGTATCTCATTCGATCAGTATTCCCACCCCCCGACTCAAAAGGCTCGTAAAGGATCCTTTCATCTGTTGCTCTCCTTGCAGCATGGTATATGATTGGGACGTTCGTTGAGTCCGATAGGTAGCCATATGCATCCAGAAATAGGAATGTCTCTGGCGGAATGTATCCGCTTTCTAAGGCATTTCTGAAATACCGAGGATTCGGATAGAATAATCCTGAGATTAATTCGTTTTCGCTAACATTTGCCGAACGAGCAAAGTGATTCCTTACGAGGTCGAGTATGACATTGTCAATTCTAGATACACCGGAAGCATCCAGAAGTCTTTTGTTTGAGACGTAGTACCTAAACTCGGAATGTGCACTCCTATATATCTGCATGCAGGCTCTGAGACATTTGCGCTCGAACACTCGGAGCTTTTCCATATACGATGGGCTAAAGTTCCACCACACTGGACTCGCATAAGTCAGAATTGGACGAACGAATGCTTGGTAACAAATGACCTTCACATCGGATCTTAGATAGTTGAATATTTAGGTGCTCATTATAATACAAAAACTTGTCCAAATGAACACCTAGATATTTTACAACGGTCTTTGACTCTGATCTGAAGACCATTTGAACTCGTTATTTTTAGATTTCTTCAGTTGCGTCTCTAGTCTGAATTACCACGTCTTATTGGGGTGTGGAACAGTATGGTTTCACATTTCGTATAATTGATTGTAAGTTTCCATTCGGAGCAGAAACCTTGAAACCTATCAAACTTGCTTTGAAGTTGATTTTGGATGTCTTCAATTGTTGAGCCGCTTGCATACAGTGTAGCATCGTCGGCAAATGCCAGCGAATTGTCGAGTTCCCTAAGTATTACAGAAATGTATATATTAAAAAGCTGTGGAGCAGTAACTGTTCCCTGCAGAGGACCATTAGTGACCTTAAAAACTTCAGCTGTCGTGTATTCTCTATCTGTTACGACAAATTTCTTTTCGTGTATCATGGATGCAATCATCTTTGTTAGATGAGAAGGAAATTCATATCGAATAAGTTTATAAATTAATCCGTCGATCCAAGCCGTGTCAAAGGCTTTTTCGATGTCTACCAGGCAGGCAGCTGTACATCTTTTGGCGTTAAGATTCCAGTTAACATCCGAAATCACTTTCGTAATAGCATGCACTGCCGAGTGATTTCTTTTGAACCCAAATTGATTCCGCGGTATAATCTCCTTTTCATTACAGACGAACAAAATAGACTTACTAATAACTACCTCAAAGATCTTCCTGATATTAGGCAGGAGACTTATTGGCCTATAATTAGAACGATCGGAAGGATCCTTTTTCTTTTTAATTATTGGAAACACCTTTGATATTTTCCAGCAACTCGGGAAGTAGTAGTTATTTAGAAGATTGTTAAAGATAACACGGGAATGCCGTATGATGTCTACTGGTATATGCTTAAGCACGATGTTTGGAATGTTATCCAAACCACTTGACTTCTTCGTATTCAGTTTCCTAAATATTTCAGTCAGTTCGTCAAGAGTCGTGAAGTAATTGTTAGTCTGTTCATCTGTTAGTTCGTCAGCTTTTAACCACTCCGAAAATGTCAGTAAAGTAGCGATCTCCCTATTGTGAAATCTCCTCAGTTCATCTCTTACTTCCACCGATTTGCAGCTGGGATGTTCCTTAGAGTGGACCGCCTCAAAATGAGAGCCAATTACTTTGAGCTTGTCTGCTCCACCATCTATAACATAGTGGTTATTTATGATGGGATAACCTGAGATATTAATCCCTATCTGTGATAGAAGCATCTGAGAAGACAGTGGTATCTTCAGTTTTGGAATTTTGACAACGTTACGTGGTTTAAACATTTTACTTATCTTTGAAAACATGTTCCTGTTGTCTGATTTTATAATGCTTTCAGCACGTTGGTTCCAGTAATCGTTGACACTATTCTGAAACTGCTGGCTCAACAGAGTCCTCACATTCCTCAGAAGGGATTTCAGTCTTTGTAGCTCTAAATTGTGCGTTGTGTTTGGAAATTGACGTTGTATTCGATTTATCTGAGTGATCAAAAAGCTCAAAAAGATCACGGTTAAGATAACATTCAATGCTGTTTTTCGATTTTATTTTCGGAATTGACGACTCTATAGCTTGTGATACCACCGTGTTTAGGTTCCCGATATAGGAATCACACTCCTCGTTGGAAAGAATCCTATTGCTAGGAGTACTAGAAGAGGAAGGGCAATTCTTATATTTTCTGGTGGCGCTGCGTTGAAATCGGCACCAATCAGTCTGCCTAAAATTTAATTTAGGGACCTCGTGCCACGTAGCGAAGCTAAACGTAGAGTCGTCAACAAATGTCATCTGCTTTACTATTGCATGATGGTTGCTATCGTACGGCAATAAAGCAATTTTATTATTTTGAACCGTTTCGATTTGCAATCGAGCAAGATATGAATTTCCAGAGGGGAAACTTGGCGTAACTGGGCTATATAATTTTAATCTGTACTCGACCTGGTTGTCTTCGATAAAGCGATGTAAGAACCTGCCTCTTCCGTTCGCCACTGTATCCAACCAGGCCGGGTTTTTCGCGTTCAAATCCCCGGCCAAGATTAAATAGTTATTTAAGCTATTTAACCTTAGTAGTTCGAACAATTTTTCGATTTCAACGTTACACTGACTAGCGGATGCTGGCGGAGCGTACGCCGATATTAAATACAGACAACAATTATTGCTTAAAGGCAGAGAGATAATGGTTGTCTCTAGACAACTGAAGCTCGGATACCACTTTGATTGATGTGGGAGTAACGAAGGGGCTTACGAATGAGTACAGCCGTACCACCACCTTGTAATGAATCTCGTCTGTCTGTCCGTATGATATTATAATTCTGGAATTGTAACTGATGTCTATCGTTAAGTTTTGTTTCACTTAAGAAAAGCACGTCAGGTCTATAGTCTTCTGCAAACCGCAATAAATCGCCTCGCCTTTTAATGGAAATGATAGATTTAACATTAAGGGCGGTTATTTTGAGTGATGCACAACTCCTGGAGCCAGCCATTTCAAGAGGTTAAAAGGCTCAGGACGGCATTAACCTTCGCAGTTAAATCCGCCACAGTCTTAGTAAGACTGTTAACTTGCAATTGCAAATTATCTGTAGCAGTGCTACTGTTGGTAATGCCAGGTCTAGTATTGGAGCCAATCGTTTTAGCTACACTACCAGGGCTGGCCTAACTTCCAAGCACGTTTGCGAAGGATATACCCCCGCGAACATGGTTGCCAATAGTGTTGATTTTCTGGGCGACCTTTTGATGAGCTTCGCCTTTCTGGGCCTTTAGTTGCTCAGCAAGGCTTTTATATTTCACGCAACCTCTCCAGGATGCTGGATGCCCACTCTTTTGGCACAGAACGCAAAATAACTCGCCCCTACTTGCTTCTTTTTGTATCTGGCAACTACCAGGCTCATGCGTATTTTGGCACTTGACGCACCGATATAACATGCTGCAGTTCGAAACAGCATTTCATTTTTGTCGGTGTAGGTAAAGAATTCCGACTTTGTTTCCTTTAAGAGGCTGTTTTTTGTGTTGCAGTCATTTTTGCTGTTTAAGGTCAACGAATATTTGTTTTTATTTACTTGCTTAATAATAAAATTATCGATACCAATATTTTCTTCAAGTAACTTACTAACTTACTAATGGTTACAGAATCTATTCCGACGAAGCTGAACAAGTGTAAACATTTTTGAAATCCACCCACTACCACGCCTCCTTTTTAGAAAAACGTAGTTTACGGCCAAACCATTAGAGATTTTAAAAAAACGTCTGAACAAGATAGCTAGACAATCCTAATGTCACGCCCACTTTTTGTGGACGTTTTTAGTAAAAAACGTTTTTCGTAAAATTTTAAACATTTCGAAAAATTGTTTGATGCCAAATCATTGGCTATGATATTTTATATATATCTTTCATACATATTTTTAACCCACGCCCACCTTTTGGAGGCGTTTTCACACAAAAACTTTTGTATGCACTACTTCATTGCATAACCAGGCGAAATTCATTGTTATTTGTTGAACCATGAAAGATTTTGATAAACTGAACAATATGTTACGACAATGGCATTTTCTATATTTCATCGCCAAAAATACAACATTTAAGCAAGGGATAGGAATAGGGTGCAAAACGATCCACCCACTGAATTGTAGCCTTCTCATATTTATCAAACTTCCAATTACGTAATAAACGTTCGTATAATCTCATTTCGACATTATTTATATCATTTTTAGCAACATTAATCAAAATTAATATTATTGTGTATTTTGGCCAAATTGATGAAAACATCATATTAACTCGCTGTGAAGAGAAAGTTGCGTACGACCCAGTCGTACACCCACCACCCGTTTTTATTTGGTGCGTACGCTATTCACCTTTTTTATACCCTATCCCATAAGGGTATATAAGTTTTGATACATAGTTTGTAACATAGAGAAATTATTGATTTGGGTATACCTCAAAGTATATGGATCGACTCAGAACCGCTAGCTGAGTCGATTTAGCCATGTCTGTCTGTCTGTCCTTCCATCCGTCCGTCCATCCGTCTATAGGTAACCGGTTTTTGGGCCTTAAATTTTGAGCTAGGACAAAGAAAATTTATAGATGTGATCCTTGCACGTGCTGTTCAAACAAGTGTAACAATTTTTGAAATCAGCCCACTGCCACGCCCCTTTTTAGAAAAACCTTGATTTAGGTCATACCGTTAGAGATTTTGAAAAATTTCGAAAAAATGGTGATGCAAAATCTTTGGTTCTGTAAATATAAACATTTCTTCCATACATCATTTTAAGCCACGCCCACTTTTTGGAGGCGTTTTCATAAAAAAAAAAAACATTTCTGTTAACTACCTCATAGCATAACCAGGCGAAAAATGGTGTTTTTTTTGTCGAACTATAAATGATTTTTATAAACAGTCTGAACAATATTATATGATAATGACAATTTCTATATTTCATCGATATAAATCCAACATTTTGGGGATATTTGTTATAAGGATGGGATGGGATAGGGTACATAACGATCCACACTGTAGATTGTAGATTTTCATGTTTTTTTTTAAGGAAAATAAAAGAAAGAAATAGTGAATGGTGGTATTATACCTGTCTACAGCGATGTTCAATAATTACTTAAGGCACAGAAATTTATATTCTGCCTTTAAACATCGGTTGTTTTCTATTGTAGTCGAGTGGAATCTCTCAACTTGACCATTAACTTCACTCCGATAGAACGCTATCAGATAGTGCTTAATGTCCAATATTTAAAGGAAATTAAAGATGATCGGACTCAAAAAACTGCGCTCATTGTCAGTCACCAAGATCTTTGGGACTGTGAAATAATGCCGTATCCTGGTGATTTTGTTCCTGAGGTAAGGAGATGGCCTATTCCTTGCATGGAACTTGTTCCCAAATTTTGAAAACTTGTCGTTGCAATTGATGAATCCCCCTGTATCTTCATTATGTGACGGGCTCAGTGGCGCGATTGTTAGTGCGATGAACTGCCGCGCAGAAGGTCTGGGTTCAATTCCCAGCCGTAGCAACACCTTAATGATCGTTCACTGGCCCTCCTCTCGTGATGATTTGACAAATCATCCGAGTAGTATTAATTGTCAGGAAAAGCTTTTCTCAAATTCGCCGTTCGGAGTCGGCATAAAACAGGAGGTCCCACCATCGAGCAAGAAGTACATACGCACACATGATTAGTTGTTGAGAAAGCTCGGCCCAGGGTACTAACGAGCCTGTTGCTCCAAAAAATTGTATTTTTTTTTGTATCTCCATTATGTCCATGTGCAGGATTTCTCATGGATATGATGGCACTGGAGTAGGCTAGAATTCGGGCTTGTTTGAGTGTCTATCTTTTTTGTTTAACCTGCAGATTTCAAAAGCTAATGTGTATTTTTTATTAGACTAGTCATGCTAGGGAAATAGTATTTTTCTAGAAGCTGTTCCCTATTTTCGCTTGCATTCCAATGGGCTCTCTTATGTTCTTCCGTGATAAGTTAGCATTTTCTATCTTCGCCCCTCCCGTCATCAACAAATCTCGGTGTGATACGTAGTTTGTAATTGGAAAAGTGTTCGATAACCACTTCCTAGAGTAAGGACAGATGAGATTCTGGTATGTTAATGCCTTTGATGACACTAGGTTCTAATTTGCATTTTAGTAGGTCAATTAACTTCTGTTTATCCTGATTTTATATTGCAAAGTAATGACGGGTGAAGCCAGGATGCAGTTCCTCTAGTATCTCGACACCTTTACCTATTTTTATGAAAATTTGGTTACGAAAGACATTAATGGGTGCTTCCTCATGTGGAACAGGATATGAATTATCTTGATCAGCGCTATGGGCAGTCCTAGTGGAGGATTGTTTCTCACTCGCAGTATCAGTGGGTTGTGTGTTTTCAACAACGCTTAAAGTTTCTGAATCCCAGTTTTACTGGCTGTGTCGGTAGAAGAGTTGCTGTTGATGTTATTAGCACTTGGTGCTGATTCGGCTTGCTCCGAATCAGACAAGTGGTTAACCTCTGTTCTGAGACGCGATAAGGCGTCTGCCACCAGGTTCAACTTGCCGGGTTTGTACACAAGTTCGTAACTGTACTCTTCAATGCAGGATTTCCATCGTTTCAATTTCGCATTGAAGTTCCTATTGCTTTAGGCAAAAGTTAGGGGTTGATGGTCCGTATGTATCCTGATCTTCATTGCCCCATATAGGTACGATCGTAAGTTATCGAGAGCTCACACGATGGCCAACATCTCTTTTTCATTCGTCGCATAGTTCTCTTCGGTTTTGTTTAGAGACCTTGAGATGTATGCTATTGGCCTTACGGAGTTGGGCTCACCTTGCGACAGAACTGCCCCTATTGCGTAGTTGGACGAATCTGTCGTTAGGTTGAATGGCTTGTCGAAGTCTGGGAAGCATAGAATATCGGATGATGTTAGCAGTGTTTTCAAACCATTGAAGGCCTGTAACGCTTAATCGTTCAGCGTAATGGGGACTCTCCTAGGCATATTTGCTTTGCATTGTCTCCGCAAATGAATTTTCGATAATGAGAGGTAAGGCCTAAGAAACTTTTTAGTTCCTTCAGGTTTTCTGGAGGAAGGATTTTCTCAACTGCCATCACCTTTTTCGGATCGGCTTTAATATCGTCACGGGTGATGACGTACACAAAGAATTAGACTTATGGCTTCATAAAATGCGTTTTCTCAAGATTAACCTTCAAATTGGCTTCTTGCAATTTTACGAAGATCGTATCGACGTTTCTAAGACGGTCGTTTTCATCTCTTCAAAAACTATGACATCATCGATGTACACATAATATATATATCTCATGAACTCATAATTACCGTTCAGGGTCGAAAAGGTTGTTTTGGGTATATCGCTGGTTTTCATCGGGATTTGATGAAAACCCGAAGTTAAGTCAAGGGTCGTAAAGTACGCTGCTTGGCACAAGCTGGCGTGAGTCGAGTGACGGCGTTTAACCTCTTATAGACGATCATCATCCGGTACTGTTTTTCGCCTGATGGCTTCGGCTTCTGATGGCGACGTCCGTAGTAAATTTTGAGCTAGAATGATGAAGTTTTTTACACATGCTTGCTGTTGCTCCCAGCAGAACAAGTGTAATTAATTTTATAATGAAAGTTATAATTAAAAAGTGTCTAAGCAACATATCTAGACAATCATAATGTCTACATTTAATTCATACAAAGTTGTTTGTCACGCCCATTTTTTGGGGGCGTTTTTAGTAAGAAACTTTTTCGGTAAAATTTTAGACACTTAAAAAAAATGTTGATGCAAAACCATTGATTCTGGGAATATAAACATTTCTTCCATTATATCATTTCCACCCACGCCCACTTTTTGGAAGCGTTTTCATACAAAAACCATTTCTATACACTACCTCACAGCATAACCAGACGAAAAACGATGTTTTTTGTCGATTTTGATTTTAATAAACTGTCTAAACATATTTGTTTTAAGGATGGGATGGGATAGGGTAAAAAACGATCCACACAGTAGATTGTAGCATTCTCATATGTTTTTATGGGGTTTTGGAGCATTCAGCCTGATTGGAGGATCCACTCCGAGCCGGGGTCGGGTTTGTTGCCTCCATTGATTTGGTGCTTGAGGATGGTAGTTCTTAGGCATAACAGGCGGCCGTGGTTAAATTCTGAACGTTTTATTAACGGGGACCGTTAGCGTGTTTGTCCCGGGAGGGTTGTGAATCGATTCCGATATTTGAGATATTGTATCTCGAGACATGCCGAGTAGGCTTCCGGCAGAGTTGTTGGCCTTTGAACGATCAACATTCTGAAAGATCGCCGTTAAGACCTCGGATAAAGACGTCCAGAGCACGATTCCTATACGTTTTTAATAAAGCGTTAATAGTCTCTTGACTGAACGACTAAGTCTTAAGTTTGTTAATCATCAACGAGAGCTGATGATTGACCGTACTGTAGAATTCATCTAAGCGAGTATTTTTTTCTTTCTTTTTTTTGGATAGCTACTCAAGGGTCTGCATGTCTCTTTTGTCTGCATAATGCAGAGATATACACTGCTTCATTGCTTGCCAGTCGTCGTCAAAAATATTATACGACGCTAAGGCAGCATCGGAAGGACCTCTTATATTTTGCCTGATGTGTTGAATAATCGCCGTATATATGGGCTTCGTCTTAACAATGTCAACATCTTTCAGGATACCTTCAACTTTGGGTCCCGTCAGAGATCTGCAGTTCCGTTACGAAGTCATGTAGTTTTGATATTCCCTTGAGCTCGGCCTCGTTTCTCGGGGCACGAAGCTCTCTTTCTTTACAGTTTTCACTTCAGATTTATCACCTTCATTTTAAGCTTTTTTTTTGTTTTCAGTTCCTAACATTAATACGACGGGCTTGCAATACATTAATCGCGTTCGCAATGTTCCTCGGGTTGCAATCGGATTTCGTTTTATTTAAAAGAGAAAAGAAAGAAGTTAGTTGTCGATTTGAAAATTTTGATGGCTACAACTCTTTTGCAAAAAAGCGGGTTCTTCGTTTTGGGGGCAACAATTGTTTACAATTGTAAGCACCCTACTACGGCACGATTTATTTCACACGAATCCTTTTGATTCCTTCGTGATCTCCATTCGTGTTCTCATGGGAACGAAAGAAGCTTATAGGATATCGCTGTTTAAACACTGTGTTCCCATGGGTACAGTGATTTTCGTTCTTTGGACTGTATAGATCTCCGATCCTGATTAAGGGATAAGCAAACCCAAAAATAAAAAGAATGTCGTCTACGGAGCTGTCCCTGCTCGGGCGACAGTTAAGGATAACCTTTAGGAGGACTCCAAAAAAATGCGAATGCCCACCAAGAGGCGGGCTTACTAAATTAAACACTTATTTATAAAACGTAATAATAACTTATTTTAACCACCGTTCGATTTTCGCCCTCACCAAAGACTAACTTAATCCTAACTCGAATTCCCGTTGAAAACCTCTGGTCCCACGACGTGAATTGCTGACCTCTCAATCCAGTCGTTGCACGCGTATCCGGTGGGTTGCGCATGCAAGCAATCCGATACCAATGCACTTTGCCTGTGACTAAAGTGGTCTGAAAATTTTTTTTAATTCGTATTGTTTGATTATAGCCATAATTTCGAGTTTCTCAAAATTATTTGTTAGCCATTTATACACACTTTTGATTAAATTTAGTTGCTCGTATCCTATTCTCTTTTTTTACCCTATCCCATAGGGGAATATTAGTTTTGATACATAGTTTGTAACATAGAGAAATAATTGAGCTAGGTATACCTTAAAGTAGATGGATCGACTCAGAATCGATAGCTGAGTCGATTTACCCATGTCTGTCCGTCCGTCAGTCCGTACGTCACCAGTTTTTGTGCCTTAAATTTTGAGCTTTAATGATGAAATTTGTTACACGTGCATGTTGTTGCTCCCAGCGGAACAAGTGTACAAATTTTTGAAATCCGCCCACTGCCACGCCCCATATTCGGAAAATCATAGTTTTAGTTCAAACCGTAAGAGATGCTGAAAAAGTGTCTGAACAGTATATCTAGACAATCATAATGTCTTTATTTTGTTCATACAAAGTTTTTTTACCACGGCCACTTTTTGGGGGCGTTTTGAGTAAAAAACCTTTTTTGGGAAAATTTTAAACATTGCGAAAAAATGGTGATGCAAAATCCTTGGTTCTGTTAATATAAACATTTCTTCTATAAATTATTTAAAGCCACTCCAACATTTCAATACACTACCTCATAGCATAACCAGGCAAAAAACGGTGGTTTTTGTCGAACCAGAAATGATTTTGATAAACAGACTGAACAATATGTTATGACAATCACATTTTCTATATTTCATCGCCAAAAATCTGACATTTTGGGGATATTTGTCTTAAGGTGGGATGGGATAGGGTAAAAAACGATCCACACATTGGATTGTAGCCTTCTCATATGTTTTTTTCATTATTTCCAAATAAAACCAGCAATGAATTTGATTCAATGTAAATATTCACGCGTAGCGAAGTACGCCGGGATCCTCTATACTATATAAAAAACTTAATTTATTTTATGTTCGACTAAACATAACTCTGTTAAACAATACCCGATTTGCATGTGTGTTTTTTTTGTTGGATTCGTTTTGCTTCAAAATAAATGACAGCGGACTCCGAATATCAAATTCTGGACGTCATGGGTGCTGATCAAAGCCATCATCAGTAATTTTTAGCTCGAATGTTTTCCTGACATACCGTTTTTTAAGCTGTTGAATACTGTTACAATACTGGAAACATCTACACCAATATATTTGCGAACAGGACGAATTCTGCCGGGTCAGCTAGTACCAATATATAATTTTATAAAGTCTTTTTATTATTTGAATTGTAAATTATTCACCACAGCAAAAATTGTACTTTCTCATACCGAATTTCATTCTACGGTTAAACCAACTTACTGGTCAAATAATGTTACAAAAATACCGGATTTGATCATTTTTTTCATAGTAAAAAGTTTGGCGTCCAATCGAACCAAAGTTGAAGAATTCTTTGATCTTTTTTCTGATCATTCTTCGGTCATTCTAACAACAAGCGAGTCAATCATTAGAAATGAAAACCCACCCAGACTAACAAACGGGAAAACCAAATGGCAAGGCTTAAAAAATGATATTGAAAATAACATTCCGCTGGGTGTATCGCTTAGATCCATTGGAACTTGAAGTCGTGGTTGACTCTTTTATCTATACCGTTTCAAAAGCAGCGTGGAAATAGTAAGCTATAGTAATATCAAGTACCCACGGGAAATAAAGGTTTGTTTTGACAACAAAGAAAAAACTCGAAAAAGATGGCACCAAACTCATGGCCCGAAAGATAAAACACATCTCAATCGTTTGAGTATATTCCATTAAAAACTGTAAAAACCATGCAGTAAAAACAAAAATTATTCACTTTGGAAAGCAATTAATTCATGAATCGGCAAAAAACACTGTGCCACCAATTAGAGTAACTCTAGACGTTTGGGTAAAAAGGGATATGGAAAAAGCAGACGTTTTCACCGCACATCTTGCGGAAACTTTTAAACCATTTGATGGTACAGAAAACATTAATTTATTCGAGACTACAACCGATAGTAATCTAGCTAGATATGCAAGTATTGCCTAGCTTACACGGAAAATACAGACCTGAGTACAGGAGAACTTCTTAAAATGTTTGCCTCGGAAAGCATTAACTAACTCTACATTTCAAATGCAGCAATTCGATTAGAATACACACCATGTGGGTGGCCGCGGTGTAGTGGTAATGTGTTCGCCTGTTGAGTGGAAGGTTGCGTGTTCAATCCCAGCCAATTTACATTTAACTTTTATTTAAATGAAAAATGCCGGTTGTTATACCTGAAAGTATGCACCATCTTAAATTTCTTCAAATTTAACGAACACAATGAAAAAGGACTCCCCGAAGTTAGTTCGGACAGCACCATGGAGTAAGTCTCCACCACATCTAAAATCATTCCTATCACTCTCTTTCTTCTCCTTCTAATGATTTACAGTGGTTACAGTATGCGTAAATTTAAAAAAAAAAAACAAATGAGAAGGCTACAATCCACTGTGTGGATCGTTTTATACTCTATCCCATTCTCTCCTTTAAATCAATATCCCTTAAATGTGGATTTCATGGCAAAGATATATTAGAATTGATATTGTCGCAACATATTGTTCAGACAGTTTATCAAAATAAATTTTGTATGTTCGACCAAAAACAACGTTTTTCTCCTGCATATGGTATGACGTATGGTATAAAAATGGTTTTGGTATGAAAACGCCTCCAAAAAGTGACGTGGGTTAAAATGATAGATAGAAGAAATATTTATATTATCATCACCAATGATTTTGCATCAAATTTGTTTTTCAAAATGTTTAAAATTTTACCGAAAGTCGTTTTTTACTTAAAACGCCTCCAAAAAGTAGGTGTGGCAAAAAAATTTGTATAACCGAAATATAGACATAAGGCCTGTCTAGACGTTTTTTCAAAACCTCTCTCTCTAATACGTTTTTCTAAAAGAGGGGCGTGGCAGTGGGAGGATTTCAAAATTTTTCTTACTCGTTCTGCTTTGTCGGATAGAGAGTCTGTATACCAAATTTCAAAACTCTAGCTCAAAATTTAAGGCCCAAAAATCGGTCACACACAGACGGACTGACGGGCGGACAGACAGACATGGCTAAATCGACACAGGTAGCGATTCTGAGTCCATTAATATACTTTGATGTATATCTAGCTAAATTATTTCACTGTGCTACCAACTTGATGTCCAAATTAATATGCCGCCATTGGATAGGGTATAATAATAAATAAATAATATTTAAAAAATATGAGAAGGCTACAATCCACTGTGCGGATGGTTTGTACCCTATCCCATCCCATCCTTAAGACATTGATCATTAAAATGTCGGATTTATGGCGATGAAGTATAGAAAATGTCATTGTCATAGCATATTGTTCAGACTGTTTATCAAAATATTTATGGTTCGACAAAAAACAAAGTTTTTCACCTGGTTATGCTTTGAGGTAGTGTATAGAAATGGTTTTTGTATGAAAACGCCTCCAAAAAGTGGGCGTGGCTTGAAATGATAAATAAAAAATTGTTTATATTAAAAGAACCAATGATTTTGCGTCACCATTTTTTCGAAATGTTTAAACATTTTCCGAAAAACGTTTTTTACTAAAAATGCCCTTAAAAAGTGGGAGTGGCAAAAAACTTTGTATGAAAAAAATATAGACATAATATAGACTATGTATAAAAACTAATATACCCCTATGAGAAAGAGTAGAAAAAAAAGAGAGTGGAAAGTCGCGGTAGTGATTATGGTTCTCAAACCAGGAAAATCACCGAATGAAATAAAATCTTACAGAACTATTTCACTTCTTCCAACAACTTTAAAGGTTTTTGAAGGGCTATTACTCGGTCGCTTATACCGTGTTATTGATTGGAAACCATCAATTTGGATTTAGAAGCAAAAATTCGACTGTTCCAAGTTCATCGAAGTACTGATGTAATTGCGAAAGTTTTCGACGAAAAGAAAATTTGCTGAGCCGTATTTCTTGACGTATCTCAAGCTTTTGAGAAGTTTTGGCATAGAGGTCTCCAATAAAAATTAAGACAAGTTCTGCCTGAAAAATTACATAAACTCCTCATGTCGTATCTTGAGCATAGATTCTTCCGTGTAAAACTTTTAACCGAATATTCATAAATAAATAAATAAAAATAAATTTATGGCGCAACAGGCTCGTTAGTACCCAGGGCCTAGATTTTTTCCCACAACCATTCATGTGTGCGTGTGTACTTCTTATCATAATGGCGGGACCTCCTGTTTTATCCCGAATCCAAACGGCTAAATTGAGAAAGCTTTTGATAACAATTGATACTACTCGGATGATTTGTCATATCATCACGAGACCGCCTTACTGTGGTAAATATTTATTTACTGTTACGGTTAATCCCGACTCGTACTTTGTACGTAACAGTGGCATAGATTTATGGCTGAGTAGCACCACGACTTCCGTACGGTTTTCATATGTTCTCCTGCCTCTATGACCTCCCAGTCTTTACTGAGGAATTCTGGGTCGTGGTTTTGTAGGCTACACTCAATCTTAACCTTTGGAATGTATGGCAAGGAGCTAAGGATGCGACCTTTGGGTATGGTAAGGTCAAAAAGCTTTTTCTTTTTGACGATCCGAAGGTCTGCATTAGACCATGGGGCTTCCGTCTCATCGATGAACCGTCTCATTGTCAACCAGCTCAATGTGCTCTTATCGTCACATTGGATAATTTTGAATCCTTTCAACGTTGTCAGCTGTCCACGGTATTTAAACCTTCTTAACAACCTCAGCACATTAGAGGATCTTGAACTTCTGGCTTCGGTTGGGGTCGTACGGCGTTCCTCTGCCTGCTCTACTCTGCAGACACTGCGGCGTTGGAATTTTCCAAGCCTTCGTGATGGCTTTGGATCGCTGCGGCGAGTAATGACCGTACAGTAGCTGTCTAGTGTTGAGTCAATATCTCATTCTCCTAGCGTTAGTGTCTCACAGACTCCTGGCGGTGCTGAGTTTGACTGATTTCTTTTGCCGGATGAGCTACTACTCATTCTAGCGCCAGTGAATTCAGTCAACCCCAACCCCTCCTTCGGATTCTGATTGACGTTTGTGTCCGTCCTGTCTGCTGATACATCCTTGGTAGGGTCTGGAGAGACTGTTCTCCGGTTGGATTGGCTAAGGTCACTCACGACCGGAGGTAGTCTCTTCAGCTCACAACTCTTGCTCTTCGTTATCTTACCACCTAAGGTACGAGCGAGCGGCTCATTCTCTTCTGTGAGGAGATTCTTATGCGTAAGGGTGTATTTACTCCAGTCCCTTATTTCGGAGTATGGAGGGATCGTGTCAATTCCTTGTGGGCATGCGCCCATATCAGTGACCTCTCCTCTCTGTGAGCGACGAGCATGCTCATCAGCTACTGGCGGGGTATAAAAGGGATCATCAACCATGCCTTTTCCTTCGACTTTCGAAGGGTCTGATGAGATCGTTTTTTGTCCTAGCGGGACAGCGCCCCACTTCAAAGGTTGTCCCATCAGATCCTTCATGCTTGAGGTACTCGGTCTGTTCATTAATTTGGTACCAGCCAGCGGCTCATTCTCTTTAATGTTAGACTTTGTAAGCACTCTTGAGCTTTCCGAAAAAGGTTTAGTGGTTGGAGTCATCAGGGCCAAGTAAGAAGAGCAACAGTGAAGACAATAACCGGTGTTCACGAGAGACCGATGGCTAATTGGCTGTTCTGGATGTCATCGAACCGATGATTGGTGAATCAGCAGGTGTGACTGAATCACTGGAAGGTTGCTGACCAATGGACTCTGATAGCAGACATAGCATTTGGATGCCTGAAAGCGAGAGAAGTAAAATATCAAAGAAAGAGAGCTTTGTTTTCCTGTCTGGCAGTTGGTTGGTGGAAAGTGGATGAAAAAGATTTAATTTTAATCTGTAACTTAGTAAATTTATATTTATATTATATGCAATACCTAAATGCATCATGTTACAGTATTGTGCTCTAGAATCTAGTTTCCACCAAAAAAAAAAAACGTTTCACATTAAAATAATTGCTTAGGTCAGTCGGTAACCAAAAAGTAAAAAAAAAACAAACGAATATCGAGTTCTCCCCAGTCCCCGCGCCAAAAATCCCATCATCGAACATTCTCCTTAATACCTACAAACTTCAAGGCAAAGCAAATAACACTTGAGCTGATCATGTTATAATTCTCCTTTTGCCATTGAGAGGAAGTTGAAAATATTCATTTATGCATACATATTACATAAATATTCCAAATGTTCGTACACAAAAAAACTTATATCTATATGTGATGTTACACAGCGAAGAAACAAATAGGCATACGAAGAGCTGCAAAACAAACATATGAGAAAAGGTGTATTTCTGATTTTTCTCCCTCATTTTTGTGATACGAACGTTGTGATCCGAAGTGAAAAATTGTCGACACAATTTTATACCACTTGCTACATCTGGGTATTATTGTCTGTGCTTTAAGCAGAAAACTAATATACTTCTATGGGTATAAGGGTAAGAGCACGCTAATTTTTGTCGAAACAAAAAAGATTTTGAGAAACTGTCTGAATAATATGTTGTAACAATGTCATTTTCAATACTGCATTGCCATAAAGCCCACATTATGCGGACAGTCATTTTAAGAATAGGATGGGATAGGACATTAGACGTTCGCTCAGCGGATTGTAGCCTTCTCATATTATTTTATATAATAATAAATATAAAGTGTTACATTTCCATTCGCAGACTTAACATTACTAGTATATCGGAATGTTCGGCAACATGTGGAATGCCTGGAATGAGAGAAAAAGCATTTTACTGCATACAAACGTACATCGACAAAACAAGATTTAACATTGTAAATATTTCACACTGTGAACCGAAATTTGAAATCAATTTCTCTGAGGAGTGTCGTGAAGGATGCTGGAACTATACTACTTGGTCATCGGTAAGAATATTCATTATTTTTGTTTGTTTGTTTTCAGCTAAGCCTAGTATGATTTCCCATTAAAAAGTTAAGTACAAATAAGTGATTTGTCAATTTGATTAAAATGCTCACACAATAAGTCATGTTGTATAATGTAGGTTGACATGGCTTCGGAAAAAATAGGCTCATTTCTATTAAAGGTACAATGATGTAACGTGTCTTACTGTTGAACTTTCTCAGATATAAATGACCGCAATTTTCAGTTCAATAGTTAAGAATCCATGAGTTTATTTATCTTTTGGAACTCAAATTGTAAGGATGCGACATCAACATAATTATTCTTGACATTACGATGTCAATAAGATCATCGATCTAGGGATCCCCAAGAATACAAATGAAGATCCCGGTGAACACAGGAAGATATGAATTATTTTTATGTTAAAACCAGTTTAGTGTCATTTTTACAACCTACCTCATAGATATATATTAAGTATAGCATAGTGAAATCATTAAACTTGATATATAAAGTTATGAATCAGAATCGCTAAATGCTTCGTTTAAGCCATTTAAGTCCATCCGATCGTACTTCAAAGGTTTTGGAGACTTTTTGTTACGATATAAAAAACGATTTTTATGTTAAACATAAATGGGGCGTTTCCTACAAAAACCATTTGTATAGCTCAGCGGCCAGCCCAACGCATTTGCAATAGAAATAAGTTGTTTTTTGGGTGAACCCTAACAGATTTTGATAAACTAACTGAACAATTTGTTGTGACAATTACATTTTCTATATTTCAACGGTATATATTCAACATTTAGATCCTATCCCATAGGGGTTTATATGTTTTGACACATAGTTTGTAACATAGAGAAATAATTGAGCTAGATATAACGTATATGGATCGATTCAGAATCGATAGCTGAGTCGATTTAGACATGTATGTCCGTCGGTTCGTCACCAGTTCTTGGGCCATAAATTTTTAAATAAAATTTGGTACACCCGTTTGTTGTTAATCCCAGCAGAACAAGTGTAAACATTTTATAAATCCGCATACGGCCACACCCCTTTTTCAGAAAAACTTAATTTTAGGCCATACCGTTAGAGGTTTTAAAAAAGTTTAAATATCTAGACAATCCTAATGTCTATATTTCGTCTACTCAAAGTTTTTTTGTCACGCCTACTTTTTGGGGACGTTTTCAGTAAAAACAAAACTTTTTTCGGTAATATTTAAAACAGATGGATCAAAAATTTATCTCGCCCCGTTTAGGAGGCAGGGGCAATTTAGAAATTTAATTTTCAAAAATTAGTTTAACTATTTTTGTATGATTTTTTTTTGTACTTCACTTTGAGGATTTATGTTCAAAAAACTTCGCACCCATCCCAAACACTACCGTGATTCGAAGCATGGGGGTTGGATCTCACCGTTATATTCTTCGAATTATTTTTAGTAATGTTAATTTTTCTTAAAGACTAGATAACATAAAATCATCAGTTTTCAGTTTTCGATTAGGAATTTATTACAGCAATGGTTTTTTGAAAAAAAAAGTAAATACAATTTTCCAGTTTTGAAAAATTACACTCACAACTTTTTTTTCAATGATTTTTTTTCTAAATTTTGAGTTCAAAACCCGTTTTTTTAAAAACCATGCAAATGTCATTTTAACCCACGCCCATTTTTCGGAGGCGTTTTACTACAAAAACCATTTTATGTAAAAGTAAGCGAATTACAATCAGTAAATATCTTAAAAGGAATTCCTTCTATATATATCCTAATACGACGGAGGGCATAATATATAATGGCCAATGTTTGAAGTTCAAAACTATTATACCCGCTTTCAGCATCTGTAGTGCGTTTCGAAAAATAAAAAAACTGGATGAAATTCGTTATCAATCTGACGCTTTAGCAAAACGGATTTTCATATGCATAAAACTTAAGTAAGTACTGCTGAACAAGCATTTACTAAGAGACAAAATACTTACTAGTTTCGGATTAATTTCAACAGTAAATACCGTATGCATAAATACTAGTAAGTGCTTATACTTCTTAAAACTTGAAAATTCTCTCGTATATACTATTTTTTTTCTACAGCTATAATAAATAAATAAGTCTCATTTTGAAGCAACCAGGTCCCTATAGTTATCGAAATGGCTGAATTTTTACGAATAAATTCTGAAAAAGTTTACAAGAAGCGAAAGGTTGTGGAATCGAATTTTAAAATGCTTTTCCGTTTTGAAAAGGAAAACGTAGATTGGTTGAATGAATACTTTATTGGTACGTAAATACTGTATGATTTTACTAGAATATTGAGAATCTTTTTAAGATACGTTGGGGATCCTGGGTTTCAAGTTGCAGTTGGTGAAAATATTGGCATACAAAAGAGTAGTGTTTCTAGGACACTTAATTCGGTAGCAAAACTTATATCAGCTATAACCTCTCATTGGCTAAAATTTTCCATGTATAGGAGCCTTGGAATGCACTCATATAGAAATAATGAAGCCTCACTTGCATTCAGAAGAATATATTAATCGAAAAGGATATGCCTCCATCAATATTCAAGCAAGATGTGATGCAAAGGAATGCTTTACAAGTGTGAATTGCCAATGGCCAGGCTCAGTTCACGAATCTAGAATTTGGAATAACAGTTTTATTGAACCAGTAATGCAAAATTCCACTTACAAGATTTTGTTGGGAGGTGAAGGGTATGGAATCGCACCTTGGTAAATGACGCCTTTTAAGCTTCCAACAAGTAATCAAGAAAAGGCATTCAATAAATTGCTTTCAAAAGAGAGGGTAATAATTGAAAGATGTTTTGGTAAAGTGAAGAGGCGATTTCCAATCCTACAAAACTGCATACGTCTCAATTTAGAAAATATTCCATATATAATTGTGGCATGTTTCGATTTGCATATAATTGTATTGTGGCATGTTTTTGAGAGTCGAGTGTTGTAGAACGAGGGTAGACTCTGATTGACTTTAACTTGGCAATGCCCAGTGGTTGTAACTCTGACTACACATCAAGTGCTTATTTTTTACCTCCAAGTGGTAACCATCGGGTACTGGTCTCATCCAACCGGATTTGACTTGCTAGTGTTGATAACACGACGAAAAACAGCAACAATATAAACAGCCAGGTCAGAATGGCACGGAATGAATACCCGGACTGCTGTTGTCTAGGAATTTTAATAGTTAGTCAGGCCCCTTGAACAGAGATGGTGGCGGATGAACCGAGAGCCCAACGGCAGTGATCAATCCCGTAGTATATACTGATGGCCCCGTATCCTAGGGGTATCAAATAAATTGGAACTGGCCCTCCAGGTTGGGGGTTGTACTTTTGGTGAACTACCCAAAGTACAGAAAAAAATTTATGTTACGAAGCAACCAAAAAAAAATTACTTCGCTTTCTTTTAGCCATATGTCTGTCTGGTCTATGGTCTGTCTTCTACTTAACCTCTGTCGTAGAATTATTTATCCTCTTTCTAATTTTCTCTTCCGTTAATTGAACACAATATAGCCTTATATTCAGTAATAAATAATTGTATAGCTTCGTACTTTTCCTTTTTAATGCACGGCCGTTGTGATTTGTTCAAAAGTACGGTATGCTCTCTTAAAATTCGCACAATAGCTAGTTGCAATTGAGAAGCTTCACTTGTCATAGTTGTTTCTTTTGAATATGCTTTACAAATTGAATCTTCCAAAGAGATCGTGTATAAAGCAAGTTGAATTATAAATGATTTTGATAAACTGTCTGAACAAAATGTTCTGATAGTGAAATTTTCTATATTTCATCGCCAAAAAACTGACGTTTTGAGGATAATTGTTTTAGGGATGGGATGGGATAGAGTATAAAACGATTCGCACAGTGGATTGTAGCCTTCTCATATGTTTTTTGTTTTGATTGAAAACTGATAGATAGGTAGTTGTAAAATTAATACAAATTAGAAGACTCGCTATTTTGGTATTTAAAAAATAAAGATTTTGGTAGGCCAGTTGGCATCATAACATATTCAAATTGACTTCTTGGTGTGACAAAGGAAGTAAATTTAATCGATTCTTCTAAAATTTTCACCTGATGAAACCCACTTTTGAAATCCAATAACGTAAAATATTTCCTTCCCCCTTCGATAAGGGGCAAAGGATAATTATCTCTAACAGTTATTTTATTAAGGTCTCTGTAGTCAATGCACATACGGGTTTCACCATTTTACTTTTTGACTAAAACTATTGGTGAGGCGTATGGGGAATCGCTGTGGCTTATAATTCCCTGGTTCAATAAATCCTGGACAATTTGTTGTACTTCTATTTTATCTCTGAAGGAGATGTGAAAAAAACAGGCTGCTCAGAAGTCAACTTTATAATCATTGTTCAACATATTCTCAATAATATATTTGATATTCCTATCTAACTTGCAATTGACATCATATTTATTATTATCTTCTCTACAAATGAAATCAACATCTAACGAGCAGGAAATCTTGATAATCATGATAGTAAATATAAGAAGGCTCCAATCCACTGTGTGGATCGTTTTATACCCTATCATATTGAATCCTTAAAATAAATATCCTCAAAATGTTCGCTTTTTGGCAATTTAATATAGAAAATGTCATTGTCAGAACATATTGTTCAGACAGTTTATCAAAATCATTTATGGTTCGACCAAAAAAATCTTTTTTCGCCAGGTTGTGCTATGAGGTAGTGCACAGAAATGGTTTTTGTATGAAAACGAATCCAAAAAGTGGGCTTGGGTTAAAATGATACACGGAAGAAATGTTTACATTAACAGAACCGATGATTTTGCATCAACATTTTTTCGAAATGTTTAAAATTTTACCGAAAAATGTTTTTTACTAAAAAAGCCCCCAAAAAGTGGGCTTGGCAACAACTTTGTATAAACAAAGTATAGACATAATTGACTAGATATGTTGTTCAGAAACTTTTCCAGTGTCTCTAAACCCTCCGCGTTAGGGGTTAGAATATACCCGAGGTAAGGCATGCCTGTTGTAGAAGGCAACTAAAATCCACTACCGTATACCGAGTTTAAAGTGTGTACAAGAAACAAAAAAATGCAATGAATAAAACGAAAAGATGTAATACCCCAGGTGGCAAACTAGCGTTGGAAAATCCACCCTCTTCGGAGGTTTACTCTACGGATTCTGGGGAGAGCCAATTATTGCAATTTTGTTACCCTTTCAAGGATAACGAGGTCACCTTCATCTGGACCTCAAAAACGATATGCGTCTCCAGGAGCTCGACAACGCCAGAAGTGTCGGCTCACGACAAACGAGACTCAGAGAAAATAAAAACCATTGAGGACAAAAACGAACTAGGCTAAGCAAAGCTCCGCGAACAGCTTCCGAAGGAAATTTTTCCACCTTAAGGATGAAAACATTAAAGAACGAACAAAAACAGAGTGCAAACTGCCCGGTTATATCAGAACACCATACCGACGAAGAAAAACTCAGTCATGAAACCGGAGGAATTCTAAAGAAACGACCGGCGAAAAAAAGGAAAGCTATATCCTCACCTGAATTATTAAACCAAGATAAAGAGAATTCTGGACCAAGTTCATCGAATTACTGATTTAATTGAGAAAGCGTTCGAAGAAAAGAAAATTTGGTCAGCCGTATTTCTTGAAGTGTCGCAAGCTTTTGACAGAGTTTGGCATAGAGGCCTTCAATACAAACTAAGACAAGTTCTGCCTGAAAATTATATAAAATCCTCGTGTCGTATCTTTAGCATCGACTCTTCCGTGTGAAACTTGGAAATATTCGGAGTTCAAAGAAATATTGGCAGGAGTACCCCAAGGAAGTGTCCTTGCCCTACCGTTGTACCTCCTATTTACAGGTGATATCCCACAAACAAACGATACAATAGTTACCACGTTTGCTGACGATACAGCAGTTGGCACAACAATAAACAAAACAAATATGAAATTACAAAACGCTTTTAACGAGGTTAATGAATGGACAGAATCCTGTCGGATTGCACTTAACGAGAGCAAATCGATTCATGTAGATTTTTCGTATAAAATGACAAACAATTTGCCAGTATTTCTCAATACGATTCTAGTCGCTTTTGCAAATGAAGCGAAATATCTCGGAATGACTCTCGATGCAAAACTAAAATGGAAGTCGCATGTAAAAAAGAAATGCGAAGAACTTAAAAATAAATAAAGAGAACTGCTCTGGTTACTCGGAAAATATTCGAAGCTTAACCTTGATAACAAGCTGCTATTATACAAGCAAGTGCTAAAGCCGGTCTGGACATATGGTAAACAACTATGGAGTTGTACCAGTGAAACGAATCTAAATGTTTTATAAACTTTTGAAAACAAAATGTTAAGATCATTCGTGGTACATAAGGAATGAATATCTACGCAGATATCTGGGTAGTCAGTTAAAGATGAAACAAAAAATTTTGCACGCAAACATAAAAAACGTTTAATGGGACACGGTAAAGCAACGGTGCTCCGAATTTTTGACGAAACAAATTTATTGCGGCGTCTTCAAAAACTAAGCCCTTAGATTTGGCCCGATAATAACAAAAGGCGTTATAAATCCGGAGAGAGCAGGAACTGTCACAGGAAAGTTGCCTGCCAAACATTCATTACGCGTAGTAAAAAATTTGCTAGATAAGCCGCATACTTAGTTGCAATAAAAATACAAAAAGGGGATTGGTTTTAGTGGAGTTAAAGTCCCACACAATTTTGGGCACGTGCTCATCGTGTCTTTTGAGATTTCCACCACCCACAGAAAAAATAAATTATCTCTAACAGTTTGGCCTAAGACTACGTTAACTTAAAACGCCCCAAAAAAGTGGGCGTGGTAAAAAACAATATAAAGACGAAATAGGCATTAGGATTGTCTAGATAAGTTCTTCGGACACTTTTTCACAATCTCTTACGGTTTCGCCAAAACTACGTTTTTCCTAAAAAGGGGACGTGGCAGTAGGCGGATTTAAAAAATTGTTATACCTGTTCTGCTATGAGCAACAAAAAATACTTGTACCGAATTTCACCATTCTAGCTCAAAAATTAGAGTCCGAAAACTGGTTACGTACAGATGGACGGACGGACGGACAGACATGGCTAAATCGACTCAGCTATCGATTCTGAGTCGATCCATATGCTATATCTTGCTAAATCATTTCACCATGTTACAAGCTATGTATCTAAACTAATATACCACTATGGGATAGGGTATAAACAATCCACTGAATCACTAAATGATGCTGTCACACACCCACCTACTGATTCACTGGTGGAATTTTCGACAATACTTTCACTTTTCAGGAAACACTCTAAAGAACAACCCGGTAAATTAGGCTGGTTTTCGCTACTTAGCACTTCAGCTGCAGCAATAATACCACTAACAGCGACGGAAAGGGATCCACTCGGAAGACAATTATTCAATTTTTCGCACTCAACTGCATCCATAACAATATTACCAATATCAATAGTCGGTTCATTATTCAAAACGCAATTCCCCAAGTTATCATCAATGCAAAGTATATCTGATTGAATGAGACAGGAGACGTATATAACCAAAGTTCTTTATTACATTTAGATTCATTTGTCATAAAAAGCTTAGTATTAAAATTTCGTTAAAAGTCCCGACAAAGTAGTAATGATTTGGGCAAAAGATCTTCCGAATCTTCAAACAAATACAAAGTATTAGACTTATTGTAAATTAAATGCTCGCATTCAATTTCACCATACGCTTTGAGTTTATTTCCACCTAGGCTAGGGAAATCGGAAGTGATTTGAACATCCCTGGCTAATATAACTAATCGGACTGCCGCTGTCAAGGCCCTGCGCAAACGAGTATGCTTCAACCGTAGTCATTATGGTTACTTTCCAAACACACAGGAAGATATTCAACCGGTTGAATTTTGTGTAATGTAATAAGCTTTATTTGTGTGTGTGTACTGTTCTGGTTTGTTTCTTTTTAATATTCTCGACAATATACAAAACAAATAATTAAAATTGAGTGCTACCGACTTGATTTGTGTGCATATAATAGTTTTTGTTGAAATTATTGTTTGTTTTTTATATTTAACTCGATTTACAAAGAACTAGCCGCGGGTTTTTTTCTTCTTTTTTGAATTGATTTATATTTTACTCTATCTTAAAACTAACTTAGGTACACGATAGACAAAAATTCCTGAAAAACCAGCCTACTTATCAACTACGTAACTAACTTACTGGCACTATGCGGGCGCCCTAAATTAAATGATAACAACTTAATTCTAATGCCTTTCGGCTTATTATCTAATATGTAAATCTAATAGTAATATAATGTTTACCAACAAACATTTGAAACTAATTATCGGCTAACTTACACTACTTAAGCCCAATTACATCTATCTAAAAAAAAACTAGAACTAGAACAGCCACAGCAATCGATTTTGTGTGTGCCTTTTTTTTTTTTGTTATCTCGACTGTTTACGTTAACCATAAACCCAAAAACTATGCATGTCGGCCTTATATTTTCAATACTCAACTAACTATCTAACTATCACTACGTTAACTACCAGAACAGATTTTCTTGTTGCAACCTACTCCGGCGGCCCCAATCGGACTGCTGAACTACAGGTGCTCTCCTCCACCCTGAGCGACTATCCACAGTTCGTCGGAAGACGTGGTAGATTAGCGGAACCGCGCGCCGATCTATTCCCCAAAGATGAGACTATTGTTCGAAGCTATCGCTCTTGCTGCGGGAAACCGACTGAGTTTCACCAGAAAATTATCTATTCGGTTTATGTTGGCCCCGTTGTATAGGACCTGGTTGGGAAAGTATTTTGTGTAGTCAGATACAGGTGTTCTGTGAATTCCAAGGCAGCTCTTCAGATACTGCCTCTCAAGCACCCGTATCTTTTCCATTTAAGATGGGGCAACGTTGAACCACAGCGGGCACCCATAAGCAATCATCGGCCTAATGAGGGCCATGTAGCAAATCACCTCCGCCATGCTGTCAAGACGACTGCTATAAAACAATCGTCTTGTCAGGGCAAATGTTCCCCTAGCTCTCGCCAGAGCAGCACCTACATGTCTTCCGAAATATAGATCCTGATCTAACCAGATGCCAAGGTACTTTATTACACTTTTACTCGCCAGTGGCTGTCCATTTGCTCCAACGATCACCAGCTTTCGCCAGTTCTTTCTCTTATCCCTAGAGGCCCTAGACAATGGTGCCCTAAACAGGATAGTTCCTGATTTCTGATTTCAATATCTCTGGACCTTGTCGAAGTCCCAATGCAAACGAGTTCGATTGACTTCGACAGCAGGGGAAGGATCTGTACGCGATTAGATCGTCCGCATACGCAATTGCCTGAGTAAGACAACCTATTATATCACTGGTGTAAATGCTGAAGAGAATCGGCGAATTTACCGCTCCCTGTTGCAGACTATTTTTTATAAAAAAAATCGGTGGTAGAAGTTACATTGCCACTTTTGACAACAAGCGTTATACCAGTCAACATGTCATGAAGCATATATAGAAGTGGTTTACTTATGCCAAGTCTGGTCAGCTTTAGATAGAGGCCCTGTTACCATACGGTATCGAAAGCCTTCTCTAAATCAACCAGACATGGACCCTTCCACTGTTTTTTGGCTTTGTTCCATTTTATATCAGAGTTCCATTTTATGGACAGTCATGTCCAGCCTTGAAACCAAACTGGTTCTCCGGTAAAATATTATTGTCCTCATACCACTTGAACAGTGCTCAATTGAGAATATTTTCGAAAACCTTGCTGATATTCGGAAGATTGGAATTGTCCTCTCACTTTTTCGGGAGAGGATGAAACACCGTCCAAAGCACTGCATTATTCAGCGCGTTGTTGAACAGCGTGGCCTAATTCATCGATTCGTTAGGTTTTTGTTGTTTGGTGGTGAAATGGCCCTCGAACGTAGTTGCTGAAGCGATGCCAGCGCATCTTACCCTTAGTTGTAAGAATGCACTGGCACATACTCCACAAGCCCGTTCAGAAGCTGTATTACGGTGGCGGGTCCGCAGTGATCACTGTCGTACTCGATTGTCCGTTCAACAGTTTCGCGGGTGTTGACCTACTCTGTTAATAACTGTCAGTCTTGTGTCTCGCAGTAAAAGATCTAGGAAAGCACCGCTTCTCGGAAACGACGGCCTATCTGTGGCGAGAATGTCGATCCTATATTAAAATTTGTAGCGGACCACCAATTGTAAAGATGGTTACCCCGAGGATTTTGTTTGGCATTTAAATCTTCGACCAAAAGATAAAAGTTCTCCACTGAGATCAGTCTTAGAGTTTCGAAAAGTTTTCCGAGTTTTGTTGTAAAAAGTGTGCCTCCTTTCCTAGCCTACA
Source organism: Rhingia rostrata (assembly GCA_949824845.1). Taxonomy (NCBI): domain Eukaryota; kingdom Metazoa; phylum Arthropoda; class Insecta; order Diptera; family Syrphidae; genus Rhingia; species Rhingia rostrata. The sequence continues at coordinate 103,243,026 of OX463756.1, forward strand.
CTTTCCTATGTTGTGGTTCTCTCCACACTTGACACCGTTGAGCAATCTAGGCCCTTTAAGACAACCGTCTGCCACTTTTCTACTTTCGGAGTATATGTGAAGAACTCCGTTGTTGTGTCTGCAAGAAATTGCTTTATTATCTTATAATGCTCCACTGTAAGCATGCCTATCTTGATTTAATCGTTTAATTGTAAAATTTGAACCTACGGTCGACTTACATAGTTCAATAGTCTCCTTCAGGTACATTTTGTAAATATTTATTGGTGGCACTTTTTCTTTTTTATTTTGAGGCGGCTGCTGCTGTTGCTGGTGTTCTTGCTGCTGCTGCTGCCGATGTTCCTGTTGTTGTTGCTGCTTCTGCTGCTGTTGTTGTTGTTGTTGTTGCTGCTGCTGTTGCTTCTTGTTGTTGCTTCTTCTGTTGTTGTTGTTGCTGATGTTCAGCTTGCTGTTTTTTTTGTGGCTGTTGTTGCTGGGTTTGCGGTTGCTGTGGCTGTATTTCTGATGTTTATTGTTGCAAAGGAGGCATTTGTTTTTGTTTTTGAGCCATAATTAGTGGCTGTAGTTGGGATCTATGATTCTTGATCTTTGCTATAAGAAACTCCTCCCCCTCTTCATTATCATCAGTTGACAGTACCTCAAACCTGTTGCTGTCGTCTGTAGTGTACCGACCTTTCCTTTCGTCGGATACATATTCCACTTCCTCTACAGCATCATCCACTCGTAAGCCAAGCTGTTTACACCCTATCCCATAGGGGTATATTAGTTTTGATACATAGTTTGTAACATAGTGAAATAATTTAGCTTGGTATACCTCAAAGTATATGGATCGACTTAGAATCGCTAGCTGAGTCGATTAAGCCATGTCTGTCTGTCCGTCCGTCTGTAGGTAATCGGTTTTTGGGCTTTTGAGCTAGGACAATGAAATTTGGTACATGTGATTCTTGTACGTGCTGTTCGAAGAAGTGTAAACATATTTGAAATCCGCCCACTACCACGCCCCCTTTTTTATAAAAACCTAATTTTAGGCCATACTGTTAGATATTTTGAAAAAGTGGCTGAGGAAGTTATCTAGACAATCCTAATGCCTATATTTCGTCTATTTTAAACGTTTTGATAAAAATTTGATGCAAAATAATTGGCTTTGGTAATACAAATATTTCTTCCACATATCATTTTTACCATGCCTACTGTTTGGAGGCGTTTTCATACAAAAAACATTTTTATACCCTACGCCATACCATATGCAGGAAAAGAACGTTGTTTTTGGTCGAACCATACAAGATTTTGATAAACTGTCTGAAAAATATGTTTCGACAATTTCAATTTTAATATAGCTTTGCAATAAAATACACATTTTAGGGATATTAATTTAAAGGATGGAATATGGTAGTGTATAAAACGACCCACACAGTGGGTTGGAGCCTTTTCATATGTTTTTGTATTGATTTTGCTGCCCCTACACGTTGAACGGTGGCTTTTACTGGACGATCACTCCATCGTTTCTTTTCATATTCTTGAAGAAGTTCCTGCAACTACTCCAGTGTATAATATTGTATTTCGTGTATTTCGCTTGAACTGCTGGAAAAGTTCTATTTTTAGGGTATCGTAATTGACAGCGGTCGATAAGCGTAAAAAGATCAACGCAGTTCCAACTACCAAACGACGTAAACACGTAAGCTTAAAAGGATCATCTTGTTTGCCTGGTTTGAGAACATTCTCAAAGTCCAACAACCACTCTTCAATTGGATATGCGTTGTCACCAGAAAACTTTGGAACAAGGGAATCCAGGTCTGCTAATGAAAGCCTTTGCAAGCAACCAATCAACTTCCTCCTCCAACTCCTTCAACTGCCTTTGAAGCAGCAAAATCTTTCTTTGGCAATTTGCTCATCTACGTTGTCTCTAACCAGTCCATCTATACCGCCAGCAGTAGCATTCTCCTCCCGGTTGACCGCGTTTTCATTGTCAGCATCGGCTTCGCCGTGATCCGATAGGAGATCTTCGGCTTCCAACAAATAACGCAATTGCGTCATGGTAACTGAAGGGGGATAAACAATGCCCATATTCTACAGAGCGTTCACTAAGTCAACTTTTGTGAATCTTCTCGACACCATATTTAATTCACTCATTCGGAAGAGAGGAAAAAAACATATAAGAACCCATCCCATCCTTTAAATGAATCTGCACGAAATGTGGGCTTTACTTACATACTTACTTAAGTGGCGCTACAGTCCGGAATGAACCTGGGCCTCAATCAACATGCCTCTCGAATTAGCGCGGTCGGTTTCTACTTGTGCGCGCCACTCAAGGCGAGGTCTTCCTCTACAGCGTCCGACGTCTGGCTGGGAATCAAAGACTCTGGTGTCCGAAGAGTATTGGTGTCCATTCTTTCTACATGTCCTTACCATCTTAAACGTCCAATGCGGAGTTTTTTTTGACCAGGGGCATGTCGCTGTACATCTCGTATAGTTCTTGGTTGAATCTTCGTCTCCATAGCCCGTCAACGCAAACGGGACCGAAGATTTTTCGAAGAATTTTCCTCTTTAATCGACCAAGGATTTCTTCATCCGCTTTTGAGACGGTCCATGCTTCAGCGCCGTAGAGCAGGACTGGGATTATCAGGGTCTTATATAATATCTCCGTAGTAGTTCGAGTGAGGGCTCTACTACTGAATTGCCTTCTTAGCCCAAAGAAACAGCGGTTGGCAAGAGTAATTCTTCGTTTAATTTCTGACGAGATGTTGATGACAGAGTTAATAGCGGAGCCGAGACAGATAAAGTCCCGTACTACCTCAAGTTATATCTGTCAATGGTGACGTTCTGTCCAATTCGTCGATGTTTTGTGACCTTTCGTGTTGACAGCATATACTTCGTCTTGCCCTCATTTACTGCTAAACCCGCTTCCTTCTCTATACTAGCAAACGTGGCTATGATATCACGTTGGGTACTACCAATGATGTCAATATCGTCGGCGTATGCTAGTAGTTGTACAGATTTTCGGAAAATTGTACCTCTGGTGTTGGCTCGTGAGTTTTGCACAATTCTCTCGAGAATTAAATTGAAGAAGTCACATGACAGCGCATCGCCTTGCCTAAATCCTTTTTTGGTATCGAATGTGTCAGTGTGGTCGTTTTCGACCCTGATGGAGCAGCGAGAATTCTCCATCGTCGTCCTACACAAACGGACGAGTTTGGGCGGTATAACAAAACTAGACATGGCTCTGTATAGTTCGTCTCAATAAATGCTGTCGTATGCGGCTTTGAAATCGATGAATAGGTAGTGGGTATCGATTTGGACTTATTGGGTTTTTTTTCCAGGATTTGCCGAAGTATGAAGATTTGATCGGTTGTGGGCTTTCCTGGTCTAAAAACACACTGAAAAGGGCCGGTCAGGTTGTTGGTAAACGGTTTCAAGCGTTCACATATTACGGCAGATTTTGTTGGCGATGTTGAAGAGACTTATGCCTCTGTAGTTGGCGCAGTTTAGAGGGTCTCCTTTTTGTGGATCGGGCAAACGGTGCTGAGGTTCCTCAGCATCGACTGTGTCTCAACTACGATATTTCCTAGTTCATCTCGACAGCATTGTGTTCGAGACTTGTATCATTGGCTTTGACGTTTTGCACTTTGGTAAAACTTACGAACATCTTTCCTGGAGTGGCACCTCTCTATATCCTCGATCGCGCGCTTTACTTGCTTTTGTTTTCTTCTTTCTAAAAAGCCGGTGTTTTTCCCTTCTTCTCTGTCTATAGAGCTCAACGGCAGCTTAGCCTTGTAGGCTTCGCTCTTGGCTGCGAGCATCTGTCGGCATTCCTCATCAAACCAGGGGTTTCTTGGTGGTGGGCCCGAGAAACCTAGCACATCAGTTGCGGCTGATCTAATGGCTTGTTGGCATCGTTGTCATAGTTCTTCGACATTCGATGCTGGTGGTATGGTGTTAATCGACAGGTTTAGGGATATGCGTTGCGCGAAGGTCTTGGCGATCTCTTGCGGTTGCAGTCTTTCGACATTAAATTTTTTTACAGTATTTTTGGATTGTTGTGTGCGTGGTGGATATCCGCATGCTAACCTTGGCTGCAACAAGATAGTGGTCCAAGTCGATGTTAGCTCCTCGGAATGTTCGGACATCCAACATACTGGATGCGTGCCTCTTGTCCATCGCTATGTGATCAATTTGATTGACCGTTCGTTGATCTGGAGACCGCCATGTCCCCTTATGGATATCGAGGTGAGGAAACCGTGTGCTGGCTATAATGGAATTTCGTTCCGTAGCGAAGTCAATTAGCCTAAGTGCGTTACCAGGCGTGTTGTCGTGTGAGCTATGTTTTCCGACAATACTGCTTAAGATGTCTTCTCTTCCTACCTTTGCGTTAAAATCTCCCAGCACAATTTTAAAATCGTACTTCGGTAGTCGCTCATTGGTTTTGTCAAGGAGCTCATAGAAGCAGTCCTTAGCTATATCATCTTTTTCCTCCGTTGGGGCGTGAGCGCATATAAGGCTAATGTTTGCGAATTTTGCCTTGATGCGGATCGTAGCAATGCGTTCGCTAATGTCTTGGAAACATAAGACTTCTTGCCTAAGTCTGGCACTTATAATAAATCTACTATATTAGTTTTAACATTACGTTTGTAACATACTGACATTATTGCGCTTAAAGTATATAGATCGACTCAGAATCGATGGCTTAGTCGATTTAGTCATGTCTGTCGTACGTCCCTCCGTCACCAGTTTTTTGTGCCTTAAATTTTGAGCTTTAAAGATGAAATTTGGTAGAAGTGTTCGTTGTTCCTCCCAACGGAACAAGTGTTAAAATTGTTGAAATCCGCACACTGCCACAACCCTTTTTTTAGAAAAACGTAGTTTTAGGCCAAGAAATTTTGGAAAATTGTCTGAACAACATATATAGACATCCCTTATGTCTATATTTCGTCTACCCAAAGTTTTTCGCAACGCCCACTTTTTGTGATCGTTTTCAGTAAAAAACGTTTTTCGGTTAAACTTTAAACATTTTGAAAAAATTATTGCTTTTGGTAATATAAACATTTCCTCAATATATCATTTCCACCCACGCCCCTTTTTTGAGGCTTTCTCATATAAAAACCATTTGTATACAATTATAGATATACACTACCTCATAGCATAACCAGGCGAAAAACGTCATTTTTTGGCGAACCAGAAAAGATTTTTATAAACTGTCTGAACAATATCTTGTGATAATGACATTTTCTATATTTCGTCCCCATAAATCGATATCTGATATATGGAAGAGATATATTGTTTTTTGGGTTTTGAGGATGTAATAGCAAAGGGTATTAAGTTATTGGAAAAGTCCTTAAATTTTGAGCTACGATGCAATTTATTGTATAGACACGATATTCGATGCAACAGAACAAGCCCTAATATTTCCAAAAGCCGCATACTACCCCCTTTTTGTTAGAAAATTTAATTATTATTTGTTTATCGACGAAATAAGAATGTCTCTTTTTTTAATTATTTCTAGTGTTCTCAGACTTGTGGTACTGGACAGCAAGCGAGAAGCGTAGCTTGTTATCTCAACGAATCGCGAGTGGACGATTCGTTTTGCAATTCAAAGAAGTTATCCAGTTATAATATTAGACTTCGTTCCTGCAATCTAAGAGTCTGCCCTGATTGGCCGAATAATGAAGATATTGAGGTTTGATTTATGATACCTGAAAATACATTCTACTATGCATTTTTGTAAATATGTTCCTATTTTTTTGCAGGACAAACGTAATCAACACTGGAGAATAGAGGAATGGGGAGCTTGTGATGACAATTGTGAAAAAACAAGGAAAGTAGAGTGTTCTATTGGTTATATTTGCTCAACGGGAAAAAAGCCGATCCAGAAGAAAAAGTGTTGTACCATAAAATACATAGCAACTTGGTCACCAGTAAGATTTTTTTCCATTTATAGATTAGTCCACGATTCCACCGCATTACTTCTATGTAGCTTTCACATCATATGTATTAGTCTGCTTGTCATCGATTAACACCTTATACATTGTTTTCGTCAAACAGGAAGAGATATCGGAAAAGTGGCTAAAGAAGATGTATAGAATGTGTCATTATCTATATTTTATCCATACAAAGTCTTAAGCCGCAAGCGCAACCACATTTAGTTTTCTGAAAATATCCATTTTTATTAAAATTTTCCATAGAATATCAAATAGGTGAACATTTATTAATATTTTTGAAGTACCTATCTATTAATTTTAGGTAAACACAGTTTTAAAATAATATTATTCAAGAAATATAGTAATATTTAGAATAATGTCATGGAGAGGGTAATTAATTATAACTTGCTGCAACGCAAGTGCACAAAGCATCCAAATGTAAAATATATTAAAAATAGCAAGTATATGCCCTACTAAAACTTTTTAAGTAAATCGATTGAGTACTTCTCCAGAAATAGTCAAATATTCAGTTATTTGTACTTTGTCGTATTAAGCATACGTACACATAATACACTAGGTACCAAATTTCAACCATCGTACTCTTAAGAAGAATTTGAGTTATACATTTTTATGAACACCGTAAGATCCGTTTTCGTGTTTTAAGAAAACAACCTTCCTCTGAGAACCTCAATACCAACAAATTGGTAAAAAACGGAATGCTATGGTGCTAGGTGCGTTGAGCTACTAAACAAAGGTTCCTTGGTTAAAACCACGAAAGTAGCAACACCTAACGTTTTTGACTGTCCCAACTGTTGTGAAAGTCTGACAAACATCCAGGAGTCAAACTGTCATGAGGTGCTTCTCAAACATTCCGTTCGGAATCGGCGTTAAACTGGATGCCCCTTCATTTGTGCCAAAATTATAACTTCGCACACACAAATTACTGGAGAAGCTAGGTTTTAGGCCGTGTATCACAGTCGAACTTCCATAACTCGAATTTCTCCACAACTCAAAGTATTATGGATAACTTTGCCTTTTGGACTTTATTTATTTTTAAATTTCGCTCTCCATAACTCGAAATTCTGTAACTCGAACTCCTTTCCAATTCGATTTTTTTCTTATTGCGTTTGATGGCAAAAAGTCTATTTAACTCGAATTTTTTCTCTGGGTCGGTGAAATCCCTTTTATTTCAATTTATTGAAATCTGTCTGTAGCCTACTTATTTTGGAAGTTTGTTTAGAATGTACAATTGAACGAAGTATTGCTCCTAATCGGGAAACCCCCCTTTAAAAATTTGATAGGGTCTACTTCTATGTCATTACATTTTTTGGAAGTTTCTTAACGAACTACGATTTCGGACGGATATCTAAAACGTTTGTAAGCTCAGGAGTTCTAAGTTTTATTCAAATTGTGTTACATATTTATTTTGAAAAGTAATGAAAACGTCATTATGTCGAGAAGAAAATTAAACCATCTTGCTTTTAAAAACACTGAAGATCATCAGTGAAGTTGAGTTGTACAAAGAAGAAAAATGTGTCCATAAAATATGGTTTACCTCCAAGTACACTATCCACTATAATGAAGAACAGAGAAAGTGTTAAAAAAATGCACGAAAAATCACGAAACAAAAAAACTCAATGAGAAAATAAACTCCAGACAAGGCTGTCTCAAAATGGTTTGCGGAAGCCCGTAATGTAAGCTTGCCAATGTCAGTCACCATTATAAAAGATAAGGCTAAGAGCTTTGCAATTGCATTTGGAGAAACTAACTTTGCTGCAAGTACAGGTTGGCTTGACAAATTTAAAAAATGGTAAGTTCAGCGTGGCAACAAATTGCACAAAAAAGTTTGGTGTAAGAGATTTTTTATCAAATTGAAATGGCATTGTTCAAAAAACACTTTCTGAAGAATGTTCCTTAATAAATCAATAAGACTGCGAGCATTGGCAAAAAAACGTTCTACCAAAATTAATCGAAGTCTACAGCCAAGACATCCCTAAAGCTGACGAAACATGCCTTTAAATGCCTTCCAAACAAAACTTTGGCGCTCAAAGGCGAGAAATGTCACGGTGGGTAACATAGTAAGGAAAGGGTAACATGTATGATTGCTGCAAATATGAGTGGAAAAGATAATTCTTTTGATCGGCGAAGCAATAAGCCACGATGTTTACAGGGTGTTAAAACCTTGCCTGTAAAGTATCGAGGAAACAAAAAATCATGGATGGTAACTGGCTTTTTTGAAGAGTGGCTAAAAGAATGGGACAAGGTATTTTTTAAACAAAAACGAAAAGTCCTGCTTTTTGTTGACAATTGTAGTGCCCACAGCCATGGACCAAAGAGTCATACAGAATTTTAAGTTTTTCTACAGAAAAAGAATTGTTAGCAAAATTTTTACTTCACTGGAAGAAGGGAATGTTAGTCCAAAAATGTCTTAACTCTACTGCATACAAAATGTTTCAATATCAGGGAACTGCCATCTAAAGTGCTCACCAATACGAAATTCTTTTTTTAAGGCTGGATTTGGCAAACATTCCCTTTGGGATGAAGAAGATGACGTTATTTTGGCAGAGCTAAGAATCAATGAAATTCACGCAGACTTACAAAATACGTGCAGCCTTTCAGAATACATTAACTTGGATAATGAGATTATTGTTTGTCATATGACGTCTGATGTCGAAATTATGCTTTCGGTAACACCTGAAGTGGAAACCGTTAGTGAAGATGAAGTTGATGCTGATCCAGGTGATGACTTAATCGTAAAGCCAAAGCAAGCTAAAGTCAATGAAGCCTTTGACACAATACGAGATGCTCTTTTTACTGAACACGATACGCCGGATCGGTTTTTCAATATAATTCACGAAATCAAAACGTATTATTAATCAAAATGCAATGAAAAAAACGTCAACGAATGATTACTGACTTTTTTTAAGGCTCCTGTTACTTAAAAACCTTTTTTTCTCTTTGAAATATCCTTATTATAAAAAAAAAAGTTTTTGTTTTTATTTCTCTTAGTCGAATTTTTCATAACTCGAATTTTTTTCTTACATTTTTATAGGTTTGACTTATGGAAGTTCCACTGTATTTTTATTTCGTTTTATAGGGTGCTTAATTTAGATACCGAATCCTTCGAAACTTGAACAGTAGTCAAAATTTGGCCGCAATATTGTCATACTTCCTTATATTTTGTATACTGGGGGAACGAAGCATTGAACTTTACATATTTAACAACTCATTCGTACATTCGCATATTCATAAGTGCGATTTAGATTTAAGCAAAAACATCCCCACATACAATTCAGTGAAAATATCTCAATTTTTGATAAGGCTTAGACTACTTTACGTTACTACACTTTAATATTTTCCTATTTAAAAAGAAAAAAATGTTGCGACAATTTCAATATTAATATATCTTTTCCATAAACCCCATATTTTAGGGATAATAATTGAAAGGATGGGATGACTATCATCTGTTAAAAGCGTTTACCTATTTAAAAAAAGGGGCGTTTTCATACAAAAACATTTTTATACCCTACACCATACTATATGTAGGAGAAAACGTGTTTTTTGTCGAACCATACAAGATTTTAAACAATGTGTTGCGACGACGTCTAGAATAGGATAGGGTATAAAACGATCCACACAGCGGATTGTAGCTTTTTAATATGTTTTTCTATTTTTTTCGATGTGCAATATTTTAAACTAATTACTTCATTGGGAGACTACTGCTCGAGCAGTCTATAAACATTATTGCGATAACTCATCGCAAGTGAGACAAATCGAATAAGTAATTTCCAACTACTACCACCATTTAACAATCGCAAACACTCATCGTAATATATCGCTTTATATATGATTATAACTATACCAATTTTTTGCCTTTTAGTGTTCTGTGGAGTGCGGCATTGGTACTCGTAAGAAAGAGTTTTATTGCGCAAGAGTGTACAAATCTGAGCAAAAGGGTTCTCGGCGTTCTAGATTTCCCATTGACTCTAAGTACTGTGGTAAGCTAAGTCTGCCAACACCAAAGCGCTCAAAGAAGACTTGCAAAGTAACTTGCAAATGGGTAGTAGACAATTGGTCTCCCTGTGGCAGTGATTGTAGAAACAAATTTCAAGTCAGGTCTGTTAGCTGCGAAACTGTAAATGGGCGCCAAATATCAGCTAAGTACTGTGAAACCAGTAAAAAGCCACTTATAAAAAAAATGTGTTCACATTGTGTACGTCGAGAATATAAAATAACAAAGGTACTTATTGTTGATAATACTTATCCAAATAAATCAAATTAAATATTTAAAAATTATTATTTATTTTAGTGTAGCTGTGAAGGTTTTCGAAAACGGCGTGTTATTTGCAGTGACACGAAGGGAATAAGAATTGCATGTCCCAACAAACCAAAAAATTTAAAAGAGAAATGCCGCCTTCCTGAAGAATGCTTACCCAAATCGTGTGCTGATATTAAGCGGTCTTCCAAAATGTTTAATGATAAAGAGTTTACTATTTTTATTAAACAAAAGCCAGTAAAAATATACTGTCATAATATGATTGAAAATCCTGAGGAATATATTTCAATAAATCCAAACGAAAATTATTCAATCTACTATAATAACAAAACCAAAAATCCAGACATGTGTCCACCAAACTCGAGAGATATCGAATATAAAGATTATAGCCTACGATATGGTCGAACCAATTTTCGAAAAGTTAGAGTTAATATCACAAACTTGAGAGTTATTGAAAATGACTTCACTTTCGCTGATAGCTTAGGATCTCCACAATCATTTGGATCCGCTGGAGATTGCTACAACCGGAATAGAGACTGCCCACAAGGAGACTTTTCAATTGACTTTAATATGACAGGATTCGTAATTATACCTGGAACTAAATGGGATACGTACGGCAATGAAGCTGTAATAAAAAGTTCGGCCGAGGTAAGAACAATACATTACAAACTATTTTACTTACACTTACATATGTATGTATACCCACAATAGTATGTACACCCAAAAAGTGGGCCTTATGGCGACGAAATATTGAAAATCACATTGTCACATATATTGTTCAGGCAGTTTACCAAAATCTTTTTTGGTTCAGTGGATTGTAGCCTTCTCATACGTTTGTCATTTGTTCAGGCAGTTTATCAAAATCTTTTATGGTTCAGAAAAACACCAACATTTTCGCATGGTTATACTATTAGGAAGTGTGAATGTGAATGTGATTTATTTCGTATATGATAATTTTTTCATAATTTTGTTATTGCACATTTTACAGAGATTCGATAATAATTTTCATCTTTCCACTGAAATATTATTTTTAATTATTTTAAAGAATTTATAAAGAAAAAAGAGTAAACTTAAAGGTAAATATGAGAAACAACCCTCTAATATATGAAAAAAAATATATCAGAAATTAAAGAAAAAAAATTGGCAATTGTCATTTAATCAATAGATCGATAAGTGAATATGTAAATAAATAAATAAATAAAAAGTTAAATAAATAAATAAATAATTAATTGAATAAGTATATGAATAAATAAAAAAATAAACAACCGAATAAATAAAAAAATTAGTAAATAAATAAATAAACATAAAAATAAACAAATAAATAAATGTAGAGGTAAATTAATTAATAAATAAAAAAAACATATGAGAAGGTTACAATCCACTGTGTGGATCGTTTTATACCCTATTCCGTCCAATCCTTAATACAAATATCCTCAAAATGTCGGCTTTTTGGCGATGAAATATGGAATATGTCATTCTCAGAGCATATTGTTCAGACAGTTTATCAAAATCATTTATGGTTCGCCAAAGAACATAGTTTCGCCTAGTTATGCTATGAGGTAGTGTATAGAAATGGTTTTTGTATGAAAACGCCACCAAAAAGTGTGTGTGGGCTAAAATGATATATGGAAGAAATGTTGATATTAACAAAACCAATGATTTCGCATCAAAATATTTACCGAAAAATGTTTTCTACTGAAAACGGCCCCAAAAAGTAGGCGTGGCCAAAACTTTGTATCAATAAAATATAGACATTGAAATTGTCTTGATATGTTATTCTGACACTTTTTTAAAATCTCTAACGTTGTAGCCTGAAACTACGTTTTTCTGAAAAAGGGGCGTGGCCGATTTCAAAAATTTTTACAGCTGTTCTGCTTCGTCAAATATAGAGTCTGTATAGCAAATTTAACATTTCTAGCTCAGAATTTAAGGCCCAAAAATCGGTGACACACAGACGGAAGGACAGACATGGCTAAATCGACTCAGCTAGCGATGCTGAGTCGATCCATATACTTTGAGGTATATATAGCGAAATTATTTCACTATGTTACAAACTTAACCCTTATATGCCCAAGGTGACCGATTTTAGTGGAAAAAATATATTATGTGTAAATTGGTGAAAAAATAACAACTACATTTTTAGTTTTTTGAAAAAAAAATGTTTATAGATTTTATTTGAAAAAAAGTGGTTGTATCTTAAAAGATACACCAGGCATTCACCCACTGCTTAAATTCCTATGGAAATATGATAAAATAAAAGATGTTGTTTGCAAATATTTTTTATAAGTTCATATTTTTAAGTTTAAATATATTATTGTTAATATATTTTTATTTAAAGTAATTTATATCATATAAGTTATTTAAAATACACTAAACTAAAGTAAAAATTAAGTAGAAATACAAATATAATAAAAATAATACATATAGATTTTGTAAATTTATTCGAATGAATTTACAAAAAATAATATAAAAACTTCCTTTACGTATTGTGGTAGTTATAAAAACAATTTTTTTCTGCAGTTAAACACAAATTGACTTTGCATTTAGTACAAAACATCCTTGTCTGTCCTGAGCAGTTCGGAAATTTGCATCTACCCTTCTTATCAATCGTTGTCCAATGATCAATTCTGTCCAATCTGGTGTCCTTCGGTGGTGGTATATGAGCGTTAGGTTTTTTACGTTTTTCTTGAATATCTGATTCAATACGTGGACGTCCGCGAGCAGGAGGTTGTGTCGATTTGAAAGAGAATAAGGTATCAGCTATCTCTAATTTAAAATCAATCAATCGCATGGCCTTGAACCCAGGCCGATTTTTATTTATTCTTTTGTACAACAGCCAGGAATTAACAACTGTCATATCCAAAAGGTGATAGAACACTCTATTTGTCCACTTTCGGCTTTTCATGTTTATCTTATGACGGCCCATAGAGCTATCCATCAGATCGACACCACCCATATGCCGATTATAATCTTTTATAATTTGAGGACATGGAATCATTTTGACAGTTTTGTCCTTTTTGTCAAATCTCTTTATGGTAATTGGTTGTACCGTTTCTTTTCCCATACTTTCTGATATCGGCTTTACTCCGACATAGGTTGATAGTAGATTTACAATTTTATTGTCTTTCCAAGACAGTGAAGCTATATCTATTCCATGAATGTTACATACAAACTCTTGACTGGTACCGCGCTCGAACTTTTCCAATACTTTTTCCTCGGGAAGCTTACAGTTTTTGATTCTATTACATCGAATGGTACCAACTGAAAGTATACCTAATGTTCGCAAATATACTACTAATGGCACCGTTGTGTAATAGTTGTCAAAATATATTATGTGATTTTGGAATCTTGGTACTTCCCTAAGCAGCCGGACCACTACATTGGCCGCAGGTTGAAGATCAGGTTCGCTTGAGCTGGTGTTTCCGTGCTCCATTATATATTTCAAATTTGTATGCATATCCCGTTGTATCGCACATAACAAAAAGCTTGAAGCCCCATTTTTTCGGTTTGTTGGGCAAATACTGCTTCATGTAGCTTGCAATTTTGGTAGAACACATTTGCTCGTCAACACACAGTCTATCTAATTTTGGCACGCTTCCAAATGTGGTATTGAGGATGTCAATAACAGGTCTAACTAAATAAAGGCGGTCTCGACTAGGAGCATCAGTGGGTGGCTGAGTACTTTTATCATTAAAATGAATGTATTCCCTTATTTTTTTCGAAACGCCGAACATTCATTTGACTTTTCACCACATTTACGGAATGATTATTTTTATCAGACCAATAATCTCTTACGTTTGGAAGTTTATGATATGTCATGTAAAAAAGTATTCCAATATATTTTCGTAATTCAAATATATCGAAGCGAAATGTCTCGTCAAGTTCAGCATATCTTATGGTTTCGTCAACTATATGTTGCTCCAAAATTTCAGGAAACAGATAGCTTCAAACTTGATATGGTGTTTCCAAGTCAATTATATTTGTGGTAAACTGCTGTCACCTCTAAATCTAACTTGCTGGCCATTAAACTGTATATTACCTTTTTTCCAGATAACCTTTTCAAATTCAGAAGACTTACCAATTATTTCTATATTGCGAAATTCTGAGGGGAATTCATTCCAAGAACTTGTTAACCTTGTAGGTGGGACATTACGGGATGAAGTAGATATCTCAGAATCAAGCAGTCCGAAATTACTTGATTCCATTTCAATCAAATCTCCCTGATCAGTATCATCATTGATCATATTGAGAAAGAAATCTTGAACAGATGTATTGAGGTCAATCGCATTCGGATTCATATGCTCATCTTCATCAACAATCATCTCCATATTTCCCACCCTCTGAGATTCACCCCCCATCCCTTTCCCCCCCTCATCATTTAATTCATCGCTGTCGTCATCAATGTTATCGACGCTATCGTCACCTACATCTTCACTATTACAAAGTAATTCGCAGACGTCATCATCAGTCATTTTAACTCTTCCATCTCGAATATAACCCGCCATGACTTATATTTAATCAAAGTATCTCTAAGAATTAATTTTATTTAAATATTGTATCTAAAACAATAAATAATCATCTAATAATTCAAAAGCTCCGAGAAAGTGAACTTGCTCTCGCAAAGAATAGAACACGAATGAAAATGTAGTGCAAACGCTGTGCGTAACGGAAATAAGAAAAATGCAGGGAGTGCACACTGTATCTTTAAAGATACAACCAATGAAAGATTCCCTGTGAAGGGTCCAATGCCTGGAATTGTTTGAATCATTTTATATCACTAAAGGATATATTTTAAATGCAGCCGGTATTTTTTTTTACTCAAAAACATTTACCCGTTATTAGAAATTACACTGAGAAAAATCACATTTATTTAATTTTAACAAAAAACAGTTTTTTTGAATTTTTTTATAATTTATTTCTTAACTATTGCAGATAAAAGTAAAAAATAATGTTTTATGTATAAATATAATATTATTAATTACATAGATCCAATTTATAAAAAAAAATATCCGTATCCATGACCACAGGAATTTTTTGAGTGGTTGTATCTTCAAAGATACAAGGGGCATTTAAGGGTTAATGTCAAAACTAATATACCCCTATGGGACATAGGAAGATAAATCAATAAACATAATTATACATTATAGTTAAAAATAACAAATATTAATAAATATAAATAAATATACAAATATCTATACAACAAAAGAATACATATTCGTACAGCAATAATGAATAAACAATAAGTATGAGCTAGTGGAAATTTTAATTGAACAATGTTAGGTATTTAGTTGTTTTACAAGAAGGTTGTCAGCGAGACCGCATCTTGTTTTGAATGTGTTGTTCAGTTTTAAAATTCTATCAGCTATAAATTCTACATTCGCTCTTTTATGAATGTCAACGGTTGAGTGGTGCCAAGTTAGATCTAGCCTCATTTTTAGCAGTTGGTTTTGCGATACTTGCAATTTTTGTATATGACAATTTGCGGAGTTGCCCCATACCTGACACCCATAACAGAGTTGCCTGAAAAATTGCTTTATGTAAAATTATACATATTGTTATTTTTATTTGGTATCTGTTAGATACCTAGATATCTAACAGAAGATTCCCAATTAATACTATTACCATTGAATTGAAGGTTGCTGGTGGGAAGAAATCAAGACTTTCTTTTTCGGGTGAAATAGATAGCTTGTGTCCCTTCATTCAATTTGATTTTCCATTTGTGATAGTATTTTACTAATATTTCAATGTTGTGAGCGAATTCATGGCATGAAAATATAGCGGTATCATCTGCAAAGATGGCTACATCGCAGCGGTAATTTTGGAATGTCATGTGTAAATATGTTGTATAATATTGGGGCAAGAACTGAGCCTTTTGGACCACCTGATTGAACATAAACTAAGTCGGAAACACAACTATTAACATGGACTTTTAAACCATGATTGGACATGAAGCTTTGAACTATATTACAAATATATGGAAGAAAATTTATGCATATCATTTTGTATATCTGGCCCTGGTGCCAAATTGAGTCAAATGCCTTTTCAATGTCTAGTAAGACCATACCTGTAGATTTCCCTTGACATCGATTTAATTTAATAAAGTTGCATATTCTCAGTGCCTGGTGGAATGTGCTGTGGTGACGCCTAAAACCAAACTGTTCATAGGGGTAAATTTGTTGAACATCAATGAATTTTAGAATTTGTTCTTTCAATACTTTTTCATATATTTTGCTAAGATTGCTTTGAAGGTATATAACTTTCAGGCCTTTCGGAATACTTGCCAGCTTGGTACCACCTTTGCAAGTTTCGAAATATCGGGAAAATTTTGCATTTTAAGGCTTGCATTTACAATAAGCGTGACAAATCGTATACCTGTTCAGGGCAACTGCTTGAAGTAAATATTTCTTAACAAATCAACTCCTCCAGTTTTTGATATACATTCTATATCTTATTTAGCGAAATAATGAAATAATTTAGCTAGGTATACCTCAAAGTATATGGATCGACTCAGAATCGACAGCTGAGTCGATTAAGCCATGTCTGTCCGTCCGTCCTTGGGCCTTGAATTTTGAGCAAGAATGATGAAATTTGGTACATGTGCTTGTTGTTGCTCCCAGCAGAAATTCGGCCACTGCCACGCCCCCTTTTCAGAAAAACATACTTTTAGGCCAAATCGTTAGAGATACTGAAAAAGTGTCTGCACAACATGTCAATACAATCATAATATCTATATTTTGTTCGTACAAAGTTTTTTGACACGCACACTTTTTGGGGGCGTCTTAAATAAAAATCATTTTTCGGAAAAATTTTAAAGATATCGAAAAAAATGGTGATGCACAATCATTGGTTCTGTTAATATAAACAATTCTTCTATTTATCATTTCAAGCCACGCCCACTTTCTGGAGGCGTTTTCATACAAAAACTATTTCTACACACTACCTCATAGCATAACCAGGCGAAAAATTGTGGTTTTTGTCGAACCAAAAATGCTTTTGTTTAAAAGTCTGAACAATGTGTTATAACAATAATATTTTCTATATTTCGTCGCCATAAATCCGACATTTTGGGGATATTTGTCTTTAGGATGGGATGGGATAGGGTACAAAATAATCCACACAGTGGATTGTAGCCCTCTCATATGTTACAAACGTAATGTCAAAACCAATATACCCCTATGGGATAGGGTATAAAAAGACAAAACTTGAAAAAAAACCTATTGTTCAGACAGTTTATCGATAACTTGTATGGGTCGACCAAAAACAACGTTTTTCTCCTGCGTATGGTATGGCGTAGGGTAAACAAATGATTTTTGTATGAAAATGTCTCCAAAAAGAAGGCGTGGGTAAAAATGATATATGGACCAATTATTTCGCATCAATTTTTTTTTCAATTTTTTTAAAATTTAACTGAAAAACGTTCTTTAATAAAATTGCCCACAAAAAGTGGGCGCGGCAAAAAACTTTGTATAAAAAATACACGATATCTATATAATCTTCATTTCTATATTTTTGGGGGCGTTTAAAATAAGAAACATTTTTCTGTAAAATTTTAAACAGTTTGTAAATTTTTTGATGCAAAATCATTGGTTATGATAATAAAAATATTTCTTCTATCCATTATCTTAAGGCGTTTTCATACAAAAAACATTTTTATACCATATGCAGGAGAAACGCGTTGTTTTTGGTCGAACATACAAGATTTTGATAAACTGCCTGAACAATATGTTGCTACAATTTCAATTCTAATATATCTTCGCCATGAAATCCACATTTAAGGGATATCAATTTAAAAGAGATAATGGGATTGGGTATAAAACGATCCACACAGTGGATTGTAGCCTTCTCATATGTTTTTGTTTTTTTTTTAGTAATAATGTACTTTAGCCGATTTTTATAAGTTCGCTTTTTATTCTCATTGCATCCATATTTCTCATGCCGTAGAGAACAACTTTGAAAGCTTTTTCACTGCAAAGATCATATGAGCAAAATTGGCAGTTTTCTGATTTTAACTTCTCAAACGCAATAGATTAACAGACAGTTTTTATCCCAATGGATATTCGTTTAATATAATATTCACTAATATTAAGCGTTTTCTTTAAACTGTGAACGTAATCACTCGATTTTTTGGAGGAGTTTGATTATTGGTGTATACACTTTTTTTGCACTAACCGCAGCAACTACGTCGTCCATATCTTCGCTATTGTCACTGTCAGGTAGACATTGTAATGGACTCCAGTAATTAGCACTAGAGTCATTTATACGTGAAGTAACATTTGCGTTATTCATTGTCCGACGATATTTAATATCCGAGGACAATCGCGTGTCCCTGGTTTCGGGTGATCTATCGCGTTTAGATATTTAGAATAATTTCTAAATACACCATGGGGAAAGTCAATTAAAGATGTCATTCGCAGACGAAAGCTCCTAGGCGACTGATATGAGGTAGTGTATACACGTGGGTTTTGTATGAAAAGGCCTCCAAAAAGAAGGCGTGGGTTAAAATGATATAAAAGAATTGTTGATATTACCATATCGAATGAAAAACAATTTTTTTTGTATGAACTAGATATAGATATCTTGTTCACAAACTTTTTCAACATTTCTAACCTTATATATAAAAAGAACGTTTTTCTTAAATGTGGCAATGGGCGGATTTCAAAAATGTTTTCACTTGTTCTGCTTCACCAAAATCGGTGACACGCAGACCGGCGGACGGACGGACGGACGGACGGACGGAGAAAAAGACATGGTTAGATCGCCCTAGCTAGCGATTCTGAGTCGATCCATATACTTTGAGCTATATCTAGCGAAACTATTCCTCTATGTTACAAGCTTAATGTCAAAACTAATATATTGTAGAATAAAGCCGGGTTTCGAGTGATAAACCACTTTTATGTTTAAAAATAATTTATTTAAACACACTCTTATTTCTAGAAATATATTATTCACAAAACGGTTTCTCATTTAACAATTCAATTACAATTATTTGAAATCAAATACCAACGATTAAATTCGCGCACTGTTATCACTTTCCGAAATTCACTTAGGTAATTCACTCAGTCAAAGCTATTCAAATCACGTTCAGGTCACAATTTAGACTCACTCCCTGGTTGTCGCTTCATCTCTATTTACACCACTCCACATACTGATCTAGAAAGAGATGGCATATTCTCGGAGATTCCCGCAATTTTTTGATTATTCGAGAAGTGGTTTTTACAGATACCACTATTTTAGTCAATCATTCCAGTGAGCGCATTTCACAAATCGACACTAAATGGATCTGTTCGATTTTAACACATAAGATTATGTTTGCATACTGTAATTTATAACATTACCTTTATGGGATAGGGTGTAAAGATATGAGATGGCTACAGTCCGCTGTACCCTTTTCCATCCCATCCTTAAAACTAACATCCACAAAATGTGGGACTTATGCCGATAAATATATTGTATGTCCTTGTCATTGTCACGATATACACAAATATAATTATTTAATTCATGTGGGACCGCAGCCACCACCCGGCTCTAACTCTAACGGTTTAGAGACCGATAGACATAAGCAAAACAAAATTAACTAACATGTTCTGATTCCATCACGAGTCTCATTGTTATCTAAAAACTCGAAAATTTCTTTCATGTCACATGTTATTGACCATTGAAAGGGCCACAACCTCAATTGTTCGACGCTTTGGTTGTTTTATGAGATTGTTATATTATCCAGCATCTCAATATTTTATACGGTCCCAAGAATTCATGCTACTATGCATATTTGAATCACGATGCATTAGACAAAATCTCCGGATAAGTATTGGATGTTATCTCTTCTCTTTATATTTAAATCCACCATACATACTGGTTCAGGAAACAGTTTTTTCGCTACGTGTTCTCTGTCCAACTCTCTATTAGGAAGATGAGTTAGGCCCAGGGATATATTCTGCAACAGTGCTTGTATCAATGTTGTCGTACTTTGGATTCCCAGGAGAAGTTTCAATGGGGTCATCCCAATAGATTTCAGAATAGTTGTATTTAATACCTGCTGAATTTTCCACCAACCACTTGGCCATTATGCTTTAATTGTAGTCTCGACTATCATTACATTTCAGATGGTCCTCATGTACCTTTCGACTTGTCCAATGCCTCAGTGTATATCCGGCGTAATGAAGTGATATTTTATCTGCCATTGGAAATGTAGTGTTCTTAAACGCTGTACCAGCATCCATAATTATTTTCCTATGTGTGCCAAACAACGGTACAACATGTTGTAGCTTTTCGCGATGGTTTGGTGTTGTAGAACGAGGGTATCCTCTGATTGGCTTTAACTTGGCAATGGCCAGTGTTTGTAACTCTGACGACACATCAAGTATTTATTTTTAACCTCTCAGTGGTAACCATCGGGTACCGGTCTCATCCAACCAGATTTGACTTGCTAAACGATAATCGAGAGTGTTGATAACACTATAAACAGGAAGGTCAGAATTGCTACCAAGCAGACACTACAGATATATAGAAAATACGATGGGATGGGCTGGGCAATAAAAGTGAGGAACATCTAATACGGACCGTGAATAGTGAACAGAAACAGCGACTATTCGGATGCGGATTTGTTGTAAATGACAGACTTAGGCAAGAAATCTTTTGTTTCCAAGACATTAGCGAACGCATTGCAACAACCAACACCAAGGCAAAATTCGCCAACATAAGCCTTATATGCACTCACGCGCCAACGGAGGAAAAATATGACATAGCTTAGGATTGCTTCTATGAGCTCCTTGTCCAAACCTATGATCGACTACCGAAATACTATGTTAAAATCGTGCTGGGTGATTTTAACGCAAAGGTAAGAAGAGAAGACATCTTTAGCAGTATTGTCGGAAAACATAGCCTACACGACAACACGTCTGGTAACGGACTTAGGCTAATTGACTTCGCTACCGAACGGAATGCCACTATAGCCAGCACACGGTTTCCTCACCTGGATATCCATAAGGGGACATGGCGTTCTCCAGATCAACGAACGGTCAACCAAATTGATCATATTGCGATACTCGAAGAACAATGGCAACGATGCCAACAAGCCATTAGATCAGCCGAAACTAATGTGCTATATAATTGGACTTGCAAACGGATATTTACTCGGGCGAACAATGTTGTTGGTAATGATGTTGCGATTTTGCGTACCGCTAAAGAAAGAGTTCTTCAGCGGCTTCCAGGCTGAAATTAAGGCTGATATTGTTTACTGCCCTTACACTTGTTATCATGTCAGAAAAATCATTGAAAAGCTCTTGTAGTGCGCATCGAAATTTAGAAGGAACCACAATTTCTGACATGCTCGAATCAACGTTGTCTGAAATTCTTTTAATTCCATGAGACAGCCGTCAGGAACAACGACATATTCAACAAAAGTTTCGATGTTCGAGATCCTAGTGCGTTTCTCAAATTCTGTTGTTGCTTCAATTGTGACATTTGCTATCCCCTTCAGCATAATATTGCAGCCGACAAGTTTATTTTGGAATAAATGTTGAAATTCTTTGACATTGGGGAGAGATCTGCCCCTGTATCAATCAGAGCCCAAAATCGATGACCTTCAACAAAAACTTCATTAGCGGTCATTGGAGGACCGTTGTGTTAACGTGTCCCAATAAACGTTTTTTCATGTTTGCGTGCAAAATTTTTGATTTAATTTTTAACGGCCGGAATACCCAGACCACTGCGTAGATCTTCGTTCTTTTTGTACCCCGGTGCATTGACGAATGATCTTAGCATTTCGTTTTCAAAAGCTTGTAAAATGATTATATTCGTTTCACTGGTATACCATTTGTCCAAACGGGACAATACAAACTTGTATTTGCTTGTATTTATAACAGCAGCTTGTTATCGATATCAAGTATAAGCTGCGAATATTTTCAAAGTCACCAAAACAGTTCTCTGTATTTATCTTTAAGTTCTTCGCATATGCTTTTTACATGCGACTTCCATTTGAATTTTGCATAGAGTGCCATTCTGAGATATTTCGCTTCATTGACAAACGAGGCTCGAACCGTATCTAGAAAAACGCGCAAATTGTTTACCCGTCTATACGAAAAATCTACATAAATCGATTTGCTCTCGTTAAGTGCAATACGCCAGGATTTTGTCCAATCATTAACCTCGTTAAGAGCGTTTTGTTATTTCATATTTGTTTCCTAATTTTAGTCCAAATTTATCCCACATTTAAGGGATATTAATTTAAAGGATCCCGATAGGATATAAAACCATCCGCACAGCGTATTGTAGCCTTCTCATATGTTGGTAGTTAATATTGAAGACCTCTATGCCAAAACAGGACAAAAGCTTGCAACACGTCACGAAATACGGCTAAGCAAACTTTCTTTTCTTCGAAGGCTTTCTCGATTCGACCAGTAAGTCGATGTACTTGGTGCACAGTCCAATGTTTACTTCTACACCCAAATTGATGGTCAGGTAAAAGGCGTTTATGATCAATAATACGGTGTAAGCAACTGCGTAATATCCTTTCAAAAAGTTTTAAAATTATTGGAAGAAGTGAAATAGCTCTATAAGATTTTATATCATTCGGTGATTTTCCTGGTTTGAGAATTATATTCACTTCGGTGACTTTCCACTGCCTTGGTATGTATTCTAATCTAATTGCTGCGCTAACAATGAAGAGGAGTTTAGTTAATGCATTCCGAAGCAACATTTTAGGAAGTGCTCCAGTAATCAGGCCATACCCCGTGTTTTTTTTAGGCTTCAGTTTCTGTATTTCCCGTCTAAGCTCGGCAACACTTGCATATCTAACTATATTTTTATTGGTTGTAGTCTTGAATGCATTAATGTTTTCATTCTGCGCTAGACCATTAATGTTTCCTCAATAATCTGATTCTTTCCCAGCGGTTAGGCTTTGCAGATAATTTTCTACTCATCGTTTTTAAAGTTTGAAGTGCAATTTGAAAGCAAGTCCATATTTGATTTATTTTGCGGGAGACGAGTTTAGTGCCATCTTTTACGAGTTTTTCTTTTTTGCCTAACCAAATCATTTATTCCTCGTGGGTACTTGATATAACTATAGCCCACTATTTTGCGTTGTCGAGTAGTATTATTCCATTATACTTTTTGAACGGTATAAATAATAAAGTACACCGCGACTTCTAGTTCCGACTTGGATCTAAGCGATACCCCCAGTCGAGTATTTTTTTCAATATCGTATTTGTTGGTTTCCCATTTGTTAGTCTTGGTGGGTTTTCATTTCTAATGAGTGACTTGCTCGTTGTTAGAATGGCCGGGAAATGATCAGAGAAAAAGCCAAAGCACTTTTCAACTTTGATTGTATTGGTCGGCAGACCTTTTACAATGAAAAAGTCGATCGAATCTGGTATTTTTGTTGGTTTTCCGAATCTTTTTTGAATCCCGCCCACTGCCACGCACCCTTTTTATTTAAAAAAACTAATTGGAGGCCAAACCGATAAAAATTTTGAAAATTTTGAATACTATCCAAGTGGAGATCGATATATCTTTGTTATTTTTATAACCTATCCCATAGGGGTATATTAGTTTTGATACCTGGTTTGTAACATAGAGAAATAATTTAGCTAGATATACCTCAAAAAGATCGAACCAGAACATAGAGAATTAATTTAGCTAGATATGCCTCAAGGTATATGGATCGACTCAGAATCGCTAGCTGAGTCGATTAAGATATGTCTGTCTGTCCGTCCGTCCGTCCGTCCGCCCGTAGGTAACGGGTTTTTGGGCCTTAAATTTTGCCATAGGATTTTGAAATTTGATACATGTGATCCTTGTACGAGCTTTTCGAAAAATAAATATATCTGAAAAATATATCTAGACAATTCTAATGTCTATATTTCGTCTATACAAAGTTTTTTTCCCACGCCCACTTCTTGTTTTTTTTTCAAAATTTCGAAAAGAATATTGATGCAAAATAATTAGATTTGGTAGTGTTAACATTTCTTTAATATATCTTGGCTTTGTATGAAAACGCCTCCAAAAAGTGAGCGTGAGTTAAAATGACTCATAGAAGAAATGTTTATATTACTATAACCAATGATTTCACATACATTTTTTTTCGGATTGTTTAAGGTTTTTCCGAAGAACGTTTTTACTGAAAACGACCCCAAAAAGTGGGCGTTACAAAAAACTTTGTATGAAAAAAATGTAGACATTAAGATTGTTGTTCAGACACTTTTTCAAAATATCTAACGGTTTGGCCTTAAACTACTAAACCAGGGCCTAGCTTTTTTCTCACAACCATTCATGTGTGCGTGTGTACTTCTTTGCACGATGGCAGGACCTCCTGTTTTATGCCGAATCCGAACGGCTAAGTTGATATAAGCTATTCATGACAATTGATGATACTACTCGGATGATTTGTCAGATCATCACGAGAGGAGGGCCAGTGAAAAATCATTTAGGTGTTGCTATGGTTATGAATCGAACCCAGACATTCTGCGCGGCAGTTCAACGCACTAACCATCGCGCCACTGAGCCCGTCAGTTACAAAATATTTATCAAAACTAATATACTAATATATATATATAATATACTTAAAGGTAGAGAAAGAAGAGAAGTGGAATGGTAGAAAGGGAAGGGTCAGATGTTGGGGACCATGCAGATTTCAAATTCTGAATTTTCGGCTATTCCCACTCTATAGTATTGACATGTTTGTCAATAACGCCATGGCTCCCTGTTACCGAAATGCTTTCAATATGTATCCCCTTGATTAATGTATTTTGTACTTAATTCACTTAATGTTACCCATCACACCTTAATATCGCCAAGAACAAAAACACTTTAGCAAGTCATTTTTTATATAAAAATGACAATGGAATTACCTATGTGGTAAATTAGACAATATAAAGGAAGAAAAAAACATAAGCGAAGGCACTGTGTGGATCGTTTTTTACCCTATCCCATCCCATCCGCAGAATTAGTATCCCTTAAATGTGGGTCTTATGGCAAAGAAATATTAAAATTTAAATTGTCGCAACATATTGTTCAGACAGTTTATCAAAATCTTGTATGGTTCGATCAAAAACAACTTTTTTCTCCTGCATATGGTACGGCGTAAGGTTTACAAATGGTTCTCGTATGAAAACGCCTCCAAAAAGTGGGCGAATATCATGGAAAAAATGTGTATACTATCAGAACCAAACATTTCGCATCAAATTTTTTTAGAACTGTTTAAAATTTTACCGAAAAAAGTTTTTCACTGAAAGCGCCCCAAAAAGTGGGCGTTGCAAAAAACTTTGTACAGACGAAATATGGAAATTAAGATTGCCTAGATATGTTGGTCAGTCACTATTTCAAAATTTCTAACGCAATGGCCCAACATTTTTTCTAAATAGGTGGCGTATAAGTGGGCGGATTTCAAAAATGTTTACACTTGTTCGAACCGTACAAGGATCATATGTACCAAATTTCATTATCGTAGCTCAAAATTTAAGGCCCAAAACCCGGTTACCCACAGACGGATGGACGGTCGGGCAGACGGGCATAGCTTAATCGACTCAGCTAGCGATTCTGAGTCGATACGTATACTTCGAGGTGTGTCCAGATAAATTGTTTCACTATGTCACAAACTTTTTATCAAAACTTATAAACCCCTATGGGAGTAGCCTGGAAACATGTGATCAATTTTACTTTATAATTGATGTCAAATGTTATTGTTCGTATAAATATTAAAAGGGTTTGGTAGGTATATGCATGAATGTGTGAATAGATTAAATATAGTAATAGTAGTTTGAGTTTAATGTTACTCTCTCCCATAGGAATATATAAGTCTTGATACATAGTATGTAAAATAGTGAAATAATTGAGCTAGGTATACCTGAAAGTATATGGATCGACTCAGAATCGATGACTGAGTTGATTTAATGAAGCCTGTCCGTCCGTACGTTTTTGGGCCTAAAATTTTGAGCTGGAATGATGAAATTCGGTACCCGTGTTTGCTGTTGCTGCCAGCAGAACAAGTGTAAGACTTTTTGAAATCCGCCCACTGCCACGCCCCCTTTTCAGAAAAACGAAGTTTTAGACCAAACCGTTAGAGTTTTGAAAAAATGTCTGAAGAACATGTCGAGACAATCCTAATATTTATATTTTGTTTTTACAAAGTGCCACGCCCACTTTTTGGGGGAGTTTTCAGTAAAAATCGTTTTTCGGTAAGAGTTTAAACATTTCGAAAAAAATGGTGATGCAAATCATTGGTTCTGTTAATATAAACATTTCTTTTATGTGTCATTACAACCCATGCCCACAGTTTGAAGGCGTTTTCATTCAAAAACCATTTCTATACACTTCCTACACATATGAGAAGGCTAGACAAATATCCCCAAAATGTCGGATTGACATGTCGGCAATGAAATATAGAAAATGTCGTTGACATATTGTTTAGACTGTTTATCAAAATCATTTATGGTTTCACAAAAAAACACCGTTTTTCGCCTGGTTATGCGATGAGGTAGTGTAAAGAAATGGTTTTTGTATGAAAACGACTCTAAAACATTTTTTTTTGAAATGCTTAAAATTTTTCCGAAAAATATTTTATACCAAAAACGCCCACAAAAAGTGGGCGTGGAAAAAAACTTTTTACGAACAAATTATAGACATTGTGATTGTCTAGATATGTTGCTCAAAAACTTTTTCAGTATTTTGAACGGTTTGGCCTAGAACTAGGTTTTTTTCGAAAAGGGGGCGTGGTATTGAGCAGATTTCAAAAATGTTTACACTTGGTCTGCTGGGAGCAACAACAAGCACGTGTACCAAATTTCAATATTCTAGCTCAAATTTAAGGCCCAAAAACTGGTGACGTATGGACAAACATGGCTAAATCGACTCAGCTATCGATTCTGAGTCGATCCATATACTTTTAGGTGTGCCTAACTAAATTATTTCACTATGTTCCAAACTATGTATCAACATTTTGAAAAAGTGTCTGAATAAGATATATAGACAATCCTAATGTTTATATTTCGTCTATACAAAGTGGTACATGTGATCCATGTACGTGCTGTTCGAACAAGTGTAAAAACCCTTTTGAGTAAAACCTAATTAAAGGCCAAACCGTTCAAAATTTTGAAAAAGTGTCTGAACAAGATATCTAAACGATCCTTATGTCTATATTTCGTCTACACAATGTTTTTTGCAGCGCCTACTTTTTGGAGGCGTTTTCAGTAAACAAATTTGTTTAGTAAAATTTGAAAAATTAAAAAAAAATTGCTGTAAAATAATTGCTTTTGGTAATTTTAACATTTCTTCCATATAAAATTTTTACCCATGCCCACTTTTTGGAGACGTTTTCTTACAAAAACCATTTGTATACTCTACGCCATACCATATGCAGAAGAAACACTTTGTTTTTGGTCGAACCATGCAAGTTTTTGATAAACAGTCTGTCGGGGCAGTCAAAGTTAAAGAGTTAAAGAGCCATTCGATACCCTTTGATGAAAGTTCATCCTGAATGCGGCCGCACTCAAAAACTTCGGAAAAACGTCTCGCTACCTGATCAACCCCGACGAAATTCTTGCCATTGTCGCTTCGAATCCTCACAGGCACACCACGACGATTGATGAAGTTTCGGATGACTACGATGCAGGCATCAGTCGATAGGTCTCGGGCGACTTCCAGATGGACAGCTCTCACGACTAAGCATGTAAACAATGCAACCCACCGCTTCTCCTGACGACGTCCAACGCTAACTATGAGGGGACCAAAGTAATCTAGGCCAGTATACGAAAACGGCCTTACGTACGGCGTTAACCGGTCCCTTGGCAGCTGCCCCATCAAAGGCGTAACAGGTGCGGCGTTAGAGATTTTGCAGACGAAACATTTGGAAATTATACTGCGCGTAACTTGTCTCAGACGCGGTATCCAGAACTTGTGGCGTATTTCACAAATCGTTGCTTCGAAGTTTTGATGTTTCATCTGACAGTGGTGATGGAATACAATTAGTTTTGTTAACGTGTGATCAGGTGGCAGTATTATGGGACGTCTGGTAGTGTATTGCAGCCAGCTGGCAGCATCAATGCGTCCATTTACACGCAAAACACCATTGGCATCTATGTAGGGCGAAAGTTTGTGTAAAGTGCTTCCTTTAGCCAGGCCCGATCCACTCCGTATTTGACCCATCTCCGCGGCATACCCTTCAGCTTGAGCTCGTCGACATAGGATGGTTTCAGCTTTATCGAGCTCAGCAGCGGATAGGCCATTCTCCTCTCCAGGATAATGTATTTGGCGACATCGATTAGCAAATCGTATAACCCAACCAATTGTCCGCCTGAGACTGATAAATAAAGAAAATTTTGTGAAGTTAATGAATTGTTCACTTACGACAAACAAGGCGAACTTCGGCTGAAGTTCTTCTTCATTTTCTTCTGCATGACTAATATCAACGAAAGGTTCTGCGGGCCATGTGTCCTCATCTTTCCATAGGAATTCTGGTCCGTTGAGCCATCTAGACGTTGGGCTAAAGTCAATCTTGTAGTTTTTACGCGTAGCTTCATCTGCTACATTGTCCTGAGTAGGGATCCATCTCCAGTTAGATACCTTTGTGGCGGCTAAGATCTCGGCAATTCGATGTGCCACAAATGGCTTGTAGCGGCGATTATTTGATGAGATCCATTTAATCACAGTCTTGGAGTCGCTCCACAGGAAACATTGATTAACTTCAATGGAGTGCTCCTGAATGATTGTTTCCATCAAACGAGTTCCCAGGACAGCAGCCTGGAGTTCAAGTCTTAGGATGGTCATCGGCTTGAGCGGCCGCAAACTTACTTTTCGCGCTTATAACTCTCCAGTATGCTACGGCGGCAAATGCATCCTCACTAGCGTCAGCGAATATGTGAAGTTGTATTCGATTCGGCAGAGTCATGTTGAAATAATGCCGTGGAATCTGTAAGTCGGCAACTTGGCTTATGCTGGAGCACCATTTACTCCAAACTGCGTTGATATCGTCCGGCAATGGCTCATCCCAACGTATATCACGCTTCCAGACTTCACGCATTAGAAGTTTAGCTGCAATCAGGAAATGGCACAGGAATCCCTAAGGATCGAGCACAGACATCACCATGCTCAGCAACTCCCTCTTTGTAGGGCATCTTCTTCCACAGACGATTTCAGCATCCACACGATGAAACTTCAGATGATACCTGAAGGTGTCACTCGATGACTGCCAGTACATCCCGAGCACCTTTTCTGTTGCTAGGATCTCTTCGATTCGGCGATCGCTCGTCACCACTATACGCTCTTCACTGTTGGCCAAGGCGTTTACGACATCAAAGGCATTTGAAGCGAAACTACGCAGCTCAAATCCAGCGTCCTTGTGAATTTCGCGAACTTGCTTTGCTATTCTGATAGCTTCTTCTATCGAATCGAAGCTGTCCACGAAGTCATCGATGTAGTGGTGCTTAAGAATTGCATTTACGGCTCGGGCGTCGTGATCACGTTGTTCCATAGCATTCACTATCTTCACATTTTGAGCTGCGCAAGGGGAACAGGCAGCTCCAAATGTCATGACCATCATCTCGTAGACGTCTGGTGGCTTGGTATCATTGCCATCACGCCAAAGGAATCGTTGTGCGCATCTGTCTTCTGGCTGAATCTGGATTTGATGGAACATCTCGCGTATGTCACCACATACAACAATCGCTCCTACGCGAAAGTTAAATAGCACCGATGGCATCGGCTGATATTCTTGTGGTCCCTTTAACAAGCATGAATTTAGTGAAATCCCTTCTACGGTGGCGGCGGCATCAAAAACCAAGCGAACCTTGCCTGGCTTGTTTGGATTTGTCACTGCAAAATGTGGAAGGTACCACGTCCTTGGCCCCACGACATTGGCTTCTGCTGGCTGCAGTTTACGGGCGTAGTTTTTGGAAACGTAGTTGCGAATTATGTTGTCGTAGGCGGCAGCAAACAAATCATCGCGCTTCATTTTTCGTTCGATGGCAACTAACCTCTTTTTAGCCATCGAGTAACTATCAGGCAGCTCTATCTGATCACTCTTCCATAGAAGTCCTGTTTGAAATCGACCGTTTACCTTGACAGTTGTAGTTTCCAAAATATTCTTGGCTCGGATGTCATCACTGGTTTCAACGATTGGTGCTGGCCGAACACCGAAGCTTTCTGTACCGAAGTAATCCTTGGGTTGGACCAAAAACTACCCAACCTAACTCAGTATTGGCAGCAAATGGCCCTCCAGTGTACAACGAATGGGTCTCAACCGGCAGACCTAAGTGGCAGTGGTCTAAGCCAATGAGTAGTTTTGTTGTGACATCGGAATATGGCAGTAATGGCAAACGACTTATACAACTGGATGTATTACGTAAATACCTGGCATGTAGGCTTTGTGTTGGCAACTGAAGGTTCGGCACACTGAAGACATTTCGTAGCATGTGTCTTTTCTTGGTAGTCGTACCACTTATTTGCACGTTGACGACGACTGAAGGCTCTTGAGTACCCCTGTCTCCGAACCAGCGAACGTTTAGTTGATATTTTTGTCCTTTCAGTCCAAGGTCCTCAACTAGATCATGGTCCATCATGGTGATAGACGAACCTTCATCCATCAGAGCATAAGTATTAACTCGCTTCCTTGGTCCAAAGAGGGTAACTGGCAAAATTCGAAATAGCAGCTTGGATGGTGCAGTTGTGCTAAGTGCACAGCTTAGAACTTCGCCCGTAGCACTTGCTTCTCGTTGATCTTCTTGTTGTTCTGGTGGCTTGTTGACGTTGTTACTCCTGTGTTCATGCAATAACCTATGGTGATTTGCTTTGCACTTATTGATACCGCATTGCTTCCGACGCCGACAGTTGCGTATCGAATGTCCTTCGTCTAAACAGGTAAAACACAAACGTCCATTTTTGACTGCGGTCCACCTATCTTTCACAGCACAATCCAAAAAACTCCTGCAATTAAAAAGTTTATGCTGACCCTGGCATGTCGGACATTTAGCTGCTTGATTACGTTGACCTTCCATTGCGTGAAGAACGACCCTTCGCTTTGATTCTCCTGTCGTGCGGCTTCCACTGTCTTGAATTGTCGAAATTAGACTTGCGACTGCATTCAACCAATTGCTGAAATCTACAATCGTTGCATACGGCTGTATTGATGCAGCATAACTGGCCCACTCGATCCTCTTACTCATAGGAAGCTTAGCTATGAGCTCATCTAATAGCGTAGGGTTGCAAAGATGATGCTGACCGTTGACCGACTGCAAAAATACTGCTAAATTTCTAGCCTTCATCGCAAAGGGAACCAATTTCTCAACAGATCCTTCAGATATAGACGGAATATCTCGTATTTGTTGAAGTTGACTGCGTATCAATTGCTCTGGGCGCCCAAAACGTAGACGGAGTTGTTCCATTGTGGCACTGACATTTTGTGGATGTATTAACAATGACCTAACTGTTTCCCGAGCTTCACCCTTCAAACACTTCTGCAAGCGCATACAATTCTCCAAGTTTGTGTAATTGTATGCAGCAGTAGTCTCGGCATAGGTTGTTGAAAACATTGGCCAGTCTTCGGCACAACCACTGAAATCTGGCAAATCCACGATTTTACGGGACATGGTAAATGTGTGTTGAGGTGAACGGGTGTTGCTTCAAGCGCTCGGAGAAAATCCTGTTGTCATCGGAGGTAACGGGTGTGCTCTTAAATTGATGGGTATATATTCGTAGGCAGATGAAATATAGTTCGATTGGCTAACACTTGACACAGAACTAGTAACTGTCGACATTAACGGGAAGTCAACTTGCACTGAATCCGTTGGCTGTACCATGGCTTGATTGCAAACAGTAACTGCACTTTGTACCGTATGTTTGGGAAGGGTATACGTCGTCGATAACGGTGGTGTGAACTGAGGAATACTTGACGCAAGTGAGACTTCTGGCGGCGGTGGTGGTTTTTGCTGCAGCTTCTCCATTAGTGCTAAGCGGTGCATATCACTTTCTCGTAACTTCGCTTGTGTATTTCTCAGTTCGCTTGACAGCTTGGCGAGTTGTTGTTGCATTACAACCAGAAGGTTTTCTTCTTGTAGTGCGACGGCTGTGGCATTATTTCCCAAAGGTGATGGCTGCGAATTAATAACGTCGGCATTTGGCACACTTTTCGATGCAGCAGCATCGGAGACGTTTCCTAAATGCAGTGACTCAGATGATGCGGCGGCAGTGGCATCTGGTTCCATGCTTCCTCCCAATGGAATTATGGCGGTGGCTTTAACCTCTGGGTTGAGTCGTGGGCTTTTTCTCGGAGGTGTATGAAGTAGCATTTATGTGAGTTCTAGTCCACGGCGGCAAGGGAATCTCAGGCTGCTTTCGCACTGTACTTCACGGCAGGGAAGTCTCGCAGAATGCGAAATAAAATTTGTCGTCAATAAACGGCCAGAGGCTCGAAAATAACACTGTTCGTATGTGTACGCGCGTAGCGCGTTTAAGTGGTGTTTTATTTCTAAAGGGAATAGGGTTTTTTTAACAAATCTTACAAATAGAACATTGCTTACCGCAGTTTGCACCTCCGGTCCGCTTGGATTTTCGTTTGACAATGTGAAATGCGGTTAAAGGCGCGAATTACCAAAGTACAAACTGAAGTAAGCTACAGTTTCTTATCTATTCTTATTTTACGATCGAGATCGTAGATGACGCCTCCAATGAGATCTGTTGGTTCGGTTGATCAGTGGTGGTCGTTCTGTTACACAGTCTGAACAAAACGTTGCGACAATTTCAATTTTAACATTTCTTTGCCATAAAACCCACATTTAAGGGATATTTATTTAAAGGATGGGATGGGATAGGGTATAAAACGATCCACACAGTAGATTGTAGCGTTCTCAAATGTTTTTTTCCACTAATTCACTAACTGAAAAACCGGGCGAGCGCAAGTGAAATATGGAACATTATAAATGAAATCAACTCTATGTTTTGTTCTGTTCACTACTTATAACGTAAAACAATGAGATATTTCTCCAATTGCAAAATTCTTCAATTTGAAATGCCAACGAAATTCAACTCACTTATTTATTTACATAGGCGGCCATCATGAAATCGTTCTTGTTTTTACAAGATGGCTACTCTCATGTATACCTCGACAGGGGTTCGAAGTACGTAACAAAGTAAAAGGGACACGAGTTACATTTTTACCATCGAATTTTCAGACGAAATTCAATGTAAAACCTGTGTCGTAATAGTTCAGCACATTAGATTAATAAATGCAAACTGCACACTTTTGTTATTCATTCTGCTGAATGATTCCAAATCATTATTTTTGTATGTTAGCTCTTCATCAACCTTCTTGGAGAGTGCAGCCTCACTTTGGTCAGCGGCTTCCTTGAATGGTCTTATAAAACAAATAAAATAATGAAATAATATATAGAAGAAATATTAACACTATCATAACCAATGATTTTGCATCAAAAATTGTTTCGAAATAAAAATATAAACATTAGTATTGTCTCGATATCTTGTTAAGACACATTTTCAATATCTCTAATGGCTTGGCCTCAAGCAACGTTTTTCTAAAAAAAAGGGGCGTGGCAATGGGGCGATTTTAATTTTTTTACACTTGTTCTGCTTCGTCGGATATAAAGTCTGTATACCAAATTTCAAAACTCTAGCTCAAAATTTAAGGACCGAAAATCGGTGGCACACAGACGGACGGACGGGCGGACAGACAGAAATGGCTAAATCGACTCAGCTTGCGATTCTGAGTCGATCCATATACATATGAGCTACAGCTACAATCCACTGTGTGAAAGATGTGTTAATAATAATAGAACCAATGATTTTGCATCAAATTTTTTTTTTAAATGTTTTAAATTTTACCGAAAAACGTTTTTTTTACTGAAAACGCCCTCAAAAAGAGGGCATGGCAAACAACTTTTTATAAAGGAAATATAGACATTAGAATTGTCTAGATATCTTGTCCAGACACTTTATCAAAATTTTTAACGGTTTGGCCTAAAATTGGGTTTTACTAAAAAGAGGGCGTGGCAGTGTGCAGATTTCATGCAAATTTACACTTGTTCGAATATGACTCAGCTAGCGATTCTGAGTCGATCCATATAATTTGAGGTATACGGTATACCTAGCTAAATTATTTCACTATGTTATAAACTATGTATCGAATATACCCCTATGGGATAGGATATAATGAGGCAATCGATTTCGGTTATTATAAGACTTTATTTATGTAATGTCACAATCGCTGATTTACTGGGAATGACAGAACATTCTTCCCTTCACCATAAGGAAACCTTCCTGGTCCAGTTACATTCTAAAGGCTAAATTTAATTTGGTCAATAACCCCAGTCCAGAACCTCTATGCTGGTGCGAATGCTATCAGTGCATACATAGACACGCATCTCTACGCCATGCTGCGTGTGGCTTAGGGGAAAAAGCTTTATTTTGCCAAAACTTCGCTTTTTTTTCATTCAGTTTTGCTATGTTTTGCTTTGTTATACTGTTGAGTGTCGATTCTTCTGCGAGTCCAATTTTAGCTATTCGCATGTTTTGCCGACAGCTTTTAGTTTGTTTTGATTAAATGCCGACGGGAAAACTAATGATTTTAAATGACATGTGTTTGTTGCGGTTGCAACATACTGCTGCGCAACAGGAAGTGGCTATTCGCACAAGATATTCGGACTTCCATTTCCTCCAAAAATCTTGCTGAATTTTTTGCAGAAGATGCCATCTGTCTAGGTGATTCTTCTTGACGCCTGACCAATCCTTCTCCGATGTGGTGTTTAATGCCGTACCGATTAGAAAGTGTCCAGGCCTCAGGATTGAAAAATCTTCGGAGTCCTCAGTCATCGGACACAGTGGTCGGGAGTTCAGACAGGCTTCCACTGGAGCCAATACGGTCGCATACTCCTCAAACGTTAGCGTATAGTGGCCGTATTTCTTTACCCCCGCTTCCCATAGCCCGCCAAAGTGTGGAGCTGCTGGAGGGTTGAAGTGCCACTTCGTCCCATTTGCTTGAAAATGTTCAGCGATGTCCTCAGTCCAATGCTTTGTTTGTTGTTAGTTCCGCAGCCACTGTATATACTTAAACAGTACCTTCTGCGCACCTTACAGCGTTTGATCGCAGCAAGAAACGCTGTTGTGCTATTATCGCTCACCAGCTCGAGGTGCACTGCCTTAGTAGAAAATCAAATAAAAATGTATGTATGCTTTTAAAATCTTATAACAGCGACCTTTCCATGTCTTTAGTTGGACGGGTCCAGCATAAACTACGCCCTTTGTGTGAAACGGACGAGCTTGAGTTACTCTTAACGCCGGAAGTTCGCCCATTTTTTTTGGCGTATTTGATGAGCTTTGTGCTTGATACATCGAAAGCAATTCCGAATGCAACTTTTTACATTGGATTTCATGTTTATGATCCAATACTCCAGTTCTGAGCATTGCCATCATAAGTTGTTGTCCTCCATGCAAAGACTTCATATGAACTTCGTGTACTATGAGAGTTGTTAATCTGTTTTAGGATGGCGATTGGATTGGATGTCGCTGCGCACAGGGTAGATGCGTTTTCCAGTCGATCAACTCTTAAGATCCCGGATTCATCGAGAATGGGCAAGGTCGTGCCAGTTTGCTACCATAAAGACAGTTTCATTTTTGGCGATTTGTGTGATCTCATCGCTTAAAAAAAAATTAATATTGCATAATTGCATTCAATTTGAGCTGCCGCTATTTCTTGTACTGACAGAGGTCCAGACAAACTTTCAGATTTTTTACGGGCGTTGTGCGTGCAGCGAAGCCAATACGCTGTAGCTCTTATTAATCGCTGCAGTGTGGAAAACCGCGATAACAGTGCATTGATCTCAAATGAGTTAACATGTACGCAGAGCTGAAAAATATTGGACATGGGGTACCCAGATGCAATAAATTCATTCTTTACCTTTGCAACCTCACAAGCCTTTATTTCCAAATCTGTGCTGATCATCTCATGTGCACGATGCGATTTTTCATCGAAGGTTTACAAAAACTCAGGGCCATGCCACCACTGATGATTTCTTCCTAGCTCTTTTGGGGTAAGTCCTCTGGACGCGATTTCCGCTGGATTGTCATTGGAAGGAACATAGTTACAGTAGTAACGGTCCGTCAACTTCTGAATTTCGGCGACTCTATTGGCCACGAATGTAGTTCAAGTGTACAGCGCTATTTTGATCCAAGCCAGCGTATTTGCGAATCAGACCAAGCGAAAACTCTTGCCCTTTGGTATTCCATGGTCTCAGCGGCAAAACTGCTCTGCACTGCTCTAACCTTGCCTGTGATTTGGTTTTGAGTGGTGTTACCTTTTCGGATGCATCGCAAAACCCATGTATCTCAATTATGGACTCCTTGGTAAAATGTTTCCAGCGTGGTATCTCGATGTCTTTTAATTTATACCATGCCGTGATGATTGAGGTTGACAATTCGAAGTCCCATGACTTATGCTCCTTCCATATGTCCTGAATCAGAATCTTGCCAAGAATAACGTACGGAGTTATCCATCCGAATGGATCGTAAAACCGGGCAATGTCCGAAAGAATTGTCCTTTGGTCGTTCGTTTTTGTTCTGGCAGAGCTAATTTGAAATAGAATGGATGCCACTGGAATCATAAGGATATTATAGTTTAGCCTTCGTTGAATGACAGTGGTATCCGTATTTCTCTATCTTCTTCTGGAACGGCTTCAAATAGTTCGTCGCTTTTACTCGCCCTTTTCTCAATGGAAAGCCTCCATGTTTCAACATGGTGATTATTTGACGTTGCATTTCTCTAGCTTCACCATGTGAGTCTGCCCATGAATGACGTCATCAACATAGAAGTTTTCCTGGGCTTTTGTTGATGCAACCGGAAAATCGTCTCTTTCGTCAGTTGCTAGTTGTTGCAGAGTGCGAACCGCCAGATACGGTGCCGCAGTCGTGCAAAAGGTGACGGTATTCAACCGATACACCATAATCTCCTCCTCTTCATTTAATTATTAAGTAAGCTGAATCTTCTTGAGATACCCAAATCTGCCTGTACATTTTTTTGTTGTCAGGAACAAACGCAATTTTATGTTTTCTGAATCTTGTAATATGATCAAATATGTCGTTAAGGGACGCACCGTCTGAACTTTTGCAGGCACATCGAATACAATTCGCAGCTTAGTGGAAGAACTGGACTACTTTATCACAGCGTGGTGGGACACGACATAGTGTGCCCTAAGCGATTTGACATCTACTTCCATCATTTGTTCTAGCTCTATGATGGAACAACGTATTGATGATTTATAAAATAAATGTTTATATTAACAGAACCAATGATTTTTCATCAATTTTTTTTCGAAATGTTTAAAAATTTACCGAAGAAAGTTTTTTTACTGAAAATGCTCCCAAAAAGAGGGCGTGGCAAAAAACTTTGCATAAAGGCAATATAGACATTAGAATTGTCTAGATATCTTCTTCAGACACTTTTTCAAAATTTTGAACGGTTTCGTCTAAAATTATGTTTTACTAAAAAGGGGCGTGGCAGTAGGTGGATTTCAAAAAATTGTATGCTGGTTGGAATAGAACGTGCCATGTACAAAATCTCATTATCATAGCTCTAAATTTAAGTCCTAAAAACCGGTTACCTAAAGACG
This sequence comes from Rhingia rostrata, assembly GCA_949824845.1. NCBI lineage: Eukaryota > Metazoa > Arthropoda > Insecta > Diptera > Syrphidae > Rhingia > Rhingia rostrata. The sequence continues at coordinate 103,280,813 of OX463756.1, forward strand.
GACGGACGGACCCCAAAGAATATGGGTCGACTCAGAATCGCTAGCTGAGTAGACTATGCCATGTCTGTATGTTAAGGTAATTTAGTTTATGCAATCCTTGTATTAAGTAAACGTTTTCAAAACCAGCCCACTGTTACGCCAGTTTTTCTTAGAAAAACGATACTTTTGGTCAAACGGTTAAAAAATTGAAAACGGGTCTGAGCAATATATTTAGACAATCTTAATATATATATTTTGTGCATATAAAGTTTTTTTGCCACGTCCACTTTTTGGGGGCGTTTTCAGTAAAAAAAAATAGTTTTTCGTTCAAATATTAAAATATTTGAAAATCTTTTGATGTCAAATGTTTAGTAATATTAATATTATCATTTTATACAAAGGACACTTTAACCCACTACCACTTTTTCGGGGTGTTTTCATATCCAAAAAGTTTTTGATAAACTGGCTGAACAATATGTCGTAACATTGCCATTTTATATATTCCATCTCCATAAAGCTCAAATTTAAGGGATATCAATTTTTAGGATGGAATGGGATAACTTTATACCATATCCCATTGGGTTATATTAGTTATGACATCAAGCTTGTCACAAATAAGAAATAATTTCGATAGTTATTCATCAAAGTATATTGATCGACTCAGAATCGCCGTTTAACAGACTACAGAAGAGGTTCTCCATATGCTCAGCATCGGCTGTATAGAGGACTAATTGTAAGTTGTTTTCAAACACTTAAATTCCCAAAAAATCGGTGACACACGGCGGACGGACGGACAGAAAGACATGGCTAGATGGACTCAGCTGGCTATTCTGAGCGAACCTAGACAAGCGGACAATTCGTCGAAGCAGCAACAGGTTGTGTAGGAATTTCAAGAGTTAGTCAGGCCCCTTGAACGGAGATGTTGTCAGATGATCCGTAGTGGATACTCGATATCCATAAGGGCACATGGCGATTTCCAGATCAATGAACGGTCAACCAAAAATTTAAATTAAATATATGTATATTTGTATACAGTGTGGTGATAAGCGAGTGAAAAAAATGAGTTAGTAAGAAGAAGAAAAAACGTATGAGAAGGCTACAATCCACTATGCGGAACGTTTAATACACTATCCCATCCCATCGCTAAAATTAATATCCCTTTAACGTGGGCTTTGTGGCGATGAAATAGAGAAAATTAAATTTTGCCACAACATCTCATTGTTCAGACATTTTATCGAAAAAACACGTTTTTCTCCTGAATATGGAATGCCGTAGCGTATACAAATGGTTTTGGTATGAAAACGCCTACAAAAAGTGGGCGTGGGTTAAAGTGATGTGAAAACGTAATGTTGATATTATTTTAGCCAATGGTTTTGCATCAAAAGTTTTTTCGAAATTTTTAAAATTTTACCGAAAAATGGTTTTCACTGAAATCGTGAAAACGTTGTCTTGACGAAATATAGACAGGTTTTTTAAAATGGTTTGGCCTGAAACTACGTTTTTTTTTAAAAAGGCGGGGCAGTGCGCGGATTTCAAAAAATTGTACACTTGTTCTGCTGTAAGCAACAACAAATACGTGTACCGAATTTCATCATTCTAGCTCAAAAATTAAGGCCCAAAAACTGGTGACGTATGGACGGACAGACATGGCTAAGTCGACTCAGTTATCGGTTCTGAGTCGATCCATATACTTTAAGCTATATCTTGCTAAATTATTTCACTATGTTACAAACTATGTATCGAAACTAATATACCTTTATGGGATAGGGTATAAAAACAACAATGCCAATGTGTATGTTAACATTCGATGACTTATGTATTCAGTGGTACAGAAAACCAAGTAGTATGGGTGAGCAAGAGTCAGTGACCGAAGTCACCGAAATGTAAAAACATTTACTTAAGATATGGGAAAAGAGCATCTTTGCATTGTTTTACGACTGTTGGTGGGGTACCATCAGGCTCCGCAGAATAGTAATTATTTTATAAAGAAATATATTTAAGTAGTGTCTCATCATCAAATGAACGTTGGTGAAACTTACTTGAGGAAAGTCATTAAGATTATTGAAATAATGTTCGTCTATGACTAGAGGGGTACCAATTAATAAATTACTGAAATTGTCTGAGAACTCGATATTTTTGAGTTATTGTAAGGGAAGTTGGCTGGACATCCGTCTGTTTTTCTCTTCGAATTCACAAATCCCCGAAAGCGTTTCCGGTCATTTTCAGAGCGTTCTCCATATTGACTATGTCGTCTTATATAAACTATTAAACATTGCAGAGTATTCATTAAAATATGTTAGGCACTCTATCTTACAAACTTAATATTAAAACGAAACCCCTAAGGGATTTGATATTAACATAATATGAGAAGGCTACAATCCACTGTGTGGTTCGTACAATACCCTATCCCATCCTTAAAACTAACATCCTTATTAAAGCATAATTGATTATAAGCGGAGAACTTAAAAACAAGATAATTTCAAAAGAAATCCAACTTGGTTACTGGGGACACACAAATTTATTCAAAGATTTTTCAATTCTAAGGAAAAACATATGAGAAGGCTACAATCCACTGTTTGGATCGTTTTATACCCTATCCCATCTCATCCTTAAAACAAATATCCTCAAATGTCGGTTTTTTGGCGATGGAATATAGAAAATGTCGTTGTCAGAACATACTGTTCAGACAGTTTATCTAAATCATTTATGGCTCGACAAAAAACATCGTTTTTCACCTGGTTATGCTATAAGGTAATGTATAGAAATGGTTTTTGTATGAAAACGCTTCCAAAATGTAGGCGTGGGTTAAAATGCTATACGGATGAAATGTGATAAAATAAACAATTCGTCCATATATTCTTTTAGCCCACGCCCACATTTTGCAGGCGTTTTCATTCAAAAACCCTTTGTATACCCTACCCCATAAGGCATATTAGTTTTGTAACATACTTTGTAACATAGATAAATAATTTAGCTAGATGTACCTCAAAGAATATGGGTCGACTCAGAATCGCTAGCTGAGTAGATTAAGCCATGTCTATCTGTCCACCTGTTTGTTTGTAGGTCAGCGGTTTTTAGGCCTGACATTTTGAGATATGTTAATGAAATTTCGTGTATGCGATCCTTGTATTACTTTCTGTTCGAGCAAGAGTAAACGTTTTCAAAATCAGCCCACTGTTACTCTTTAGATAGACGATACTTTTGGTCAAACGGCTAAAAAATTGAAAACGGGTCTGAGCGATATATTTAGACAATCTTAATATATATATTTTGTGCATATACATTTCTTTTGCCACATCCACTTTTTGGGGGCGCTTTTAGTAAAAAAAATAGTTTTTCGTTCAAATTTTAAAATGTTTGAAAACCTTTTGATGTCAAATGTTTAGTAATATTAATATAATCATTTTATCTATGGGTCATTTTAACCCAGTATTACTTTTTCGGGGTCTTTTCATATGCAAATAGTTTTTGATAAACTGGCTGAACAATATGTCGTAACATTGCCATTTTATATATTCCATCTCCATAAAGCTCAAATTTAAGGGATATCAATTTTTAGGATGGAATGAGATAATTTTATACCATATCCCATTGGGTTATATAAGTTATGACATCAAGTTTATCACAAAGAGCAATAATTTCGATCGTTATACATTAAAGTATATGGATCGACTCAGAATCGCCGTTTAACAGACTACACAAGTTGTTCTTCCATGTGCTCAGCATCGGCTGTGTCTCAGCTACGATATTTCCATGTTCATCCGGAAAGGATTCTGTTCGAGCCTTATACTCTTGGCTTTGACGTTGCTGGAGTAGCACCTCTCCATATCCTCGATAACGCGCTTTTCTCGTCTTCACCTGCAGCTTAGCCTTGTAGGCCTTGTTCTTGGCTGCGACCATATGGGTTCCTTGGTAGTGGGCGCGAGAAACCTAGCGCATCAGTTGCGGCTGATGGCTTGTTGGCATCGTTCCCAGTGTTTATCGACATTCGATGCTGGTGGTGTTGTGTTAACCGAGATTTACGCGTTGCGCGAAGTTCTTGGCGGTATTTGTGACTGCAGTCTTTCGACATGTTCGGATATTCAAAATACTGGCCTCTTGTCTATCGCAATGTGATCAATTTGGTTGACCGTTCGTTGGTCTGGAGATCGCCATGTGCCTTTATGGATTTCGAGGTGAGGAAACCGTGTGCTGGCTATAGTGGCATATTAACATCGTACTTCGGCTGTCGCTCTCAGGTTTTGTCAAGGAGCTGCTTGCCTACCTTGGCGATTTGGAGTTGATGTGGATTGATACAAGTTATGACATCAAGTTTATCACAAAGAGCAATAATTTCGATCGTTATACATTAAAGTATATGGATCGACTCAGAATCGCCGTTTAACAGACTACACAAGTTGTTCTTCCATGTGCTCAGCATCGGCTGTGTCTCAGCTACGATATTTCCATGTTCATCCGGAAAGGATTCTGTTCGAGCCTTATACTCTTGGCTTTGACGTTGCTGGAGTAGCACCTCTCCATATCCTCGATAACGCGCTTTTCTCGTCTTCACCTGCAGCTTAGCCTTGTAGGCCTTGTTCTTGGCTGCGACCATATGGGTTCCTTGGTAGTGGGCGCGAGAAACCTAGCGCATCAGTTGCGGCTGATGGCTTGTTGGCATCGTTCCCAGTGTTTATCGACATTCGATGCTGGTGGTGTTGTGTTAACCGAGATTTACGCGTTGCGCGAAGTTCTTGGCGGTATTTGTGACTGCAGTCTTTCGACATGTTCGGATATTCAAAATACTGGCCTCTTGTCTATCGCAATGTGATCAATTTGGTTGACCGTTCGTTGGTCTGGAGATCGCCATGTGCCTTTATGGATTTCGAGGTGAGGAAACCGTGTGCTGGCTATAGTGGCATATTAACATCGTACTTCGGCTGTCGCTCTCAGGTTTTGTCAAGGAGCTGCTTGCCTACCTTGGCGATTTGGAGTTGATGTGGATTGATACAAACATAAGACTTATAAGACTTAAGCGTTCGCTTATGTCTTGGTAACATAAGACTTCTCGAATAAGTCTGGCACTTATAACAAATCCGCATCCGAATGGTCGCTGTTTCTGCTCACTATTCACGGTCCGTAGTAGATGTCACAGTTTTTCATCCTCTTTTCGCCCAGCCTACCCCATCGTATTTTTTGGATGGCTGTAGTATATGCTTTGTAGCAGTTTCGGGCTTCCGCTAGTTGTTCGCTTGCACCTCTGATTTTTAATGTTTTCGCATTCCAGTTGCAGGTACAAACGTCGTTGTCCTTTTTTCGTTTAGCAGGTTCGTCAACAATAAAATGCGTCCTTTCCGAGGCTATCGGTTGCTTCGTAACAAATGCTTTTTTTCTATGGGTGAGTAGTTTACCCACCTGGAGGGCCAGTTCCAATTTAATGGATACCCCTAGGTTACGGGTCCATCAGTATCCACTACGGGTTTGAGCGCTGTCGTTGGCCTTTCGGTTCATCCGCTTAACTTACCATTGAAATTCCTAGACAATTTGTTGTCAGAATATGTCGCAGCATTTCCAGGTTTACCTGGGACAGCAGGGCTGGTATCCATTCCGTGTCATTCTGACCTGCCTGTTTATAGTGTTGCTATTTTTCGTGGTGTTATCAAAACTCGCGCTTATTGTTTAGCAAGTCAAATCGAGTTTGATGAGGACAGTACCACTTGGAGGTTAAAAATAAGCACTTGATGTGTAGTTACAACCAGTGGGCATTGCCATGTTAAGGCTAATCAGAGTCTAACCTCGTTCTACAGCACCCAACCATCCAGGATAGTTAAACAATCCTCATATCTATACCTCGTCTATACACATTACTTTGCAACGGGTTTACCGTAAAAAACGTTTTTCAGTCAAATTTTAAGATGTTCGAAAATGCAAAATTATTGGTGATGATAAAGTCGATATTTCGTCTACATATCATTTTAACCCACGCCTATTTTTTTAGTCGTTTTTCTAAATCAACCAGCACAGCGGACTGTTGCCCACTTATAAGTTTTTTTTGGCGAACCATAAAATATATTGAAAATTATGTTGTGACAATGACATATCCTATTTTTCATCAAATAAAAGCTGACATTTCTAGGGAATTAATTTCAGGGATGGGATGGGGTATAAAATGATCCGCACAGCGGCCTTCTCATATTTTTATTATTATGTTTGTTGCAATAACTTTTTCTTTCTTTATCTTTTCAGTTCGATCGATCAACAGGGCACCGCAGAGCTTTTTGTGGAGGATATTGCGGTGGTTGCATTATATCTCCGAAAACTGGCTTATTGTTAAGCGTTTGATATTTCTAGTTTGTACAAATGAAAATTAAGTATTGAAGTTAAATAATATTGATACAATTTTTATATAAATGTAAATGTTTGTGTTTGAAAAAAAATTACCCAAATAATGGCAAGATAATGGGAACAAATTTACTTCAGCGCGCACTCACTTTAAGCACTTTTTACACCCTATCCCATAGGGTTATATAAGTTTTAATAAATAGTTTGTAACATAGAGAAATAATTTAGCAAGATATGCCTTTAAGTATATGGATCGACTCAGAATCGATAACTGAGTCGATAAAGCCATGTCTGTCCGTACGTCACCAGTTTTTGATACTTAAACTTTGAGCCAGAATATTGAAACTTGGCACACGTTCGTGTAATTGCTTCCAGCAGCACAAGTGTAAAAAATTTTGAAATCCGCCTAATGTTACGTTGCTGTTTTTAAAAATCGAAGTTTTTTGCAAAGTAGTAAGGAATTTTGAAAGAGTCTCTGAGTATTATATTAGAAAATCAGAATATCTATATACCGTCTATACAAAGGTTTTCGCCACGCCTTCTTTTTTTGGGTGTTTTCAATAAAAAAAACTCCTTTCGATATAATTTTGAAATGTTCGAAAAAATGTTTGCTGCAATATCATTGGTTAGTCCATATGTTATTTGAACCCACGCCCACATTTTGGAGGCGTTTGTAAAGAAGAAATATAGATATTGTAATTGCCGCTAATTTATTTCATTTCTCTATGTTACAAACAGTGAATCAAAACTAATATACCCCTATGGGAAAGGGTATAAAAAGAAAAATCAAACTAGGTACATACAATTTAAAGGAAATTTAACCAAGCTAAATGTGAGTGACGATTATTAAAACCATGTAAATAATCAGCTCGCAGAGGCAAATCGGTTAATAAAAAGTACAAAAAGTGAGTGCGCGTTAAAGTAAATTTATGCCAGATATTGTTATCACAAATGTTTTTATTGAATTGTACATAGTTATTTTTAAATATGTTAGGACTTGTATTTTAACTAGTAAAATTACTTATACACCCACTTTAACAATACCTATAGGTTTTATAAAAGCACTGAAATATTGCAAATATGTAATCTATAAACTTCCAATAATATGATACATTTTTTGTTATAAATTAATTTACCTATTCTATACTCTACATTTATAACAATGTTGGTCTACATAATAAATGAAACAAACTGCCATATTATAATCATTCAACGAAATACATACCTAAACCGCATAAAGAAAAAATACTGTTTCATTTTGCTAGGCTTAGAAAAAAACTTTAATCGAATGCGAACCTTGTGATGGTTTGCGTTTTTCATAGTGATAAGCAGAGATCAGGTAAGGAGAGACAGGACACTTTCCAGGACTTTACGTTTTGCCTACATGCTAATCCAGTAATTTCCCAGGATTTTGACATTGTACACATTATTGTTTGTAGCTCTGGTAATTTATTTTGTCAAAACGACACGTTAGAAATCGGCTGATGAAGGGGCCTAAGAACGAAAGTTTCCTATGTCTTCCTTACTTGGTCTCTTATGGTAAGATCAGTGATCAAGTAAGGAGGAGGTGGGAAATTTTCGTACGCCCTTCCCTTCAACACCCGATTTCTTACGTGAATTATATATTTCGAGAAGCTGCTGTCCAAAGCAAGGCTGAACTTCTCAATAAAACAACTTTATTTTATTTAAATATTATTTATGTATTATTATATTATTTGTTTTATAAGACCCTTCAAGGGAGCCGCTGTCCAAAGCGAGGCTGCACTCTCCAAGAAGGTTGGTGATGAAGGTTGATATGATGAACTAACATACAAAAATAATGATTTGGGATCATTCAATAGAATGAATATCAAAAGTATGCAGTATGCAATCTAATGTGGTGTGCAATCTTCTTAATCTAATGTGGTGTACTATTACGCCACAGGTTTTACATCGAATTTCTAAAAAATCAATAATAATATAACTCCTCCTTCCTTTAATTCAAAACTCTCCTGAGTTTCTGCATCTTTGAAGTGAGTTTTGCAATCCTGTATTGGATTTCGGACTACATTATTAATTCTTATTTTCATTTTTTTTTTTTGTTTTAACAATACAAAATGCTAACAATAATTGATGTTAATAAGATTAAAGCGAACAAGGTTGGAGTAATAAGGTTTCCATTAATTTCATGATATTTAAATTCGGTAATTGGATTAATATTTTCATGCTCTCTAGGTTAATATTTTCAAAGCTTATTTCATTTGCGACTAATGTTTCCTGTTGCAAATTATAACAAAATTTATAAACAAATTCAACATGTTTTGCATTTATTTGTTGGTTTTTAATTTGAACTGAACAGTTTTGAACTTGCACTAAATAATGATTAGTTACAGTAATATTGCTGTCATCACAGTAATTCTTAATTACAAATTTTCGGCATTTGTTATTGCATATTTATTTTCACCTTTAGTATCTATTTGGAATTCTTTATCAATTTATAAGGACATACATTTCTGATCAGACAATCATTTCTAGGCTTTCATATATTTATATTAAACTTGTTTACATCAAAATCATATTCTGTTTTGTTCAGTTCAATAAAAGTATCTTTATCAATTATAATTCCTTGTTTTACATTGTTTGGTATTGATATTATTTTTGTTCACTTGAACATTTGCATAATTGATTGGTAATTTAATATCTACCATTTTATTATTTTAGTACTGCATTACACCTATTTTACTTAATTTTATTTTATTTAATTAAATAAATTTTATTTTATTTAAACCTAATTTGAAAACTATGAACACCTGATGAGAAAGAATACTTGGATGAAGGATTCCTAATCTAGCTATAGCAATTGAATTAAGAATTCCATCCATTTTGTTTTCTAGAAAGAGTTCTATTTTGGTTTGTCTTTTCAGCAAGGTTTTTTGTACAATTAAGGCTACCTTTCAGAGACGTTGCAGTATTTCTAGCTTTCTCTATTAAGTTCATTAGGTTTATTGTGTTGTCTGCAAATTTGTTGTTAAGTTGATTTTGATTGTTTAAGGTCTGTATTGTGTTTTTATTGTTTTAGGTAATAGTATTCAAATGTGTTTCGATGTCTTGTCGGCTATCGTCATCCATTGTTCCGAAAAGCGATTTTTAATTTCCCTACCAGGTTTACTAGTCATTTTTCTTCTGTTTATTGTTGATGTGAGAATTGCACGAATTTTTGTTCTTATTAGATATATTTCATTACATATTTCAAGATCTTCTTCTGGACTTATTATAGTGAAGTGATGCAATCTGTTGGAGCGAATCTAAATCGATAATATGCACTATTGTTTGCGTTTGGTTTACAAGCTGGATTGAGCTCATGTTGAACAATAAGAAACCATTATTGCATTCAATCGTCTGAATTACGAGTGTGGCTGTTGCCACACTGTTGTTTTTACTAACATTAGGATCTAGACCTGGAATTTAAGGTTTTCGTTTAATATTTGAAACATGTACGTTTCTTAGTCTATATTTTTTTAAAATATGGTTCTTCCTTGTGCCGGACATGTTTATAATTTTTAACAAAACCTTCTGATCTTCATAATTTCACCGTGTTTTATTATCTTTCTTAGTTTGCTTCTTTTGATGTTTCTTAGTCTATTTACTAATATGGTTTTGTCAATAATTTCGGTTTTGTTAACTTATGTTCGTATAGCGTTATGATACCTATTGTTGTATTTACAAAAAGCTGTAAATATTTTTGTGGTTGTAGAAATGTTTTTATCTCTAATCGTACGTAAAATTTCTAAAATATTTCGATTTCATGTTCTCGAAGGAATTCTTAAATATTTTCTGATTTAAACGCATTATCAGTAATTATTCGATTTGCCAAATTTGCTGATATGTTCTTCTAAACTCTATATTTTGTGGACGTAATTTTTATTTGCAAGCCTATAAACATATGCTTGTTTTGTTAACTTGTCTACGAAAGTCATATAAATGTGTTTATCGAAATGAAAAACATCCATATGTACTATATTATTTTTATCCAAAGCTGTCTCTGTTAGATGAAATTCTGTTTAAATAGGTCTTCCATCATGTTTGCTTGCTTGGCGTGTTTGACAATAGCCTAATAATTTTGTGGATAAGTTTTATTAGGTTAGGGTAGAATATCGCATCTTTTAATGTATGGTAGGTTTCTATAATACCTGAATGACTACTTTCCATTGTATAATATTAACGTGATCTAATGCTTCTTCACTTGAAGAGTGAATAGTTTCACTGTTTGAGTCAGTACTATAATTTTCTTGTTTTACTGGATTTCTGCTAAGGAAGTCAGCGACTTTATTTTCCTTTCTCTTCAAATATTCGATGTCGAAAGCAATTTCCTGCAATTTTAATAGCCAGCGCTGATTCCTTTGGCTAAATTCCTTGCCTTTATATTATTGATTAAAATATTTGATCGGCTGAAAATTCTTATATATAATATAATATAATTATTAGTTATAATTTTAAACTTATTATCCCAAAGATATGGTCTATAGCCATAAACTTCTTATCGGTTGTGAAATAGTTAAGTTAGTGTTCGTTTAATGTACGTGATGCATAGTAAACAGGTTGACTGTTTTGTGTCAAGACAGCTCCGATCGCATAATTGCTGGCATCAGTAAAAAGTGTGAATGGTAAATTGAAATCAGGATATTTTAGGATAGGATTGTTTGTAAGGTTAGTTTTAAGTGTCTCAAACGCCTGAATATATTCTGGAACATGTATATTTATTTTGTTATCTTTTTTAAGTGTCTTATCATGAAGAAAGCAATCATAGAATAGTCTTCAAAGAATTTTCTGTAATACCCACTTGCACCCATAAATGATTTTAATTGTTTTTGTGTTGAACAAAGAGGGATTTCTTGGATGGTTCTTACCTTTTTTGGGTTAGGTTTCATACCATCTTTTGTTAAGACGTGGCCTTTAAATTCAGTTTTTTTTTAAATGAACACTTGCTAATCTGAATTTTTAGATTGTGCTTGGCTAACGTTTTAAAAATGTTCTTAAAAGCCATGATATGTTCTTGCAAAGATGCGGAAAAATCAAAATATCGTCTAAATAAACAATGCATGTTTGGCCAATGTTTTCTCTCAAAACATCGTTCATTAACCGCTGAAACGTAGCGGGAGCATTTTTAGCCTGAATGACATTCTAACGTATAACGTATAAAGCCCACTGGGAGTAACGAAGGCAGTTTTGTGTATGTCTTCCGGATGAACAAGGATTTGATGGTATGGTATTTATTCGAGGGAAAGCTATATCAGGAGCTCCTAATATTAATGGTACTAGTCAATTTCCGAATCCTCCAATTATGATTGGTATAACTATAAAAAAAATTATTACAAAAGCATGGGCAGTTACGATTACATTATAAATTTGATCATTACCAATTAATGCTCCAGGATGCCCTAATTCAGCACGAATTAAAATTCTTAATGATGTTCCTACTATTCCAGCTCATGCCATCAAATCTTGGGTAGGTCCAAGGTAGAAAAATACTGTGCTCTTCCCAGCTTATTTAGTATGTTCTCAATATTAGGTAAAGGAAATCGAGCTGTAATTGTAAACTCATTTAATTTCCGATAATCGACGCACAATCTGTACTTTATTATGCCCTCTTTGTCCGGTTATTTTTGGTACTACCACCACAGGAGAGGCGTAACGTCTGTTTGATTTCCTAATAATGCCCTGCTTTTCCATTTCGGTAACCTGCCTTTGGACTTCTTCCTCATGTTTTGGAGGAAGTCTGTATAGTTTGGAGTATATATTTTGGTCACTAGAAGGAACAATTTTACGCATAATACTTTGAGTATCCGTTAACTGTTGACCTTCCTGATATTGAAGTATTTTGTTCTGTTTAATAAGTTTTGCTAGCATGTTTCGTTCCTCTTGGTTAAGATGACCCAAGTCAATTGCTCTCTAATTTGTAACCAGCAATAAAGGGTTGCATATCATCTACTATTTTCAATAACGTACCATTTTGCATTGTAATTACTTTGTTTTTAAAGTCTATCCTTTCAATCATTTTTTTAATCGCATCCATATACCCAAAAACAAACTATAGTTTTTATATTGCATTTTTCTACCATATATTTTAAGATATGCTTAGCATATCCAAATTCTTCAGGCACTGGAAAACTATATAACTTGGTGGTTTTTGTATTTATTGTTTATACCTATCCCATAGGGGTATATTAGTTTTGACATAAAGTTTCTAACATTGTGAAAAAATTCCGCTAGATATACCTCAAAGTATGGATCGACTCAGAATCGCTAGCTGAGTCGATTTAGCCATGTCTGTCCGTCCGTCCGTACATTTTTGAAATCCGCCCATTGCCACGCCCCTTTTCAGAAAAACATAGTTTTAGGCCAAACCGTTAGAGATACTGAAAAAGTGTCGGAACAGTATAATTATACAATCATAATGTTTATATTTTGATCGTACAAAGTTTTCTGCCACGCCTACTTTTTGGGGGCGTTTTTAGTAAAAAAAATTGTTTTTCGTTCAAATTTTAAAATATTTGAAAACCTTTTGATAACAAGCTTTAGTAATATTAATATAATCATTTAATCTATGGGTCATTTTACCCCAGTATTACTTTTTCGGGGTGTTTTCATTATGCAAATAGTTTTTGATAAGCTGGCTGAACAATATGTTGTGACATTGTGACATTTTCTATATTCCATCTCCATAAAGCTCAAATTCAAAGGATATCAACTTTTAGGATGGAATGGGATAGAGTATTAAACAATCCGCAAAGCGGATTGTTGCTTTCCTCGTATATTTATACCCTATCCCAAAGGGGTATATTTGATTTGATACATAGTTTGTAACATAGTGCAATAATATAACTAGGTATACCTGAAAGTATATCGATCGACTAAGAATCGCTAGCTAAATCGATAAAGCCATGTCTGTCTGTCCGTCCATCCGACAGTCCATCTGTAGGCAACCGGTTTTTGGGCCTTACATTTTGAGCTAGGATAATGAAAGTTGGTACATGTGATTCTAGTACGTGCTGTTCGAGCGAGTGTAAAAAATTTTGAAATCCGCACACTACCACGCCCTCTTTTTAGTAAAACCTACTTTTAGCCCAAACCGTTCAAAATTTTTGTGAAAAAATATGAACAAGATATCTAGACAATCCTTATGTCGATATTTTTTCTATACAAATTTTTTTTACCACTCCCACTTTTTAAGGTCATTTTCAATAAAAAACGTTTTTCGGTAAATTTTTAAAAATAGTTTTAAAAAAAAATTGATGCAAAATAGTTGGGTTTGGTAGTGTTAACATTTCTTCGATATATAGTTTTAACCCACGCCCACTTTTTGTAGACGTTTTCATAAAAAAAACATTTTTATACCCTACGCCATACCATATGCAGGAGAAAAGCGTTGTTTTTGGTCGAACCATAAAAGTTTTTGATAAACTATATGAACAATATGGTGCTACAATTTCAATTTTGTTATATTAGTTATGACATCAAGTTTTTCACATAGAGAAATAATTTCGATCGTTATACATTAAGGTATATGGATCGACTCAGAATCGCCGTTTAACAGACTACAGAAGCGGTTCTTCCATATGCTCAGCATCGGCTGTGTCTCATCGTTCATTAACCGCTGAAACGTAGCGGGAGCATTTTTAGCCTGAATGACATTCTAACGTATAACGTATAAAGCCCACTGGGAGTAACGAAGGCAGTTTTGTGTATGTCTTCCGGATGAACAAGGATTTGATGGTATGGTATTTATTCGAGGGAAAGCTATATCAGGAGCTCCTAATATTAATGGTACTAGTCAATTTCCGAATCCTCCAATTATGATTGGTATAACTATAAAAAAATTATTACAAAAGCATGGGCAGTTACGATTACATTATAAATTTGATCATTACCAATTAATGCTCCAGGATGCCCTAATTCAGCACGAATTAAAATTCTTAATGATGTTCCTACTATTCCAGCTCATGCCATCAAATCTTGGGTAGGTCCAAGGTAGAAAAATACTGTGCTCTTCCCAGCTTATTTAGTATGTTCTCAATATTAGGTAAAGGAAATCGAGCTGTAATTGTAAACTCATTTAATTTCCGATAATCGACGCACAATCTTTACTTTATTATGCCCTCTTTGTCCGGTTTTTTTTGCTACTACCACCACAGGAGAGGCGTAACGTCTGTTTGATTTCCTAATAATGCCCTGCTTTTCCATTTCGGTAACCTGCCTTTGGACTTCTTCCTCATGTTTTGGAGGAAGTCTGTATAGTTTGGAGTATATATTTTGGTCACTAGAAGGAACAATTTTACGCATAATACTTTGAGTATCCGTTAACTGTTGACCTTCCTGATATTGAAGTATTTTGTTCTGTTTAATAAGTTTTGCTAGCATGTTTCGTTCCTCTTGGTTAAGATGACCCAAGTCAATTGCTCTCTAATTTGTAACCAGCAATAAAGGGTTGCATATCATCTACTATTTTCAATAACGTACCATTTTGCATTGTAATTACTTTGTTTTTAAAGTCTATCCTTTCAATCATTTTTTTAATCGCATCCATATACCCAAAAACAAACTATAGTTTTTATATTGCATTTTTCTACCATATATTTTAAGATATGCTTAGCATATCCAAATTCTTCAGGCACTGGAAAACTATATAACTTGGTGGTTTTTGTATTTATTGTTTATACCTATCCCATAGGGGTATATTAGTTTTGACATAAAGTTTCTAACATTGTGAAAAAATTCCGCTAGATATACCTCAAAGTATGGATCGACTCAGAATCGCTAGCTGAGTCGATTTAGCCATGTCTGTCCGTCCGTCCGTACATTTTTGAAATCCGCCCATTGCCACGCCCCTTTTCAGAAAAACATAGTTTTAGGCCAAACCGTTAGAGATACTGAAAAAGTGTCGGAACAGTATAATTATACAATCATAATGTTTATATTTTGTTCGTACAAAGTTTTCTGCCACGCCTACTTTTTGGGGCGTTTTTAGTAAAAAAATTGTTTTTCGTTCAAATTTTAAAATATTTGAAAACCTTTTGATAACAAGCTTTAGTAATATTAATATAATCATTTAATCTATGGGTCATTTTACCCCAGTATTACTTTTTCGGGGTGTTTTCATTATGCAAATAGTTTTTGATAAGCTGGCTGAACAATATGTTGTGACATTGTGACATTTTCTATATTCCATCTCCATAAAGCTCAAATTCAAAGGATATCAACTTTTAGGGTGGAATGGGATAGAGTATTAAACAATCCGCAAAGCGGATTGTTGCTTTCCTCGTATATTTATACCCTATCCCAAAGGGGTATATTTGATTTGATACATAGTTTGTAACATAGTGAAATAATATAACTAGGTATACCTGAAAGTATATCGATCGACTAAGAATCGCTAGCTAAATCGATAAAGCCATGTCTGTCTGTCCGTCCATCCGACAGTCCATCTGTAGGTAACCGGTTTTTGGGCCTTACATTTTGAGCTAGGATAATGAAAGTTGGTACATGTGATTCTAGTACGTGCTGTTCGAGCGAGTGTAAAAAATTTTGAAATCCGCACACTACCACGCCCTCTTTTTAGTAAAACCTACTTTTAGCCCAAACCGTTCAAAATTTTTGTGAAAAAATATGAACAAGATATCTAGACAATCCTTATGTCGATATTTTTTCTGTACAAATTTTTTTTTACCACTCCCACTTTTTAAGGTCATTTTCAATAAAAAACGTTTTTCGGTAAATTTTTTAAAATAGTTTTAAAAAAAAATTGATGCAAAATAGTTGGGTTTGGTAGTGTTAACATTTCTTCGATATATAGTTTTAACCCACGCCCACTTTTTGTAGACGTTTTCATAAAAAAAAACATTTTTATACCCTACGCCATACCATATGCAGGAGAAAAGCGTTGTTTTTGGTCGAACCATAAAAGTTTTTGATAAACTATATGAACAATATGGTGCTACAATTTCAATTTTGTTATATTAGTTATGACATCAAGTTTTTCACATAGAGAAATAATTTCGATCGTTATACATTAAGGTATATGGATCGACTCAGAATCGCCGTTTAACAGACTAAAGAAGCGGTTCTTCCATATGCTCAGCATCGGCTGTGTCTCAGTTACGATATTTCCTTGTTCATCTGGAAAGGATTCTGTTCGAGCCTTATATTCTTGTTTTTGACGTTTTACACGTCGGTAAAACTCGCGAACATCGTTACTGGAGTGGCACCTCTCTATGTATATCCTCGATCACGCGCTTTTCTCGTCTTCACCTGCAGCTTATCCTGGTAGGCCTCGTTCTTGGCTGCGAGCATATGGCGGCATTCCTCATCAAACCAGGGGTTTCTTGGTAGTGGGTGCGGGAAACCTAGCGCATCAGTTGCAGCTGATGGCTTGTTGGCATCGTTGCCAGTGTTTATCGCCATTCGATGCTGGTGGTATTGTGTTAATCGAGACTTACGCGTTGCGCGAAGTTCTTGGCGTTATTTGCGACTGCAGTCTTTCGACATGTTCGGATATTCAAAATACTGGTATCTTAATCATTGATCAAATTGCAATAATGTTATCAATTTGGTTGACCGTTCGTTGATCTGGAGATCGCCATGTGCCTTTATGGATATCGAGGTGAGGAAACCGTGTACTGGCTATAGTGGCATTTTAACATCGTACTTCGGCTGTCGCTCTCAGGTTTTTTCAAGGAGCTCCTTGCCTACCTTGGCGATTTGGAGTTGATGTGGATTGATACAAACATAAGACTTGAGCGTTCGCTTATGTCTTGGTAACATAAGACTTCTCGAATAAGTCTGGCACTTATAACAAATCCGCATACGAATAGTCGCTGTTTCTGCTCACTATTCACGTTCCGTAGTAGATGTCACATTTGTTCGCTTGCACCTGTGATTTTTAATGTTTTCGCATTCCAGTTGCAGGTACAAACGTCGTTGTCCTTTTTTCGTTTAGCAGGTTCGTCAACAATAAAATCCGTCGTTTCCGAGGCTATCGGTTGCTTAGTAACAAATGCTTTTTTTTCCATGAGTGGGTAGTTAACCCACCTGGAGGGCCAGTTCCAATATAATGGATACCCCTAGGTAACGGGTCCATCAGTATCCACTACGGGATTGAGCGCTGTCGTTTGCTTTTCGGTTCATCCGCCTGACTTACCCTTGAAATTCCTAGACAATTTGTTGTCAGCATCCAACCATCCAGGATATTTAAACAATTCTAATATACATACCTTGTCTATACTCATTATTATTTTGCCACGCGTTTTCCGTAAAAAACGCTTTTCGGTCGAAAGCGCCGTAGAGCAGGACTGGGATGATCATTGTCTTATATAAGATCCCAGCAGGACTGGGATGATCATTGTCTTATATAAGATCTACTTAGTAGTTCGAATGAGGGCTTTACTACTGAATTGCCTTCTTAGCCCGAAGAAACAGCGGTTGGCAATTGAGTAATTCCTTGTTTAATTTCTGACGAGATGATGTTGTCAGAATTAATAGCGGAGCCGAGATAGATAAAGTCCCGTACTACTTCAAAGTTATATCTGTCAATGGTGAAGTTCTGTCCAATTCGTCGATGTTGTGTGTCCTTTTGTGTTGACAGCACATACTTCGTCTTGCCCTCATTTACTGCTAAACCCATTTTTGCCGCTGTTTCTCTATACTAGCAAACGTGGCTATGACCCCACGTTGGGTGCTACCAATGACGTTAATATCGTCGGCGTATTCTAGTAGTCGTACAGATTTTTGGAAAATTGTGCCTCTGGTGTTGGCCCGTGAGTTTTGCACAATTTCTCAAGAATCAGATTGAAGAAGTCACATGACAGCGCATCGCCTTGCCTAAATCCTTTGTTGGTTTCGAATGTGTCGGTGAGGTCGTTTCCGACCCTGATGGAGCAGCGAGAATTCTCCATCGACATCCTACACAAACGGACGGGTTTGGGCGGTAAACCTTAACTAGACATGGCTCTGTATAGTTCGTCTCTATAAATGCTGTCGTATGCGGCTTTGAAATCGATGAATAGGTGGTGGGTATCGATTTGGACTTCTTGACTTTTTCCAGGATCTGCCGAAGTGTGAAGATTTGATCGGTTGTGGACTTTCCTGGCCCAAGACCACACTGATATGGGCCGATCAGGTTGTTGGTAAACGGTTTCAGGCGTTGTAGGCGATTTTGAGGAGACTTATGCCTCTGTAGACGGCGCAGTTAAGAGGGTCTCCTTTTTTGTTGATCGGCCAAGGGATGCTTAGGTTCCATTCTTCAGGCATACTTTCTTCCGAGCAGATTCGGCTTATGAGTTGGTGGATGTTACTTACCAAGTCATCTCCGCCGGCTTTATAAACCTCGGCGGGAAGGCCGTCATTTCCGGCAGCCTTATTAAGCTTCAGATTCTAAATTGTTATCCTCACTTCACTCAAGTCGGGTGGTTGGCAGTTTTCGCTGTCTTTGCCAATATTTAATGGTTCGTTCTGCCTGACACACCATATGCAGAAGAAAAACGTGGTTTTTCATTTAAGAATGGGATGGGATAGGGACTTACACAATCCGCACAGCGGACTGTTGCCCTCTCATACGATTTTTTGTCGATTCTGTATTTCATCAAATAAAAGACCAAATTTCTGGGAAATTCATTTTAAGGGTGGGATGTGATGGGATGGGGTATAAAATGATCCTCACAGCGGACTGTAGCCTTCTCACATGTTTTTTATTCTTATTTTTGTTGCAATAACTTTTTTTTTCTTTATCTTTTCAGTTCGATCGATCAACAAGGCACCGCAGATCTTTTTGTGGAGGATATTGCGATGGTTGCATTATATCTCCGAAAACTGGCTTATTGTTAAGCGTTTGATATTTCTAGGTTGTACAAATGAAAATTTAATATTGAAGTTAAATAATAATGATATAATTTTTATTTAAATGTAGCCCGTTTGTTTGTGCTTGGAAGAAAATTACCCAAATAATGGCAAGATAATGGGAACAAATTTACTTCAGCGCGCACTCAATTTCAGCAATTCTTATAACCTATCTATCTACGTTATATACCCCTATATTAGTTTTAATACATAGTTTGTAAAATAGACAAATAATTTAGCAAGATATACCTTTAAGTCTATGGATCGACTCAGAATCGATAACTGAGTCGATTTAGCCATGTCTGTCCGGACGTCACCAGTTTTTGATCCTTAAACTTTGAGCTGGAATATTGAAATTTGGCACACGTTCGCGTTACCTACCCAACCATAAAAAAAATATCATTTTCCGAAGCAACCAATAGCCTCGGAAAGGACTGATTTTATTTTTGAGGACACGGCAAAACGAAAAAAGGATAACGACGTTCGTATCAGCACCTGGAATATGAGAGCATGAAACAGGAGAGGTACAAGCGAACAACTACCGGAAGCCCTAAGCTGCCACAAAGCAGACATTACTGCCATCCAGGAAATACGATGGGATGGGCCGGGCAAAAGGATGAAAAACTGTTCCATCTACTACGGACCGTGTTCTAATGAGCAGAAACAGCGACTATTCGGATGCGGATTTGTTATAAGTTCCAAACTTAGGCAAGAAGTCTTATGTTTCCAAGACATTAGCGAACGCATTATAACAATCTGCATCAAGGCCAAATACGCCAACATAAGCCTTATATGCGCTCACGCCCCAACGGAGGAAAAAGATGATATAGCTAAGGACTGCTTTTATGAGCTCCTTGACAAAACCTATGAGCGACTACCGAAATACGATGTTAAAATCGTGCTGGGAGATTTAAACGCAAAGGTAGGAAGAGAAGACATTATTAGCAGTATTGTCGAAAAACATAGCCTTCACGATAATACGTCTGGTAACAGACTAAGGCTAATTGAGTTCGCTACGTAACGAAATGCCACTACAGCCAGCACACGGTTTCCTCACCTCAATATCCATAAGGGGATATGGCAGTCTCCAGATCAACGAACGTTCAACCAAATTGATCACAAAGCTATAGACAAGAGGCACGCATCAAGTATTTTGGAACATTCCGAGGAGCTAACATCGACTCGGACCACTACCTTGTTGCAGCCAAGATAAGAATGCAGATATCCACCACGCCAAAACAATCCAGAAATTCTGTGAAAAAATTTAATGTCGAAAGACTGCAATCTCAAGAGACCGCCAAGACCTTCGCGCAACGAGTATCCCTAAACATCTCGATTAACACCATACCACCAGCATCGAATGTCGAAGAACAACGGCAACGATGCCAACAAGCCATTAGATCAGCCGCAACTGATGTGCTAGGTTTCTCGCGCCCACCAGCAAGAAACCCCTGGTTTGCTCAGGAATGCCGACAAATGCTCGCAGCCAAAAACGAGGCCTACAAGGCTAAGCTGCATGTGAAGACGAGAGCTGCCGTTGAGCTCCATAGGCAGAGAAGAAGGGAAGAACACCGGCTTTTCAGAAAGAATAAAAAAGAGCAAGAAATGCGCGGCATCGAGGATGATGAAGAAGGAAATATCGTATTTGAGACACAGTCGACGCTGAGGATATGGAATAACCACTTCTCCAGACTGTTGAACGTCGATGACGAACAACATTCCGCTGTCAGGCAGAACCAACCATTCAATATCTTGGCCACACAACTACCTGATCGGCCATTATCAGTGTGGTTTCAGGCCAGGAAAATCCACAACCGATAAAATTATCAAATATTCAAAGCGATACCCACCATCTCTTTATCGATTTCGAAGCATTTATAGATACGAACTATACAAAGCCATGTCTAGTTTTTGTATACCGCCCAAACTCGGGGTTAAGCAGTAAATGAGAGTAAGGTTAAGAATATGCTGCCAACATGAAAGGACTCACAACATCGACGAGTTGGACAGAACTTCACCATTGGCAGACTTTACTCTGAGATAGTACGGGACTTTGACTACCTCAGCTCCGCTATAAACTCTGACAACAAGATCTCGTCAGGAATTAAAAAAAGGATTACTCTTGCCAACCGCATTTTCTTCGGGCTAAGAAGTCAATTTAGTAGTAAAGCAGTACGTAAAGGCGAACTATTAAGGACATCCTATACAAGATCTTGATCATCCCAGTCCTGCTCTAAGGCGCTGAAGCATTCACCGTTTCAAAGGCGGATGAAGAAATCCTTTATCGATTTGATGGCGATGGACACCAACGCTCCGGCTCGCAGAGTCTTCGATTCCCAGACATCGGACGCAGAAGAGGAAGACCTCGCCTTAAGTGGCGCGCACAAGAAGAAACCCACCTCCACCAACTTCAGCAGTTAGCTAAGGCGGAACAAGTGATTTTATTTAATTCGGTGATTTTGCTTGTTTGAAAACCATAATCACAGCTCACTATTTTGCGTTGTAGAGTAGTGTTACTTCATGATGCTTCTTGCTATCGGTAAAGGAGTCCACCTGCTCCACCTCTAGCCTTGTTTGATGGATGTAGAGCATGATAATTGAAATAACCCTTAATCTTTAAGTGGGAATTACTCTTTGCATGATTTTCGGATGTGAAACAGACGTCGATATCTTTTTCCTGCATTTACAATTTAAATTCTCCAAGTTTTTGTCAAAGGCCATTGGCATTACACATAAGAATTTTAAGCAATCTGTTCATGTCGAACGTGGAGTACATCTGTTGCGAATACTATTTTCGAGCTAACTAACCTGTCAAAAATAAGTTTATTCGTTACACCGAATCTATAGGAATCTACAATTCCTGGTGCTCTGATATCGTACCTGGCTTTCATACGATCGCTTGCAGGTCTTATTCTTGTCCTGGTCATTTCGTGGATATCTCGGAGTCCTTCGCGTAGATCACCAATGTAGAGATCTCAAACGTTGGTTCTACCGTTGGAGATCTGAACATTACTTCACTAGGTAACCATAATGCTCGGCCAAATAAGACTTCACATGGGGAATGTCCAGTCGTGCTATGGCCCACGCTTCGGTACGCCAGGAACAAGGTAACGTTACCTGTTTCGTTGATTGTCGCTTACCACCTTGAAGAGGTGTTATTTAAAGGTTCTATTGAATCGTTCCACCATTCCGTCTGACCATGGATGAAGCGGTGTCGTTCTGGTCTTCTTAATACCTAACCTGGAAAACATCCTGAAATACTCTGGACTCAAATTTTCTACCTTGATAAGAATATAGTTCCAACGGTGCCCCGAATCTGCTTAATCCAGTTGTCAATGATGTTCCACTATGGTTTTCGCTTCCTGCTTAAGAATAGCGAATGCTTCTGGCCATATGCTGAAGTAGTCCATAACAACTAAAATGTAACGGTTTCCGCTGTTCGTTTCTAGAAACTGGCCAGCATGAGTTCTCTTCTGGTCAGGTCTGAATAGAACTAGGTAGAGGATTACTGTCCTTCTTGGTGACATCGTTGAGCCGTCAGTAGCCAACGCAGAACCGGGTGCTGCCATCATTCTTCTTAATAAGTACCACTGGTGATACCCACGGACTATTCGAGTTTTATATCAATATGTCCTTTCCATCGTCGCAACCATTTCTGCAGGCTGACAAATTGGTCTAGCATCTCCAGTGTCGATTTGATATTGCGCCAAGTGTGTGCGGCCATATTTCCCATCCTCTGCAGCAAATTCTTCAATCAGGGTTTCCGAACAAATTTGCTGCTCCTGATTCAGCTTGCATGAGTTGTGAATCGATCTCTTTATGTACGTCCTTATGGTTGATAGCACTGGTGTAGCAGTCTGATTGATATTGAGCTAACAGGAACACATTTATCAATACTTGTATACTTGGATTGTGGTCCTGGGGGCGTTGATTCCAGAACTCAACTTCTGCCCCTCGAAGTTGTTCCTTAAGCATTTCCCGACTGCTGGTATAACAGTTCGGTTGTTGTCACTAACAGATGCTTCCCTCTGCGGCCCCCGATTGTTGCAATGTGGACAATTGCTGCACTTTGATGAGTTCCTGCACTGACGCATTAGATATCCAGTTTTGTTGCAGTTTCAGCAACGCACTTGAGCATTCAATGGTGGCCAATTCTCTGACTCGATGAGCTCTTTCATTCGTACTGCAAGTTGATGCTTTGAGTAAACTATAGCACGAGTGAAAGCGTCCTTTGCCATCTTGTAGGTGATCTCTTCACAAGTGTAAGGATATAACAAATTTGCTCGGCATTCAATATCTGCGTGCAGTTGCTTCGCCTCTCTTCTGGACTCTGCTGCACAGCTGCACTCGATACACTTCTTCTAACATGTGGTCATCACTAAACCGCATCTCGGTTGCTTTCACGATATCGTTGAAGTTGCGTCGATTGTCAACGGATATGGTTTGCAAAAGCTCCCCAACTGGACCACGCAAAGCTAGTGTAAGTATAAGTGGACTTTTTCCTCGTCCTCCCAGCGGTTGGTCATGCAGCAGCTTCGAACTGTTTCTTATAAATTGACCACTGCGTCTGACCGTCGAAAGTTTGAGGCTTCATTTCCTCTATTCGTGGAATATCTCCAGAAATTTCCCGAACCTTTTGTTTCTTTACAATTTTAAGCTCTTTAGCTAGGTCTTCGACTTTCTTTTCGATTTTCTCGAAATTTTGCTCTACTGTTTCGACTCAGTTACACTTATTTGAAATCAAATACCAACGATTAATTCCGCGGACTATTATCACTTTCCAAAATTAACTTAGAAATATCGCTAAGTCAACATTATTCAAATCACGTTCAGGTCACACTTCACATACTGATCTAGAAAGAGCTGGCATATGATTGGACGTTTCCGCTGTTTCGTGATTGTTCGTGAAGTGGTTTTGAAAAATACCTCTATTCCATTCATTCATTCCAGTGGGCGTATCAAGTACCACTAATGGACACTAAATGTATCTGTTCGATTTTCACATATCAGGATATGTTCGCACACTGCAATCTGAGTTTACTTGAAAACGTTTGAAATTAGGTGAGATATATTTTTGGGCATACGTTTAAGCCTTTGGTTTTGGATGTACAGGATGCGAACGGATATCGCTTTTCGTGGGCTGACACTTCTGGTGTTTTTTTTATAAAGCCTTGTTCGAAGAACGTCATTTTGTCGAACTGTGTTCGAACTCGTTATCCTTAAACTTTTCCAGAAAGGGTTACATAATTGCAAAAATTGTTTCTCCTAGAATCCGTAGAGCCGACCTCAGAAGAAGGTGGATTTTCCAGCGGAACTGAAAGATACCTGAGGTATTCAATCTTTTTGTTTTACTCATTGCAATTTTGTTGGATTTATACGCTTTATACTGGGTATACGGTAAGTGGATTTTAGTCGCCTTCTGCGATAGGCATGCCTTATCTCGGGTACATTCTGACCCCTAGCGTGAAGAGGGTCAGGAGATGCAGTGCTTTCGTCAAGCGCTTATTAAGTACGAATATTATTTTCGATAACTATCTCTCTTCCCGTCCAAACCGAGTGACTTGTGGAACAAATAAGAAGATGTCATGTGTGATGATATTTTGCATCAGATGCATATTACAGCATTACCTCCAAATTCGCAACTAAGCGAGGATTTTCACAACGAGGCTTTGATAAAAACTGAGGACATGTGCCTGATTAAGTTGGACAAGGTATTATCTGACTAAGACATGCGAAGTAATCACACTTATCATGAATATCGCCCGAACAGCATGCCAAGTGAACAATTTCCCTATTTTTTTTCGCCTATCATAAATTTCGCTTGAAATAAAATGCCATGTTCGAACAAATGCCCTTATTACAATCAGAAATGATTTTCACCTGGTTATGCTATGAAGTAGTGTATACAAAAAGTTTTTGTATAAAAACGCCCACAAAAAGTGGGCGTGGGTTAAAATGATATACAGAATAAATATTTATACTATCATAACTAATGATTTTGCATCAAACAATTTTTCGAAATGTTTAAATTTTTACCGAAAAACGTTTTCTCCCAAAAAGTGGGCGTGGCAAAAAACTGTGTATAGACGAAATATACCCATTAGTATTGTCTCGATATCTTGTTCAGACACTTTTTCAATATCTCTAATTGTTTGGCCTCAAACAACCTTTTTCTAAAAAAGGGGCGTTACAGTGGGTGGATTTCAAAAACTTTTACACTTTTTCTGCTTTGTCGGATAGAGGATCTGTATACCAAATTTCAAAACTCTAGCTCAAAATTTAAGGCCCAAATATCGGTGGCACACAGACGGACGGACGGACAGACATACATGACTAAATCGAGTCAGCTTGCGATTCTGAATCGATCCGTATACTTTGAGGTATATCTAGCGAAATTATTTCACTATGTTACAAACTTAATGGGCTAGGGATAGGGTATAAAGACACACTATGTAAGTTACACTTTTAATTAGGCCTAAATGATTTTTTTATTTTTTGTTTTATTTCAGGTACAAAATAATAAATGATAGGCAAAAGGTAAGCAGGTTAATAAAATGCAGGAAACCCAAGAAATTGCCAGGGGTTTCTTCAAGGAAAATAAGCAAACAATTTGAATGGAAAAAGGTAAGAATCCATCTCTACTTATCGTAGCCCATTAACAATTTGAAAAAAAACTGCTCTCAAAAAAATCCATCAAAAAGTCCCAATGAAAGACAGAAATTCTCCCCTACCGATGAGGTGATTATCCAACTTGTTGGAATGAAGGAAGCAGTTGAAAGGTCTCTTTATCGCAATCATTTGGGCTGAATCTTTCTCAAAAGAGGTAAGTAATCGATATACTTTCAACTGAGCAATTGATGGATGAAATCGGAAATGACAAACAAAACAAAAAACGTAGTGAAGTTGTTACAAATTGACCTTCAATTTCCTTTGAAGTTAACATACCAGGGTTCACGCAACTCAAAAGCATTAATCATCTCCTGATATAGTGAAATAATTTCGCTAGATATACCTCAAAGTATATGGATGAGTCGATTAAGCCATGTCTGTCTGTCCACCCGTCTGTGTGTCACCGATTTGTGGGCCTTCAATTTTGAGTTGTGAAATTTGGTATACAGACCCTCTATTCGACGAAGCAGAACAAGTGTAAAAAAAATTTGAAATCCGCCCACTGCCACAACCCCAAAAAATTTGTTGATGCAAAATAGTTGGTTATGATAATATAAATATTTCGTCAATATATCATTTTAACCCACGACCACTTTTTGGAGGTATTTTTATACAAAAACCATTTTTATACCCTACGCCATACCATATGCGGGAGAAAAACGTTGATTTTGGTCGAACTTACAAGATTTTGATAAGCTGTCTGAACAATATGTTGCGACAATTTCAATATATCTTTGCCATAAAATCCACATTTAAGAGATATTAATTTTAACGAGAGAACGGGATAGGGTATAAAACGATCCACACAGTGGATTGTATCCTTCTCATATGTTTTTATTTCGGGCGAACAAAAATATTTCGGATGAAATGCTGTTCGGGAGAAATTCATGATAAGTGTGAATGTTTCTCTTTTCAGCCAAATGAAACAGAATTTTCCAATGATTCCTATAACCAGCTAATTAAGAAGGTCAATTCTATCATGTCTTGTGTTTCATTGAAGTTGTTTAATTATTGCTATAACTGGAACCTTAACCTTGAACATCCTTGCTTCTCGCATGCTCAATTTTATGTCGGAACACCATCAGCATTATTTGCTTGCGCGCCAGACAACAATACAAAATATCATAAAGCATTGCAAGGAACAAAATTATATCACATCAAAGCAATCGAAAAAAGTATTTATTTATTTTATTTTTGTATATGTATATAGGTTCATTATAATTGCAAATTTTAATAAAACATACCCCAAGCCTATATAATAAATACAAATGATCATTCAAAAATATGTTTTAAAATTTGAAGACAACACAGCGTTTGCCGGTACAGCTAGTATGTTTAATAATTCCTAAGCTTCATTCAGCCCAATTTTTGGTTGAAGTATATAACTAGTTCATAGGGCCAAACCCACCGAGCAACCGAAACCGAATTTTTTTTTTCATTTTTCTGTTCAGTTTTGACATTTCATTCCCACCGAAAAAAGGGACGTCGTCTACTTACTTCGGCAAACCGAACTTACAACGATGGAAAAAAATTTGCAAGTTTCGGTGCGAAGAAATGCAAATCTGCAAAATGACAAAGTAGAATATCGGTACGGAAAATAAATAAAATCGTCTTGTATTAGAAAAAAGATTTTAAGAAATAAAAATAGACTGAATTCCAAAAACGTCAACAAAATGCGCTTTGTGTATGCACACTGCTTTAATGTTGCCAGGTTATGAATGCTTTGCACTGCTTCGCATATGTTATGCATCACAAACATTCACGATGCTCTTTTCGCGTGTGTTTGCGCAGTTGATGCTTTCACAATGTGTTTTAGAAAAGTATGCTTTCCATCATAGTAATTTGTTTGCGTTTTAGAACTCTTGATTTAGCAGTAATGCAGAAGTACTGCGTTTTGGAATTCAGCCATAATTTAGAGTCGTGCAGTTCTTTTTATTTATTTTTATCTGAAAAACCCGGAGTAACAGAGTTTCGGCTTCGGGTGCTCGGTGGGTTTGGTCCTTAACTGCCAAGAAATAGCATAGCATTTTTTTTGTGACGCTAAACTAGAGCATACACAAAAATCAAAAACATGTTACAAAAGTTATATAAACAATTATGTATTAAATTATTAGTATTTAATATTAGATTACATCAAACATCCCTCAATTAATGTTATCAATTATTTTACACATTATTCTATCACAATGATAGTACTCATCAACTACAAAATTTGAAGTGTGTTTTTGGCAATCTTCATCTTTTTTAATTAATTCGATAAACGGCTGATTTTCATCCTCGAACTTGGGCAGGGCAGAAAACGAATTCATTACTATTTCTTTAACCTTCTCTAGGTGTTTTTGGAACCTATTCGATGTTTCTATGCGCTGTCTTTTTTGCATTTCCATCATGACTCGCAATGTCTCTCGTGCCTGGTGTGGTCGAAATTCATTTAGTAAATGGTGTATGTGCACAAACAATAAACTGAGGTCATCTATCTGGAAAAATATTAGAGACAAAATAAATTTGAGTTAACGATTTACAGGTCTCTTAAATGTATGTTTTTTAGAAAGCCATTTACAAAAACAATTTAAAAAAAGAAAATTTTAATTAACAGGGATTCTTACCACAAAAGTTTTAATACAAAACAAAACAATTTGAGATGTTGGTAGAATTCATGGCTGCTCTAGTTCATCCAGATGCTCTAGCTCATCCAGATTTGGAAAAAGGACAAATAAAAACCACTGATGCGAATGTGGTGATGAATTAATTTTTGAAACAATAAAAATATTTTGATGACTAGTAAAGTATTAATAATGTGCTTTAATTTTCTTTTGAAATATAAGTACTCGTTTCTATCATTTGAATCACCAATCACTCAACGGGAATTCTTGACTTTGAAAGGGAATATTGTTTTGCTTTTCGCCGTTTAATTCGGTCATTTGAAATTAATGTGTTTTACACACAATATTTTGCTGTTTGTTTAGCCATGCCAAGCCAATGTAGTAATCATGTCGTATTTGGTGCTGATAGCCTCCTTGTGTATACTTATTGTTTTTGTAGGATAACGCCTCCGAAACGTGGGCGTGGGTTAAAATAATGTTTGGACGAAATGTTTATATTACCATAATCAATATTCTTAATGTTTTTCGAATATTTTATAATTTGACCGAAAAATGTTTTTTACTAAAAAAGCCCCAAAAAGTGGGTAGACGATACATAGATATTAGGACTGTCTAAATATCTTGTTCAAAAACTTTTTTAAAACTCCTTACCATTTTGCCAAAAAGCACGTCTGTCTTAAAAGTGGGTGTGGCAGTGGGCGGATTTCAAAAAATGTTATCTTGTTCTGCTTCGTCGGATAGAGTCTTTATACCAAATTTCAAAACTCTATGGACAGACGTACGTGGCTATATCGACCCAGCTGGGGATTCAGAGTCGATCCATATACTTTGAGTTATATATATGGAAATTATTTCCCTATGACACTTTAATCTCAAAATTAATATACCCCTGGGGTATAAACAAAAACACTATAACAAGCCTGGTCAGGATGGCTGTCACGGAATATCCCGCCTGCTATCATCAGATGAGCTGCTTGGACCTATTTGGACAACAGGTCATTCAGGAATATAAAGGGTAAGTCAGGATACTGATGGCCCGTGGCACAATAAATTGGACCTGGTCTACTCTACACCCATGGGAAAAAGGATTGTTACCAAGCAACCAATAGCCTCGGAAAGGACTGATTTTATAGGTGACGACCCTACTAAACGAAAAAAGAACAACGACGTTCGTATCTGCACCTGGAATGTGAGAACATGAAACAGGAGAAGTGCAGGAAAGAGCTAGCGGAATCCCTTAGCTTTTACAAAGCAGACAGTACTGCTATCCAAAAAATACGATGGGATCGGCTGAAAAAAAAAAGAGAATGAAAAACTATGACATGTACTACGGACACAGTAATAAGAAGCAGAAAAGCGACTGTACGGATGCGGATTTGTTATAAGTGCCAGACTTAGGCAGGAAGTCTTATGTTTTCAATTTCAATGTTTTAACAATTCGCATCAAAGACAAATTCGCCAACAGTAGCCTTATATGGGCTTACGACCCGACGCACTGTTGTCCAAAATTACTTTTCTCGTTGCAAAAATCATAACTTTTGAACGCATTAAGATATCGCTACAATTTTTTTTATTTAAAGGAAACTTCCGAACTGTTAAAACAATGAATTTCAAGAAAATTGTTTGACAGGGTGTTTCGGAATCTTTGACTGAAGAAAGATTTTCTTAGAAAAAGGAATTAACAAAAAAAACCATTTTACTTCAAATCGATTGCTTCTTTACGAAATTTTTTTGTGTCATTTGTTAGTTCATATAATACTTTTCCGTTTATCTTAGTCAGGAAGTATTCATGTCGAACCATCACATTTTTTGCTTCGTAAGGAGTAATTACATTTGGCGCTAGATTTTTTATTTGGTTCCTTATATTGCTGACAGTTGTCTGACTCCTTTGCGTATTTAAACAGGATCGATCCGCAAAAGTGAACATATGACGAACTTGGATTCATTCAATATTCGATTAAATCAAATTTTAGGCGAAGTGGAACTAGTGACGCCATAAACATGTTCGCATCAGATACTGTTTCACCATCTTCTGAAACTATTCTTTGTTTATATGCACTTTTCCCAGAAGATCCATCGAATCGCCATTTGATTAACAAATTTAGTTTTGTTGGTAGTGCTTGTAGTTCCCGGTTGTTTAGGTTGTTTATTATCCTCTTTGCTGTATGGTCCAACAAATCTTGAAGATTCACTTAAACAGAAGTTTCTGTTACAAATAATTCCAATAATATATTATATCTAGGAAACACGTCAACGTTATGGGTTCTTAATGATCATCAATTTGTACTTTTGCTTGGAATGTCCCATATGCAAGAACGAGGCTAGCACAGTCGGACCATCATACACACATTTTCAGTCGAAACATTGCTCGTATTTTCCAATAGTTCCCTTCTCTTTGTGTATTCTGAAATTACACCAAAGGTTTTCAAAGCATTTATATGAAAAGGCGACGTGAAAGTTGGCGGATTTTTATCCATATAGATAATAAAACGAATTCCAATTGATATTGATTGATATGATGTACCAAGAGTAAATTTTCTTTTGAAACAAAAAGAATTAACAATTGGAAAATGTTTATTTTTTAACCCGTTGCGCAGCAACGGGTTCTGCACTTGGCTCAAAAAATATATCGTGTCAATACCCTATTCGATTTATGGCATGAACTGGTAGGAGTTTCTTTTGTAGCTCTATTAAAACCCCATAAACTGTTAAAAAATGGGTTTTTTTTTTATCATTTAGTCAAATTTAAAAAAAAAAATTTTTTTTATTTTTTCAACTTCAAGTTTAATATTACTTTTAAATAAAACAACTAGGTTATATTAAATAAAAAAGATTTTTCATTAAATAGCAAAAAATAAATTTGTAAATAAAGAATTTCGTTTTTTGTTTTTTTTTTTCTCTAGAAAACAATTTACCAACTTTGAAAAGCTCTATAAATCAAACAAGTTATTACAAAATTATTTTGTTTGCTCTTTTTAAAACTCTTTTTGTATTTTTATTGGAAATAAAAAGCAAAACAATAAAAATAAAACATTGGATTTTGTATTTTTGCACGACTTTTCCTTTTTTGGACAACAGTGCGACGGTGGAAAAAGATGATATAACAAAAGACTGCTTCTACGAGCTTCTTGACAAAAATTATGAGCGACTATCGAACTGTTACCAAAGTTTAAAATGTGAAAGCCCTGAGCACAAGGCTCGAACAGAATCCTGTCCAGATGAACGAAGAAATATTGCAGTTGAGATACAGTCGATGAGGGTATGGAAGAACCACTTAGCTTCAAATTGTTAAACGGCGATGAATTGGTAGTAACAATTCGTAACAATCTTAGAAACTAATTTAAATAGTGATATAGAGGATATTGAGATAAAATTGACAAACTATAAAGTTGTAAGGAGTGCTATATGAAAGTTTTAAACGCAAGATTGTAAATGGTATTAATTTTCTAATAAAAATTTGGTGCTTATGTTTACAATTAACCTACAACGAAAAGACTGACGTTATTGCAATTTTCTATAGGTCAACGAATAGTTCAGAAAGTGATTTTTGTATATGTTTGGCTGATATTACTATTGCCTCAAACCCCATTATCATTATGGAATTGTTACAAAATTATACTTATGAAAAAAAAAATAAAAGAATTACTAGTAGACAATAACTTTAAGTAAATCAAACAAACCAACACTTTGGTAGACTATGTTATTACATCAATTGAAAGGGATATTTGGGCGGATACTGTGAATGATTCAAAAATAAAAGATCACGAATCAATTCTAGGAAAAATGTTAGTGAAAAAAAACTATAATACAAGGGGTGGCGCAAAAGTAATCCTCCTATCACAAAATGCTATAAATTTTGCGATTGCCCCCTAATGTCAGTTCTGTTTTGACATTAGTGTAGTAAACACATGCGAAATACACGTTAATAAACAATGTTACGCTACACTGCTCCAGAAAGCGGAATATTGGTGACTATTTATTTGAGCAATAATCGGTCGGTGACTTTGGCACAACGTGAATTTCGTCGCAGATTTCCTAGCCGTCCAACGCCTACTGGTGAAACACTGCGACGTTTAGCCGCTCGCCTCGAAGAGACTGGTACAACACGAGATGCTGCCAGCCGTGGCAGACTCCGGAGTAGCCGTTCTGCAGAGAATATTGCTGCTGTAGCCGAAGATGCCATGGAAGCGCCGTCGACATCGACCAGACGACGTGCCACGCAAATGGGTATCAGTCGACGGTCTTTACAGCGAATTTTGGTACAAGGTTTGAAGATGTTTCCGTACAAAGTCCAGACGGTGCATCAGCTGTGAGCTGCTGACCGCCAATCGCGTCTAACATACGCTCAAGCCATCCTTAATCACCACCAAGAGGAAGATGATTTTTCATCAAAAATAATCATGAGTGATGAGGCCCATTTCCATCTTAGCGAATACGTAAATAAGCATAATTTACGCTTCTGGGGCACTGAAAATCCGCGTGTAACCCACGAAGAGCCATTACACCCGCTCAAAGTCACTGTATGGTGTGCTGTTTTCGCTGGAGGAGTCATCGGACCTTTTTTCTTCGAAGACGTCGCGGGCCAAACGGTTACTGTGAATGGTGAGCGCTACAGAGCAATTATCAACGAGTTCTTTTTGCCGCAACTTGATGAATTGGGATTGGAAAACATGTGGTTCCAACAGGACGGTGCAACGGCACACACTGCACGTGCCACAACCGATATGCTGAAGGATGCATTTCCCGGGCGCCTTCTTCTTTTTGTGGGGCTTTTTGAAGTCGCGGGTTTATGTCAACAACTTTCAGACTCTTGCAGCTCTTAAAGACAATATCCGTCAAGAATGTGAGGACCTATCGCCGGAAGTTTTGGCCAAAGTGATGGAAAATGCAATAAAAAGGGCTCAAATAATAATCAACTGTGGCGGCGGCCATTTACATGACATCATATTCTCGACTTGATGTAAAAAAAATTAAAAGACCAAATAAAAATAATCCACAAGAAGAATCAAAGTTTTTCTTTTTTTTTAAATTACAGCCAAAAAACACCGGAAGGTTATTTTTGCGCCACCTTGTAGAAACATAAAATCAATTCAGGTGTTTAAATATAAAATAAATGAATTGAAGTCACTCTTACAAAATAAAATCGGAGATTTAGTCAATATGTCTTACGTCAACGATTTTCTAAAAAAATAATATATTGTTTAAATTACAGTGTCTGTAAGTTGACTTAAACAAAAGCTTTTTTCCTATTAGAATTAGATATGAGTGGTTTATATATGATCTTGATAATCTATAAAAAAAAAGATGTGATCGGACCCATTTTGTTAAAAATTATTACTAATTCATTTGAACAAGGCATTTTCCAAGATAATTTAAATAAATCTTTAATACTTCCTAACCTAATAATATAAACTGTGATACATGCTACCAATTTTAGAAAAAATTATTGAAA
The DNA here is from genome assembly GCA_949824845.1 of Rhingia rostrata. Taxonomy (NCBI): domain Eukaryota; kingdom Metazoa; phylum Arthropoda; class Insecta; order Diptera; family Syrphidae; genus Rhingia; species Rhingia rostrata. The sequence goes on from OX463756.1 coordinate 103,314,704, forward strand.
AGTATGCATATGAACAATTATTTAAATATGTTTGTGATATCAGAATATTAGTAAAAACTGGATATGGTTTTCGCTCTGAACGCTCCTGTTAAACAGCTCCTAACTGGCTGATCATGACTTTAAAAACCAACGACATGAAAAAAATAAAATAATTTCTGTGTTCTTAGACTTTCAAAGAGCTTTCAAAACAATTAATAGATCCTTACTTCAACAAAATTAAACAAAAACGGTATTAAACATAAGAAACTAAGCTGGTTTCAAACGTATTTGAGTGATAGAACTCAACGAAATAAATTAATCAGTGCTTATCGAATAGTGCATTTTATTCATTCGGAGTTCCATAAAGAACATTACTAGGTCCACTGTTATTCCTAATATACATAAATTATGGTCAAGTACTTACATTTTGCACAATTTCATTGTTTACAGATGTATGGAAGAGACCAACATTCAATAACTAATTATTTAAAATAAAAAAAAAGGGTGTGGCTAGTAATAAATAAGCTGAAAAATTAATGTGAATACAACGAAGTGTATGGTTATAAATAACCACCTTGATTATATAGTTAAACCAATGAGAGTAATCCGCAATGCAGTTTCTATACACCAACTAGCTGGATTATCTGGTGACTACAATGGCGGAATATCAAACACAACGCAGCAATATTTGTATATAAAATAAAATATAAAATGGTTCCTGTATACCTTTCAGCAAATTTATATGTAGCACATAAAGTTCAATCTTAAAACCTTAGATCTAATAAAAAATTTAGATTGTCATTGTATAGAGGCAGTAGAACTCAATATATGGTTATGTACAAAGGCATTCAATTTTTTAATCTATTACCAATTGTGATTAAAAATTAATCAATTTACTATTCTTTTAAAAGACTCTTATTAGTTTGCATCAAATCTAATTTTTAATGAATTTAAAATTATTTAGTTAGTTAACTTAATATAATAATGCTTTCAAGATTTGTAGTAAAAGTTAAATATACTAAATAAACGAATACATACCATACATACATACATATACCTTATAAGGCAAATTTGGATGGATGAAAGTATCCCTGAAGAATGAAACCTCAGCATCGGTTGCCCGATCCACACAAATGGACACCATCAGAAAGAAAGAAAAGATTCTATCTGCCGTAATTTGCGAACGACTGAAACCGTTTACGAACAACCTGAACAGTTCGGTTTTACGCCAGAATCAATTAATCAATTTAAAAGCCCCAAACGACAGCATTTATATAGACAAACTGTCCAGAGCCATGTCTAATTTTGGTATACCAACCAAACTCGTCCGTTGGAACAGGATGATGATGGGGAATTCTCGCTGCTCCACCAGCGTCGGAAACGACCTTACCGAGACTTTCGATACCAAAAAATAATGTAGGCAATGCAATGCACTGTCATGTGACTTGTTTAATTTGATTCTTAAGCGGATTATGCAAAACTCCCCAACCAACCCCAGAAGCATAATCTTCCATAAATCGGTGCAACTACTAGCATACTCCGATGATCATTTGTAGGACTCAACGTGATGTCATATCGACGTTTACAAGTATGTATAGAGGAGAAGCGAAAAATCTGGTTTATAGTTTTGAGGTAGTACGGGACTTTGTTTACCTCGGCTCTGCTTTAACTCTGACAACACATCTCGTCCGAAATTAAACGAAGAATTACTCTTGCCAACCGCTGTTTCCTCGGGCTAATAATATTAAAGCCCTCACTTGAACAACTATGGAGATTGTATATATGAACTGATCTTGCCAGTCCTGCTCTACGGCGGATGAAGAAATCCTTGGTCGATTTGAGAGAAAAATTCTTTCAAAAATCGTCATTCTCGTTTGCGTTGACGGGTTATGGAGACGGAGATTCAACCAAGAAATATAAAAGACAGGCCTCTAGCCACAATAGTCCTCATTTGACGTATGAGATGGCCAGAATATATAGAACGAATGGGCACAAATACATCGGCTCGAAGATAGACGTCGGACGCCGTAAAGGAAGACCTCGGCGTAAGGGCCGCGCACAAACAGAAACCGACCTCAACCAACTTGGAGTACGATACTGGAGTCTTTTAGCTAAGGACCGAGCTAATTGGAGAGGCATGTTGGACTTTGACGTCACTTTCAAATCAACAAATTAATATTTAAAAATAGAAATAATTCAAAAATGTAGTACGTCTTTTTTCTAGGCCAAAGTGTTAACATTTCTTATGATATGATCTACTTGTGCACAAGAATATGCCTAGTATTGTTAAGTTGCTGAGACATTTTACTGAATATTATAATAATTAAAAAAAAAAACATTTTTGTTTGGAAAAATTCCTCCGAATACTCTTTTAATAATTTTGTTAACTGTAACATTTAGTCTGACTTAAAATTTTGTGCTAGAAAGTTGAAATTTGGTATATAGACTTTCCATCCGACGATGCAGAACAAGTGTAAAAATATTTAAAATCTGCCCACTACCACGCCCACTTAAAGAAAAAGTTTTTTGCCGTGCCTACTTTTTGGGGTTAAAAACGTTTTTCGGACAAATTTTAAAATGTTTGAAAAACTTTTGATGCAAAATCATTGGTTATGATAGTATCAATATTTCGCCTATATATCGTTTTAACCCACGCCCATTTTTTGGAGGCGTTTTCCTACAAAAACCATTTGTATACCCTACGCCATTTCGTATGCAGGATAAAAATCATGTTTTCTGTCGAACTATACAAGATTTTGATAAACTGTCTGAACAATATTTTGTGATAATGTAATTTTCAATATTAAGAGCCCATGAAGCCTACACTTTGGGGATAAGAACGTTAAGAATGGGATGGGATAGGATATTAAACGATCCGTACAGCGGATTGTAACCTTCTCATGTGTTTGTATATATATGTATGTATTTGTATATATATTTTTAAAAAAACCCTCAAAACCTGGACGTGGCAAAAATGTATACATGTACGAAATATATATAGTCCTTATACGTTATTCAGACATTTTTCAAAAATTCCGGTTAGTCGAATACAATGTTTTACTGAAAAGTGGGCGGCTGTGGGTGGATTTAGAAATTATTTACACTTCTGCTCGGATAGAGAGTCTATATGCCAAATTTCATCACTCTAGCTCAAAATATAAGACTCAAAAATCAGACGGACGGACGTACAGACAGACAGACATGACTAAGTCGACTCAGCTAGAGATTCTGAATCGATCTAAAAGCTTTAAGGTATGTCCAGCAAAATTATTTCTCTGTGTTACAAACGATGTATCAAAACTAATATACCCTTAGAGGATAAAGCATTGAAATCATTTATTTTTAGAATCCAAAAAAATTGTTACAAAAATATTAGGTGCATTTTTGTGCAAATCTATATAGGCTTAGGCAGCGATTAAAACCAAAGATTCAACAGGAGCTTAGCCTATATTGATTTCGTGAAGCTTGGATAATAATACATTCTTACACCTTTAGCCTGGATAGAAAATGTGTTAGTTTACTAGCTTTAACTAGCGAGTACAATCTTTCACAGTTTTTTTTTACTATAGAGCAGTTTAGCTCGGACTACAGCGAACTAACGCACTTGCCTACTAGCATTGGCCGTAACCTTGTCCTTAGGAAACAATTCACGTGGAAAATACTATAACAGCTTAGCCTTTATACATTGGTGAAGCTGAATAAATATCCGTTCTTACACTCTTAGCCTGTATAGAAAATGTGCTACCAAACTTTTCTTTCAATAACTATCGAAAATACTTTAAGTAAAAAAAACTGGCTGCTGGTATTACATTGTGTAAACAAACGCTACAAAATAGGTGTGAAATCAATCATTTAAGGGATAATAGGAAATGCAAAGAAATGTAAATATACATTTCTTTGAATTTGAAAACACAACATTGCAATTAATAAAGTATTAAATAGAATAAAAAAAAATTATTTCATTTGAAAAAAAAAAATTAAACGGCGAAAATTGAAGCACCAACATCCCCCTGTTGGCATCTAAGTGTTTCTATTTCAGTGGTTTTCGAAATAGTCAATTAAAAATTCAGAGTATTTAATAATATTCAGAATATACTGATTGAGATCAGTTAAGTGTCTTTTTGCCGAAAAACTGCTTATGCCATCTTATATATAGATACTTGTAGAGTATTATACTTTTGAATCAACATCGCTTGAGTCGTTATAGAGATAATTATGTCATAAAAGAACCGATATATTGGGAACCAAACTGTAGAACCATTTCGAGGTTTGCCCACATGACTTCATAGACTCAGCTATCGGCTCTGTATCGATCCAAATACAATGTTGGGTTTTAGAACTCCAGAAGCCATTGAAAGGCTATTAACTGAAAAATTTTAATTTTTCGTCGTTAATTTAAGATGTCTAAAGAAGAAGAAAGTTCTGTGCGTGTCATTTCTGTTTTGCTCTGTTAAAATTTATTTTATAGCTTGGTTCAAGCTTGGCCAAATCAAGATTTAGGTATTTAGAATAGTCTGCATAAAGGATGTGACAACGACATTGCAAAAAAAAGCCCTGTCCAAATTTTCGAACCATTTGTGTTATTTAAATGCAACATATGAGAAGGCTACAGTGCGGATCGTTTAATACCCTATCCCATCCCATGGATGGGATGGATTTAAGGATCCTTAAAATTAATATCCCTAAAATGTGGGCTTTTTGGCGATGTAATGTAGAAAATGTCATTGTTACAACATTTTGTTCAGACAGTGCATCAAAATCTTTTATGGTTCGACAAAAAACAACGTTTTTCGCCTGGTTATGCTATGTATATATGCTATGTAGTGTATACCAATGGTTTTTGTATGGTAACGCCTCTAAAAGGTGGGCATGGGTTAAAATTATATGTATATATATGTATGTATACACAAAATGTTTATATTACCATTACCAATAACTTTTGCAAAAATATTTTCGAAATGTTTAAAATTTTACCGAAAAACCTTTTTTTTACTGAAAACGCCCTCAAAAAGTGGGCGTGGCAATAAACTTTATAGACACAAAATATAAATATTCAAGTTAAATACATATGTTGTTCAGACACTTTTTCAGAATTCCCTACTGTTAGGCCGGTTACCTACAGACGGACGGACAGACATCCATGGCTTAATCGACTCAGCTAGCGATTCTGAGTCGATCCATATACTTTGAGGTATATATAGCGAAATGATTTCTCTATGTTACAAATTATGTATCAAAACTAATATATCCTTATGGGATAGGGTATAAACAGATTTCCTAAGACAACATCCCAACACCTGGCCTCAAAATAATGACTTTCAAGAAGTATTGAAAATTGTCAAAACATTGAAAGTAGTTGATGCTATGGCTGAGCGTGGTTTTAAATTAAAAACAGACTTTAACAATCTTCTGACAAAAAATGAAGATCAAAAGCAATATGTCCTGTAAATTGTAAGCAAATGGCGATCATTATATTCAGACGTTTCAAAACATACTTGAACAAAACCTCTCGAATTGATTAGATAACTATGTAAAATTATGAACTCATATAGGTACTACGTCTGTACAGGGTGTCCGCCGGGAAGGTATACTACTTTGTTTGCTTATAATTTTTGATTAAATGAAAGAGAACGGGTCTTATATTGATATATGTTTTATTTAATGTCGGCAATTATGTATGTATGCAATACAATATCAGGATAATGTCCGCCTCTGTAAGTCTTACAAATGTGAACCCTTTTGGGAAAATTTTCCGTTTCATTCTCACACACTTCACGCGGTATATAATTAATTTCATCACGAATATTTTATTTGAGTTGCTCAAGCGTTTCTCAGGTGTTAAAAAGAATTAAATCATACCACGATATCGCTCCCCATTCACAGTTACCGTTTCCATTTTCAAAGAAGTAAGGTCCAATGATTCCTCCTGACCAAATTGCCTACCACACTGTAACTTTTAATGGATGCAAAGGTGACTGATGAATAATTTGAGGGTTTTCCATTGCCCAGAACCGACTATTCTGTTTATTCACATATCCGTTCAAATGAAAATGTGCCTCGTCACTCATTATGATTTTTTCATGAAAACGGGGTTGTCATGGGCTAGCTGTAACATCCTTTTGGCATATGTACGGCGGCGTAAATGGTCTTATGTCAACTGAATCTTTGAAGACCAAGCTCCTGAGCACGGCGTTGAACTGAGGTTGATGGATTGTTTTGAACACTTCCTTGAGCAGCAGTAATGTTTTCAGTCGATTTTGCCAGGCCCTGGGTACTAACTATATCGACGATCGACGAAATTCTCCTTCGCACTTACCTTTGAAACGGCAACAAATTTTTAGCTGTGATACGTACTCTATGTAGTGCTTTACTCTTTGGTATTGTTGATTATGTATGATTTTTATATGGCAGGTACTGGTAATAACATGGCTAAAAGCAAACAAAAAAGTGGCCTAGAATTATGACCAAACAAACATTGGATACGTAGTTTGAAGAAAATCTGTCAAGGCGTTTGGGCTGGAGAGGCTTGTACGGACAGAGGGACCGACGAACCGACGGACGAAATTCCAAAACACCAACTTTTTTTTTAAATTTTTAGCGACGAGAGGCAGGGGTTACCGTCGTTTATTTGTGCTCAAATTTCGGCTATCTCAATATCTTGAAAGGGAAATCGTTTTGTGGCGTCCAGAAGAAAAAATTCCAACATCGATTTGTTGCGATCACCCATGTGTGTTCAGAAGAAGTCATTGCTGCTGTAGAGCGTAACGTATAAGAAGACCAGAATGAGTCTATCAGCCATCGTGCACAGGAATTGGATATATGTCCATCCACTTTATAGAAGATTTTGCGGAAAGATCTTGGTTTGCGTGTTTACAAAATCCAACTCGTAAAAGAATTGATGTCATAGGATCAGCTAGCAAGGCGTAGATTTGGTGGTAAACAAAACTGTCGTATTTGGAGTGATGATAATCCTCAAGTGTATGTTAGGAAACGGTTACACACGCAAAAACTGAGTGTTTGGTGTGCTTTTTTGGTTTGGTAGGATAATTGCCCCGTAACTCTTTAAAAACGAAGCTAGCCTGAACGTTACAGTCAATGGTGACCGCTATAGAGTAATAATTACCGACTTTTTCATTCATCTATTGAACAACCATGATATGCAGGAGCTGTGGTTTCAACAAGATGGCGCAACATGCCACACATCTTGTGCCACAATAGATTTGTTGAAGCAAATGTTTGGTGAGCACATAATTTCATGGTTTTGGTCGTATGAATTGGCCTCCAAGATCGTGCGATTTAATGCCGCTTGGATATTTGCTGTATGGATATGTGAAGTCGGTAGTCCACGCTAATAATCGCCAAACGATTGAACACCTGGAGGAGAACATCCGCGCGTTTGTGCCGATATAAGGACACGAATGTCATGAAAAACTGGACCTCCAGATTAGATCCAGCAGTAGCGCTCATATGATATTCAGAAGATTATCTCCCGAATAAAGTTGATTTAATGTCGATTTATAAAAATCATCTTTGTTTTATTCCATTTCAAAGGTCACATCCTATACATATTGAAGACTCCGGTAGGGTGACATACATTTAAAAAAAACATACTTTTTTAACTCATCACAATAAGTCTCTCTACGACGTATACTGGAAAAGTAAACAAGTGGTGGGTGTACGCAACTATCTCTTTCACTGCAAGTTCAGCATGATATCAAACAACAAGCATGCAAGATTAACACGATTTTCATAGTTTGGCCAAATTGTATAAAACATTAACATTCATATTGATAACTAATGTTAACCTTCTAAAAGGTAAGCCTGGCTGTAGACAGCTATTACAAAAACTTCATTAGATTTGAATCATGAAACAATTTTTGTAAAAGATGTAATTTCACAATTATACCGGTTTGAAAATTGCATACTGATGTAAGAAGTGTTGTCAAACACATCTAAACCATGAGTTTGAAAAACCAGTAACTTTAGTAAGATGTTTGTTAAAAGTGGTGAGCGCTAACACGTCGGTGAACTTGTTATTATTTTAGAACTGTGCGATGAAGTTTTGTTTTAAAATTATTTATATCTTTATATTTAATACGAGGCACTCTTTCATTTAAAACATATATATGCAGGCAGGCAGTACGAACCATTGGCACCGACAGCGAAAACTGCCAACCACGCGACCTTAGTGAGGTGAGGATAGCAATATCTAAACTTGGGCTTAATAAGGCTGCCTAAAATGACGGTCTTCTAACTGAGCTTAAGAAATCCGGCAGAAATGACTTGGCAAGTAACATATACCAACTCTTAAGCCAAATCTGGTCGGATGAAAGTATTCCTGATGAATAGAACATCAGCTTCGTTTGCCGGATCCACAAAAAAGGAGAACCTCTGAACTGCGCCAACTACAGAGGCATAAGTCTTCTCGAAATCGCCTACAAGATCATATGTGCCGTAACATGTCAACGCCTGAAACCGTTTACCAACAACCTGATTGGCCCTTATCAGTGAGGTTTTAGGCCAGGAAAGTCCACAGTCGATCAAATGTTCACACTTCGTAGGATGACGATAAACGCTGCTCGATCAGGGTCGTTAACGACCTCACCGTCACGATACCAAAAAAGGATTTAGGCAAGGCGATGCGCTGTCATGTGACTTATTCAATTTGATTGAAAGGATTGTACAAAACTCCGAGCCAACACCAGAGGCACAATTTTTTAAAAATCGGTGCAACTACTAGCATACGCCGACGATAATGACATCAATGGTAGGACTCAACGTGATGATGCAGACACTTTTTCTAGTATAGAGAAAGAAGCAGCAAAAATGGGTTTAACAGTAAATGAAGGGTAAGACTAAGTATATGCCGTGAACATTAAAGAACATACAAATCTTGGGTCCCTATTGCGTTAAGGGGCTATGGAGACGAAGATTCAACCAAGAACTATACGAGTTGTACAGCGACATGCCCTTAGTCAAAAAACTTCGCATTGGGCGTTTAAGATGGCAAGGACAAGTAGAACGAATAAACACCAATACGAGTCTTCGATTTCCAGCCAGACGTCGGACTCAGTAGAGGAAGACCTCGCCTTAAGTGGCGCGCACAAGAAGAAACCAACCTCAACGAACTTGGAGTGCGTAACTGGAGGCAGTTAGCTAAGAACAGGGCTAATAGAAGAGGCATGTTGGTTGAGTACCAGGTTCATTCCGGACTGCAGCGCCATTAAGTAAGTAAGCATGATAGATATAAATCCTTTAATATTATTTCAGCGCCATTATCTAAATATGTATTTTTATTTTTTACAGTTTTAACCCAATTTCTCAAAAGAATCGCATTCTTAAATTATTGATACAAAAAGTCAAATCTAGTCAATAAAATTAACGGAAAGGCTAAAATTTATATCACAATTAAATAAAATAATAATGAATTAGCTTTATACCTTTTCAGTCCTTCTGGGACTATCCGGAAATTGTATAAGCAAATCAATTAAATCCAAAAAATTCACGAAAAGGGAATGGTTTAACTTCTTTAGTTCTTTTCTTCGGTCAAAGTGCTGTGGTATTAGTCTTTTAATGCCCTGGCTTTCTAATGATCTGATCATATCTTCATTGCAGTACTGTACTCCAAACATTGAATAAGCATCAAGTATATTCGAAGGTGCTCTTGGTGCACGATTACGTCGTATATTTTCATCCGAAAAAAGACTTATATACTGCGTTGGTGGAAGAGGAAGTGACATAACTTGCGCCGCTTCATGGTTCGCCATTGCATTTAATTTACTCGCGATTCGCGAATTGTTGTTATTTTGTATCTTTAAACTATGACTATCAGACGTTTCGAATACAATTGCTGCACTTTTTATGGTTATAACATTAATCGAAAATGAAGCAAGGTTTCGCGTTCCACTGTTCACATGTATTTCCAGTCATTATTTCCAGCTAACAAGCGCATTGCTTTTTCCATTGATATGGTTTGTTCCAGAGATAAAGTAAGTAAGAGATAGGAAAATTTCCAGGACTTTACGTTTCACCGCAAACAAACCATGGCATTTTCCAGCATTTTGACAGATAAATTACTTACCACGGCTTAAATAGGTGCACACATATTTGATTCACACACATTTTTCTGCCGATCAGTCATTTAAACGTCAAAACTATACTGACTGAGAAATTCAACATTTTCAAACAACAAATAACGGCCAAATTCAAAATTTAACCACTTTTTGACCACACCTCATGGAATACTGTTATGGTTAATATGACATTTGCAAATATTTCCCATGAATACAGAATTTGAATATTGAAGGCTGAAAATAATTTAATCATATATTCGTTATATAGTTAAATTTGAAGTTTTATTTGAAAGCCTTATTTATAAAAGCATTTTAGAGGTTGCTTCACTTTAAAAAATCCCGGAGTATCACTGAAGTGCAAAATCATTATAGGTTGCTTAACTCAAACAAAATAAGACCGAGTTTGAGGTTATAAAAGAAAATATGGAGAAGTACACAGTTTTATTCTGTAAATATCTAAGAAAGTTCTTCGGTGATAAGAACAGTCGGTTATTTCGTTTTAATCTCTCTTTATTTATTAACATTAGGTTTTTCTTATTAACGAAAATTGAAATCACAATTATTTATGACAGTTTATATGAATTAGGAGTTCAGAATTTATAAAAAAAAAACACACATTGGTACATAATATAAATCAATTTCCTTATTCTTTATATATATTTATACCGATATATATACACCGATTTAACACTTAAAATATTTTTACAGATTTTTTTTTTTAAATTAAACAATCAATTAAATGTCTAAAATGTGTAAATGTTTAAAATGATATGTTAATATCGTCCATTATTTAAAAATTATACCAGGATTTATTCCCAAGAAATGTAATTTCACTTGAACCAGTTAAATATCGAATTGTATACATTGATACTTTATATATTTTTTTATAATGTCAACATCAGCTTTTGTATTTACCTCAAACCATAAGATAAAGATATACACAAATGGCGATTGTTAGCATCAGAGATCAAGAAGCCGCTACCTCAATTGTCGGTATGGTATCTTTTCATGTAGACATGAAGACGTGTATTTCAATGCGTTCCTCCTGATTAGCTCGGTAAGTGCAGGAATACGAACAATCAGTAAACAATTTATATGTACTACAGAAAGTGATATTCATGTGAATTTAGTTCTTGAAAATGAAAAGGATGAGTTGTTCTATAACTGTAAATTAGTAGAGTAATGAAGAAAATGCCTTACTGAAAAGGCAAAGAAAAAAATATCAAGCAAAACATAGTTTATAATTAATTTGTTTATACTTACTTAATTCAATGCTATTATTTAACTGTCTCTGATGCTCTTTCTACAATAGAATAGTTTGTCAAATATTTGCGAACTGTGCCTACAAAGATTCTGCAAAGTTGATGTTTAAATACCGACAAATGGAAACTTTCGTTCGACTTCCTCTTCATCTCCCGATTTTTTACGTGTCGCATTTACATGGTTACGTGCTTCAAATCCCTATCGATGTATACATGTGAGCGGCCATCTTGCAAAAACAAGAATAATCTCGAATTTCGTTGACATTTCAAATTTTGCAAAAACAAGAACAATTTTGAATTTCTTTGACATTTCAAATTTTGCGGTTCGCCAAATTTGCAATTGGCAAAATTATTTTATAAACTAAATGATTGTATTTTGTATACTTTTGTACAATCCAGCAGTTTTTAACTAATCCCACTAGTTCCTTGGATCACTCGGTCACAGACGACATCATCGTAGCTTTTATTGGATCGTGAAATTCGCAGCCCAATGCTGGTTGTTGGCATTCGACAAACAAGAATTTCCTCACATCGGAAGAAGTTTCGATCAAAGGAGCATATGACTTTAACTAACACTTGTGCACAGATTTTGACCGACCATTGAGCACAATTCAGTATTATAATCATGAACATTAAATCGCGATGCTACCCTGATTAGTGATTAGTGCTATTGTTATTTGTTGTACATTTTTACCGAGAATCAAATAGTTATCGAGCATTCAAAACCCCTTCGCCGTAAAATAAACTCACGGTTCGTCACAATGGCTTGAAATTGTTTTTAATGTAATTAGCGTACAAAACACTGCTGGGCTATCAGCTGCAATAATTAATTCAGCCATATATCATCAGATACATTTGAGTGTTGAACTTTATACGACCTGCGGCTGTTACAATTTTCTTTTTTCAACTTCAGAATGCAACATTATCTTTAATACCGATTTCTCTCGACGATCTTCAGTAGATGTCAAACAATAAAATTTAACCCCACATACTTCAAACAGCTGGAATATTGCTGGAAATCATATAACGTACGAGTGATATTGGTGTTTTTGTCCATTTTTTTATAAATCAACCAGCTGGCGATGGAAATCATAAAACGAAATCATCCGAAAAATTCCACAACAAATGTCTGCGTTTAGTTATGTCAGCCATGCATCCAACAGTAATATAATTTGGAAAGAAGCTGAAACAAAATGTCGTCTTGTACAAACAAGCTAAAATACCACTATGTGAAGAAGGATAATGCATCTTTAGTTACTGCCGGATAAGAGGATGAGCTCAAAGAAGATTTTTGTTTTGTTCTGTAATTCATTTTAAATTATTTCATCTCTATAATCTCTGTAGGCTACCAAAGGATATGTGTTCCTCGACGATAAACACAGATGAACATAATTGAAATGGTCACCCATAATACCTACAAGCCGACAACATGACTTTCGTTGGAGAATAAAACGAGCTGCAGCGTCAGAAAAAGCAAACGCTGACAGACTACAGAAGAAATTAACGGACAAAACCTTCCCAATTTCTATCCCCATTTCTATTCGCAACCAGGGTAGGGCTGATTAGGTTTACTGTCATAATAAGTCGAACTCTAATAATGTAATTCTCTTTTCAACAGCCAGTACTACAATGTAGCATTACCAGCTGGCGATCACAATGTGTCCACTATATCCGACAGTAAAATTAGGAATAGTTATATAGCTACACCGTATGCTTGTATAAACTGTGTATGATAAGCGAAATGGCCCTCAATTTTGAGTAGTCAATAACAATAATTTTTCCATTATATTTTTTTTACAAAAACCAAAAATGCTAATTCGATGTTTACAAATATAATAAAAAATGTAAATAAAACAAAATATTTCCTTTTAAATATAATCTGTAGTTTATATTTTTGTGAGAGGGATCTCAGCGGGGTTTTTATTATTAGAAGGCTTGCCAACTTCTATTATCAACAAATTTAGTTTGCTTATTATCAATATACAAATGGATTAATATATGAGTCCTACTGAGCTTAGACTTAGACTATCCAAATATAGGAAAGCTTCGGGAGGAAAAAGCCGCTTAAACGCGCGCTCTCAAAATATTCATCATAGGGATAGAAGGCCACAAAGATGAGACTATTGTCCGAAGACATTGCTCTTGCAGCGTGAAACGGAGTTTTACCGGAAAATTGTAAATTCTTTTTATGTTGGCCCCGTTTTATAGGACCTGGTTGGAATAATATTTTGTGTAGTCAGTTACTGGTGTTCTTGAAGTCTTAGACAGCTTCTTAAACACTGCCTCTCAAATACCCGTGTCTTTTTCATTTGAGATGGGGCAACGTTGAACCATACCGTGCACCCATAGGCAATCATCGGCCTAATGAGGGCCATGTAGCAAATCACCTGTACCCTGCTGTCAAAACGACTGCTATAAAACAATCGCCTTGTCAAGGCAAATGTCTTCCGAAATGTAGATACTGCCAAGGTACTTTACTACACTTTTACTCGCCAGTGGCTGTCCGTTTGGTCCAACGATCACCAGCTTCCGCCAATTGTCCCTAGAGGCCCTAGACAACGATTTGCTAAACAGGATAGTTTCCGATTTCTGAAAGTTGATTTTCAGCTTCCAGTCATCACAATATCTCTGGATCTAGTCGTAGTTCCGCTGTAAAAGAGTTCAAACGACTTCGACAGTAGGGGCTGTACTGTACGCGATAAGATCGCCGCATACACAACTGACTGAGTAAGACTACCTCTCATATCACTGGTGTAAATGATGAAGAGAATCGTCGAGCTTACCGCTCCCTGTAGCAGATCATTCTTAATGAAAAATTCGGTGGTATTAGTTACATAGCCACTTTTGACAACAATCGTTCTACCAGTCAGCATGTCATGAAGCATATATAGCAGTGGTTTACTTATGCCAAGTCCGGTCAGCTTTAGATAAAGGCCCTCTAACCATACGGTGTCGAAAGCCTTCTCTTTATCAACCAGGCATGCACCCTTGCACTGTTTTTTGCATTTGTTCCATTGTATATCAGAGACTAGTTTGGAGGCGGCATGAATACAGTCATGTCCAGCCTTGAAACCAAACTGCTTCTCCGGTGTAATATTATCGTCCTCAGACCACTTAAACAGAGCCCGATTGAGAATCTTTTCGAAAACCTTGCTGATACTCCGAAGGAGACTCATCGACCGGCGTTTACCAAGTTTTCGTCATCAATCCGGGTGAAACTGCGGTTCTCAGATCGCGATAGAAATGATGGAGCAGGGCATTGTTTTCCAGGATGCGGTTAGGGCGAATGCTTTCATTCACCTTATACACTTTCTGAAAGACAGCCCCTACTGCTTCCACTTTCTCCTGGGGATCTTCAACTTCCCCGGATCAATCCATGCTGTCAAAAGTATGTTTGTATAGTCTGTTGTTCGTTGCAGCTTAATACACGGAAGGTCGTTATGACATTTCCTCCAAAAGATCTTATTAATTTGTGGTAACATACTCGGGTCGCTGGAATTTATTGCCCGAATTATGTTCTTCCAAATCAAGTTAATGAGAACCGATAGTTCTCCTTGATAAATTGGTTGATGTTTTTGATCGACGCCTTCAGTGTACTAATCTCCGGCACGCGTGGGTTTGTCAGTCGTCTGCACAAGTGTTTAAGTCTTGTCAGAAGTCCGCTTTTTTGTCTTTGTAGTGCGTCAATGGTCGCGTTTCTGTACGTAAACGTTATGTCATGTTTTTTGTATTTCGGTATCGGTCTGTTCATTGTTCGTTAAATCGTTTCGTCCATGTGTTGTAAGTATTCGTCAATTTCGTTGTTCGTTAGGTTTCTCTGGTTTGGTGGTGAAATGGTTCTCGAACGTAGTTCTCTTGATAAGGCGTTGGTGAAGCGAGGCCAGCGCATCTTACTGTAGTTGTAAGAATGTACAGGCACATACTCCACCAATGCTACAAGCTCGTTTGGATGCTGTATTACGGCGGCAAGTCCGCAGTGATCATTGTCGTACTCGATCATCCGTAAATAGTTTCGCGGATGTGGACCTACTCTGTTAGTAACTGTCAGTCTTGTGTCTCGCAGTAAAAGATCCAGGAGAGCACCGCTTCTCCCCAATCTTCGTCTTTGGCATTCAAATCTACTGCCAATACGTTCTCCACTGAAATTCGAAAAATGTCTGTTGCAAAAAGTGTAGGCTGAGGTGTTTCCGGTGCGTAAGCCCCTATCACATACAGTCGCTTCCCTTGTTGTAGAGGAACTCATATGACGCAGGATTGCAGCACTGCTTGAGCCTGAGGCACGGGGGCCTGCATGGCTTCCTTTGGTGGATGCTGTACCGTTTTTCCCTTTCCTGACGCCATTTGAGCGTAAGAAATTTGGGGGTTAACGGTTATTAAGGGATGGCGAACGGCTGGTTGACTCGCCACTGCCAATTGCTTCGCTTTTTTATTAATTTTTCATTTGCTCTTACTTTGGACATTCCCTATAGTTTGCGGGGTACCCGCCGCCACCGCAAAGTGCACATTTAAGTGCAGTTGACCAGCTCCTTTCCTAACCTACACTCTCCTATATTGTGGTTCCCTCCACACTTAATCGTGTGGGGATCCGCAATCAGTGTCTGACTGATTTAGCTTACTTTTATATTGTTGCATGAAGCCGGGCTTCGAATGATAAAACACTTCTCTGGATTATGTTTAACAATAATTTATTTAAACACACTCTTATATCTAGAATTATATTATTTACAAAACGGTTTCTCGTTTAACAATTTCATCACTTTAATTCACTTATTTGAAATTCAATACACATTGAGGTCACAATTAAGACTACTTCAGCTTCATCTCTATTTACACCATTCCACATAAAGATGGCATATTCTCGGAGATTCCCGCAGTTACTAGATGGTTCGAGAAGTGGTTTTGACAGATAACCCTACTGCAGTCATTGATACCAGCGGGCCATCCTGTACCACAAATCGACACTATATGGAACTGTTAGATTTTCGCACATCAGGGTAGGTTCGTACACTACAATCCGAAATTATAACATTGCCCTCCTCCTAAACTTCTTCGTCCCGAACAAGTGTATCCCAAGTTTCACCTTCAGAACGAATTTACCATTCCAGATTCACTACCTATAATTTTCCTCGAAGTCCTTTCTGTATACGGACACGACGTCGTTGATAGGCTTCAAAATTTTGTAGTTGCCTTCCCATCGAGTTCCCGAAATACAGTTCCTGTTGATCTGATATCGCACCTGGTTTTCATACGATCGCTTGCCAGTCTCATTCTTGCCCTGGTAATTTCGTGGATATCTCGAAGTCTTTCGCGTAGATCATAATTGTAGTCATCTTCAGTGGTCGGCTCTACCGTTGGGGATCCGAACATTACTTCACTAGTCGACCTTAATGCTCGACCAAATAAGACTTCACATGGGGAGTGTCTAGTCGTGCTATGGACTGCGCTTCGGTACGCCATCAGGAACAAGGGAATGCAACAATCCCAGTTTCGTTGATTGCCATCTACCACATTGGAGAGGTGTTCTTTCAAGTTTCGATTGAATCGTTCCTCCATTCCGTCTGACTGTGGATGCAGAGGTGTCGTTCTAGCCTTTTTAATACCTAACCGCTGGAAAATATCCTGGAATACTCCTAACTCAAAGTTTCTACCTTGATCAGAATTCAGTTCCAACGGTGCCCCGAATCTGCATATCCAGTTGTCCACGATCTGTTCCACTACGGTTTTCGTTTCTTGGTTAGGTATGGCGAATGCTTCTGGCCATTTACTGAAGTAGTCCAAAGCAACTAATATGTAACGGTGTTTGCTGTTTGTTTCTTTCACCGTTGACCGTGGAACGAAAAGCTGTGGTAAAAGGGCTTTCCGTCGGAGGACTAACCTTTTCTTCTCAAGACACCATTCTGGACTTAAAGGGAATCCCATTTTGCCCAGTATGCCTTCAGAGTTGGACTGCGATCCGAAATTTCTTGCCAATCTGGTTTCTACATGTGCTTGTATAAACTGTGCATGATAAGCGAAATGGCCCTCAATTTTGAGTAGTCAATAACAATATTTTTTCCATTATATTTTTTTTACAAAAACCAAAAATGCTAATTCGATGTTTACAAATATAATAAAAAATGTAAATAAAACAAAATATTTCCTTTTAAATATAATCTGTAGTTTATATTTTTGTGAGAGGGATCTCAGCGGGGTTTTTATTATTAGAAGGCTTGCCAACTTCTATTATCAACAAATTTAGTTTGCTTATTATCAATATACAAATGGATTAATATATGAGTCCTACTGAGCTTAGACTTAGACTATCCAAATATAGGAAAGCTTCGGGAGGAAAAAGCCGCTTAAACGCGCGCTCTCAAAATATTCATCATAGGGGTAGAAGGCCACAAAGATGAGACTATTGTCCGAAGACATTGCTCTTGCAGCGTGAAACGGAGTTTTACCGGAAAATTGTAAATTCTTTTTATGTTGGCCCCGTTTTATAGGACCTGGTTGGAATAATATTTTGTGTAGTCAGTTACTGGTGTTCTTGAAGTCTTAGACACCTTCTTAAACACTGCCTCGGAAACGATGGTCTATCTGTGGCGAGAATGTCGATCCTATATTCAACATTGTAGTGGACCATCCAATTGTTAAGATGGGTACCCCGACGATTTTGTAATTCATTTCCCCAATCTTCGTCTTTGGCATTCAAATCTACTGCCAAAAGATATACGTTCTCCACTGAAATTCGAAAAATGTCTGTTGCAAAAAGTGTAGGCTGAGGTGTTTCCGGTGCGTAAGCCCCTATCACATACAGTCGCTTCCCTTGTTGTAGAGGAACTCATATGACGCAGGATTGCAGCACTGCTTGAGCCTGAGGCACGGGGGCCTGCATGGCTTCCTTTGGTGGATGCTGTACCGTTTTTCCCTTTCCTGACGCCATTTGAGCGTAAGAAATTTGGGGGTTAACGGTTATTAAGGGATGGCGAACGGCTGGTTGACTCGCCACTGCCAATTGCTTCGCTTTTTTATTAATTTTTTATTTGCTGTTAATTTGGACATTCCCTATAGTTTGCGGGGTACCCGCCGCCACCGCAAAGTGCACATTTAAGTGCAGTTGACCAGCTCCTTTCCTAACCTACACTCTCCTATATTGTGGTTCCCTCCACACTTAATCGTGTGGGGATCCGCAATCAGTGTCTGACTGATTTAGCTTACTTTTATATTGTTGCATGAAGCCGGGCTTCGAATGATAAAACACTTCTCTGGATTATGTTTAACAATAATTTATTTAAACACACTCTTATATCTAGAATTATATTATTTACAAAACGGTTTCTCGTTTAACAATTTCATCACTTTAATTCACTTATTTGAAATTCAATACACATTGAGGTCACAATTAAGACTACTTCAGCTTCATCTCTATTTACACCATTCCACATAAAGATGGCATATTCTCGGAGATTCCCGCAGTTACTAGATGGTTCGAGAAGTGGTTTTGACAGATAACCCTACTGCAGGCATTGATACCAGCGGGCCATCCTGTACCACAAATCGACACTATATGGAACTGTTAGATTTTCGCACATCAGGGTAGGTTCGTACACTACAATCCGAAATTATAACATTGCCCTCCTCCTAAAATTCTTCGTCCCGAACAAGTGTATCCCCAGTTTCACCTTCAGAACGAATTTACCATTCCAGATTCACTACCTATAATTTTCCTCGAAGTCCTTTCTGTATACGGAACACGACGTCGTTGATAGGCTTCAAAATTTTGTAGTTGCCTTCCCATCGAGTTCCCGAAATACAGTTCCTGTTGATCTGATATCGCACCTGGTTTTCATACGATCGCTTGCCAGTCTCATTCTTGCCCTGGTAATTTCGTGGATATCTCGAAGTCTTTCGCGTAGATCATAATTGTAGTCATCTTCAGTGGTCGGCTCTACCGTTGGGGATCCGAACATTACTTCACTAGTCGACCTTAATGCTCGACCAAATAAGCCTTCACATGGGGAGTGTCTAGTCGTGCTATGGACTGCGCTTCGGTACGCCATCAGGAACAAGGGAATGCAACAATCCCAGTTTCGTTGATTGCCATCTACCACATTGGAGAGGTGTTCTTTCAAGTTTCGATTGAATCGTTCCTCCATTCCGTCTGACTGTGGATGCAGAGGTGTCGTTCTAGCCTTTTTAATACCTAACCGCTGGAAAATATCCTGGAATACTCCTATGGTTTCTTGGTTAGGTATGGCGAATGCTTCTGGCCATTTACTGAAGTAGTCCAAAGCAACTAATATGTAACGGTTTTTGCTGTTTGTTTCTTTCACCGTTGACCGTGGAACGAAAAGCTGTGGTAAAAGGGCTTTCCGTCGGAGGACTCCCCTTTTCTTCTCAAGACACCATTCTGGACTTAAAGAGAATCCCATTTTGCCCAGTATGCCTTCAGAGTTGGACTGCGATCCGAAATTTCTTGCCAATCTGGTTTCTCCATGTGTTCCCTCCAGCTGAAAATCGGTTCATTGTAAAGGTCTTCCATCTAAGCTTCTCTTTTCGGTCGTCCGTTGTAGGGCTCGGCTCTTATTCGCCGGGTGATGATGAGCTCCTTCTCCTCTTAGCGGGTGCAGTGCTTGCAGTTCATTCAGCTTGGTCATCGAAACAGTGTATCAGCGTTAGAGTGCAGGGTGCCTTTATGATGCTGAATATCGAAATCGTAGCTCTGCAGCCTCTCATTCCATCTAGCAACTTGACCCTCTGGATTTTTAAATTGAAGCAACCACTTTACGAAGAAAGAACTTCCTGCCATTGAAGTATTTATGGAAATGCTTCGTCGCCAGAATTAACGCAAAGAACTCCTACCTGGTCACACAATAGTTTCTTTCAGGTGTGAACAGAACCTTGCTGAAGTAGGCCACTCTTTCTTGTCTCTATTGTACTTGCGATAAAACGGCTCCAAATCCAAAATTACTTGCTTCGGCATCGACAATGAAGGTTATTCACCGTCGGGATATGCAAGTATCGCTGCTTGACATAGCTGATGTTAAAGTATTTGAAAAGCGTTATTACATTCACTTGACCATTCAAATTGTTTTGCTTTCTCCGTAAGTTGTTGTAAGCTCATAGCAATGCCAGCAACGTCCCTGACAAGCCGCCAGTGGGCATTCATTCATTCTAATCGACACTAGGTGGCTCTGTTCGATTTTTACACATCAGGGTAAACTACAATCCGAAATTATAACACTTCAGTTTCACCTTCATAACGATGTTACCGATCCAGATGCACTACCTTTAACTTTACTCGAAGTCTTTTCTGTATTCGGTAGACGACCTCGTTTATACGCTTCACAATTTTCCATTTCAGCAGTAGCTTCGGTGATATTCCTAGCTTACGTTGGGGATTATGCAGCCACACCATATCTCCTTCCCGAAATACAGTTCCTGTTGCTCTGATATCGTACCTGGTTTTCATACGATCGCTTGCCAGTCTTATTTTTGTTCTGGTCATTTCGTGGATATCTCGGAGTCTTTCGCATAGATCATCAATATAGTCATCTTCAATGTTCGGCTCTACCGTTGGGGATCCGAAAATTACTTCACTAGGCAACCTTAATGCTCGGCCAAATAGACTTCACATGTGGAGTGTCCAGTCGTGCTATAGACCGCGCCTCGGCACGCCATCAGGAACAAGGGAATGCAACGATCCCAGTTTCGTTGATTGTCATCTTCTATCTTGGAGAGGTGTTCTTACAAGTTTCGATTAAATCGTTCCACCATTCCGTCCGACTGTGGATGCAGCGGTGTCGTTCTGGTCTTCTTAATACCTAACCGCTGGCAAATATCCTGCAATATTCTGGACTCAAAGTTTCTACCTTAATCAGAATGTAGTTCCAACGATACCTCGAATCTGCATATCCAGCTGTCCACGATTTGTTCCACTACGGTTTTCGATTCCTGGTTAGGTATGACGAATGCTTCTGGCCATTTACTGAAGTAGTCCATAACAATTAATATGTAACGGTATCCGCTGTTCGTTTCTGGAAACGGGCCAGAAATATATATATTGCTATTTTTTTGAACGGTGCCCCAACGTTGTATGTACGTTGTTGCATTTTTCGTTTTGGTCCCTTACAGGAGGCGCATGTAATGCATTTTCGTCACCACTTGTCTATGTTTTCTCTTGCAGACAGCCAGTAGAATCGCTCCCACACTTTGTCTAAAGTCTAACTGATTCCAAATATCCTCCCGATACTCCACCATGTAGCTCCCGTAGTACATCTTTGACCATGGACCGTGGAACGACAAGCTGTGATACAAAGGACTTTTGGTTGAATGAAGAGAATCCCATTGTGCCCAGTACGCCTTCAGAGCTGGACTGCGATCCGAAATTTCTTGCCAATCTGGTTTCTCCATATGTTCCATATAGGTAAGAATCGGTTCAATGTTAGGGTCTTCCATCTTCGATTCTCTGATCTTTTCGGTTGGGCTCGGCTCCTACTCGCTGGGTGGTAATGAGCTCCTTTTCCTGACAGTGCGTCAGCGTTAGAGTGCAGGGTACCCTAACGATGCTGAATGTCAAAATCGTAGCTCTGCAGCCGCTCAATCCATCCAGCAACTTGACCCTCTGGATTTTTGAATTGAAGCAACCACTTTAGAGCAGCATGGCACGAAGTAGGAACTTCCTGCCATAGACGTATTTATGGAAATGCTTCGTCACCAGAATTAACGCCAAAAGTTCCCTCCTGGTCACACAACAATTTATTTAATGTGTAGATAGATCCATGCTGAAGTAGGCCACCACTCTTTCCTGTCCCTCGTGTACTTGCTCCAACTCCAATATTAATTTCGTCGGCATCGACGATGAATGTCTTTTCACCGTCGGGATATGCTAGTATCGGCGCTTGACACAGCTGGTGCTTAAGTCTTTAAAAAGCATTGTTACACTCACTTGATCATTTAAATTGTTTTCTTTTCTCCGTGAGTTGATGTAAGCTCTTACCAATGTCAGCAAAGTCCCTTACAATCCGATAGTAGTAAGTCGCAAGTGCTAGGAAACTATCTAGTTGATGTTTGTCCTTGGGGACCGGCCAGTTTTTCACAGCATCAATCTTTTCGGGATCGATCCTCGGTCTACTAGCCGAGATGATGTGTCCCAGGAATCGAACTTCGTATCTGAATAGTACACACTTTTTTGGATTAATCTTATAAATACCTCCCGCAAGTTCATTTGCTGATCTTCAAATGATTTCCCACGAAAATTACTTTATCTAGGTACACCAGACAGATTTTCAAAGTTAATCCTCGCAAAACGCATTCCGTCAGTAGCTCAAGAGTTGACGGAACGTTGCACAAACCAAATGGCATCACGTTAAACTGCCATAAGCCATTTTCTGTGGTGAAGGACGTCTTCCCCTGTCCTTAGGGTGAATATGCACCTGCCAGTAGCCGCTCTTCAGATCCAGTGTGGAAAACCATTCAGATCCCTTTAGAGTATCGAGTGTGTAATCAATCCTAGGTAGAGCATAACTGTCCTTCTGGGTGACATCGTTGAGCCGCCGATAGTTAACGCAGAACCGGGTGTTGCCATTTTTCTTCTTAAGCAGTACCACTGGTGATACCCACGGACTATTGGAGTTTTCTCCTATATAGGAGAGGAGAGGAGGACTATAGGAGTTTTCGCCGTCCCATTCCATCGTCGCAACCATTTCTGCCACTTCAGCTTGGCTAATGGCAGCCGCCTTGCAGGCTGACGAATTGGTCTAGCATCTCCAGTGTCGTTTTAGTGTTGCAACAAATGTGTGCGGCCATATTTCTCATCCTCTGCAACAAATACATCAGCAAATTCTTCAATTAGGTTTTCCGCACAAATTCGATGCTCCTGATTTAGCTTGCAGTTGTTGCTGAGTTTCGCCTCTCTTCTGGACTCTGCTACACAGCTGCACTCGACAAATTTCTAACATGTGGTCATCACCAAACCGCATCTCGATAGCGTTGTAGTTGCGTTGATTGTCAACGGAGATGGTTTGGAAAATCTCCGCAGCTGGACCACGCAAAGCCAGTGTAAGTGCGATGGTTTTTTCCTCGTCCTCCCAGCAGTTGGTCATGGCAGCAGCTTCGAACTGTTTGTTATAAATTGTCCATTGCGTCTGACCGTCGAAAGTTGGAGGCTTCATTTCCTTCATTCGTGGACAATCTCCAGAAATTTCCCGATCCTTTTGTTTCTTAACAATTTAAAGTTCTTTAGCTAGATCTTCGACTTTCTTTTCGGGCTTCTAATGATAAAACGCTTTTCTCTTTTATGTTTAACAGTAATTTATTTAAACACACTCTTATTTCTAGAATTATATTATTATAAAACGGTTTCTCGTTTAACAATTCAATCACTTTAATTCACTTATTTGAAATTCAATACCAACGATTAAATTTAAGTAAGTTTGAGTACGTTTAATGTATTTTAATGATTCATTTTTTTCTAATGTCCTCAGCTCTAAGTACCTGGGACCAGAAAAGCAAGGGTATATTACACCAAAATCAGCCGACATTGGAACAGTTTTCTACAAGCTACGATGTTGTATTCGTTGACTTTAGAGAAAAACTTAGACAATACCTGCTTGTACAATGCAAAGCTCGTTGGTAGAAATGTTAAATCCGATTACAGTGCATTTCTCTGAGTATTTAATTTTTATATTGTTATGAACGGGTGGACCAGATGCCAATGATAAATTTAATGCTATGGAACATAAAACTCCGCCACACGAGACGACATATAATTTAAATATTTTGTTGCTGCAGTTTTATTATCTTTTTTTGTGAAACATATAAATGTAATATGTTAGTTGCACCAAATGTTTTTGTTTGTTAATGTGTCTTACGAATATTCTCTACTAATAGTTCGATATCATTTTTTTATATATATAAATGATATAAATATACACAAAATAAAAATCAGCTTAATGCTTATAGAAAACCTACCGAATATTATCCTAATTTCAGATTATTTTCAGTGGGGCAAGACCAAATAAAATCAATTGTGTTAAAATTGTTGTTTAAGCCCTTCCCGACTTGGTTTTTTTGTCTAATTCATTTGATAAAAAAGTTGCTATTCTGAAGAACGTGAGTTGCTCCTTTTTTTTATAATTTACACGTACTCAAGGGGTTATGAACACCCTTTTATATGTTACCATAGTACGAGCGTTAGAGAAGGGGAAGAAAGAGAGAGAGGAGAGGAA
The DNA here is from genome assembly GCA_949824845.1 of Rhingia rostrata. Taxonomy (NCBI): domain Eukaryota; kingdom Metazoa; phylum Arthropoda; class Insecta; order Diptera; family Syrphidae; genus Rhingia; species Rhingia rostrata. The sequence continues at coordinate 103,339,226 of OX463756.1, forward strand.
CGATTTTGGATGTAGTGGAGACTTAAACTCCATGGGTGGTGTCCGAACTAGCTTCGGGGAGTCACTTTTTCTCGTGTTCGTTAAATTTGAAGAAATTCAAGATGGTGTGCATACTTTTAGGTATTACACCGACTTTTTATTTCTTTTAAATAAAAGTGAAATGGATTTTGGTTGGGATTGAACCTTCCACTCAACAGACGAACACATTACCACTACACCGCGGCCACCCACGGTGGCCTGAGAAACGATAATGTCGTTCTGTTAAATTGCTTGATATTTGTGGCCTTTTTTACGGCATATAATTTGAAGATGGTATTGGCTCAGTAGTTCTGCACAATTTTCAGTAGTTTTGCACAATATCCTTGTCGAAATATTTGGTTGTATCGAATATTATGGTAAGCTCCTTGTAAACCCTAAGGGAGCGGCAATAATTCCTTATTGTAATTCAGCATAGACGGACGAGTCTTAGACGAATGTACAAAAAACATGTGTCTGTATAGTTCGTCTATGTAAAAGCTATCATACGCGGCTTTGAAATCGGTGAATAGGTAATGGATATTGCTTTGAACTTCTTGATTTGATCTGTTCGTGGTTTAAAAGCACACTGATGAGGGTCGATCAGGTTGTTGGCGAATGTGAAAATGACGTCGGACAATCGAACAGATCCATTTAGTGGAGATTGGAATGAACGAATGACTGGAATAAGTGTATCTGTCAAAACCACTTTTCGAACCATCTAGTAACTGCGGGAACCTCCGAGAATATGCCATCTGTATGTGGAATGTTAAAAATAGAGATGAAGCGACAACCAGAGAGTCAGTCTAAATTCGGACCTGAACGGGATTTAAATAGTGTACGTGATTTGAATAGTGACTGAGTGAATTACCTAAGTGAATTTCGGAAAGAATTTCGAATTTAATCGTTGGTATTTCATTTCAAGTAAGTCTAATTGAATTTTTAAACGAGAAACTGTTTTCTAAATAATATAATTCTAGAAATAAGAGTGTATTTAAATATATTATTGTTAAACATAAAACAGAAAAGTGTTTTATCATATGAAACCCTGCTTGATTCAACATTGGTGTCAGAAGTGGGATAAAACCTTTTCTGGATGAAAAGCTTCTAGAAAACTGTGAACTGTGGAGAAACGGTTAAGGAACATAGTGAAGTGAACATAGTGAGTGAAGTGAACATAGTGAGTGAAGTGAACATAGTGAATCGTGAAAATTTGAATAAAGCGAAGAGTAATTTGTTTTACGATTAAGTGTGTGTTTGTAAAAAAAGGGTGTGAGCAGCTCACTACAACGGAGCTGAAAGCTGAACTGAGTCTCCGGCAGCTTTCCCCAATAGGAGGAAGGATCGATTTATTTTTTCGTGTTTATGACGCAATAAAGCAAATTGGTGAAGACTCTAATTCGATTGTTTTTGATGTTGAAGAGCAACAAGTAAGTGCAGGCTTCGACAATGATGAAGTTTCTGGAGGCTTAATTCGGAGAACAAAAAATAACGCGAGGAGCAACGCCAATAGATCGAAGGGCTACGAGCAGAACAGCGCAAACAGTCCGAAGGTCAAATGAAGCAGCTCGAAGAACAGCGCCAGCAGCTCGAGGACCAGGGTAAGGAGGTTGTCCCCGAGTCTTAACTCACGGCAATTGATAGTCGATCTGAAAAAGTCGAGATTACATTTTTGTGCGTAAAGGAGAAAGTTGGGTAGGTAGAAAACTATGTAGCAGCAATCGAACAGAAAGTCGAAAAAGTAGAGGATAGTCTTAAAAAGATGGTTGAGAAGGTAGTAGAAGCATTTGAGCAGAAAGTTAAAGATCTAACTAAAGCGCTTATAATTGTTAAAAAACAAAAGGTTCGGAAAATTTCTTGCGATTGTCAACGAATCAAGGAAATGAAGCCTCCGACTTTCGACGGTCAGACGCCATGGTAAATTTATAAGAAACAGTTCGAAGCTGCCATCGCCCTAACATTGGCCTTGCTTGGTCCAGCTGCGGAGCTTTTGCAAATCATCTCCGTTTGGTGATGACCACATGCTAGAAGTGTATCGAGTGCAGCTGTGCAGCAGAGGAGATGCGAAACTCTTCAACAACTGGAAGCAGATATTGAACGCCTAGCACTTTTGTCATATCCTAACACTGGTGAAGACATCATCAACCAGATGGCAAAGGACGCTTTCACTAGTGCTATAGTTGACTCAAATCTTCAACTAGCAGTACGAATTGCTGGAAAACGCACACTTGCCGAAGCATCCCAAGGAGTTTATAGTGTCAGAGAATTGGACACCATTGAATGCTCTTGTGAAAGAGGTGAGGTTTCACCGAATAACAATACCCGAGCTCAAATGCGTTGCTGGAACTGCAACAAAACTGGACATCTTATGCGTCAGTGCAGGAACCCATTAAAGCGCAGCAATTGTCCACATTACCCAGTTGGGGACAGCATAGGGAAGCATCTGGTAGCGACAACAATCGACCTGCTGTTATTAAATCTCAGTTGTAGCAGTCGGGAAATGCTTAAGAACGAACTTTGCGGGGCAGACGTTGGGATCTCCCAAACTAAGACAGACAATAGGAGTATGATAGTAGTCCGTGAGTCTAGGTTGCATAACACCAGCAGCTTTTGCCTGAGGACCGCAACTGGAGAAGAGCTCGAGTATATGGGGAAGTACGGCTGACGATAAACTTGGCGGTACTCGCCTTCTCCATGCATTCCTGGTGGCTGATATTTGCGACGAATGCATTATTGGAGTTGAATTCATGACTCATGAAATAATATTGGATATTGGCATGCAGATCTTGAGATATCGAAATGTGGAGATCCCAATGGAATACGGTCTACCAAAAGCAGTTATTCTGAGAACAGTCGTCGGGAAGGACCAAGTGTAACCACCGTCATCCGAAAATGTTATATGGGTTAAGCTGGAGGGTGATCCTGGGAGCCACCGATTCCTACTTGTTGAACCAGAAGCAGGCGCTAATTTCCAAAACTACAACGTTGGAAAAATGTTGGTGGAACCAAAGAACAACATGGATCTAATGTGAGTCTTAAATTCAACAAGGAAAAGTGATTGGTAAATGTGTGCCGGTTACCAATATCAAGCATAACCAAGGTGGAGACTGCAACACCAGGGCTACCAACTAAACGGTCGGACATAACGAGATCGATTCTCAACTCATGCAAGCTGAATCAGGAGCAGCAAATTTGTAGGAAAAACTTGATTGAATAATTTGCTGATGAATTTGCTACAGAGGATGGGAAATATACCCGCACACACTTGGTGCGTCAAATCGACATTTATTGTGCAATAATTTATTCCAGACTACAACCGATAGTATTCTAGTTAGATATGCAAGTATTGCAGAGCTTAAACGGAAAATACAGAAATCAAAGCCTAAAAGCTTCGGCTTATGAGCTTATTACAGGAGAACTCCTTAAAATGTTGCCGGTAAAAGCATTAACTATACTCCTCTACATTTTAAATGAAGCAATTAGATTAGAATACATACATGGAAGGTAGCGGAAGTGATTATGCTTCTCAAACCAGGAAAATCACCGAATGAAATAAAATCTTACAGACCTATTTCACTTCTTCCAATAATTTCCAAAGTTTTTTAAAAGATATTATCGTGGCTTTCACCCCATTATTGATCAGAAACGCATTTTACCTGACTGAATTACTGATGTAATTGAGAAAGCTTTCGAAGAAAAGACAATTTGCTCAGCCGTATTTCTTGACGTTTCGCAAGCTTTTGACAAAGTTTGGCATAGAGGCCTTCAATTCAAGCAAAGACAAGTTCTGCCTGAAAAATTATATAAAATCCTCGTGTCGTATCCTGAGCAAAGACTCTTCCCTGTGAAACTTCGAAACGAATATTCGGATTTCAAGAAATATTGGCAGGAGAACCCCAAGGAAGCATCCTTGGACCACTCTTGTACCTCCTATTTACACGTGATATCCCACAAACAAATTATACAATAGTTGCCACGTTTTCTCCCGTTAATATCGGGACAAGTTAACACAACAGTCCTCCAAATTCTTGACGAAACAAATTTATTGCGGCGTCTTCAAGGAACTAAGCCCTTTTGTAAATTCTCATATGTCAAATTCTCTTTTTTTTTTTTGGTTAAATTAATTTTTATTGTATTTTTCTTAAAACTAACTTACATGCTAGACAAAAATTCATGAAAAAACTAGCTTACTTATCAACTACTTAACTAACTTACTTACCCTATGCGGGCGCCCTAAATTATACGATAATTTAATTCTAATGCCTTTCGGCCTATTATCTAATATATAAATATAAATGTAACACAATTTTGAAAAATTTGGTTCCTTGTCTTTCTTTTTATTTTATTTAAACCTACATGCTAATTTAAACTACTGATCGACTAACTTAAACTACTTAAAATTAATTAAAACTACCCTAAAATAACGTAGAAACTAGAACAGCCTCACCAAGGTGTTTTTTTTTTGTGCCACCATGACTGCTTTACACCTAAACCTCAGACTAAAACTATGTAAGTCGGCCATAAATTAACAACTTTAAGTCAACTATCTTTAACACTCATTCAACCACCACAACAGGTTCTCCTGTTGTGACCTACTCCGACGGTCCCAATCGGACACACTCCTGCTGAATCGCAGGCGCTCTCCTCCGCCCTGAGCGACGACGTCTCGGTCGTATAGGAGCCGCCTATCCACAGTTCGTCGGAAGACGTAGTAGATTAGCGGAACCGCCGATCTATCCTGTATCAGCCCTCAACTATCCAAATATATGAAAGCTTCGGGCGGAATAAAGCCGCTTAAAGGCGCACTCTCAAAATATTCATCATTGGGGTAGAAAGCCCCAAAGATGAGACTATTGTTCGAAGCCATCGCTCTTGTAGCGTGAAACCGAATGAGTTTCACCAGAAAATTGTCTATTCTGTTTATGTTGGCCCCGTTGTATAGGACCTGGTTGGAATAGTATTTTGTGTAGTCAGATAGTGGTGTTCTGTGAATTACAATCTATAAAACAATCGTCTTGTCAGGGCAAATGCTCCCCTAGCTCTAGCCAGAGCAGCATCTACATGTCTACCGAAATATAGATACTGATCTAACCAGATGCCAAGGTACTTTACTACACTTTTACTCGCCAGTGCCTGTGCATTTGGCCCAACGATCACCAGCGTTCGCCAGTTCTTTCTCGTATCCCTAGAGGCCTAGACAATGGTGTCCTAAACAGGATAGTTTCTGATTTCTGAAAGTTGATTTTCAACTTCCAGTCATCACAATATCTCTGGATCTTGTCGAAGTCCCGCTGCAAAAGAGTTCGAATGGCTTCGACAGTAGAGGCTGTTCTGTACGCGATAAGATCGTCCGCATACGCAATTGCCTGAGTAAGACAACCTATCATATCACTGGTGTAAATGCTGACGAGAATCGGCGAGTTTACCGCTCCTTGTTGCAGAACATTCTTTATAAAAAATTCTGTGGTAGAAGTTATATTGCCACTTTTGATAACAAACGTTCTACCAGTCAGCATGTCATGAAGCATATATAGCAGTGGTTTGCTTATGCCAAGTCTGGTCAGCTTTAGATAGAGGCCATCTAACCATACGGTGTCAAAAGCCTTCTCTAAATTAACCAGACATGCACCCGTGCACTGTTTTGTGGCTTTATTCCATTGTATATCAGAGATTGGTGGAGGCGGCATGAATACAGTCATGTCCAGCCTTGAAACCAAACTGGTTCTCCGGTATAATATTATTGTCCTGAGACCACTTGAACAGTGCTCGATTGAGAATCTTTTCGAAAACCTTGCTAATACTCGGAAGGAGACTCATCGACCGGAAATTCGCCGGATTGGAGTTGTTCTTTCCCTTTGTCGGGAGAGGATGAACCACCGCCGTCTTCCAACGCACTGGATAATATGCATTATTCAGCGCGTTGTTGAACAGCGTGGCGTAAATGTCCACAGCTTCAGTGGGTAAGTGTCGCAGTACAATGTTGGATATACCATCGACTCCCGCTGACTTCTTTTTCTTTATGGAATCGAAGATGATCTGGAGTTCCACCTTCGAAATTAACAGGGGATTAGACCCACTTCGCTCGGCGAATATGGCGTTTGCCAAGTTTTCGTCATCAAACCGGGTGTGAAACCACGGTTCTCAGATCGCCATTGCGTTATGTCGTTTCGGAGATAGAAATGATGGAGCAGGGCATTGTTTTCCAGGATGCGGTTCGGGCGAATGGTATCATTCGCCTTATACACTTCCTGAAAGACAGCCCCCACTGCCTCCACTTTCTCTTGTGGATCTTCAATAACATAGAAATCGTCGTCGAAGACGGCTTCCCTCGGATCAATTCATGCTGTCAAAAGTATGTTTGTATTGTCAGTTGTTCGTTGGAGCTTAATACACGGAAGGTCGTTGTGACCTTCCTTCCTAAAGATCTTATTAATTTGTGGAAAAATACTGGGATCGCTGGAATTTACTGCCCGAATTCTGTTATTCCAAAACAAATTAATGGACAACCGATAGTCCTCCTTGATCAATTGGTTGATGTTTTTGATCGACGCCTTCAGTGTACTAATCTCCGGGTCGTGTGGGTTTGTCAGTCGTCTGTACAAGAGTTTAAGTCTTGTCAGAAGTCCGCTTTTTATCTGTGTAGTGCGTCAATGGTCGCGTTTCTGTACGTAGACGTTATGTAATGTTCTATGTAATTCGGTATCGTCCTGTTCATTGTTCGTTGAATCGTTTCGTCCATTTGTTGTAGGTATTCGTCGATTTCGTTTTTTGTTAGGTTTCTGTTGTTTGGTGTAGAAAAGGCCCTCGAACGTAGTTCTCTTGATAAGGCGTTGGTGAAGTGAGGCCAGCGCATCTTACCGTAGTTGTAAGAATGCACAGGCACATACTCCTCCAACGCCACAAGCTCATTCGGAAGCTGTATTACGGCGGCGAGTCCGCAGTTATCACTGTCGTACTCAATCGTCCGTAAACAGTTTCGCGGGTGTTGACCAACTCTGTTAGTAACTGTCAGTCTTGTGTCTCGCAGTAAAAGATCCAGGAAAGCACCACTTCTCGGAAACGATGGCCTATCTGTGGGGAGAATGTCGATCCTATATTTAACATTGTTGTGGACCATCCAATTGTAAAGATGGTTACCCCAAGGGTTTTGTAATTGATTTCCCCAATCTTCGTGTTTGGCATTTAAATCTCCGGCCAAAAGATAAAAGTTCTCCACTGAGTTCAGTCTTAGAGATTAGAAAAGGTTTCCGAGCTCTGTTGTAAAAAGTTTAGGCTGAGGTGCTTCCGGTTCGTAGGCCCCTATCACATACAGTCGCTTCCCTTGTTGTGGAGGAATGCATATGACGCAGGCTTCGAGCAGCCGGAATCGGCGCACTTCACCACTATATATCCCCTTATAACTAATGACTTTTCGTATAAAGACATCGACCCCGCCTCCTTGAGTGGAGTTGGGCCGGTCTCTGCTTACGATATTGTAATTACTATTAGTCAATTTACGCTTCTGGTTTAGCTTAGTTTCGCTAGCCATAAGCACATCGAGACTTTAATCTTTAAGCAACTGGAAAAGATTAGATCTACGTTCGATCCTAATCAGTGAATTTAAATTCACAGCCGGATCTTTCATGGTCTCTCTGACATGGTCTCCTAATAACGATCTTTGATGCGTTAAGCTCGGCAACAAGGAGTAGATATATTCTACCCTTGACGCCTTTTCCCATAACTGTCAACAAATCCTCATCCACTGCTTGAGCCTGAGGCACGGGGGCCTGTCTGGCTTCCTTAGGTGGATGCTGTGCGCTTTTTTCCTTTTCCTGACGCCATTTGGGCGTTGACGGACATTGAGGGAGGGCGAACGGCTGGCTGATTCGCCACAACCGTTTGCTTCGCTTTTTTATTTCGTTTTATTTGCTGAAACTTTGGATAGCCCCAATAGTTTGCTAGGTGCCCGTCGCCTCCGCATAGTGCACATTTAAGCAGGGTCATGTCTATGACCCGTTCCATTCCTAGACTACACTCTCCTATATTCTGGTTCTCTCCACACTTGACACAGCGTGACTGCATTTCGCAGTTTGCTGAGGCGTGCCGAACCTTTGGCAACGCATGCATTGAAGCAAGCTGTCACCTCTTTTGATTTTTCCCAGTGTACAACCTGGAAGTTGAGGACCGTTATACTCCTCAACTTTTACAGTTTGCTTTGGGGCTATAGCTGAACTAGGAAGATCGGTAGATCGGTTCCCCCGTCTGGCCTTCACTGTATTGAATATAATATGTATTGCAGCCGCTGTTCCCGTTGTTGTTGCTTTTCTGCTGCTGTTGTTGTTGTCGCTGCTGCAGTTGCTTCTTCTGCTGTTGTTGTTGCTGCTGCTCAGCTTGCTGTTTTTGTTGTTGTTTTAGCTTTGTTTGCGGTTGCTGTGGTTGTTTTGATGGCATTAGCTGTGGTTGTTGGGCTTTTGGTTTTGCCGCAGTTTTACCACTGATTTGTGCTGCTGTTGTTTGTGTTTGTTGTTATTGTTTCAGTTTTGTTGCATGCAATCTTTCGTCGCGGGCTTTTTTTCCCTTATCGCGACGTTCCTGTTGTTTTTGTTTTATAGCCATAATTAGTGGCTCCAGTTGGGATATAAGATTATCGATCTTTGCAACTAGAAACTGCTCCTCCTTTTCATCGTCATCATCAGTTGACAATACCACAGACCTGTTGCTGTCGTCTGTAGTGTACATCATCTACTGGTAAGACAAGCTGGTTTTGTATTTGTCGTAGGCACTGACATCCCCTTCACTTCAGCGGGTTGCGGGGCTGAAGCTGTGTTTGTACGCCGTTTCACTAAATTCGGCGTACACATCATTTTTTTCTTCCTTTTTGTTATCGTCGACGTCGGTCCCGTATTAGCGGATAACCCCGCTATTTTTTGTTGTTCCATTTCCCATTCGATGAAATTAGTCATTTTGCGATTGTGGAAAAACGTCTCTAATCATTTTTGAATTGGCCGTTTCGTCCGTTTCGCAACGGACGATTTAAAAAAACACTTGTGATTTTTTTATATTAATTTTTTTGTTAAAAAAAAAAAACTCACTCGCCTGGTTGGGGATTGGGCCAGGGATAGCTCGAATGCCAGTCGAGTGCTACACGCACTGCACCAATGGCTTACAAATTTCTAGCAGGACAACTTGCCACTTGAAAATATTTGCTTTAACTTTTAGATTTATAAATCACTTCCGCTAACTAAGCAGTCTAATCTTTTCGGGAGTTGGGGAGCGACTGGAGCTTCGTCTTTATCCGTGCTGATATACAGATCTACCACAACCGAATCCTTTGTCGATGTGCGCTTGCAGAACCAATGTAAATTTAAGGCCCTCTTATATCCTCTTTGGTGGAGCTGCATCGCTCAATCAGTGCTCATTATGGTCACCGAAGACCCTTCGTCCAAGAGCGCATACGTCTTCACCATGACAACGTTGTAGCAGTATTCGAAAGAATTTTATCAAGTTTATTTGGCGTTACAACTCAACAAAGTACTCGTTGCTCGTTGACTTTCGTTGTTATGTGATGAAGCTGCTAGTGACGTTTTAAGACCCTGTGGCTCATGTAGTAACGGATGGTGAACTCTGTCTGCATGAACTGACATTGTGACCATGTTTGAGACAAGAGAAACGTAGCCTATTTTACTTGTCAAATTTCCATTTTGCTTAAGCGCCCACGCCAACGTAAGCATTACAGCTGGCTACTGGATGTGACTTTCCTTTGCAGTGGTGGCAGGAATTTCCATTGGCAGTTGCTGGTCTGGACTGTTCAGTGGTGTGAAGAACCTTGGAGGGTTGGTCGTTGCGATATTGGCTTCTGCCGTCAACGTTATGCGAGATTTCTTCCGAAGCAAGCAGGATATTTCTTGATTTCGTCCGCTTTTAGGCTCTCTCTTGCGTCTGAAGCGAAGTTGTTGTGACCAATCAAACGAGTCTTGCAAGTCTACTTAACCACTCTTCGAAGTGCTTCAGAGTTGGATATGGCTGGATGTAAATGCTTCATTGGGCCCATTCCAAACGCTTGCTCATTGGCAACTTGTTTAAAAGTTCGTCAATAATTGTTGACTCAAGGAACGTCAAAAGATTCTGAACCCTTGTAGCGAACGGTATCAGCAGTTCCAGTTTGCTTTCCGGATTCGGAACAATCTCCCTTACCATAGGCAATTGGCTGCGCAGTAAGCACTCTGGGCGACCAAACCGGAATTCCAATGCTGCCATTACTCTGTCCACGTTTTCTGGATGAATCAAAAGGGCTTCCAAAACCTGCTTTGCGTCCCCTTTGATGCACTTTTGAAGTCGAAAAATGTTTTCCACCTTTGAATAGCGAAACATCGCTGTCGATTCCCGAAAGGCAGTGCAAAACATTGGCCACTCTTCTGGACGTCCGCTGAAAATGGGTAGGTCATGGAGTTTCCGTCCGTTCCCGTGGATGTTTGGCTGGCTTGACGCAAATCATGGCGATGGCATATACTGTCGATGGTATATATGCTGTTGTAAAGCAATATTTGGGTGCTGAATGAATGGCTGGGACGTGTTTAAGGCAGCTGTTAATCGGTGCAACGACTGCGTTTGTTAATATTTGCATGGGCTGTGACTGTGATGTCGACAACCATGTGGTCGGTGCACACTGGGCTGTTCTAGCACCGCTATACATGACTGCGTTTGTAACAATTGGCATAAACTGGGACGATGGCTGCGTTAGATAACTAAAGGGTGTGTACTGGGCTGTTCCAGCACCGGTACACATGGTTGTAACAGCAGAAGTCCTAACAGGGGCTGTCGCTGGCGGCGTCGACCACGTACCCGGTGTGTACTAATATATTCCAGCACTGGTGCACATGAATGTTTTAAAAGATGTTGTGTAGATTCTGGTTTCGAAACACCGACTTATTTCAGCTGATGTGACCTCTCTAGAAATTGGCACAATGTTGATATGCTGCTGGCGAGTGAGCAGCTCTTCTTTACGTAGTCGATGCGCTGGCTGTAGCTACTTTAAGCTGCATGCGCAATTCCAATCAATTATGTAGGAAACGTTTTGTTCGGTTAAACGTGGGCTACATCTAACCTTTGTATCGTTCGACATTGACGGCGGCTACATAAACGATTATGGCTTACTTTATTGGTGGCTTCTGCTTGACGTTGTTTCGTTGGTAGTAGGCGGCTACCTATCAAATAAGAGAGGAGAGATCAGGTGGCAAATCGATGGCTTCTTCGCCAACTAAACTGCACAATAATTAATTTTTTGGCTGATGTGCTGGCTGTCGGGCTACCGATTCGACAATGAGGACTGATGAAAAAATGTCTTTGATCGTGTGCGGGATGCAGGGCAGCGGATTCTCGAACAAAGGAATGTAAGTTGCTTTTCTTAACAAAGTAAAAAATTTCTTTTCTGAACAAAGAATTAATTTGTTGATGAATCCCTGCCCTCTGAAATTAACCGCCAGTCACAATAAAAACTACTTATTTGTTCGTTTTATTCGATCGGTTTATTCTATAAAGAAATGCATTTAAAACTAAACTTACTTGGTCTTTGATCAGTGGTGTTGGCTTGGATTCCTGGACGTAAGTGCGCCTTTTCTTTTTGCATGACATACACGTCAAATCGGAATGAACGCATTCAAACCAGCAAATATGAATTATTCCAATCAAGTGTATTCGCTTAAGAAATCCGAGCCAACATCACTCTACTTTACAAATAATTATTTTTATTATACCCAGATCTCTTCGTAAATCTTCATTGCTTATATACAACGGCGCATTGACGAATGATCTTAACATTTTGTTTTCAAAAGTTTGTAAAATATTGAGATCCGTTTCACTGGTACAACCCCATAGTTGTATACCATATGTCCAGACCGGCTTTAGTGCTTGTATAATAGCAGCTTGTTGTAGAGGTTAACCTTCGAATATTTTCCGAGTAACCAGTACCAACCGTATTGAGAAATACTTGCAATTTGTTTGTCCGCTTATACGAAAAATATACATGAACCGATTCCGCCAGGATCTTGTCAATTCATTAACATCGTTAAGAGCGTTTTGCAATTTCATATATGTTTCCTCAATTTTTGTGCCAACTGCTTGTGTAGATGTATCGTTAGCAAACTTGGCAACTATTGTATCGTTGATATCACGTGTAAATAGGAGGAACAAGACTGGTCCAAGGACGGTTCCTTGGTATACTCCTGCCATTATTTCTTTGAACTCTGAATATTCGTTCCCAAGTTTCACACGGAAGAGTCTATGCTCAAGATACAAGACCAGGATTTCATATAATTTTTTCAGGCAGAACTTGTCTTAATTTGTATTGAAGGCCTCTATGCCAGAACACGTCAAGAAATACAGCAGAGCAAATTTTCTTTTCTTTGAAAAATGTTTCAATTACATCGGTAATTCGATGAACTTGGTTCACAGTCGAATGTTTACTTCTAAACCCAAATTGATGGTCAGGTAAAAGGCGATTCTGGTCAATCATTGGATGTAAGCTACTTGGTATGTATTCTAATTTAATTGCTGCATTTACAATCTAGAGAAATTTAGTAAATGCTTTTATGGATAACAATTTAAGAAGTTCTCCTGTAATTAGGTCATATCCCGGGGTGTTTTTAATCTCTAATTTCTGTATTTTCCGTTTGAGCTCGGCAATACTTCCATATCTAGCTATATTTATATAGGCTTTAGTCTCGAATAAATTAATGTTTCCTGGCCCATCAAAGGGTTTAAATGTTTCTGCAAGATGTGCGGCAAAAACGTCAGCTTTTTCTTTTCCTTATCGGGTTTTGCCCAAACGTCTTGATTTACCATAATTGGTGGCCGAGCGTTTTTTTGCCGTTTTATGACTTTGGTTACTTTCCTAAGTGAATAATTCGATTCATTTCCAGCGGTTAGGCTTTGCAGATAAGCTTTTAAATTGAATTCCATAGCAAGTTATTCAACCGATTGCGATGTGTTTTATCATGCGGGGCACGAGTTTGATGTCATCTTTTACGAGCTTTTGTCTGACCAAATTTTTATTTCCCGTGGGTATGATATTGATATTACTATATGCCACTATTTGCCTTGTTGAGGAGTATTATTTTATGTTGCTTTTTGAACGCTATCGATAAAGGAGTCAACCCAGTCGAATATTAGTGAAGTGAAGTGAAGTGAACAGTTGAAATGAATAAGGAAAATCGTGAAATTCGAGAATAGCGAAGAGTAATTTGGTTTACGATTAAGTGTGTGTTTGTAAAAAAACAAGGGTGTGATTAAACAACAAGGGTTCGCAAATCATAAGATCAGCTCACTACTGCGGAGCTGAAAGCTAAACTGAGTCGGCGGCAGCTTTCCCCTATAAGAGGAAGGAGCAATTTACTTATACGTCTTCATGACGCAATAAAGCAAAGTGGCGGAGATCATTGTTGAGTAATAATAATTAGTCGAACAGTTCTCCAGTAGTTTGCACCCAAAATTGATAACGAACAGATTGTTTTGATGGCTGTCACTAAAAATGTCAAACACCATGTGCAAAATGCATTACGTACATAGAGATTGAAGGAATAGGACCCGAACCATTGGAGAATATGCTACAAAACCTGAGATCTTTAAAATGAAATAAAATAATACTTTAATTTATATATTTAAGAGAAATAACACACGACATTTGTGAAACTGGTGGATTTCTGCAGCGTTGGTTCTCGAATTTCCAACAATCCTAATTCGATTTTCTTTGATGTCGAAGAGCAACAAGTAAGTGAAGGCTTCGACATGTCATCAATGTTACAACAACAAATTGGAACAACTACGCGAGGAACAGCACCAACAGTCCGAAAGTCAAAATAACAAATTGGAACTTCAGCTCGAACAACAATTCGAGGAACAGGGTAAGAAGTTTGAGAATGTCCTCGCGTACAAATTCACGGTGATTGATAAGTGATTTGAAAAAGTCGAGACTACATTTATGGCGGTAGAAGAGAAAGTTGGGAAGGTAGAGAATAATGTGGCAGCAATTGAACAGAAAGTCGAAAAAGTTGAGGAAATTTTTTGAAAGGATGGTTGAGAAAGTAGGCGAAGCATAAGCTAAAGAGCTTATAGTTGTTAAGAAACAAAAGGTTCGGGAAATTTCTGGAGATTGTCCACGAATGAAGGAAATGAAACCTCCAACTTTCGACGGTCAGATGCAATGCACTAATTATAAGAAACAGTTCGAAGCTGCTGCGATGACCAACTGCTGGGAAAACGAGAAAAAATGCATCGCACTTACACTGGCTTTGCGTGGTCCAGCTACGGAGCTTTTGCAAAACATCTCCGTTGACAATCAACGCAACTACAACGCTTTCGTTGTATCGGCTAGAACATTTTTTATATCCTAACACTGGTGAAGAGATCATTAACCAGATGGAAAAGGACGCTTTAAATCGTGCTATAGCTGACTCAAAACTACAACTATCAGTACGAAGGCCTTGAAAACGCACCCTTGCCGAAGCCGCAGCTAATGCTCTGACAAAAGTGGCATCTGATCTAGCATCCCAAGGACCTCATCGTGTCAGAGAATCGCCCACCATTGAATGCTCTTGTGAAAGAATGGAGGTTTCACCGAATAACCATTCCAGGACTCAAATGAGTTGCTGGAACTGCAACAAGACTGGACATCTAATGCGTCAGTGCAGGAACCCATCACAGCGCAGCAATTGTCCAAATTGCAACAGTCGGGGACAGCAGAGGGAAGCATCCGGGAATGACAACAACCGACCTACTGTTATTAACTCTCAGTGCCCCCAGGACCACAATCCAAGTATCCCAAACTAAGAGGGATAACAGGTGTCTGATAGTAGATGCCACCATCGGCGGGAATGAACTTGCAGCGACAATTGATACTGGAGCTACTGCTTCCATTATCCGAAAAGACATCGTCCGTGAATCTAGGTTGCATAACACCAGCAGCTATTGCCTGAGGACCACAATTGGAGAAGAGCTCGAGTATATGGGGAAGTACGGCTGACGATAAACTTGGTGGTACTCGCCTTCTCCATGCATTCCTGGTGGCTGATATTTGTGACGAATGCATTATTGGAGTTGACTTCATGACTCATGAAATACTATTGGATATTAGCATGCAGATCTTGAGATATCGAAATGTGGAGATCCCAATGGAATACGGTCTACCAAAAGCAGTTGTTCTGAGAACAGTCGTCGGGAAGGACTAAGTGTTACCACCGTCCTCAGAAACTGTTTTATGGGTTAAGCTTGAGGGTGATCCTGGAAGCCACCGATTCCTACTTGTTGAACCAGATGCTGACGATAATTTCCAAAATTACATCGTTGAAAAAATGTTGGTGGAACCAAAGAACAAAATGAGGGGAGAATCCAAAAAGGAAAAGTGCTTTGTAAATGTGTTCCGGTTAACGCCATATCAAGCATAACCGAAGTGGAAACTGTTACACAAGTTCTACCAACTAAATGGACGGACATAACGAGATCGATTCTCAACTCATGCAAGCTGAATCAGGAGCAGCGAATTTGTGGGGACAACATAGTTGAAGAATTTACTAATGTATTTGCTGCAGAGGATGGGAAATATGGCCGTTCACACTTGGTGCAACACTTAATCGACATTGGAGATGATAGAGTAATTCGTCAGCCTGCAAGGCGGCTTCCATTAGCCAAGCAGGCTGAAGCTGCAGAAATGGTTGCAACTATGGAAAGGGGCGGATTGATAGAAAATTGCCTTAGGGCCGCAACTAGATAAAGGCCTCGAGTATATGGGGATGTATGGCTGACGATTTACTTGGCGGGACTGGCCTTCTCCCGTACATTCCTGGTGACGGATATTTGTGAAGAATGCGTCAGTAGAGTCGACTTCACGAAGACTCATGATATCATTGTAAAAAATCGTTAACTTCCCGAAAACAAATCTCTAATATGAAAAAGCCGAGACTTAAGAACGCAGGAAAATTTTAGTCGTCTGATTCCACGAAGTGCAAAACTAAAACTAAAAACATTTCGTTTAACATTAGAAAGATTGAGATGTACGAATAAAAGTCAAATATAGTTCATTAGTCCAGTTAGGAGAAAAAGTGTATACACCGGTCTTCGTAACTTTGAGCCATCAGATAAAAGCAGCATACAAGCTCGAATATTCCCATCTCGACTAATATACGCCTCTTCGATGACGGCCAATTTCAAGGCTATGCGCGGCTTTCCAGAATCGAACATCAAAACTACTTCATCTGGCTTCAGCTGTTTGGAAGAGTGTCCCGTCCCTGAGAAGTATAAAATGAACGCAGAAGCTGGACGTACTCGATTCGCCAGCGATTAGGAGGCATTCTGATGAATGCCTCCTAATAGATGTCTATGTCTATTTCGGGTTTAAAGGACCACTGGTCCTAGATCATCTTTATGAATGTCTTGTTCAAAACCGACATCACTTTGTAGCCAACCTGGTCCAATAGTCCATATCGACGAGCTTTGCAGGTTACGAGCTGTAATCCCCCTGGTAATTAGATCAGCGGGGTTTTCTTTACCTCTGCAGTGCTTCCAGTCGGTTGCGAAAGTAAGACGACGTATCTCCGTAACTCGACCTTGGACATACGGCTTCCAACGTTGGGTATTCCCTGAATCCATCCTAGACCTATCCGAGATTCTGTCCATAGATGGAATTCACTGACATCAATGTTTAGACATCGCTTTAGATAGGAACATAAATGTGCAGCCAACAATGCTGCAGTAAGCTCCAACCACCTGGACAAAGTGACTTGCAAACCAACTCGCTACTGGAGTTCCACTTACGAAGATTAATTTTGGGTCCTTTCAGTACCAGTCCTGCTTCTTCACAAATTCGCTTGGCTTCCTCTTCTTCATTGAAGTTTATTGCCAAATCGTCCATATAAAAACTGTCAAGTAAAATATGACACGTCGAGGTATTCTTCTTCGATGTTGAAAAATGCGTACGCAGACTGGCTGTCAACAGGAACGGACTGCAGTTTATTCCAAAAGTCACTCTTGTCATGCGATACTCAGCTATTTTAGGATTTCCCGTCATCGGCGTTTTGAACGGAGCATACCAAAAAATCGGTGGCTGTCGCGGTCCTTCTCGTTGAGTAAAATTTGAAGGAAGGCTTTCTCAATGAAACGGCACCAAACCGGCCAAGCCGGAAATTTAACAAATTCTTCAACACATCCGGTAGAAGATTGCCGCACACATCCAGAAGGTCATTCAACGATGTGGTTTCTTCGGTTCGCGGTGAAGCATCGAACACGATGCGTTGCCTTGTTGTTGTACTTTCCTTGTAATGAGGAAGGTAAAATGTTCGCTGACAATCACTTTCGGTAGAAATCGAACAGGCTCAGCAACACCATCTGCAACAAGTTGTCGAATTCCAGAATAGTATTGGTTAAATTGTTCGGGACACCTTAACAGACGCATCGTCAAACACTTCAGACGCTTCAACGCAATCTGTTTATTGCTTTTGATATCGGCATCGGGGTTTATCCAGGGCAGTGAAGCAACGTACTACTGTCCGTTTCTAGCGATGCATTTATTTATCAATTCGCTGGCTAATTGTCCGTTCTTGGCTTGGTCACCTCTAATCCCAAGTGTCTGCAGTGGGATCAAAGCTCGAGAGTGTTGGTAAATTCAATACAACAACAATAGAGAACAATAAGAGAACATGGATACCTTTGTGATTCCAAATTCTTACCAAAACGATATGACCCTTGTACTGTCCAGCCGAAGATAGTTTCAACGGCTCTTATCCCTGGCAAAATTTGTTCCTGCTTTCCCGTGACTACGGACCAATAGTAGTCGGAACCGATAAGCAGACTTAACCCATCCTTTGCCTCTACGTTTGTGTTGTGGGAGTCGTCTGGGCGCAAATTGTTGAACCAGCTGCAAGATGTTCCAGGCATGGGAAGCCCGTCGAGACATATTTCTGGCACTACAATGACCTCCAAGATGACACTTTCTTCCGAGAAATGACTTTTTATGCAGATTTCCACTTTTTTACATTTTTGAAATGGCGCCTGCTGCTTGCTCCCGAACGGCATTATAGAGAGGTTCACTTCGCCAATTGAGGAAAGATTCAACCGTCGTACTAAATCCCTTCGAATGAACGTAAATTGACTGCCACCATCGATAACAAAGCGTATACATAACGATTTACTTCCGCTCGTAACAGTGGCTATGCCACGAGCTGTCTTCAAAAAGACATTTTTTCCTTCCATGCACAAATTGTGTGCGCATAAACTAGATGCTATTTGCATTGTAGAGTCACTTCTTTTCGAAGTCCCTTGCACACACGTAGACTTACTACCGACGTATGACGGATCACATAACGAAGTCAATGGCTTACCCTTGCACTTTAAACAAGAAATCCATCTGTAGCTTCGACATTTTTTGTAAGAATGTCCACGGTTGGCGCAACGATAAACATCGTGCCGCTTTTCTTAAATTTTCTCGTTTCTCGGATATTGACATTTTGCTATCACAATATTTTGTCGCGTGTCCGTCTGATGAGCATAAAACGCATGCACTCTTCGCATTCGATGACATGAGGCGGGCTGCAGTCGTGTGTGAATAGGAATGCTGAGTGTTTACGGATGTTGTAATAGAAGCAGCTCTACTTTTTCAAGCGATTCAACCCCTCCTTATAAAAAGCGCATTATATTTTTTACCTGTTCATCACAAATGTGCATTTTTTTTATAATTAACACGTACTCAAGGGGTTGTGAATACCCTTTATATGTTATTACAGTACAAGCGTTAGAGAAAGGGAAGAAAGAGAGTGATAGGAAAGATTTTGGATGTAGTGGAGACTTAATTCCACGGGTGGTGTCCGAACTAGCTTCGGGGAGTCACTTTTTCTTTTGTTCGTTAAAAGAACAAATTACATTATTATTATATTACATTATATTACACCAACCATTTTTTTAATTTCTTTTAATTAAAAGTGAAATGGATTTTGGCTGGGATTGAACGCGCAACCTTCCTCTCAACAGACGAACACATTACAACAACACCGCGGCCACTCACATTGTCGTTGAACTTCTATGTCGTTGAACTGCTATGCTGGTCATCTCCGTCGGTGGTTTCTGTAAAGCTTATATCTTTACTTGTCTCGCATCCTATTCGGAAGTATTCGACACGAAGTTCGGCTGGTAAACAACGCAACAAAATACTCTTTAACATAATATAGTAATAATGAGTTGGTATTTGTAGTGCTGTGAGAGAGCGACAACATGGTTTGATGGAATTGTAAAGGCCGCGAAGACCAACTGCATCAGTCCTCGATAGCATAGGACGAAGGGAGAGCAAGTGCTGCATATTTTTATCCATCAGACGTTCCGTGTTTCCAAATAGTTCTCTAAGGAGGGAAACGGCCGCTTCATAACACGTTCACGAAGCGGTAAATCCAGAAATTATCTTCTTTGCGCCTTCCACCAACGCCGACTGTTACTGTTCTCGTGAATAGCTGAAGGAAACTATTCCCAAAACGGTAGCCATTATTGGTGACTACCGTCGAACTTTCTTAGCTCTAATTTCGGAAGTTCAAGGAACCATTTGCAGCCGTTGGATTGCTGGAAGTCGTTTCAGACTTTTGTGCAGTCAACTGCTTTTTCTTTAATTTTTGAAGGCGCACGTTTAAGCGTGCAAGCATTCCGACTGAAGAATCTTGACACTCAATTACCCTTTCCATTTCTTTGCCCAGCTCCTCAGCTTTTACCCAACTCCTGCTCTGCACCTCCTGATTGACCACGTTCAAGCTCTCGTGAGCTGCTGTTAAGCGTTGGGTGAGGTACACGAGTTCATCTTCCAACCCATCTATGTCCTTTGTTTTACAGCCCAAAATACATCGTTGGAAAAATTATGGTTTAACCAAAGAACAACAGGGCTCCAATAAGAGTCTTAAGCACCAGACCACGCGAGGTGAGAATCCAAAAACGAAAGGTGATTGGTAAAGTGTTCGGGTTAACGCAATGTCAAGCATAACCGGGGTGGAGACTGCTACACCAGTGCTACCAACTAAACGGACGGACATAACGAGATCGGTTCTCAACTCATGCAAGCTGAATCAGGAGCAGCGAATTTGTGGGGACAACCTAGTAGAAGAATTTGCTGATGTATTTGGTGCAGAGGATGGGAAGTATGGCCGCACACACTTGGTGCAACACCAAATTGACATTGGAGATGCTAGACCAATTCGTCAGCCTGCACGGCGGCTTCCACTAGCCAAACAGGCTGAAGTTGCAGAAATGGATAGAAAACTCTAATAGTACGTGGGTATCACCAGTGGTACTGGTTAAGAAGAAAGATGGCAGCATCCGGTTCTGCGTTGACTATCAGCGGCTCAACGATGTCACCAAGAAGGGCAGTTATCCTCTACCTAGGATTGATGACATACTCGATACTCTAAAGGGATCTGAATGGTTTTCCAAGAGCATTTACTTGGCAAATCTGACTGGTGTACCTAGATGATGTAATTGTTGTGGGAAAATCACTTGAAAACACTAAAAGAACTGGCGGGAGGTATTCCTAAGACTTCGGAGTGCCCATTTGAAGCTTAATAATCCAAAGAAGTGTACACTATTCAGATCCGAAGTTCGATTCCAGGGAAACAACATCTCGACTAGTGGAGTGAGGACCGATCCCAAAAATATTGAAGCTGTGAAGAATTGGCCGGTCCCCAAGGACACACATCAACTAAGGTTTTAAAGGGGTTTTGCTAGCATTGCTAAGAGCTTACAACACGGGGAAAGAAAAACAATTTAAATGGTCAAGTGAGTGTAATAATGATTTTCAAAGACTTAAACACCAGGTATGTCAAGCGCCGATCCTAGCATATTCCGACAGTGAAAAGACTTTCCTTGTTGACGCCGACGCAAGTAATTTTGGAGTTGCAGCCGTTTTATCGCAAGTACAAGAGGGACAGGTAAGAGTGGTGGCCTACATAAGCAAGGTTCTGTCCAGACCTGAAAGAAATTATTGTGTGACCAGATGGGAACTCTTAATGTTAATTCTGGCGACGAAGCATTTCCATAAATACCTCTATGGCAGGAAGTTAATTCTTCGTACAGATCATGCTGCTCTAAATTGGTTGCTTCAATTCAAAAATCCAGAGGGTCAAGTTGCTATATAGATTGAGAGGCGGCAGAACAACGATTTCGATATTCAGCATCGTAAGGTCACCCTGCGATCTAACGCTGTCGCACCGTCTCGCCGACCATGCGGAATGAACTGCAAGTACTGCACCCACCAAGAAGAGAAGGAGCTCATCACCGCCCTGCGAATAAGATCCGAGCCCAACAATGATAGGACGACCCAAAAGATCAGAGAAGCGCAGATGGAAGGGAGGGAAGGAGGGAACACATGGAAAAACCAGATTGGCAAGAAATTTCGGATCGTAGTCCAATTCTGAAGGCGTACTGGGGACAATGGGATTCTTGAAACTGAGGATACCCTTGTTCGGGACGAACAGGTCCATTTAGTGTCGATTGGAAAGAATGAATGCGCACTGGAATTAATGTCTGTAATAAGGTTAAATAGAGATGAAGAGACAGCCAGAGAGTTAGTCTAAATTGTGATAGTGACTGAGTGAATTACCTAAGTGAATTTTGGAAAGTGATAATAGTGCGCGAATTTTATCGATGGTATTGAATTTCGAATAAGTGAATTAAAGCGATTGAATTTTAAAACGAGAAACCGTTTTGTAAATAATATAACTCTTGGAATAAGAGTGTGTTTGAATAAAAGTGTTTTATCATTCAAATCCCGACTTCGTTTTACAATAGGTTATATTGCAAATTAAGAAGGTAAATTTAAGTTATTTGAACTGCATAATATATTATATTATATAAGCGTTATTTTTAGATTCATGAACTTAGAAATTTCAAAGTATTGTTGCCCAATATTTCTCAATATTTATTGATTGGAACGATCTGAAATTGCTCTGCATCAACACATGCAATATAGTTGTAAGATCGTGAATATGAGGCAGTGGATACCTGTCTGGGGTTTTTTCGTATTCAACATCCTATAGTCGCTACATGGTCTCCAGTCATTTAATCTCTTTGCCGCCATCTTCAGAAGAGAAGTGAAGAAGATGTTCTGCAGATGCCTATTTGAACCGTTTAGTAAAATTCTTCTTTGCAATTTTTTGCTTACAGCTTTCTAACGTCTGGGACGAGAGTGATGCAATGCACCTTTAGTAAGGATATGGTGTACGACCGAGTATTTGACGGGGATGTCTGGAGGTTCCATAAGTGAAGGAAAGGTAATTCGTATGGAATTTCACTTCTATTCTACAGCAAAGAATTTAGGACTTGTTACCGCGTGTGACAAGACATGATACTTATCAATGTGTTTGTGAAAGGATCGTTGAGGATTGAATTTTTCACATTAACGACTAGCCCGGTTTTGATTTAAAAATACGGTTTGGTAAAAGATGATAATATAAACATATGAGAAGGCTACAATCCGCTGTGCGGATCGTTTAGTTCCCTTTACAACCCAATCCTTGAAATAAATACTCTCAAAATGTCGGCTTTAAGGCAATGAAATATCGAAAATGTCGTTGTCAGAATATGTTGTTCAGGCAGTTTATCAATATCATTTATTCTCCAAAAAACAACCTTTTTCGCTTGGTATACAAATGGGTTTTGTATGAAGAAATGTTTTTATTACCATAACCAATGATTTTGCATCAATTTCCATTTCGAAATGTTTAAATATTTACCGAAAAACGTTTTTTACTCAAAACGCTCCAAAAAAGTGTGCGTGGCAAAAAACATCTGTATAGACGATATAGATAATGTTGAATGAATATGTTTAACAATAATTTATTTAAGCATACACTTATTTCTAGAATTATATTGTTTAAAAAACGGGTTCTCGTTTAACTATTCAATTACTTGAAATCAAAACAAAAATTATGGCGCAACAGGCTCGTTAGTACCTAGGGCCTAGCTTTTTTTTCTCACAACCATTCATGTGTGCGTGTGTACTTCTTTGCACGATGGCAGGACCTCCTGTTTTATGCCGAATCCGAACGGCTCAGTTGAGATAAGCTATTCATGACAATTGATACTACTTGGATGAGTTGTCAGATCATCACGAGAGGAGGGCCAGTGAAAATTCATTTTGGTGTTGCTACGGCTGGGAAACGAACCCAGACCTTCTGCGCGGCAGTTCAACGCACTAACCATCGCTCCACTGAGTCCGTCTTGAAATCAAATACCAACGATTAAATTCATGCACTATTATCAATTTCAAAAATTCACTAAGGTAATTCATCCAGTCAGTACAATACAATATGTATTATTATAATTTCGGATTATAATAATAATTTAATGAAGATTGGAATGAATGAATGCCCACTGGAGTGAATGACTGGAATAAGGGTGTCTGTCAAAACCACTTCTCGGACCATTTTGTAAATGCGGGAAGCTCCCAGAATATGCCATTTGTATGTGGAATAGTATAAATAGAGATGAAGCGACAACTAGCGAGTTAGTTTTAATTGTGACCTGAACGTGATTTGAATAGTACTACCTGAGTGAATTACCTTTATTGAATTTTGGAAGGTGATAATAGTGGGCGAATTTAATCGCTGGTATATGATTTCAAATAAGTGTAATTGAATTGTTTAACGAGAAACTGTTTTGTAAATAATATAATTCTAGAAACAAGAGTGTGTTTAAATAAATTATTGAAGTGAACATTTGAAGTGAAAATTCGAGAATAGCGAAGACTAATTTGTTTTACGATCAAGTGGGTGTAATAATGCTTTTCAAATAATTAAACACCAGCTATCTCAAGCGCCGATCCTTGAATATTCCGACAGTGAAAAGAACTTCATTGTCGATGCCGACGCAAGTAATTTTGAAGTCGGAGCCGTTTTATCGCTAGTACACGAGGGACAGGAAAGAACAGTGGCATACTTAAGCAAGGTTTGACCAGGATGGAACTCTTATTGTAAATTCTGGTGACGAAGCATAAAAACGATTATGGCAGGAAGATCCTTCTTCGTATAGATCATGCTGCTCTAAAGTGGTTGCTCAATTTAAAAATCATGAGGGTCAAGTTGCTAGATGAATTGAGCGTCTGGAGGACATTTTGAATCAATAAGAATTAAGACATAGCGAGGGAACGATTTTACTGGCTGTCTTCAAGAGAAGACATCGGAAATTGGTGCCGAAAATCTATTACATGCGCCACCTGTAAAGGACCAAGACGAAAGACGCAAGGAACCGTGAATCAGTACAAAGTTGGGGCACCGTTCGAAAGAATAGCAATAGATATTGCTTTCCAATTTCCAGAAACGAACAGCGGAAAACGTTACATATTAGTTGTTATGGACTACTTCAGCAAATGTCCAGAGGCACCGTAGTGCATCAGATCGTGGACAACTGGATATGCAGATTTGGGGTACCGTTGGAACTACATTTTGATCAAGGTAGAAACTTTGAGTCCAGAGTATTCCAGGATATTTGCCAGCGGTAGGTATTAAGAGTAATAGAACGACACCTCTGCATCCACAGTCAGACGGAATGCTGGAACGATTCAATCGAACCTTGAAAGAACACCTCTCCAAGGTAGTAGACGACACGCAACGAAACTGGGTTCGTTGCATTCCCTTTTTCCTGATGGCGTATCGAAGCGCAGTCCATATCGCGACTGGACACTCCCCATGTGAAGCCTTATTTGGGCGAGCATTAAGATTGCCCAGTGAAGTAATATTCGGACCTCCAACGGTAGAGCGGACTGCTGAAGATGACTACATTGATGATCTATGCGAAAGACTCCGAGAAAGTCGGTCACTTCTTGAACTCGATCAATTACGCGTGAAGCTTGAGGATGAGCTTGATATTTTTATATCTCGAAAACTAGGTTTTGATAGCATCGATTTTATTCATTAATTTCAGTTTGTAAATTTTGATTTACACTACTTATTTCGGAAATTATCTTGTTTAAGTTTGACGCTGTTGAAAAATGGGCTGCTTTGCGATTCTTAGCAATTTTCCCACGTTTGATTTAGAGGCAGACTGCATTTATGTCCCTAAACAGACTATCTGAGTGGAAGTGACGGAAACGCATTGGTTTGGTGCTATACTTGGGTTTATTTAAGTAATTTTGACACATGGGTTTTTTCTAAAAGATATTGAGTTTAAACGTATTTAAGATCGTTAGTAACGGTAATATAAAACATTTCTTCAATACATCACTTAAACCCACGCCCACTTGCATACACTACCTCATGGTATAACCAGATGAAAAACGCTGTTTTTTTTGTCGAACCACAAAAAAATGTTGATAAACTGTCTGAACAATATTTTGTGGGAATGACACTTTTTTATATTTCTTATCCATAAAGCCGACGTTTTGGGGATTTTTAATTTAAGGATGGGGTAGGATAGGGAATTAAACGATCCGCCCAGCGGATTGTAGCTTTCTCAAATTTTCTTAATATGGTAAGCCAATGGTGAATTTCTTGTTGACAGTGGTGGTGTTTGTCGTTAGCTGTTGTTGATAATTTAATTATCTTGGGTTCAATTTACCGTCGGGGTCACCAATATTGGGAATCTTTGTTCGTTGTAATTCGTTGATAAAAAACACATTTCTTCTTAATATACTTTCTAGTTTACATTCCTTAATATAAGCTTTTGTTATTAAAGTTTTTGACTGTGTCGCGTGCCTGTCAGAATACCAATGACCTCAATCATCATATCCTCATCCTTTCTTACTCCAATCAAGATCATCCCTTTTCGAGGCTCTACAGTCGACATCTATTATTTATTTTGAAGCAAGTGTCACCATCTGTTTATCCATTGATATCCTATAAAAGTTTCCATCTGCCGAGAATGTTATTCTAGTGAACAAAAAATTCTCAGATAAATCTTTTAGGGGCACCTACGTCGTTCCACCAACGAAGCATAATGTTTCTATATTAATTAATTCTCTATGTTACAAAGTATACGTCAAAACTAATCTACGCCTATGGTATGGAGTATTTCCCAAAATAGAGAAATGAAAATCTATTTCTGTCCGTTTAATATTTCGGCTCTCTGCATGATGCTAGATATTATTTAGTAGTAATTTCATGCAATATTTTCTTTTGTCGTTAGTATGAAGTCTTTTGTTTTTTGATTGTGAACATCTTGTAACTTGTATTTACATACTGTTTTGGTTTGTCGAACGAATATGTGTACCACTAACGTGTTATGTCCTCTTTGTACGAATTCAAACTTTAAATGCATTGAATCCTTGCGAAGAAGATTAATTTGGATCGCAAATGAGTCAATTGCATGTCCTCAGTGTAATGATATATTTCAAGGGCTAGATAAACTTACTATTCATTTGTTTAGCCATACCGATACCTTAAATTGTAGCAGCAGTGAGCAGCTAAATAAAAAATTGAATCTTTTGGAATTAAGTAACGATAAACAAACATTATGCCTTAAAGAAAGTGATAATGATTGTCATTCGGACAACTGCATGAAATCTGATTTTGAGGGCTTATTAAAATGTGATACATGTGATGTCTCCTTTTCAACAAAACACAAAATCCAAAACAAATTGTTTGACAATAACGGGGGTGAACATAAAAATGAATGTAATATTAAAGAAGTAGTGAAAAAAACAAGCTGTAGCCATCATATGGTTTCAACTTCACCTTTAGAAAAGCAAAGCATTGAAAACGAATTAGTTAATGTTTGCTCAGACGAGGTTATTGCATCTACAAATATAAATCAAAATGAACCTGCCAAATCCTGGGAATGCGAAATATGCAAAAAGTCTTTTACAACAAAGTATTTTTTAAAAAAACACAAAATGTTACATACAGGTTAGATCATTGAATATAAATAGTTCGTGTGAATGTTTTTGAATTTCTGATTTTATTTTTAAAAATTTCAGGGGAAATGCCGTACAGGTGTGAGATTTGTGGAAAAACATTTACATTTCAACAGACTTATCACAAACATCTTCTTTACCATACCGATGAGAAGCCACACGTTTGTCAAATTTGTATGCGTGCCTTTAAAGAGTTATCGACGTTACAAAATCATAAACGAATACACAGTGGAGAAAAGCCATTTAAATGTGAAAATTGCGGTAAAAACTGTTCACTACTTACTTATTACTATCTAAATCTGAATTGCCCTGATTTATCTGTCTGTTTTGTTTTTTATAGACTTCATAAAGTTTAGGTATAAACTCATAGACTTCATAAACTCATCATAGAGTGTATTACGTTATGCATAAAATGCCGCAAAACGCGAAAACCTTATTCATAAAACTATATGTACTGTACATGTACAACGTTGAATAGAGGCTGCATAATCAAAAGTGTTGAAATCAGAGTGGTCGCCATGAATTTTAAAACCATACAAAATATCGCATGGTGTGGAACAGCCAATCGTAATGGCGTTTTTCATTGGTAAAAAACATAAATATTTTATTGACTTAGATCTGTCAAAAGACAGATTTTGACTGTTGTTGTGTTCCATTGCGCAAAAAAAAAATTTTTTTTTGATCTCAGATCAATTTTGCAAATCTAGATTTCTTTGCCGTTTTTCCCCTCCTTAAGCCAACACTAATACTAGATTAGAGTGGTTTTCGTTTTGATTCCATATTATGTATTTCGGTTGTGAAAAACTATTATTAAACATTAAAGTTGTAGAAGTTCCATGTAATATATAATTTATATAAAACATATGAGAAGGCTACAATACTCTGTGCGTTAATACACTATCCCATCCCATCCTTAAAATAAATATCCCCGAAATATCGGCTTTATGGAGATGAAATATAGAAAATGCCATTGTCACATTATTTTTTTCAGACAGTTGATCAAAATCTTTTATGGTTTGAAAAAAAAAAAAACGTTTTTCGCCTGGTGATGCTATGAGGTACTGTATACAAATATTTTTTGTATGAAAGCTCCTCCAAAAAGTGGGCGTGGATTAAAATGATGTGAAGAAAAATGTTCATAACCAATTATTTTGCATCAAAAAAATTTTCAAATATTTTACAAGTTGACCGAAAAACGTTTTTTATGAAATATAGATATAAGGATTGTCTAAATATCATGTTCACAAACTTTTTAAAATTTTTTACCTATTTTACACAAAAAAAAAAGATTTTCCTAAGAGTATGCATGTCAGTAAGCGGATCACAAAAATGTTTACATTTGTTCTGCTAGGAGCAACAACAAACACGTTTTCCAAATTTTATGATTCTACCTCAAAATTTAAGGCTTAAAAACTGGTGATGTACGGACGGACCAACGGACAGACAGACATGGCTAAATCGACTCAGCTATCGACTCTGAGTCGATCCATATACTTTAAGCTATAACTACCTAAATTATTTCTCTATGTTACAAATTATGTATTATATACAAAAGGCTACAATCCGCTGTGCGGATCGTTTATTACCCTATCCCATCCCATCTTTAAAATAAATATCCCCAAAATTCGCTTGGTTATGCAATGAGGTAGGGCATGCATGAAAACGCCTCCAAAAAGTGGGCGTGGGTTGAAATACAATATTGCAGAAATGTTTATATTACAATAACCAATGACATGAGAAAGCTACAATTCACTGTGGGGATCGTTTAATACCCTATCCCATCCTATCCTTAAAAAAATGTGCAAAAAGTGTGCTTTATGAACATGAAATATACTAAATAACATTGTTACAACATATTATTCATACAGTATATCAAAATCGTTTATGGTTAGATAAAACATTTCTCCTGCATATGTCCTTGTGGAATTGAGTACAAAAATACCGAAAATGAAGCTACGAACATTTTTGGATTTTCGGAATTGCGGGTTTTGGGGATTGTATATTTTCGGTTTTAGGGATTCTTAATTTTTAATTTTTCGGATATTTGATATTCTGATTGGGTTTTCGGGATTTTATCTTTTAGAAATTTTGGTTTTGTGGATTCTAGGTTTCCGGGATCTTGAATTTTTCGGATATTTGAGATTCTGAGTATTTCGGATTTTGGGTTTTCTGTATTTTTGGGTTTTCGGGATTTTGGTATTATGACCCCGTCCTTTCCAGACACTCACTATCTATGGATAGATATATCTGGCATTGAATATTAACTTTGAATGGATCTACTTAGAATCGACAGCGGAGTCGATTAAGCCACGTCTGTCCATCCGTCAGTACCCGCGTCACAAGTTTTAGGGCCTTAAATTTGTAGCTAGAATGATGAAATTTGGTACACGTGCTCGAAGTTGCTCCCAGCAGAACAAGTGTAAACATTTTCGAAATCCGCTTACTACCACGCCCCGTTTCAGAAAAACGTAGTTTTTGGCCAAACCGTTGAAAATTTTTAAAAAGAGTCTGAACAACATATCAAGACAATCCTAATATCGATATATATCGAATATACAGCCATTTCAGTAAAAAAAACCTTTTACGGTAAAATTTTAAAATATTGCTAGTGTCCTTACGGCACATAGCTCACCGAGTCAGAGAATTGGCCAGAAGTTGGGTTCTGGAATCGACCCCCCAGGACCACAATCCAAGTATCCCAAACTAAGAGAGACAGCAGTAGTCTGATAGTAGATGCGACCATCGGCGGGAAAGAACTTGTAGCTACAATTGATACTGGAGCTACTGCTTCCCATATCGGAAAAGAAATCGTCCGTGAGTATATATTGCCTGAAGACCGCAACTGGAGAAAGAGCTCGAGTATATGAGGAAGTAGGGGTGACGATATACTTGGCGGGACTCGTCTTCTCCCATCCATTCCTGTTGGCTGATATTTGTGACGAATGCATTATTGGAGTTGACTTCATGAAGACCCATGAAATAATGTTGGTTATTGGCTGGCAGGTCTTGAGATATTGAAAGGTGGAGATCCCAATGGAATACGGTCTACCAAAAGCAGTTTTTCTGAGAACAGTCGTCGGGAAGGACCAAGTGTTACCACCGTCATCAGAAACTGTTATATGGGCTAAGCTGAAGGGTGATCCTAGGAGCCACCGATTTCTACTTGTTGAACAAGATGCAGACGATGATTTCCAAAACTACATCGTTGGATAAATGTTGGTGGAACCAAAGAAGAACATGGTTCCAATAAGAGTCGTTAACACTAGACCACAAGAGGTGAGAATCCAAAAAGGAAAAGTGATTGGTAAATGTGTTCCGGTTATTGCAATATCAAGCATAACCGAAGTGAAGACTGCTACACCAGTTCTAACAACGAAACGGACAGACATAACGAGATCGATTCTCAACTTATGCAAGCTGAATCAAGAGCAGCAAATTTGTGCGAAAAATCTGATTGAAGAATTTGTGGCGTATTCGCAGCAGAGGATGGTCAATACGGCCGCACACACTTGGCGCAACACGAAATCGACTCTGGAGATGCTAAACCAGTTCGTCAGCCTGCAAGGTGGTTGCAATTAGCTAAGCAGGCTGAAGTTTCAGAATTGGTTGCGACGATGGAAAGGGACGGACTGATAGAAAACTCTAATAGTCCGTAGGTATCACCAGTCTTACTGGTTATGAAGAAAGATGGCAGCACCCGGTTCTGCGTTGACTATCGGTGGCAGAACGATGTCACCAAGAAGGACAGTTATCCTCTTCCTAGGAGTGATGAAAAACTCGATACACTAAAAGGGTCTGAATGGTTTTTCACAATAGGTCTGGTAATGGCTTGTGGCAGTTCAACGTGATGCCATTCGGTTTGTGCATTGCTCCTGCAACTTTTGAACGACTGACGGAATGCGTTTTGCGAGTATTAACTTGGAAAATTTATCTGGTGTACCTAGATGATGTAACTGTCGTGGGAAAATCTTTTGGAGACCACCAAAAGAACTTGCGAGAGGTATTCCTAAGGCTTCGGAGTGCCCATTTGAAGCCTAATCCAAAGAAGGGTGCACTATTCAGATAGGAAGTTCAATTACTGGGACACAAAATCTCAACATGTGGAGTGAGGAACGATCTAGAAAAGATTGAAGCTGCGAAAAATTAGCCGGTCCCCAAGGACGAACATCAACTAAGGAGCTTCCTAGGACTTGTGGCTTACTATCGGCAGTTTTTAAGGGAATTTGCTGGCATTACTAAGAGCTTACATCAACTCGCGGAGAAGGGAAAGCAATTTAAATGGTAAAGTGATTGTAATTATGCTTTTTAAGGGCTTAAACACCAGCATGTCAAGTTCCGATACTGGCATATCCGACGGTGAAAAGACCTTTATTGTCGATGCCGACGCAAGCAATTTTGGAGTTGAAGCCGTTTTATTGCAAGTTCATGAGGGACAGGAAAGAGTGGTGGCCTACTTCAGCAAGGTTCTGTTCAGACGAAAAAGAAACTATTGTGTGACGCGGATGGAACTCTTAGCATTAATCCTGACGACGATCCTTCCATGCGGAAGGAACTCCAAGCACTGCACTGCAAGATAAGACATCGTTAAGTGGTGCCGTAAATGCATTACATGCGCCGCCTGTAATGTACCAAAACGAAAGACGCAATTAACCATGCATCAGTACAACGTTGGGGCAAAGTTCGATAGAATAAAGTAGACGCTTTGAGTCCAGGGTATTCCAGGATATTTGCCAGCGGTTAGGTAATAAGAAGACCAGAACGACACCGCTGGCATCCACAGTCAGACCGAATGGTGGAACGTCACTCCCCATCCGATGTCTTATTGGGCCGAGCATTAAGGTTACCTATTGATGATACCCAACTGTAGAAGCGACAGCTGAAGATGACTACATTGATGATCTACGCAAAAGACTCCGAGATATTCACGAAATTACCAGGACAAGAATAAGACTGCCAAGCGATCGTATGAAAATCAGAGCAACCGGAACTGTATTTCGGGAAGGAGATTTGGCGTGGCTGTACAAGGTCCAACGTAAACAAGGAATACCGCCGAAGCTACTGCCCAAATGGGAAGGCGCCTACAAAACGACGTCGTCTACCGAATACGTAAAGGACAATTAAAATTAAAGGTAGAGTATCTGGAGTTATGAAGATAAAATTTTCGGATTCTAGTGTACGAACCTACCCTGATGTGTGAAAATCGAAAAGATCCATTTACTGTCGATTGGAATGAATGAATGCCCACTGGAATGATTGACTGGAATAAGGGTGTCTGTCACAACCACTTCTTGGACCATCTGGGTTACTGCGGGAATTTCTGAGAATGTGCCATCTGTATGTGTAATGGTATAAATAGAGATGAAGCAACAACCAGAGTGCTAGTTTTAGTTGTGACCTGAAAGTGATTTGAATATTGTTAACTGGGTGAATTACCTATAGTGAATTTTGGATATGATATTAGTGCTCGAATTTAATCGTTGGTATATGATTTCACATAACTGTAATTGAATTGTTAAACGAGAAACCGTTTTGTAAATAATATAATTCTAGAAATAAGAGTATGTTTAAATAAATGATTGTTAAACATAAAACAGAAAAGCGTTTTATCATTCGAAGCCAGGCTTCATTCAACAATACACTCATAACCAAATTGTAATTAATAGAAATAAATAATTTAAATAGAATGTATTTTATATATATTAACCAAAACAAGTTATTTTTTTAAAGATCAATCCTCATTATTAATTTAAAAACAGTTTATAAACTTCCTAAATACAATTAATAATATAGTTATTTGTTTTTTATTTAGGAAAATGTTTCCGTCAACGGGTGTCTTTTCTAGTTCATACAAGAATACATACAGGAGTTACGCCGTATAAATGCCCAGATTGTCAAAAAGGTTTTCGCTATAAATTATCCCTACGAACTCATAAATGCATGGGTCTTGAACGAACTAATAACTTTGATGATTTGGCGTCAAGTACAGAAATAACCCCTAATTTTGGAGACCCGAGTACAATGACTTTTGCTATTGTGGAGAAGGAAAGATCTGCTGCCAAACATGATATGTTACATAATTTTATTCCTAAATTATCAAAAAATGTTAACTTTGAATTTGATAACAACTTGGATTTGGGTAACGAATTAAGAAATCTAGATGGAAATGAAATTAATTCGAAAATGTTAAATACTCCAATTACTGATGAGGTCGAAGTAAATCAATTTGACACGATAAGTTGTTCCACATTTCCCCATTTTTTTTATGATATTGGAAGTGGCTATATCTAATTTACTATAAATCGCAAAAACCCACAAATTTAATAAAATAAATAACTTGACTTTAGATAATACCACAATAAACATACAAATTATGAGATGAGCAAAATTTAAGAAAATGTTTTTTTTTGCAATTGGTGGCTTTTTTATATATACTGGACGATAATTTATTTAACTATGTGTGCAAGCAAAATAGTGGATAAAGCAAGACAATGAAGCAAATGGAAGTTAATCAACTCCGACCTTTCTATTGATTTCATATGAATAATACGAATAAATAAAAGGGATGTAGAAACAACCTGCATTAATAAGCTTGGTATGGTAAGATATTGTAATACTAATTTTTTTAAATATATATAATAGTCGTTTTAATATTTGTGGAAAAAAACTTAAGACGAATCTTTAATATGGGTCCATTTTTCTAGCACTATCAGATCTAAGTCGTAGCGAGCTAAGTAAAAACAGCATCCACGAGCAGACATTTAAGAATGCATAGCAAGGCTCTTTATTTAGTGTATTGGTTAGTGGGACATACTAGAACGTAGAAATTTATAAGTTTGACATCACTTATATAATCATTAAATGATAAAATTATTAACCAAAAAGAATTCAGCTACACTTATTTAGGTTCTAGGATAAAATTGTTAACATGCAGATCAACTATATCGTCATTTATACACTATCCCATAGGGGTATTTTAGTTTTTACATTAGGTTTGTAACAGAGAAATAATTTCGATAGATATACCTCAAGGTATATGGATCGACTCAGAATCGCCAGATGAGTCGATCTAGCCATGTCTGTCCATCTGCGTGTCACTGATTTTAGGCATTAAACTTTGAGCTAAAAAGTAGAAATTCGGTATGTAGACCATCTGACCGACGAAACAGAACATGGTAAACATTTAAAGAAAACAAAAAGTCCCACGCCGACTTCTTAGAAAAATATTGTTTTTGGCCAAATGGTACGGAATTCTGAAAATGTGTCTGAAAAGCATGTGTAGGCATATGTAGTTCTTATAATGTTTTTTGCCCCGTCCACTTCTGGGGCGTTTTTAGTAATAATACACATTTTGTCCAAATTTTAAGGAATTCGAAAAACTTTTGATACAAATACTTCCACTGTGGTAATAATAACATTTCCTCTGTAGATCATTTTCATTCACATTCACTTTTTTTCCTATAAAAACCATTTATACAAGCCACCCCAAAGCATTTGCAATAAAAATACGTTGTTCGTTTTTGGAACCACAAAAATTTTGATTAAATGTCTGAACAATGTGTTGCGACAATGTCATTTTCTATATTTCATTACCATATTTAGTTTACAAACCACCCACATTTTGGACATTCTGAGGATGGGATGGGGAGGGCAGATCGTAGCCTTCTCATATGTCTTTATCGTAAGTTCTACTCATGTGACTTATAGCCTCATGCACAATATTGTAGAATGAAGACAGGCTTCTAATGATGAAACGCTTTTCTGTTTTATGTTTAACAATTATTTATTGCAACACACTCTTATTTCGAGAATTGTATTATTTACAAAACGGTTATGACTTTATTCTCGTTTAACGACTCAATTTAATTTATTTGCTATCAAATACCAACGATT
Organism: Rhingia rostrata; assembly: GCA_949824845.1. Lineage (NCBI taxonomy): Eukaryota > Metazoa > Arthropoda > Insecta > Diptera > Syrphidae > Rhingia > Rhingia rostrata. Next base: position 103,373,970 of record OX463756.1, read on the forward strand.
AAATTCGAGATTATTATCACTTTTCAAATTTTATTATAGGTAATTAACTCGCTGGTTACCGGTTACCGCTGGCAAACATCCTGGTATACTCTGGACTCAAAATGTTTAACTTGATCAGAATGTATTTCCAACGGTGCCCCTAATCAAACCCAATTATCTACGATATAATCCACTAAGGTTTTTGCTTCCTGGTTTGAGATAGCGAATGCATCTGGCCATTTGCTGAAGTAGTCCATACCAAATAATATGTAATGGCTTCCGCTGAACGGTGCCCCAAAGTTGTACAGACGCATGCTTCCTTGCGTCTTTCGATTTGAGCCTTTACGGCGCATGTAATGCACTTTCGGCACCACTTGTCAATGTCTTTTCTTGCAGTCACCCAGTAGAATCGCTCCCTCACTTTGTCTAAAGTCTTATTAATATCCAATGTCCTCCCGATACTCCACCATGTAGCTCCCGAAGTAAGTCTTTGTGTTACAGAGGACTTTCCGTCAAGGGACTCCCCTTTTCTTTAGAATACTTCATACTGGACTTGAAGAGAATCCCATTGTGCCCAATACGAATTCAGAGTCGGACTACGATCCGAAACATCTTGCCAATCAGGTTTCTCCATGTGTTCCCTCCAGGTAAGAATCGTTTCAATGTCAGACTGCGATTCTCTTATCTTTTTAGTCATCCAACTGTTGTTGGGCTCGGTTCTTATTCGCCGGGTGGTGATGAGCTCCTTCTCTTCTTGACGGGTGCAGCGCTTGCAGTTCATTCCCCATGGTCGAAGAGAAAGTGCAACAGCGTTAGAGTGCAGGGTGCCCTTACGACGCTGAATGTCAAAATCGTAGCTCTGAAGCCGCTCATTCCATAGAGAAACTTGACCTCTGGATTTTTGGATGCTCCTTAGTTGACGTTTGTCCTTGGGGACCGGGCAAATCAAGGCTTCAGTCTTTTCAGGATCGATCCTCACTCCAGTAGTCGAGAAAATGTGTCCCAGGAAACGAACTTCGGATCTGAATAGTGCACACTTCTTTGGAGTAACCTTCAAATGGGCACTCCGATATCTTAAGCATACCTCCCGCAAGTTCTTTTGGTGTTCTTCAAATAACATTCCCACGACAATAACATCGTCTAGGTAGACAAGACATATCTTCGCAAAATGGATTCCATCAGTCACTTAAAAGTCACAGGAGCGTTGCACAAACCAAATGTCATCACTTGAACTGCCACAAGCCATTTTCTGTGGTGAAGGCCATCTTGTCCTTGTCCTTAGGGTTAATCTGCACCTGTCAAAAGCCGCTCTTCAGACTTAGTGTGAAAAACCATTCAGACCCCTTTAGTGTATCGAGTGTGTCATCACTCCTAGGAAGAGGATAACTGTCCTTCTTGGTGACATCGTTCTGCCACCGATAGTCAACGCAGAACCGAGTGCTGCCATCTTTCTTCATAACCTGTAAGACTGGTGATACCTACGGACTATTGGAGTTTTCTATCAGTCCGTCCTTTTCCATCGTCGCAACCATTTCTGAAACTTCAGCCTGCTTAGCTAATTGCAACCACCTTGCAGGCTGACGAACTGGTCTAGCATCTCCAGAGTCGATTTCGTGTTGCACCAAGTGTGTGCGGCCGTATTGACCATCCTCTGCTGCGAATACGGCAGCAAATTCTTCAATCAGATTTTTCGCACAAATTTGCTGCTCTTGATTCAGCTTGCATAACTTGAGAATCGATCTCGTTATGTCAGTCCGTTTCGTTGTTAGAACTGGTGTAGCAGTCTCCACTTCAGTTATGCTTGATATTGCAATAACCGGAACACATTTACCAATCACTTTTCCTATTTGGATTCTCACCTCGTGTGGTCTAGTGTTAACGACTCTTATTGGAACCATGCTCTTCTTTGGTTCCACCAACATTTTTCCAACGATGTAGTTTTGGAAATCATCGTCTGCATCTGGTTCAACAAGTAGAAATCGTTGGCTCCTGGGATCACCCTTCAGCGTAACCCATATAACAGTTTCTGATGACGGTGGTAACACTTGGTCCTTCCCGACGACTGTTCTCAGAATAACTGCTTTTGGTAGACCGTATTCCATTGGGATCTCCACATTTCAATATCTCCAATAACCAAATTTATTTCATGGGTCTTCATGAAGTCAACTCCAGTAATGCATTCGTCACAAATATCAGTCACCAGGAATGCATGGGAGAAGGCGAGTCCCGATGGGGACAATTGCTGCGCTTTGATGGGTTCCTGCACTGACGCATTAGATCTCCAGTTTTGTTGCAGTTCCAGCAACGCATTTGAGCTCGGGAAATTCGGTGAAACTCCACTCTTTCACAAGAGCATGCAATGGTGTCCAATTCTCTGACACGATAAGCTCCTTGGAATGCTTCGGCAAGTGTGCGTTTTCTAGCCATTCGTACTGCAAGTAGAAGTTTTGAGTCAACTATAGCACGAGTGAAAGCGTCCTTTGCCATCTGTTTGATGTTCTCTTCACCAGTGTTAGGATATGACAAATGTGCTAGGCGTTCAATATCTGTTTGCAGTTGTTGAAGAGTTTCGCCTCTCTTATGGACTCTGCTGCACAGCTGCACTCGATACACTTTTAGCATGTGGTCATCATCAAAGCGCATCTCGATTGCTTCACGGTAGCGTTGAAGTTGTGTTGATTATCAACGGAGATGATTTCCAAAAGCTCCGCAGCTGGACCAAACATGGCCGATGTAAGGGCGATGGCAACTTCGAACTGTTTCTTATAAATTATTGACCAATGCGTCTGACCGGCAACCGTTGGAGGCTTCATTTCCTTCATTCGTTGACAGTCTCAAGAAATTTCCCGAACCTTTTGTTTCTTAACAATTATAAGCTCTTTAGCTAGATCTTCAACTCCCTGCTCTAATGCTTCTACTACTTTCTCAACCATCTTTTTAAAACTATCCTCTAATTTTTCGACTTTCTGTTCGATTGCTGCTACATAGTTTTCTACCCACCCAACTTTCTCTTCAACCGCCATAAATGTAGTCTCGACTTTTTCAATTCGATTATCAATCACTCGCGTTGTTGTTCCAGAGAATTCTTTTGTTCTTCTAGAGATTTTTTTTCTCCGAATTTAGCCTCCAAAAACTTCATCATTGATAACTTTTCAAAGCATGCACTTACTTGTTGCTCTTTGACATCAAAGACAATCTACTAAGGATCTTCATTGCTTTGCTTTATTGCGTCATGAAGCCGAATAAATAAATCGCTCTTTCTTCCTATGGGGAAAGCAGCCGGAGAAGCTTTCAGCTTCGCAACAGTGAGCTGATCTAATGATTTGCGAACCATTATTGTTTAATCGCACTATTTTTTTTAACACACTTAATCGTATACCAAGTTATTGGTCACTAACCCCTTCGGGTTAGGGGTTAGAATATACCCGAGGTAAGGCATGCCTGTCGTAGAAGGCGACCACAATCCACTTCCGTATACCGAGTTTAAGTGTGTACGAAAAACAACCAAAAAAAAAGGCAAAATGTGGCATTCTAGTTTCACTGGAAAATCCACCCTCTTCGGAGGTCGGCTCTACGGATTCTTGGTAGAGCAAATTATTGCAATTTTGTAACCCTTTCGGAAAAAGTTCAAGGGTATTGAGGTCACCTACATCTAGACCTCAAAAAATTGTGTGCATCTCCAAGACCTCGACAACGCCCGAAGTGTCGGCTCACGAAAAACGAGACTCAGTGAAAATTAAAAGTCTTGAGGACGAAAACGACGTTCTTCGAACTTGCCTAAGCAAAGTCGAACTGGTCTGTGAAGAGCTTCGGAAAGAAATTCTCCACCTTAAGGATGAAAACGTGACCCTTAAGAGTTCATTAAAATTAAGTAATTAACCAAAACCGGGTGCAAACTGCCCGGTTATATCAGAATACCATACCGACGAGGAAGAACTCAGCCATGAAACCGACCTGAATCAAAAGAAAAGACCGGTGAAAAAAAGGAAAGCTATATCCTCACCTGATTAATTAAACCACCATAAAGAGAATACTAATAAAGTGAAACAGCTAAAACAACGGCCCACCGCCATTTAATATATAAATGGAATATAACAAGTTGCATACCTTGATGAAATCGTTACCATTATCAGGCTACCAAGTAACTTCATTTAAAAAAAATACATGGAAAGTCTGCGTAAAAGATCCAGGAAGTTATCTTCTGTTATCTCGAAAGCTAAATACGGATAAAATTGAATGTTGTTCATTTGAAAATAAATCTGATAGACCTTTACGCGTTGTAGCCAAAGGGTTACATGTGTCGTGCTTAAGGGATGACATAGTAAGCGATCTGAAAAACAGCCAATATAAATTTATAGATGCCGTTAACACTGCCAAGCAAAATAAACAGCAAAAAGAATGTGAACAAAATTTAATAAAACGCGGTCTGCCTTTATTTATACTCACCTTCGATAAAACAGAAAGTCTAAGAAATATTTATGAAATAAAAACAATACTTAATATTGTTGCAAAAATCGAAACCATGCGTAAGGATTCTAAATTAGATCCTCAGTGCAAGCGCTGCCAAGGATATAATCATAAGCAAACCTATCGTCAGAAAGAGCCCCGGTGTGTAAAATGTGCCGGAAATCATCTGACGGTAGATTGTGTGTCAGATAAGAAAACTCCTTCTATTTGCATTAATTGTAAAGGCGATAAGACGGCAAAAAAGACGGATGAAACTTACTTATAAAATTTCACAGAAATTAAATTTAACTAAGAAAAAACTTAAAATTTCGCGTAAACTTATCTCGAAGCCAAAGCAGGCAACAATTGAAAATCAAAAAAATTTAACAAATACCCCGGCCAACAGAAATACGATCGGATCTTGTACATCCAAAACCAAATGTACAAACTTATGCCCAAGCTACAGTACCCAACAAAAATATTTCACCAAACCCCGTTTCCAACATTTTTTCGATTATTCTTTCAAAACTTCAGGAACATAGCGAATCGAATAAACTTATTTTCGACAGGCCACCAAAGCTTGAAAATATTATTCGCAACAGACGTAAATATGAACACACCTTCAACATGAAAAGGTTTCTTAAAATTCTTACGTGGAATGGCCTTTAGCAGAAATTTGGAGAACTTGAATTGTTTATGCAGGAAAAAGATATCGACGTCTGTTTAATATCCGAAACACATGCAAAGAGTAATTCCCACATAAAGGTTAAAGGTTATTTTGATTGTCATGCTCTACATCCACCAAACAAGACTAGAGGTGGAGCATCAATATATATAAAAGAGTGCTTCGAACATTCGATTGACTTTAAATTAGAATTCGAAAAAATGAAAGTTTGCTCTATACAAGTCAAAAGCAGACATAACTTCTATTTACTGCCCACCACGATGCAAGGTTGAGAAAATTGACTTTGAAAACTTGCTTAATTCCCTTGGACAGCTCTTTGCCATCGGAGGTTACCTTAATGCAAAACATGCATTCTGCGGTTCTGGATGCATATCACAAAAAGGTAGAATGCTTTAAGATGTTGGTACAAAGTACAATACCGAATTTAATTCTACGGGAAAACCATTTTACTGGCTAACTAATGTTACATAAATACCGGATTTGATCGATATTTTCATCGTAACAGGTATGGCGTCCAATCGAATAAAAGTTAAGGAATGCTTTGCTCTTTGCTCTGATCATTCTCCGGTCATTCTAAAACGAGCGAGTCCATCATAAGAAATGAAAACCCACCCAGACTAACAAACGGAAAAACCAATTGGGAAGGCTTCAAAATATAATATTTGACTAGGTGTATCGCTTAGATTCCCTTTAGAACCCGAAGCCGCGGTTGGCTCCTTTATCGATACTGTTCAAAAAGCAGCATGGAATAATACTCCTCAACAACGCAAAAAAGAAAGCAATAGTAATACCACGTACCCATGGGAAATAAAGGATTTGGTAGACAAAAAAGAAAAGCTCGATAAAACATGCTATCAAATTCGATTATAAACTTTAAAAACCATGCAGTAGAAACTTATCTGCAAAGCAAAACCGCTGTAAAAAAATCAATTTGTTTACTTTGGAAAGCAATTTATAAAAAGGCCAAAAAACGCTAAGCAATTAGATTATCTCAAGACGTTTGGGCACATCTTGAGGAAACATCAAAACCATTTGATGGTCCAGGAAACATTAATTCATTCGAGACAACAACCGATAGTAATCTAGTTAGATATGCAAGTATTGCTGAGCTTAAACGTGAAATACAGAAATTAAAGCCTATAAAAGCTCCGGGTTATGACCTAACTACAGGAGAACTTCTTAATATGTTGCCTCGAAAAGCAATAACTAAACTCCTGTACATTGTAAATTCAACAATTCGATTAGAGTACAAACCAAGACAGTGGAAAGTCGTGGAAGTGATTCTGGTTCTCAAACCAGGAAAATCACCGAATGAAATAAAATCTAACAGACCTATTTAACTTCTTCCAATAATTTCAAAAGTTTTTGAAAGGATATTCCTCGGTCGCTTACACCCCGTTACTGATCAGAAACGGCTTTTAACTGACCATCAATTTGGGTTTAGAAGTAAACATTCGACTGTGGACCAAATTCATCGAACTACTGATGTAATCGAGAAAGTTTTCGATGAGAAGCAAATTTGCGCAGCCGTATTTCTTTACGTGTCGCAAGCTTTTGACAAAGTTTGGCATATAGGCCTTCAATACAAATTAAGACAAGTTCTGCCTAAAAATTATATTAAATCCTAGCGTATCTTGAGCTAGACTCTTCCGTGTGAAACTTGGAAGCGAATATTCGGAGTTCATTGAAATATTTACACTTGATATTCCGCAAACATACGATACAATAGTTGCCACGTTTGCTGACGATACAGCTATACTAGCAGTTAGCACAACAATAGAGGAAACAAATATGAAATTACGAAACGCTCCTAACGAGGTTAATGAATGGACGAAGTCCTGGCGGATTGCACTTTAACGACAGCAAATCGATTCATGTAGATTTGTCGTATAAACGGACAAACAATTTGCCAGTATTTCTCAATACGGTTTGAGTCCCTCTTGCAAATGATGCGAAATTAAAAGGGAAGTCGCATGTAAAAAAGAAATGCAAAGAACTTAAAAATCAATACAAAGAACTGTACGGGTTACTCGGAAAATATTCGTAGCTTAACCTTGAGCACAAGCTGCTACTATACAAGCAACAGCTAAAGCACAACTATGAGGTTGTACCAGTGAAACATATCTACACATTTTACAAACTTTTGAAAACAAAATGTTAAGATCATTCGTTAATGTGCCGTGGTATATTAGATGTAACGAAAAATTGTGCACGCAAACATGAAAAACGTTTATTGGGACACGTTAACACAACGGTCCTCCAAATTCTTGACGAAATAAATTTATTCTGGCGTCTTCAAAGAACTAAGGCCTTAGATTTGACCCGATAATAACAAACCGCGCTTTAAATTGCGGAAAAAGCAGGTACTCTCACAGGAAAGTTACCTGCCACACATTCATTACAAGTCATAAAAAAAATTACTAGATAGGTCGCATAATTAGTTGCAATACCAATACAAAGAGGGTGGTGGTTTTAGTGGCTTAAAGTCCCACACTACATTGGGCACGTGCTCCTCGTGTCTTTTGAGATTTCCACCAGCCCACGTGAGAAAACACTAAGAAACTATTGTCGAAGTTTTACTATTGACTACATTTACTCACTATGTTCAATTCACGATGTTCACTTCACTTTGTTTTTTAACTGTTTCTTCACAGTTCACAGTTTTCTACAAACTTCTCATCCTGAAAAGGTTTTAACCAATGGTAGAATGAAGCTGGGCTTCGAATGATAAAACACTTTTCTGTTTTATGTTTAACAATAATTTATTGAAACACACTCTTGTTTCTAGAATCATTTTATTTACAAAACGGTTTCTCGTTAAACAATTCAAATACACTTATTTGAAATCAAATACCAACGAATAAATTCGCGCACAATTATCACTATCTTAAATTAACTATAGGTAATTCACTCAGTCAACACTATTCAAATCACGTTCAGGTCACAACTTAGACCAACTCGGTGGTGGTCGCTTCATCTATATTTATACCATTCCGCATGCAGAGTCCAAGGAGAGATGGCATATTCTCGACATACTGATCTAGAAAGAGATGGCATATTCTCGGAGATTCCCGCAATTTCTTGATTGTTCGAGAAGTGGTTTCGACAGATATCACTATTCCAGTCATTCATTCCAGTGGGCGCATCCAGTACTACAAACTAATACTAAATGCATCTGTTCTATTTTCACACATCAGGGTATGTTCGCACACTGCAATCTCAAATTATAGCAGTATGTTCGAACAATGCAATCTGACTTTATTGCATTGCGCTCCTTTTAAGCTTGTCCTCAGCTTCGCCTGCATAACTATCTAACCGATCCAGATGCACTACCTTTAAGTTTCCTCGAAGTCCTTTCTGTATTCGGTATACGACGTCGCTTATGCGGTTCACATTTTTGTAGGGGCCTTTCCATTTCGGCAGTAGCTTCGGCGATAATCTGGAAAAAAGAAATGTTTACGCGTATGAAAAAACCCGACTCAAACACTGCGAACAAGACCAAAACTAGTTACTCGTATGAAATCTTAGCTTCAACTGTATTATTAAATGTAAGTCATGTATTAACATAATTCAAGAAAGAGCTATTAGAGTAAAAGTAGATGCGTGTGTGAGAAATCACACAAGAGTGAGAGTAATAGTTGTATATATTCCATTTTTCAGCGCCTCCAAAGTTTATTAGTGTACTTTTGGCGTCCTGTCCATAGAACTCGAATCCCGTTCAGATCTTCGAAAACGTGAAGAGGTGCGGAAGGACAGTACTGTATAAACAAGAAGTGAGTCAACTGTTCAGCGTCCAACGCATCGGTGCCAACATATGTTATATAATGTAAATTTACTACTCCTTCCTCCTCAATTAAGAGAGTTCTCAATTCCTCGGAGGTTAGTCTGGCTTTGCCTATTACCGCCTTCAGGATATTTTTTATAGTTCGTATGAGACGCTCCCAGAATAATCCCCACCAAGGAGCTCTTTCGACAGAAAACTTCCATTTTATGCATTTGTGCGCCAAGAAATCTTGATGTTTTCGGTATGAAAACCTACGGTATTTAGCTCGAAGGCGGCTCTGCGAAAGGTCTTAGCATTATCGGATTATATAACAGATGGAACTCCTCTACGAGCGATAAAACTTGTGAGACCTGTAAGGCAACTATCCGTTCATAAATTTTGCAACATCTCAAGGTTTGTTGTCATCTAGAAAAGGAACCAGTTGTCTTATCTTAGAGCCTACCTCTTCATAAAGAAGTAAAGGTGTTAATTCTGTGGCAGTCTCCATGATTAGTGCAACATTTTCTGCGTGTTCATGAAGTTGGATAAGAAAATCAGCCGGATTTTCCTTGCCGCGACAATGCCCTCACTCTGAGGCCTCTGCGTGTCGCTTTATTTCCTCCACCCTACCTTGCACATAAGGCTCCCACTTGCTGTCTCTTAATTGGATGCAGCTCAATTTTACTTTCCGATAAAACCAAAGATAATCCATAGATCGACATTTTAAGGGGCCGCTTGAGACAGGCGCAAAGGCGAGTGGCTATCAGAGCGTCAGTTAATTCAAGTTTTGGCTATGTAAGGCCATTATCCTTTATAGGAGCGACCCGACTCTTCGAATGATGATGTCCTGTCCCCAAATAAATCGACGCTGGTAATGTAGGCAATAGCTCCGAATGCTTTAAGGCTTGCATCGGAAAATATGTGAACGTTGTTTGTGATTGATGAAGAAAATGTCAAAGCGGCTCGCGGTATGATTACCTCGCTAAGATGCGATAACCCTTTGACACAACGTTCCAAATCAGCTAATAGATGTCCAGTCAGCGGTTCATCCCAGGACAGTTTCTCATTCCATATAGACTGAAAGAGTATTTTAACCTTCACAATAACTGGACTAAGCTGTCCAATGGATCAAACACCCTCGCGATTGCACCTACAACAATCCTCTTATTGGCTCCACCACGTCGAATAGATTCTTCCACCAAATTTGTTGCAACTCCTATTTACCTGCAATTTACCCCAAATTAGCTCTAGTCATTCGGCACTCCATGTACTGGTTCATTTGAACCAAACTAACATCACGATCGATTTTGTGCAGTATAATCTGCAAAAACGCCTTTTCCACATCGGCTATGACATCATAACGTCCGAGTCTTAAATTCAACACTTCTTTGAGGACGTCTGGGAGCAGATTAGCACCCACCTGTAACATGTCGTTTAGCGAAGGAGAGACTTGACTGCGAACGGAAGTGTCAAATACAACCCTCATTTTTGTATTGCTGCTGTCTGTTTTAAGCACTGGATGATGGGGGAGATAAAATATGCGCCTTTTTGACGCTCTGTACCTGAAGGAATTGGCTCAGCAAAACCAGGGGACATCATCTTTTGAATAGCTGCATCATATTCTTGAAGAAGCGTTGGACTCTTGGATAGTCGCACCGTCAGAGACCTCAAATGTTTCGCAACCGTTTTCCAACGACGTAAGACACAAAAATTCATACCAAACGAAGGCTTTCCTTGTAGTGTCCATCCAAAAATAGTTTCAACTGCTCTGAAAGATGCAACGTTGTTTCCTGGTGACTACTGACCAATAATTGTCAGAGCCTATTAGTAGACTTAATCACTCTTCTGCGTCAATGCTTGCATGATGTACATCAGCCATAAGTAAATGTTGAATCGAGGAACAAGACAAGTCGGGCGGAGGTAGAACATCGATAAAAATATTTGGCACAATTACTGCGTCAATATCCACCCGTTTCAAGCTATACTGGCTTTGGAGAAAAATTCCCACTTTATTAAACACCTTCGATGGAGTTTGGGTTTTGGATGCAAATGGCGTCAACGATCGATTTGCTCGTCCAGTAGTAGGAATTTTTAGCTTCTTGACCAGATCCGCCCGGATATATGAGCACTGACTGCTGCCGTCTATCAAAAAACGAATCAGTAATCGACTTGTTTTGTTGGTCGGGGTTGCGATAATTCCACGACCTGTCTTCAAAAAGTCATTTGATTTATGCGATGAATCGCATGCACACATCGAAGTGCTTTGAAGGATGGTTTCCTTTTTTAGGATCGCACAAAGATGTAAAAGAGCGTTGAAATGCGGTCGTCTGCTTCTGTTGAGGTTTCGTTCTGTTGCATTTGATTCTCATCATTGTCGGTAGTTCGAAAGAAATCAACACGAAAGTCAACTGGAAGACATGGAATAAGTATAGATTTCAACATGACGTGATACTGGTGTGTTAAAATCTGCAGTGCGGTTAAAGTGCAACAGCATGATGTGACGGTGTTGTAAAGAGTGCGTATCGCACAGATACGAAGAGCAACAAGTTGTTGCATATGTTTGTCGACCAAATGCTCAGGGTCACCAAATGGTTCACGAAAAAGAGAGACGGCAGCTTCATAGCAGGTTCCAGACGCAGTAAGTCCTCCGATTACCCTTTTAGCCTACCCCGTAAGAACGGATTAAGGATAGCAAAATTTGTCGGATGATGATAACCCGCTATTTTCATGCACCGCTGTCTTGAAATATTCCCAACAATGAAGCCAATATTGTATGTTACCATCGAACAATTTTAGTGGTTGTGGATTGGAAAGTCGACTACAGTTGGAGTTATTCAAAACTTCTGACTATGGACTTTGGTTTCAACGCACCCTTTTTTGATGTGAACCAATTCGAGCCAATGTGTTACGCCGCCATGTCCTGGTATTCAGCTATCTTCTAAACCTTTCTACCGATTTCATGATTATTCGAGTTCGTCTGGGACTTTTTAGACTCTAGGTACTCCTTTGCGCTTATCACGATTTTCGTGGCTTGACCACGGTATTCCGCTCTTGTTGAAAGTTCTATCAAAAAGATTTGAGTTTCCGTTTACGACTTAGTTTCTTGAAACCTCGTTCCCGGGTTTCGGCATCAAATGCAAAAAAAATAGCTTATGTGTATGAAAAAACCCGACTCAAACACTGCGACCAAGACCAAAGCTATGTACTCGTATGAAATCTTAACTTCAACTGTTTTCTTAAAGTATCCCCCTGCCGCAAGAGTATTGGTGTAGATGTTTCTAGTATTTAAACAGTATGATAAAGCGCCCATGATATCCAGAATATGAAATTCGGGGTCCGCTGTCATCTATTTTGAGGCAATACGAAGCCAACAAAGAAACACACATGCAAATCCGGTATTGTTTAACCGAGTTATGTTTACTCGAACATAAAAGAAATTCAGTTTTTTATAGTATAGCGGATACCGGCGTGCTTCGCTACGCACGAATACTAACATTGAATCAATTTCATTGCTTTTTTATTTGAAAATAATGAAAAAAAAGTAAATCAATCCAATACAATATTCTGTACAACATTTAATGTTTGATTGTGTGGTGCATGAATAAATAAATTTGTTGGTGCTCCAACTCTGAAACATGCGACGCATAATTGTCCTTGAGTAAAAGACGGTTCCTCCAAATTCACACCACACACTTGAATCGTTTGTCCATGAGCTTTACTAACGGTAATAGCAAAGGATAAACGCACGGGAAATTGAAGACGTTTGAATTGAAATGGAATGTCTGTTTGTGTTAATGCGATCCGTGGTATCAGTACAACTTCTCCTTTTGTTTTGCCAGTGACATAGTTGTGCAAAAGATGTTTGATAACGTGATAAAGCCATTTAAATCCCTTGCAATTCTGTCATCGCCAATATGCAGCAGTTGCTTCAAAAACTGACGTGCTGATGGATAAAGCGATAACTTCCGTACATTTCCCCAAAAAAACGAACTTTTCAAACATGCATTAAGTTCATCAGCTGGAGTCGATCTGGGAATGACGGGCAAAGTTAGTCGAAAATCACCAGATAGCAATTTAAATGCACAACTGTTGATTTTCACGTAGATCACGTAATGTTCGATTCAATGCTTGTTGACGACACACCGATTAAAACAATCGAACGGACTCAAAATAAGAGGTCACTGTCAAAAATGACAGCTCGGCCCATGCGTTTTTGTCTGCCGCCTTTTTTTTATTCATTCGCGCTTTTCAACTAGCAACATTAAGTCGACTTTTGTAATATTATTAGTATTCGTCAAATATATAATTAAAAAACCCAAGTACACTTTTTTTGTTGGTCTTTTACGCAACAATGCTTCCAAAAAAATTTATGGGAAAACGGACATTCATCCCATAAAATAATTTCTGCTTGTTGCAAAACTTTCGACGTACGTCGATTTGTTGACCTTGCGCTGTCAACCGTATTTGCACCAGTGATGAATTAAGGAAGAGATGGGAAACTTTTCAGGACTTAACGTTTTGCCTTAAAGCTAATTCAGGAATTTTCCAGGATTTTGACAGCTAAATTACTCACCACGGCCCAAATAGGTAAAAACATATTTGATTCACACAAACTTGTCTGGTCATCTAAACGTCAAAACGTAGACAAAAGCCAAACTCAAAATTTTCTAACGAAAAATAACGGCCAAATTCAAAATTTCCCCAATTTTGCCTACAACTCATGGAATGCTGGTTAAGTGGATGTTAGATTTGTAAATATTTCGCATGAAGCTAACATTTCAATCTTGACTGCGGTTGAAAATAATTTAATCATTTATTTATTATATATTTAAATTTAGTTTATAATATGTATATTTTGAAAGCCTAATTTGTAAAAGCACTCTAGAGGTTGCTTCACTATATTATACATGAGTATCACTTAAGCGCAAAACCTTTATCTATAACAGACAGAAACCGCTTAACTTATATAAAAAATACCGTGTAAAAGGTTATAAAAGAGGAAAATTATTTATATCTAACTATGAGACCTGAAAAAAGTACACAGCTTATAGCCCTGTAATGAAACAATCTTGTGCACAAAGTTGAATAGAACCTATTCCAAATCCTCAGAACAGCATCCATCGCCGAACAAAATATGCTTGCCGAACAAAAATACACTCGGGCTTATAAAGTAATTTTGGCAATTGCAAATTTTACGAACCGCACAATTTGAAATGTCAAAGAAATTCACCTCGCGTATTCAGTTACATGGGCGGCCGTCATGAAATTGTTCTTGTTATCGCAAGAGTGCCGATCACATGTATAGGGATTTGAAGTTCATAACCACGTAAACGTGACTCGTAAGAAATCGGTAGATGAAGAGGAAGACGTACGAAAGTTTCCTATCTCTTCCTTACTTGATCTCTGATTTGCAATATCAACCGATTGGTTTATACTTGCACGAGTTCTTGCGATTTTGGTGAAAAAGAACCTTAAAATGATCACTCATTGACAGCTGCCAATGTGTATGCGTGTATGCGCTACAACGTGTATTTACCGCGTTTATGAAGTCAGCACACAGTATACATACCGCACACGCCCATAGGTGCCTACGTATCTGTTGTTGTTTTTTTTAAATGGACAAAATCACATGTTGACATGAAAAGTCATAACTCAAGAACGCGTCGACCGATTTCGTGCAAACATTAGATTAGCCATCTACCCGACCTACCGAACAAACCCTTTAATTGTAATCGAATTCGGTTTGACCGTTCGTGAGTTATAAAATCACAACACACTTCCAACAATTTTTTATATATATAGAGATAAAACCAATAGTTTTATGGTGTTTCTACACAACAGAAACAAAAAAAACATATAAGAAGGCTGCAATCCACTGTGTGGATCATTTTATACCTTATCTCATCCCATCCTTTAATTTAAATTAAGTCCCTTACACAGCTACCAATCTGTCACTATTCATAGAAAGAAATACTGATAGAATGCTATTAAATGTGGGGTGGGCATTTCCATTGCTTATTTTGCTTTTACACGTTAACTGCTGAGTCACGACGCACATGAGTGCAAAAGAGAAAGAAAGTTCGAATAGTTGAGAGGGAAAACATTTTGCCCTGTGAGTCGCGGGTAAATTTTTCTTTTCTCTTTCTTCTTGTTATCGTTATGTTGCTTCATACATTTTCGTTGCTTGGAGAGTCGGTTTCGCTACGTCTGCTTTTGCACATAGACTCTTGAGAAAACAGTTGCAGTGTGTGAAGCAGAATAAAAGAGGAATGTCAAATTTGAGTCAAGACATCAAGTCGCGAGACTCACGAAAGAAAATAACATAAGAGAACTTCGAAAAAAGTCATGACTCCAGAGCCAACGTGTAAAAGCAGAAATGACAGCCAATATTATCCACAGAAAGCAATTGACTGAGCAATACACCTCAAGAAAATTTTCATAGAATACTATTTGAAGTCTCCACAAGCAACTTCCATAGAATGCCACATTGAATTCTGAGTGAATTAATTTAATCGTTGGTATTTGATTTGATTTGATATTTGATAAATAATATTATTCTGGAAATAAGAGTGTGTTTAAATAAATTATTGTTAAACATAAAAGAGAAAAGTGGTTTTACCATTTAAAGCCAGGCTTTCTTCTACATTGGTGTCAGAAGTGGGATAAAACCATTTCTGGATGAGAAGTTTCTAGAAAACTGTGAATTGTGGAGAAATAAAGAATATAGTGAATCGTGAAAATTCGAGAATAGTGAACAATAATTTGGTATACACACTTAGTGATTGTGAAAAGTGTGATTAAACAATAATGGTTCGCAAATCATTAGATCAGCTCACCGTTGCGGAGCTGAAAGCTGAACCATTGTATCGATTTTTTGTGGGATATCACGTGAAAATAGGAGGTACAAGAGTGGTCCAAGGATGCTTCCTTTGGGTACTCCTGCCAATATTTCTTAGAACTTCAAATATTCGTTTAAAAGTTTCACAAAAAAGTCTATGCTCCAGATACGACACGAGGAGTTTATATAATTTTTCAGGAAGAACTTGTCTCAGATTGTATTGCAGGGCTCTATGCCAAAACTTGTCAAAAGCTTGCGACACGTCAAGAAATACGGACCAGAAAATGTTCTTTTCGTCAAAAACTTTCTCAATTACATCATTAATTTAATGAACTTGGTCCACAGTCGAATGTTTACTTCTAAATCCAAATTGATGGTCAGGTAAAAGCATTTCCAATCCATAATAGGGTGAAAGCGACCGAGTAATATCCTCTCAAAAACTTTTGAAATTATTGGAAGAAGTGAAATAGGTCTGTTAGATTTTATTGCATTGGGCAACTTTCCTGGTTTGGGAACCATATTCACTTCCGCGACTGTCCACTGGCATGGTATGTATTCTAATATAATTGTTGCATTTAAAATGTAGAGTTAGTTATGCTTTCCGATGCAACATTTTTTTAGCCTTTAGTTTCTGTATTTCCCGTTTAAGCTCGGCAATATTTGCATATCTAACTAGATTACTATCGATTGTAGTCTAGAATAAATTAATGTTTTCTGGACCATCAAATGGTTTAAATATTTTCTTAAGGTTTCGGCGAAAACGTTTGCTTTTTCAATATCGCTTTTTGCCCAAACGTATTGAGTTACTCTAATTGGTAGCACAGCGTTTTTCGTGCCGCTTAATGACTTGATTTGCTTTCCAAAGTGAATAATTCTATTCTTTTACAGCGGTTAGGCTTTGCAGATAAGTTTCTACTGCATGGTTCTTAAAGTTTTTAATCGAATTTGATAGCAAGTTACCAACCGTTATCTTGCGGAGCACGAGTTTGGTGCCAGCTGGGTACTTAATGTTACTATAACTTACTGCTTTGCGTTGTTGAGGAGTATTTTTCCATGCTGCTTTTTGAACGGCATCGATATAGGAGTCAACTGCGACTTCAAGTTCTAATGGGGATCTATGCGATACACACTGTCGAATGTTATTTTCAATATCGTTTTTGAAGCCTTCCCAGTTGTTTTCCCCGTTTGTCAGTTTAGTTGGATTTTAATTTGTAATGATTGACTCGCTCGTTATTAAAATGACCGAAGAATGATCAGAGAAAAGATCAAAGCATTCTTTAATTTTGATTCGTTAGGACGGCACACATTTTACTATGAAAAAATCGATCAAATCTTGTATTTTTGTTACGTCAGTTGGCAGGTAAGTTGCTTTACCCGTAGAATGAAATTCGGTATTGTGCTTTCTACCTACTTCATAAATCATCCTACCTTCCTGTGATATTCATCTCGATCTCCAGAATGTATGTTTTGTATTTAAGTCCCCTCCGATGACAAAACGCTGGTCAAGGGAACTAAGCAAGTTTTCAAAGTCCATTTTCTCGATCTTGCATCGCGGTGGTTAGTAAACAGAAGATATTTCAGAAAGGATTGTCTGCTTGACTTGTATAGTGCTAACTTGCACTGTTTCGATTTCTAATTGAAGATCAATACACTCCTTAATATATAGAGGCTAGAGGTGGAGCCTCACCACTTCTAGCATTGTTTGATGGATGTAGAGCATGATATCCGATTTAACCTTTAATCTTTAATTTCGAATAACTCTTTGCTTTTTTTGATATAATAATCGAAAATACGTTTGTATCTGGGTCAGGTGAAAGATTTGCTTGATTTTTATCGGATATAATAGATTGGGCATACGTTTGTACATTTGGTTTTGGATGTACAGGATCCCATAGGATCGTCATTCTCGCCACATATAATGTTTTACTGCGACATACAAGACTGACAGTTACTTACAGAATAGGTCCACATCCGCGAAACTGTTTACGGACGATCGAGTAAAAAAATGATCACTGCGGACTTGCCGCCATAATACAGCATCCGAACAAGCTTGTGGCGTTGGTGGAGTATGTGCCTGTGCATTCTTACAACTACAGTAAGAAACGCTGGCCTCGCTTCACCAATGCCGTATCAACAGAACAACGTTCGAGAACCATTTCAATTACGAACCACAGAAATCTAACGGACAACGAAATTGACGAATATTTACAACAAATGGACGAAATCATTTAACGAACAATAAACAGACCGATACCGAAATACAAAAAAAAAACATGACATAACGTCTACGTACAGAAACGCGATTATTGAGGAGCTACACAGACAAAAATGCGGACTTCTGACATGACTTAAACTCTTGTACAGACGACTGACAAACCCACGCGACCCGCAGATTAGTAAACTGAAGACGCCGATCAAAAACATCAATCAGTGGATCAAGGAGAACTATCGGTTGTCCATGAACTTGTTTTGGAATATTATAATTCGGGCATTAAATTCCTGCGACCCGAGTATGTTTCCACAAATTAAGAAGATATTTAGGAGGAAAGGTCATAACGACCTTCCGTGTATTAAGCTCCAACGAACAACTGACATTACAAACATACGCTGTTCAACAACGCACTGGTTCATCCTCTCCCGAAAAAGGTAAAGGACAATTCCAATCCGGCGAATATCCGGTCGATAAGTCTCCTTTCGAGTATATGCAAGGTTTTCGAAAGATTCTCAATCGGGCCCTGTTCATGTGGTCTGAGGACAATAATATTATACCAGAGAACCACTTTGGTTTCAAGGCATGACTGTATTCACGCCGCTTCCAAACTTGTCTCTGATATACAATGGAACAAAGCCAAAACACAGTGCACGGGTGCATGTCTGGTTGATTAAGAGAAGGCTTTTGACACCGTATGGTTAGAGGGCCTCTATCAAAAGCTGACCACACTTGGCATAAGTAAACCACTGCTATATATGCTTGATGACATGTTGACTGGTAGAACGTTTGTTGTAAAAAGTGGCAATTTTCATAAAACTATCCTGTTTAGGACACCGTTGTCAAGGGCCTCTATGGATACGAGACAAAACTGACGAAAGCTGATGATCGTTGGTCCAAACGGACGGTATTAAATAACCTTGGCATTTGGTTAGATCAGTATCTATATTTCGGAAGACATGTAGATGCTGATCTGGCGAGAGCTAGGGGAGCATTTGCCCTAACAAGACGATTGAGGTGATTTTCTACATTATACTCATTAGGCCGATGATTGCCTACGGGTGCCCGGTGTGGTTCAACGTTGCCCCATCTCAAATGGCAAAGATACGGGTGCTTGAGAGGAAGTACTTAAGAAGCTGTCTTGGACTTCAAAGAACACCAGTATCTGACTTCGCAAAATATTATTCCAACAAGATCCTTTACAACGGGGCCAACATAAACAGTTTCTGGTGAAACTTATTCGATTTCACGCTACAAGAGCGATGGCTTTGAACATTAGTCTCATCTTTGGGGCCTTCTACCCCTATGATGAATATTTTGAGAGTGCACGTTTAAGCAGCCTTATTCCACCAGCTTTACTATATTTGTATAGTCGAGGGATGATACAGGATAGATTGGCGGTCCCGAAAATCTACCACGTCTTCCGACGAACTGTGGATAGGCGGCTCTTATACGACCGAGAGCGCTTGCGGTTCAGCAGGAGCGTGTCCTATTGGGACTCTCGGAGTAGGTTACAACAGGAGAACCTGTTGTGGTGTTAAATAAAGACAGTTGACATAAAATGTAATTTTATGGCCGACTTACATAGTTTTAAGTTAGAAACCGTCATGGTGGCACAAGAAATACAAAAAAATATAGATAAATACAAAAAAATCAGAAAACACTTGCTGTGGCTGTTCTAGTTCTTAAACACCACTTTTCTTGGTAAAATAAATTCAAAACTGTACCTATTTTAAATTACCTGTTAGATAATATGCCGAAAGGTAGTAGAATTAAGTTGTTTGATTTAGGGCGCCCGCATAGGGCCACTAAGTTAGTTAAGTAATTGATAAGTAGTCTAGTTTTTCCTGAATTTTTGCTTAGCATGTAAGTTAGTTTTAAGATGAAGTAAAATAAAAATCAATTAAAAAAGAAAACAGGATCCGATCGGATTTCTAATGGCCGCGGAGTTTGTGAAAATGTGGGTTTTTCAATTATAGGCTGCTTTGCCTTCGACACATTTTTAATCGCAGTTTTAAGCATTTTCTCTTTTAAATTCAATTTCTGTGAATTAATACTCATAAATTTCGCACGTCTTTTTTACAACTCCTTAGCTACTTCCCAGCCGCGATAATTTGCAGGATGATTGTCTTTACAGTTGTTGCGGATAAAAGGAGTTTTCTTATCTGACCTTCAATCCACATGCATATGATTTTGGGCACATTTTATACACCTCGGTTTTTTTGTGACAATATTGAGGAAGCATTGAGGAACTCATTTGGAATCCTAACGCATGGGTTTACTTTTTACAACAATATTAAGTATTGCCTTTATTTCATAAATTTTATTCAAAATTTCTTCTGTATCACAATTGAGTATAAACAAATGAATACCTCGTTTTATAACACTTTCTTCGGCATCTATTTGCTGTTTTTCTCGCTTGACAATGTTAACGGCATCTATAACTTCATATTGCCTGCTTTTCAGATCGTTAATAATGTCAACCCTCTAGCTACAACGCGTAAAGACCTTTCAGATTTGTTTTCAAATCAATACCATTCAATTTAATTGGTGTTTAGCTTCCGAGATAATAGACGGTATCTTTCCGGGTCTTTTACGCAGACTTTTCATGTATTTTTTGTGAGCGAAGTTACTTGGGAGTAAGACAATGCCAACGATTTTATCAATATATGTAACTTGTTAAAATCATCACTACTGATCACAGTAATTTATTTAAACACACTCTTATTTCTTGAATTATATTGTTTACATAACGGTTTTTCGTTTAATAATTCAATCACTTTATTTTACTTATTAGAAATTCAATACCAACGATTAAATGAGCGCACTATTATCGCTTTCCAAAATTCACTATAGGTAATTCACTCAGTTAACACTATTCAAATCAAGTTCAGGTCACAATTAAGACTAGCTCTCTGGTTGTCGCTTCATCTCTATTTATACCATTATACAGATTGCATATTCTAGGAGAATCCTACAGTTGCTACATTGTTTGATAAGTGGCTTTGACAGATACCTTTATTCAAGTCATTTTTTTCCATTGGGCATTCATTCATTCCAATCGACACTAGATGGATCTGTTCGATTTTCACACATCAGGGTTGGTTCGAACACTACAATCCGAAATTATAACATTGCCCTCCTCCTAAACTTGTTCGTCCCGAACAAGTGTATCCTCAGTTTTACCTTCATAACGATATCACCGATCCAGATGCACTAACTTTAGTTTTCCTCGAAGTCCTTTCTGTATTTGGTAGATGAAGTCGTATATACGCTTCACAGTTTTGTGGGGCCTTCCCATTTCGGCAATAGCTTCGGCAATATTCCTTGTTTTCGTAGGGGATTATACAGCCACACCAAATCTTCTTCCCGAAATAAAGTTCCTGTTGCTCTGATATCGTAACTGGTTTTCATACGATTGCTTGCCAGTCTTATTCTTGTCCTGGTAATTTCGTGGACATCTCGGAGTCTTTCGCTTAGACCATCAATATAGTCATCTTCAGAGGTCGGCTCTACCGTTGGGGATCCGAACATTACTTCACTAGTCGACCTTATTGCTCGGACAAATAAGATTTCGAATGGGGAACGCCCAGTCGTGCTCTGGCCCGCGCATCGGTAAGCCACCAGGAATAGGAATGCAACGATCCCAGTTTCGTTGATTGTCGTCTACTACCTTAAAAAGGTGTTCTTTCAAGGTTCGATTAAATCGTTCCACCATTCCGTCTGACTGTGAATGCAGAGGTGTCGTTCTGGAATACTCTTGATTCAAAGGTTCTCCCTTGATCAGAATGTAGTTCCAACGGTGCCCCGAATCTGCATATCCAGTTGTCCACGATCTGTTCGACTACGGTTTTCGCTTCCTTGTTAGGTTTTGCCGAATGCTCCTGGCCATTTGCTGCTAGTAGTCCATAACAATCTATATATAATGGCTTACGCTGTCCGTTTCTGGAAACGGGCCAGCAATATCTATTGCTATTATTTCGAATGGTGCCCCAACGTTGTACTGATGCATTGTTCCTTGCATCTTTCGATTTGGTCCTTCACAGGCGGCGCATGTTATGCATTTCTGGCAACGCTTGTCGATGTCTTCTCTTGCAGAAAGCCAGTAGAATCGCTCCCTCACTTTGTCTAAAGTCATATTGATTCCCAAATTTCCTCCCGATACTCCACCATGTAGCTCTGATGGTACATCTTTGACCATGAACTGCGGAACGACAAGCTCAATACAAAGGACTTTCCGTCGTAGGACTCACGTTTTCTTCTCAAGACACCATCCTGGACGTGAAGAGAATCCCATTGCACCCAATACGCCTTCAGAGTTGGACTACGATCCGAAATTTAATGCCAATCTGGTTTCTCCATGTGTTCCCTCCAGGTAAGAATCGGTTCAATATCAGGGTCTTCCATCTGCGCTTCTCTGATTGTTGGGATTGGCTCTTATTCGCAAGGTGGTGATGAGCTCCTTTTCTTCATGGCAGGTTCATTCCGCATGTTTAACAAGACAGTGTGTCAGCGTAAGAGTGCAGGGTGCCCTAACGATGCTGAATGTCAAAATCATAGCTCTGCAGCCGCCCAATCCATCTCGCAACTTGACCCTCGGGATTTCTAAATTGAAGCAACCACCTTTGAGCAGCACGGTCTGTACGAAGAAGGAATTTCCTTCAAATGAATTGCCCTCGACAATAACATCATCTATGTACACCAGACAGATTTTCCAAGTTCATCCTATCAAAACGCATTCGATCAGTCGCTCAAAAGTTGCAAGAGCGTTGCACAAACCCAATGGCATCATGCTTAACAGCCATCATGCTTAACTCCCAGTCCTTAGGGTGAATCTGCACCTGCCAGTAGCCGCTCTTCAGATCCAGTGTTTAAACCATTCAGATGCCTTAAAAGTATCGAGTGTCATCAATCCTAGGTAGAGGATAACTGTCCTTCTTGGTGACATCGTTGAGCCGCCGATCGTCAACGCAGAACCGGCCGCCATCTTTCTTCATAACCAGTACCACTGGTGATGCCCACGGAACATTGGATTTTTTTATCAATCCGTCCTTTTCCATCGTCACAACCATTTCTGCAATTTCAGCCTGTTTGGCTAATGGCAATCGCCTTGCAGGCTGACGAACTTGTCTAGCACCTCCAGTGTCGATTTGATGTTGCACCAAGTGTGTGCGGCCATATTTCTCATCTTCTGCAGCAAATACATTAGCAACTTCTTCAATCAGATTTTCCGCACAAATTTGCTGCTCCTGATTCAGCTGGCATGAGTTCAGAATCGATCTCGTTTTGTCTGTCCGTTTAGTTAGTAGCACTGGTTGCGTTAAGCGGAACACATTTACCAATCACTTTTCCTTTTTGGATTCTCACCTCGTGTGGTCTGGTTTTTAAGACTCTTATTGGAACCATGTTGTTCTTTGGTTCTTTTTCAAACGATGTAGTTTTGAAAATTATCGTCTGCATCTGGTTCAACAAGTAGGAATCGGTGGCTCCCAGAATCACCCTCCAGCTTAACCCATATCACAGTTTCTGATGACGGTGGTAGCGCTTGGTCCTTCCAAGTTCTGTTCTGTTCTCAGATTAACTGCTTATGGTAGACCATATTCCATTCGGAACTCCACATTTTGATATATCAAGATCTGCATGCCAATATCCAAAATTATTTCATGAGTCTTCATGAAATCAACTGCAATAATAATTCGTCAAAAATATCAGCCACCAGGGATGCATGGGAAAAGGCGAGTCCCGCCAAGTATATCGGCAGCTGTACTTCCCCATATATTCGAGCTCTTTCTCCAGTTGCGGTCCTCAGGCAATAGCTGCTGATGTTATGCAGCCACGACTCAATGGCGATGGCCCGCGAAGTTAGTTCTTAAGCATTTCCCGACTGCTGGTTCAGAGAGTTAATAACAGCAGGTCAATTTTTGTCGCTGCCAGATGCTTCCCTCTGCTGTCCCCGCCTGTTACAATGTGGACTATTGCTGCGCTTTGATGGGTTCCTGTACTGACGCATTAGATGTCCAGTTTTGTTGCAGTTCCAGCAACGCATTTGAGCTCGGGAATTGTTATTCGGTGAAACCTCCATTCTTTCACAAGAGCATTCAATAGTGGTCCATTCTCTTACAATTCTCAACTGCCTTTAATGTCAGAGTATAAGCTGCGGCTTCGGTAAGTGTGCGTTTACCAGCCATTCGTACTGCTGGTTTAAGTTTTGAGTCAGCTGCAGCACGATCATTCCTCAATGCGCCGTGGAATATAAGGAATGAAGATCTACGCAGACTTCTGGGTATTCCCACGGTTAAAGATGTAACGAATAATTTTGCACGCAAACATAAAAAACGTTTATTGGGACACGGTAACACAACGGTCCTCCAAATTCTTTACGAAATAAATTTATTGCGGCGTCTTCAAAGGACTACGCCCTTAGATTTGGCCCGATAATAACGAACCGCGCTATAAATTGCGGAAAAAGCAGGAACTCTCACAGGAGAGTTACATGACAAACATTTATTACTCGTGATAAAAAAAAATTGGTAGGTAAGTTGCAAAGCCAGTGTAAGTGCAAAGTTTTTTCTCGTCCTCTCAGCATTTGGTCATGGCAGCAGCTTCGAACCGTTTCTTATAAATTGTCTTTCTGTTCGATAGTCTCGAAATTATCCTCTACTTTTTCGACTTTCTGTTCGATTGTTGCTACATAATTTTCTACCTTCATAACTTTCTCTTCTACAGCGATAAATGTAGTCTCGACTTTTTCAAATCGATTATCAATCACCGTGAATTTTGACTCGAGGACATTCTCAAATATCTTACCCTCTTCGACTGTTGGCGCTGTTCTGCTCGTCGTTGTTCCAATTTGTTGTCTTGTTCTTCTAGAGAATTCTTTTGATCTCCAAATTTTGCCTCTTGAAACTTCATCATTGATGACATGTCGAAGCCTGCACTTGTTGCTCTTCGACATCAAAGACAATCGATTAAGGATCTTCACTACTTTGCTTCATTGCGTCACGAAGACGAATAAATAAAATGCGCTTTCCTCCTATTGGGGAAAGCTGCCGGAGACTCAGTTCAGCTTTCAGCTCCGCAGTGGTGAGATGATCAAATGATTTGCAAACCATTATTGTTTACTCACACCTTTTTGGTACAACCACACAATTAATCGTAAACAAATGTACTGTTCGCTGTTCTCGAATTTTCACGATTCACTTATTCACTTCACTATGTTCACTTTACTATGTTCTTTATCTTCTTTAACCGTTCGCCACACTTCACAGTTTTATAGAAACTTCTCATCCAGAAATGATTTTATACCACTTCTGACACCTAAGATAAAACACTTTTCTCGAATTATGTTTAACAATCATTTATTTTAACACACTTTTATTTGTAGAATGATATTATTTACAAAACGGTTTCTCGTTTAACAATTCAAGTACACTTATTTGAAATTGAATACCAACGATTAAATTCGCGCACTATTATCACATGCCAAAATTACCTAAGTGCATTCACTCAGTCAACACTATTCAAATCACGTTCGCCGGTTGTCACTTAATCTCTGCTTATACCAATCCACATACAGGGTCCAGAAGAGATGGCATATTCTCGGAGATTAACGCAGTTGCTTGATTATTCGAGAAGTTATTTTGACAGATACCACTATTCCATTCATATCTTTCAGTGGGCGCATCCAGTACCATTAACTAACACTAAATGGATCTGTTTAACTTTCACACATTAGGGTAGGTTCGTACACTATAATCCGAATTTATAATATTATGTTACTCTACACCACCATGTAAAACAATCCCCTGGTAGCACAAAATAGCGTTTTAATACCTTCTGTCAACATCTGCAGTAAATGCGTTAGCTACTAAAAAAAAAACACAAAAATATGCCAATAGATCAATTTAAGCAGTCCATTTGCGAGAGTCTTTGTCTGCTACTGGTTGATGCAACAGCACCCTCTAACAAGCATAAACTAAAGGTGTTTGAAACCAGAGATACCACCAATCGAAGGGTACGGAAACGGTGTAAAAATTGCTACACTGATATCTTGAAAAACGAAGGACGAAACATGGCTATGAAGAAAGCGAAAGAGGGTCAACTTATTGTGATTCATGCGAAGGAAATCCTTTATTTTAATTCAATTAACAAAAACACTTATATTTTATAAAACTTTGTATGGACGAAATATAGACATTAGGATGGTCCAGATATGTTATTCAGACACTTTTTCAAAAATGGCCTAAAATCAGGTTTTTCTAAAAAGGGGGCGTGGCAGTGGCAGACAGAAATGGCTTAATCGACTCAGCCTGCGATTCTGAGTCGATCAGCGAGCGTCAAATCGGTTAAATCAACCGCTGATTTAACCAAAATGCGTTTTATTAATTTTAAAATTTCCTTGCCGGTGTTAGTGAGATGAGAAGCAAAACAAAATAGCTTTTTGTTGCGCTCTCATCCCATACTTATAATGTTATTGTTTTAACGGAAATTTATTTACACCCACACATATTTTGTTTGACTGAGTTCTTTGATTCAACGTTTGTCGTTTACCGAAATGACCGATGCATACAAAGCACGTAGAAAAGTGGGGGAGTTTGAATAGCTGTCTCATCTCGCTTTCAAAATAGAGAAATTGCATTAGAATATCGAACGGTCGATATTGAATAAAGCAGCTCCGACGTTATGGGAAATCTTTTCCAACAATGTCGGAATTTTCTCACAAGAATTGGTTGTGTAAACTGAGATGGTACACATTGTAAACTTTTGAAATAATTTTTTGACGTTTAATCAGTCACTTTTACACATCAAACGTAGGTATGCGCTAAAATGAAAAAAAAAGAAATAGAGAACGGAATGAGAACAACAGGAATAAAATTCGAACAATAATTCCGCATTATTTTAGTGGTGCTGTTTCAGGGTCGTTCACGAAACATCGTCGTAAGATTACAATCTTTCGCACGTAGTAAAAACACGATGTTGCACGAATTCCCTTATTAGCAATATTAATAGTGTAGTTACTTGTCTTGAATCCAATCAACTACATTGAATGTTGCAAGACTTCCGTATTGGTGAAATCATTTGAAGGCTTGCAGATGGTAACTTAATACCACTCAATATAAAACATGATTACGAACATGTAGTCATTGATAAAATTATATCGGTAGATTAATTTCAAATGAATAATGTGTATTGGGAATAGCTTAAATGGAATTCTAAATTTGATCGTTTCAAATGATTAAGTTAATTTTAACATAATGGAAGCTGTCAACCAGAGTCGGTCGAATCCGTCGGTTACCCGAATAAAACGCAATCGTGTTCGTTTTCTAATTAAAGATTGGTTTATTCTCTATAAGAAATGTATTTAAGCAATGTATTATAATGTCAATTGTTAAATAGCTTACTTTTTGGCAACTTCACTCCCTTGCGTGTGGATTCGAACGAAAACGGCTGCAAAATGTCGTCCTGAAAACGCGCGAGATTCGACACGAGGCCTTGGCTGTCAAATGACAACGTTTTTAAACGTCAATGTGTTGATCTGTTCATTCGGGTCCACACACAAGTGAAACTAATGCCTAAGTTACATTTCATTTTATCAATAATTTTCGACAGAAGAGTTGAGTACTATTGATTCAAATATTTTTCATCATAAGACTTTACTTTTAGAATTAAATTAATTCCGCTGTAACATACAATTTCGCAAAATCCAATTCTGTTGCACTAGATAGTTATTTGAATAATATCATTTGGGATTTATTATTAATATCGTCCAAATTGGAAGATGAATATTTTAGAAAAAATCGATCCCGGTCTTAAATGATTGTAACAAAAATGCGTTTTAAAATTCCGTGGTCAAATAAAAGATCCACATACTTGCAAGATGTCAAGAGAAAATCGTATAAATGTTTTTTAAACAACAAAATAG
Source organism: Rhingia rostrata (assembly GCA_949824845.1). NCBI lineage: Eukaryota > Metazoa > Arthropoda > Insecta > Diptera > Syrphidae > Rhingia > Rhingia rostrata. The sequence continues at coordinate 103,401,812 of OX463756.1, forward strand.
CCGCAAATCGTGAAATTTTTCTCAGATACATAAAAGATTATGAATTCTTAAGTAAATTTTTGTATAGGCAGTATGTTTTGTCCGTTGAGTCATCGGTTAAGCGTAATAGCAAATTTGGAGTTATGTTCATTCAATAAAATACCTCAGTTTTACCTAAGGTTGTGAAGACTAAAAACATAATTTCATATGATTTGACAAGAACTTGCGATTTATTTGCTGATATCTTTCAATCAGTGTATAATGAATCTGTACTTAACGCAAAACAATTATTTAGGCATTAACTATTTTAACTACGGCCGTGTGTCAATTGCTAATTTTTGAAATTAGTATGGTAGAAAATGACTTCAAAATTTTAACCTGCTGTACCTACTGAGGAGTGAGAGATATGGAAAGCACTTTCATAGATTATTCCCCGTAACCAGCGTTCACATGTCGCGGGAAAGTAAATAGTATATCATTCAGAAGCCTGCACTTGTTGTCAATTGCTAATTTTTGACATTAATATGGTAGAAAATGACTTCAAAATTTTAACCTGCTGTACATACTGAGGAGTGAGAGATATGGAAAGCACTTTCATAGATTATTCCCCGTAACCAGCGTTCACATGTCGCGGGAAAGTAAATAGTATATCATTCAGATTATTAAATAGAAAATATTGTTGTAAAAATCGAACCCATGCGTAAGGATTCAAAATTAGTTACTCAGTGCAAGCGCTGTAGGTAAGATAAGAAAACTCCTGCTATTTGCATTAACTGCAAAGGCGATAATCCCAATGAGATGTAGCTTAAGAGTTGCAAAAAAAACGAAATCTACTAGTAAAATTTCACAGAAATTCAATTCAACAAAGCAAAAACCTAAATTTATCCATAATATTGACTCAAGGCCAAGGCAGGCAGCAATCGAAAAACAAACATTTAAACAGTTATCGCGGCCATCAGAAATGCGATTGAATCTTGTTCATACAAAACCAAATTTTAAAGCTTCTGATCAAGCTACAGTATCCGATAACGCTCCTTAAAATGTCTCACCTAATTCCATTTCTAAAGTTTTTTCGACTATTCTCTTAAAACAAAAGGAAAAAAGAAAATCTTGATAAAAGTATTCGCAACTGACGTATTACAACTCCAACATGAATATATTTCCTAAAATTCTTACGTGGAACGCCATTGGCCTTGGCAGAAACTTGGAGAACTTGAATTCTTTATTAAAAAAAGATATCGAAGTCTGTTAATTATCCGAAGCTCACGTAAAAAGTAATTCGAACTTAAAGATTAAAGGCTACCTGGACTATCATGCTCTACACCCATCGAATAAGGTTAGAGGTGGAGCATCACTATACATACATAAAAGAGTGTATCAGCCATCCGTTTGATTTTGAATTAGAAGTCGAAACAATGCAAGTTTGCTCGATGCAAGTCAAAAGCAGACAACCCTTTCTGAAGATATATTCTATTTACTGAATTCCATTGGACATCGTTTTGTCCTCGTAGGGTAGTTTGGTGTAAAACAAACACTCTGGGGATCTAGATGCATATCACAAAAAGTAGGATGCTTTGCGATGTAAATAGAAAGTACAATACCGAATTTTATTCTACGAGAAAACCAACTTTCTGGCCAACTGATGTTGATAACGAAAAATGATTTGATCATTCTCTGAAGTTGCGGTTGACTCATTTGTTCTTGACAATTGATACTGCTCGGATGACTTGTCAGATAATCACGAGAGGAGGGCCAGTGAAAAATCATTTTAAGTGTTGCTTCGGCTGGGAATCGTACCCAGAACTTCTGCGCGGCAGTTCATCACACTAACCATCGTCCCACTGAGCCTCTCAATAATACTCCTCAACAACGCAAAATAGAGAGCTATAGTAATGTCAAGTACCCATGGATAAGGAAAAAGCAGGGGTTTTTGCGAACATCTCGAGGAAGCATTTAAGCCATTTGATAGTCCAGCGCACCACGAAAACGTTAATATATTCCAGACTACAACCGATAATAACATATTTCAGAAACTTAAGTCTAAGAAAGCCCCGGGCTATGACCTGATTACGGGAGAACTTCTCAAAATGTTGCCCCGGAAATCATTAACTAAGCTCCTCTTCACTATAAAACCGGCCTATTTTACTTCTTCCAATAATTTCAAAAGTTTTTGAAAGGCCGCTTACACCCCATAATTGATCAGAAACGTTTTTACCTGAACATTAATTTAGGTTTAGAAGTAAGCATTCGTCGGTTAGACCAAGTACATCGAATTACAGACGTAATTGAGAAAGCTTTCGAAAAAAAGACAATTTGCTCACCCATATATATATATATATCGCAAGCTTTTGAAAAGGTTTGGCATATAGGCCTTCAATAAATACGTATGGTATTCAACTATGAGGTTGTACCAGTGAAACGTATCTAAGCACTCTACAAACTTTTGAAAACAAAATGTTAACATCTTTCATCAATGCGCCGTGGTATAGAAGGAATGAAGATCTACACAGAGATGAATAGGCTTCGTTCTTGGCTGCGAGCATCTGTCGCCATTCTTCATCAAACGAGGGGTTTCTTGCTGGTGGGCGCGAGAAACTTGGCATATCAGTTGCGGCTGATCTAATGGCTTGTTGCCATCGTTACCATTGTGCTTCGACAATCGATGCTGGTGGTATTATAGTCAATCGTGAGGGTTGGGGATACGCGTTGCGCGAAGGTAAATTTTTGCACAGTATTACTGGATTGTTAGGGCGTGGTGAATATCCGCAGTCATTTTTAGCTCCTAGTAATGTTCGGGCTTCCAAAGTACTAGATGCGTGCCTCTTGTCTATCGCAATGTGATCAATGTGGTTGACCGTTCATTGATCTGGAGACCGCCATGTCCCATTATATATATCGAGATGAGGAAACCATGTGCTGGCTATAGTGGCATTTCGTTCCGTAGCGAAGTCAATTAACCTAAGTCCGTTACCAGACGTGTTGTCGTCTAGGCTCTATTTTTTGTCGAAAATACTGCTAAAGATGTCTTCTCTTTCATCCTTTTCGATAAAATCTCACAGCACGATTTTGTCAAGGACCTCGTAGAATCAATGGGGCGTGCGGTTATATAAGCCCATGTTGGTGAATTTGGCCTTGATGCGTATTGTTAAAATACATTCGCCCATGTCTTGGAAACATAAGACTTCTTGCCTAAGTCTGGCACTTATAACAAATCCGCATCCAAATAGACGCTGTTTCTGCTCACTACAACGTCCATATTAGATGTCACAGTTTTTAATTCTTTTTTTTCCCGTCCCATCCGATCGTATTTCCTGGATGGCAGTCCGCCTTGTAGCAGTTTAGGGCTTCCGCTAGTTGTTCGCTTGTACCCCTCTTGTTTTATGTTCTCACATTCCAGGTGCAGATACGAACTTCGTTGTCCTTTTTTCGTTTAGCAAAGTCTTCAACAATAAAATCAGTTGTTTCCGAGGCTATTGGTTGCTTCGTAAGTATCATTTTTTTCCATGGTTCATCCGCTACCATCTCTGTTCTTACCCTTGAATTCCTAGACAACCTGTTGTCCGAATATGTCGAAGCTGCTTGTCTATGTTCTCCTGGGGCAGCAGGCCAAGTATTCATTCAATTCCATTCTGACCTGGCTGTTTATAGTGTCGTGTTTTTCGTCGTGTCATCAACACTCGCTCTTATGGTTCAGCAAGTCAGATCCGGTTGGATGAGACCAGTAACCTATGGTTACCAATTCAAAAAAAAAAAAAATTATGGCGCAACAGGCTCGTTAGTACAAAGGACCTAGCTTTTTTCTCACAACCATTCACGTGTGCGTGTGTACTTCTTAGGACTACGGCGGGACCTCCTGTTTTATGCCGAATACGAACGGCTAAGTTGAGATAAGCTTTTCATGACAATTGGTACTACTCTGATGATTTGTCAGATCATCACGAGAGGAGGGCCAGTGAAAAATCATTTAGGTGTTGCTACGGCTGGGAATCGAACCCAGACCTTCTGCACGGCAGTTCATCGCACTTACCATCGCGCCACTGAGCCCGTCAACCAATTAGAGGTAAAAAGTAAGCAATTGATGTGTAGTCAGAGTTACAGCCACTGGGAATTGCCAAGTTAAAGCCAATCAGAGTCTACCCTCGTTTTACAACACCCAACCATGATGATTATATATATATATTCTACTTTGTTCAAGTTTCGCATATTTCGCATATAATATATAGAAACGAATGGAATCATAACAGTTTGGTAATCATCCATTCTTAAAAACCCATACGTAGATTATTTTAAAACGTTAAATACATTTTTTTATAAAAAAAATTATAATATCCTTGCGTTTCATTTTATGTGAACACTGCGAACTAAGATTAATCCACGAATAATACAAATATTGTTGTATGAACACAAATCATACAACAATGATAAATAATTAAGGGATTTTTGATAATTTCTCTGAAATCTTTTCCGTATTTTTTTAAAACAAGAAAATATAATGAAAGGAATTTAGTTTCAATTCTTTTGGGAAATTATTGAACCAATTGAAAAATTGATTCACGGCCTTTGTCTGGTTTTACACGCTGACTCTCGAGTCATGACTTTTTTCGATGTTCTCTTTTGTTATTATATTTCGTGAGTCTAGAGCTTTTACACGTGCGACTTTTTCTATTGACTCAAATTTGACATTCCTCTTTATTCTGCTTCAAACACTGTGATTTTTGTCTCAAGAGTCTATGTGCAAAAGCAGACGTAGCGAAGCCGACTCTCCAAGCCACAAAATTATATGAAGCAACATAACGAGATAAAAGACAAAGGCAAGATAAAAAGATGGAAAAGAAAAGAAAAAGTCAGAAAGTGTCAGGGAAAAGTGTACCCACAACTCATAGGGTAAAATTTATTCCCTCTCAACTTTTCGAACATTCTTGCTCTTTTGCACTCATGTGAGTGGTGACTCAACAGTCAACGTGTAAAAGCAGACTTTGACACGAATCGATTTTCGTTCACTAGTTTCTATTCCAATGGAAAGTGATTTGAAAGAGTGTGCTATTGGATGGATTGAATGGAAATCGGTATTTAATAACTTCTGGAATATAACACCAACCCATTAGCATATTTGGTGTTTTTGAATGTTTAAGCTGTTATCATTGTTTATATAGTTCTAGAATCTGTATTTATTTTGAAGTTGTTCGTTAATTAATTCAACATTTCAACATAATTATAACAAATATTTTAATATATAATTTTATCAAAATGTCAAAAGACACATTTGCTGAACATGGCTATGCTGAATCTATTAAATGTGATAAAGTTGATTTGAAGTTCGGATTCAACCGAATTTTGGATAACATCAATAGGACAGGATACCTCATTAACATGCATTCGGTAATTACTGAAATAGGACTCAGATATTACTATCATATATTTACTACCATATATTTGGTCAATAAGCTTGAAACCAACCGACTTGGTTTACTGGGTGCCTTACGCCGGGAATTAAGATACGCTTTGTATGACATTTGAAATTTGATACCGCTCGAATAATTTGTCAAGTTATTGGGTGTTAGTGCAGTCAACAACAATATTTGGTATTGCAACGGTCAAAAATATATACTTTTCTCAGATGAGTCGAACTTTTAACGCTGCTGGAACTCCCTGAGATGATGAGATTATGTTTTCAGGCTTGTATTGGCTCTGTTCTTATTGGTGGAAATATGTCTTCGGAAATTTCTCTCCACTGTTTTCTTGTCTTGCAAAAAAAAGAGCTTTGTATTGAGTTTGTCGTGTCGTTGTTAAATGAAACTGTGTCTCTGGCGGTCGATTCCGGTTGATGAAAAGAAACGAGTCTAGGGATAATTTCTCAAAGCTCCTTTGAACGTTAGCAGTTATAATAACTATGGCAAAGAGACATAAAGTTGTCAGCTTTTTAGTTAGAGAAATATCGTCTCTAAGGCGGATTTCACGTCTTTGGATTGATATGTTCAATGTCGGAAACATCTGAACAATAGTTAAGACCTGGTCGTTGTTTTGATTTATAGAGACGGAGAGGCTATGCTGGTGTTAAATATCTCTTAGCTCTAAGAAGATAACTTAGCTTGGAAGCTGCTGAATTGGCAATAGAGTTTATATGTTGTTGCTTTCAGTGAAGTGCCGTCGTTTTTCCAGTAAGGTGTTCACAAACTGCTAATTCAAATTTTGTCTTGAAGTTGCGATCTAGTATCACCAAGGAGGTGATAGACATCGGTTTTATTTCTTTGAATTTTTTCATCTTTTTCTGTTGTTTTTAATTATTATTTTTTACTTTTATTTTTATATTTTTGATTTCCTAGTTTGTTTTTAATTATTATTTTTTACTTTTATTTTTATATTTTTGATTTCCTAGTTTGTTTTTACATATTTGTTTTATATATTTTGTTATTTCATTATATTTCATATATTTTTAAGTATAATACAAATTGGATTCGCTTGTATAAAAGTTCAATTCGTCGTGACTTCTTCAGGAAAACTTGCAAAACTTCATCATAAAAACTGTTTTTTATTTTAATTTCCTTTAGGAATAATTTTTCTATAGAGATAATTGCAAGTTCTAATGCTCCAGCATTTAGTTTCTTGCGTATTACTTAAAGCGTTTAAGAGCAGAAACAGATCTTTCCACAGAGCTACTATCTAGAGGTGGGTATTGTTAAAATAAGTTCACTTAATTTAAAAATTTCTGAAAAAGTGTCTTTTAAATCGATAATATGAACTGTTTTTGGAATGTCTTTGACCGATATATTTTTGAACTTCTGCTGAGAACATTTAAAAACACAGTTAATTCATTCTTCAGCTTTATAAAATCCAAAAATCTACCATACGAAGATCCAAGGCATTCAAAAGCTTCAGTTGGAATTTTTTTTCTCAAACTCTACAAGTTTTTTAGTAGAAAGTAATGCTAGGAATTGAAATTTCTTGAACGAATCGAACCTGGTTTCCATTTGCAGAGACAATGTGTCGATTATCTCAAAAAACAATTGGCGATATCGCAGTTCAAAACTTTGTAGACTATCGCCTCGTTTTGGAACAGGTTGAATTGCATTTTTGGATACTTCAAAATATGTTGAAACCTCGTTCTTAATCTAACGTTACTTCCAATCTACCGCTGTCAATTTGTTCACAACAGAAATTAATGTCGAATAGTTTGTTTTTTATAACATTAAATCGTTAAAAGTTTTAAGCAAAGAAAGATTTCAAAAATTGAAGAAAACCTCGAGCTTGGATCGCGTCAGCTCCCCGAGTAGCTGGGTCATTTGGATCGCGTCAGCTCCCCATGTAGCTGGGTCATCAATCATTTAGTCAAATAATGTGACTAAATCACTTAAATGTGTTTGCACAACATTTACAAGACATGAAGAATAATTCCATCTTGTTGGGGCAACGGTAGGTAATCTTCTCTTAATTATTTGATCTAAATAATAAGATATTTATGTGGACCAATCTTGCACCACGATTCAGTCGTATGCCAAACGCTAGGGAACGATTGCTGGCAGCACGTGACTTTTTCGCTAAAGCCAACAATTACTGATACTGATACGGAAATTTCCAGAAATCGTAATGGACTGTTCTCCCTAAACGTTCAGACGGTGTCCATTGCGAATATCGTCGCTCGTGGGCAGGTATTGTGTTCGTATAATTATTACAAATTTTAAATCAAATTTTATTGTTTCCTTCATTAAAAGGGGTCCACGCATGACCACCACATTTTCAAAATGTCGGGCCTAAAAAAACGATTCGAAGAACTCTACACAAATAAGTGGTATCTTGCAATGCCTTTCCTGAATGTTACAAAAGCTGTTGAAAATCTATTCAGCGAATTGCAGCCCTTTTGAAATCTAATGCAGCTTGTTCGCATCCAAAAAAGTTCCGCTCTCTCTCGCTCTCTTAAATCTCAATTCCCAATTATAATTATATATTACTATTACTGTTAGCAACATAATTAGTTTTGGCCAAGTATGCCTAAACGGAAATTTCAGAAAATCATAATTTTCCACATAGACACCGATTCCGGGATAAACGTTCGTATATTCAGATTTCGATATTATCGATATCATTTTAAGCATCAATAAACAAAATGCATCCACCACCCGATTTCACCATTTCGTTCTTTTCTTTTTAAATGTATCTGCTCTTGAAAAATAAACAAATCTAAAGTTGAGACATATTTGTGTTTGAACTTGAAGTTTGAACTTTCAAATCGAGAGTTGAACTAGTGGAAATAAATTTTTTTCAACTTGCCGTTCAATTTTCGAGTTCAACTCAACTAAGAGTTTTCCGGAAGTTAAACAATAGTGAATAAAACGGCCCTAAATTGCATTCTTAACCCGAAGAAACAGCGGTTGGCAAGAGTAATTCTTCGTGCCGAGTATGCAAAGTCCCTCAATGTTATATCTGTCAATGGTGACGTTCTGTCTCGATGTCGTGGATCCTTTCGCATTGACAGCATGTACTTAGTCTTATCCTGGTTTACAGCTAAACCCATTTTTGCCACTTCCTTCTCTATACTAGTGAACGTGGCTATGGCATCACGTTGAGTCCTACCAATTATGTCGATATCGTCGGCGTATGCTAGTAGTTGCAAAGATTTTTGAAAAATTGTGCCTCTGGTATTGTCTCGGCAGTTTTGCATAAACCTCTCAACAATCAAAATAAAGAAGTCACATGACAGCGCATCGCCTTGTTTAAATCCTTTTTTGGTATCGAATGTGTCGTTGAGGTCGACAGTCGGCGTTCCTCATCTAACCAGGGGTTTCTTGCTGGTGGGCGTGAGAAACCTAGCACATCAGTTGTGGCTGATCTAATCGCCTGGAACGTTACTATTGAGCAAACTGACGATATTGTTGTTTAGGAATTCGATTTGATGATCGGGAGATGGTAAAGAGTAGACATGTTCCCATTGAATACTACAGGTTTCGTGCTCCAAACGCGCATAATCCATTTGCCTAAAACCCCTGTATTCATACAAATCTGCAAGACATTTAACATTGAATTTAAACGATAATCAGATCATGCCGTGTTTAGAGAATACTGTTGCTAACACTTATATCGCTTACAAAAAAATACATCCAAAATTGTTTGCGAATCCCTGGAAAAATGTGTCGCGTAAGTCGTATTTACTGGAGATAAGTTAAATTTCCTCATACCCTCATGAGAAAGGTTACTATCCATATCACCGCATATAATGATTTTACTGGAACCAAGGGTTATGGTTTCTAGGAGGTTAAGCAACGGATTAACATCAATATCGTTATTGGGTCTATGAACAGTCCCTGTTAGAAGAGCACCCTCATCATTGAAGATATTTAAAAACAAATAATCCATCTTATAGAATGTCAAGGGTAGTGCCTTTAGAAATAGCTACTAAGTAAGTAAATAAGTAAAACAGGATTAATGTATTAAGTTCGAGAAATTTGAAAGAAGTAAGTGCAAAATATTTAAATGAAAACTGCACGTTGTTAAAATTATGATCGAAACAAAAAAAAATAAATTTTATGCGCGATCGATTAAGTATAATTACGTATATAATAAAACTCTTATTTTTTAAACATTTCAGAACGAATTTTTGGATGAAAATCGCCGTTTGCTCTCAGCTTTGGATTTGTTCTTTATTCAAATGGACGGAACTCGATTTAAATATACAATTTCTTATTTACCTTACTTTTTGGTTTGCGTTGAACAACAACAATCTGATGAGATTATACAAACACTAAAAGCTAAATATGGCGGAGAGATTGCAAATATTGAAAAAATATACAAAGAAGACTTGGATTTGTCTAACCATCTCACAGGATTAAAACAACCTTATCTTAAGCTGACATTTTTTAATCAAAACTCTTTAATCAAGGTTCGCAAAGTTCTAATGGCTTCTATAAAAAAAAAGCTTGATCAATCTGAAAGGAACGACATATATAACCAAATAATACGTTCAACTTATGACGAAAATATCAAAGGCAGTGTAAAAGGAATTGATCTACTAGAATCTGTTTTGGATATCCGCGAATATGATGTTCCTTATCACGTACGTGTTTCAATAGATTTGAAAATATTTTGTGGAATGTGGTATGATATTGAAATTATTGGAAAAAATACAACATACCCAATAATCAAACCACGACCTGATATTTTGGAACGCCCTGAACCAGTTGTTTTAGCCTTCGATATAGAGACAACAAAACTTCCTTTAAAATTTCCCGACCCGCAAACAGATCAAATTATGATGATATCGTATATGATCGATGGACAAGGATACCTGATAACAAATCGTGAAATAATTTCTTCAGACGTTAACGATTTTGAATACACTCCAAAACCTGAGTTTGAGGGAAATTTTGTTGTTTTTAACGAACTGGATGAAATGAAAACAATACAAAGGTTTTTTAATCATATAATGCAGATACGTCCTCATATTTTTGTAACATATAATGGTGATTTCTTTGATTGGCCGTTTATTGAAATACGAGCTTCTTTGTATGGTTTAAATATGAATGATGAAATAGGCTTCTCCAAATCGCGAGAAGGTGTTTATTTGTGCAGACCAGCTATTCACATGGACTGTCTCTGTTGGGTAAAACGAGACTCATACCTCCCTGTAGGCTCACAGGGTTTAAAGGCTGTAGCAAAAGCTAAATTGAGGTACGATCCAATTGAATTAGATCCAGAAGAAATGTGTAAAATGGCGGTATCACAGCCCCAAATTTTGTCAAACTATTCAGTGTCTGATGCTATAGCAACTTACTATCTCTATATGAAGTACGTGCATCCATTCATATTTGCACTGAATACTATAATCCCTATGGAACCAGATGAGATACTACGAAAGGGCTCTGGTACACTGTGCGAAACGCTTCTAATGGTAGAAGCATACCATGCAAACATAGTATACCCAAACAAACAACAAAATGTGGCTAGTAAATTATCACATGATGGTCACCTTATAGATTCAGAAACCTATGTAGGAGGTCACGTTGAGGCTTTGGAATGCGGAGTATACCGAGCTGATATTCCTTGCCGATTCCGCTTGGATCGAAGTATGTTAAAACAGCTTATTCAAAGTACTAAAAAAGTATTGGAACATGCAATTGTTAAAGAGGAGGGTGTACCGTTGGATATGGTAACGAATTTTGAGGAAATATCAACAGAAATTCAAAATTCCCTCCAGGGATTATATGATATTCCTAATAGATTAGAACAGCCTGTTATTTATCACCTCGATGTTGGAGCAATGTATCCCAACATCATTTTAACTAATCGTCTGCAGCCTTCGGCAGTTGTGTATGATGCTGATTGCGCAGCTTGCGACTTCAATTACCCAGACGCAAAATGTAAGCGAACTATGAAATGGCAATGGAGAGGTGACATGCTTCCAGCAACGAAAAATGAACTACAACGAATAAAGCAACAGTTGGAAATGGAAAGATTTCCTCCCATACAGATTGGTGGAAGTCAAAGAGCTTTTCATGAACTTTCACAGGAGGATCAAGCTGCTTACGAAAAGAAACGGCTTATGGATTATTGCCGAAAAGTGTACAAAAAAACAAGGGTAGTTAAGTTGGAAGAACGTATTTCCACAATATGTCAAAAGGAAAATAGTTTTTATGTTGATACTGTAAGAGCATTTCGTGATCGTCGCTATGACTATAAAGGACTAACTAAAACAGCAAAAAAATCCGTTGCTGAAGCATTACTGAAAGGTGATGCAGCTGAAATAAAAACAGCTAAAAGCAAAGAAGTATTGTACGATTCTTTGCAGTTGGCCCATAAGTGTATTCTGAATTCATTTTATGGATATGTCATGCGAAAAGGAGCTCGATGGCATTCAATGCCAATGGCAGGTATAGTGTGTTTAACTGGATCAAACATAATAACAAAAGCGCGGTTTATTATTGAACGGATTGGGCGTCCACTCGAATTAGATACTGATGGTATTTGGTGTATTCTACCAGCATCGTTTCCTCAGGTATTTACTCTTCGTTCTACATATGCCAAAAAGACAACATTTAACGTATCATATCCGAACGCTATTTTAAATAATATGGTAAAAGAGCATTTTACTAATGACCAGTACCATGAGCTAGTAAAAGTACACACTCAAGAAAACTCACCAGAGTATCAAATAAGATCGGAAAATTCCATTTTTTTTGAAGTCGATGGTCCTTATTTGGCAATGGTACTACCTGCTGCAAAAGAAGAAGGAAAAAAGCTTAAAAAACGCTACGCCGTTTTTAATTTTGATGGTTCCTTGGCTGAGCTTAAAGGATTTGAAGTAAAACGGCGTGGAGAGTTACAGCTAATTAAAAATTTCCAAAGCTCTGTATTCGAATCGTTTTTATCTGGTAATACGCTTGAAGAATGTTATTCTAACGTAGCAAAAATTGCAAATTATTGGCTAGATGTTTTATATAGTCATGGGCAAAATTTACCAGACAGCGAACTCTTTGAACTTATTTCTGAAAACAGATCAATGTCAAAAAAATTAGAAGACTATGGTGCTCAAAAAAGTTCATCTATTTCAACAGCTAAGAGGTTAGCGGAGTTCTTAGGAGATCAAATGGTAAAGGACGCTGGACTAGCCTGCAAATATGTTATATCTAAAAAACCGGATTCGTCACCTGTTACTGAAAGAGCTATTCCTCTAGCTATTTTTCAGTGTGAGCCAAGTATAAGAAGACATTACTTACGTCGATGGCTTCGTGACACAACTATGGGAGACGCGGACATCCGTGATGTTCTTGATTGGGGTTACTATATTGAGCGATTAAGTGGAGCAGTACAAAAAATTATAACAATACCGGCAGCGATTCAAGGCTTAAGTAATCCTGTTCCAAGAGTTTCACATCCGGAATGGCTTCATAAACGTATGATGGAAAGTACTGATAAGTTAAAGCAAAAACAGATTACTGAAATGTTTCTGCCTAAAAAAGCTAATGAAAAACTTAATGATTGTAGAAACGAAGTACCCGAACTATTTTGCTCAGAAAAAAACATTTCACCCAAGCAAGGACAAAACTCCATACTGAGCAAAAGAACTAAAAAACGAAAGCCTACGAATATTGACGATGAGGCAAATATCACTTTAAAACAAATTCTTGGTCCTACACCATCAATGGGTGAAACCAGACGGGATATCGTTGAATGGAGTATATTTCAAAAAAAGAAATGGCATCTTCAGTTAACCAGAAAACAAGAAAAAACACGTATTAAAAAGTTCCGTTACAACAATGAAAAAGATTTTACTAGAGCAAAGTTTAGCACAGTTAATGAATTTCTAAACCGGTCTAAGAAGTCGCTGTTAAACCAAACGTGGCACATAATTTCTTTAGTATCTGCAAATGACTTGGGGCATTTTACACTTTGGGCAATAGTGGGAGACGAATTACATAAACTTAAAATTTGTATACCAAGAATTATCTATGTGAATCAAAAATCAGAAAATTCGATAGATGTAATTCTTAATAGGAAAAAAGTACATTCAATATTACCACGATCAATAACTGCACATCATATTTACAAGTATAAATTCCAGGAACAAAATTATAAATGTAATGGATTAAGTATGATTGGAAGTGTACCCATGGCAGATATTGAAGGCGTATATGAAACAAAGATATCACTGGAATCAAGATTTTTAATTGATATTGGCTGCTTATGTAGCTTGAATAAAAATACGTTAAAAAATCCATCTGAATTGATTGAACAAGAATTGGATATGTATTCGTTTGATCAGTTGGAAAAACATACTGATATAAATAGTTATTTAAATAATTCTTGGAAAAAATTGAAAACAAATTTTCTATATCAACATAATTCTTTGGGCAAAAGACAAATTTGGGGACTTTTTCTTCCTGCTAGTAGAAGAGCTGTTCTTGTGATTTTAGATAAAGTTAGATCAAACCAAATGCCAAACATGAACGTACTCTACACTTCAGAACGTGCTGCATATTTAAAAAAAGTGAATATAGATGCTAATGAAATGCTACCAAGTGATATGTCTTTCGAAATTTTATTGGAAGTAAACTTGGTGCAAGTTTATCGGCATATTCAAAAAATATTGTTAAGATACAAGGAAGATAAAAAAGGTCCAACTATATTATGTACACAAACATCAGTAGATATTGATTATCTAAAATCAGTTATACCCATATTATCGGATTTCCCTCATATAAAGATTCATATTTCGGATGACGCTTCAATCCTCCATGGTTTTAACTGGCAAAGACAAGCGACCCGTTCAATGATTAGACATTTCTTAAATTTAAAGAATGTCATTGATTTGATGCTCGAACAAAGTAGATATCTAAATATTCCAATAGGAAACATTCCATCGGATCCTGTGCTTGTAGGAACTGATATATTTTATGCACGTCTGCTACAGAAAAATAACTGCGTACTTTGGTGGTCAACAAGTAGTCGCCCTGATTTAGGAGGCAAAGAAACTGAAGATTATAAACTATTGACTGAAAATGATAATAAAATCATTGTTACTCAAAATAATCCCGGTCTATATACAGGCGTTTGTGTTGCATTAACAGTACAAAACTTAGCTATCAGTTCTTTGTTGCAGTCGAACAAAATTCAAGAAATGGAGGGTGGTCATTCTGCCACTTTGTTTGATGTTAATTCACAAGCTACATTGCAAGATATGTTGATCACAGGAACTAATGCGACGCAAACTAATAAAGAGTTTTCTTCATGTAACTCCGCCTTTCGGATCCTTCGCACTATGGTGAATGGTTGGCTACGTGAAGTTTCAATGAATCAAAACGTTTTCTCCGATTATCATATCGCACACTTTTATAGATGGGTGCGATCGAGTAATTCATACATGTATGATCCAGCAATTTGCAAAACGCTCACTAATTTGATGAGAAAAATGTTCCTTGGAATTATAGCGGAATTAAAAAGGCTTGGAGTAGTTATTATATTTGCTGACTTGAACCGTATAATAATAAATTCCAAGAAGAAAACTTTGATTGATGCACTTAGCTTTGTTGAATTTATTGTTCAAAGTATTCGAAAAAAAGAAATTTATCACAGCATTCAATTATCTTTCGAACAGAGTTGGACCAATTTGGTATGGTTAGACGCTGCGAATTATGCTGGTATAAAGAGTGGTTTGCAAGCAATGGAGAGCAATTTCATGGATGCTAATTTATCGGATATATCAAAAACTTTGGATATCAATTTTTCTTTGGCATCAGAAATTTCAATGACAACTGAATTTAAAACTAAGTTTGATGAATTTATATCATTATTGGTACAATCGTTATTAGAAAAACCATCCATAACAGAAGCTATTCAAAATATTACTCATAACATTTTTGGACTAGTAACAAGCTTAAACGAAAAATATAATACAACAAATCATGCTGCTGTTTCGAAATTTGTGCAAGCAGTTATTAAAACGATCAGTATTAGTAACTATATGAACGAAGATGTAATAAGTTTACGAAGAAATTTACTGAAAGTGATAGATGTTAACGAATTTAGTGAATGCGATGACTTCACCAGACCTAATAATTATATACTTAATGGAGTAACATGCAAAGCATGTAATGAATATAGGGACATCGACCTCGTTAATGATAAGCATCGCACAACAAAAAACGAGATGTAAGTATTATTTAAGCATTCTTTCTTAAATTAATTACAAACAAATATTTTTCAGCGGAGTCTGGTTATGTCATCGTTGTTTTGTTGCTTACGATAATAAAGAAATCGAAAATCTTATTTTGGAAGACCTTACTAGTCAAATGGTATCCTATGTAATACAGGACATACAATGTTCGCAGTGTCAATACATTAAAAAAGACAATTTATCACAAATTTGCAATTGTGGTGGTGTATATGCGCCTCTATTAAAAATTGATGAAACTCGAAGAAAGCTTAATACTCTTCTCAAAGTTACTAAAAACTTCAAAATGGATATAGTTAATCATTTAATTTTACAATTTTTATTATAATATTTAAACTTAAACCGTTATGAACAAAACAATTTTAGTTTTGTTTGGATATTTTGTTGTTGGCTTTTTTGATCGATGATTTCTCTATGCAAATAAAACAAGTATTTTAAAATTTTTCCTGAATGTTGATTTATAATCTGTAGCCAAATTTTTATTAACGGGTGATCCAAGTAGAGATACTTTTTTCAATAGCCTTTTTTGACAGATCACGTTCGAGTCGTGTCATGCTGTCATGTTTGTTTGGCATTTCATAATGGAAAGACTTACACGTGAACAACGTTTACAAATTGTTCAACTTTATTATGAAAACTCACGTTCTGTGAGGAATGTGTTTCCTGCACTTCGCTCAACTTATGGTCAACATAATCGGCCTACTGAGCGTACTATTCGCAACAGCATCACCCATTTTGAGACTCAGCACCAAGATCGTGTGATATCACACCGTTAGACTTTTTCCTGTGGGGATATGTAAAGTCAAAAGCTTATGCCGACAAACACGCTTCGATTCAGGCCTTGGAGGAAAACATCACGCGTGTCATTCGCCAGTTACCAGTCGAAATGCTCGAACGAGTGATCGAAAATTGGACTCAACGGATGGATCATCTGCGACGTAGCAACGGCCAACATTTGATAGACATAATCTTCAAAAAATAAATGCCAAAGAATGTTCTTTCAAATGATAATAAACATTCCCCATTAAATTTGAATTTTCTGTGTTTTTTCTTTAACCTCGAAATGGATCATCCTTTATTAATAGTTGAGTGAAATTGAAAGTAACAGAATGTATCCACCATAATAATATTTTACAATATTTGATTTTTCCACCCTTACTTCTTTCTGTTAGGAATGTATACATTTCTTTACTCTTTAAAATAGCTCTAATCGCAAAAATCATATTCACGTCGATTATTGAATCCGTCGGATGCACTGCGGATTGAATATATCCGATCCGCAATGTTTCACTTTATAAATCTGAATCCGTTATAGAATCCGACGGATGAACTGTATTATCCATCCGCAGTCTACATTATTCAAATCATCTGATAATTGTCAAATAGAATTAATTGCGATTGTTTATTTGACTATTTCTAACATAAACAAATATATTGTTATATTTTCGGATTGTAGTGTACCCTGATATGTGAAAATGGAACAGAGCCATCTAGTGTCTTGGAATGAGTAAATCCCCAGTGGAATTAATAAATGCCCACTGGAATGAATCTATCAAAAACACTTCTCGAACAATCTAGTAAATGCGGGAATCTCCGAGAATATGCCATCTATATGTGGAATGGTATAAATATTGATAAGGCAGTAGGTGCTGCAGAACGAGGGTAGACTCTGATTGGCTTTTACTTGGCAATGCCCAGTGTTGTAACTCTGACTACATATCAAGTTCTTATTTTTTACTTCCAAGTGGTAACCATCGGGTACTGGTCTCATCCAACCGGATTTGACTTGAAAAACGATAAGCGCCAGTGTTGATAACACGACGAAAAACAGCAACATTATAAACAGCCAGGTCAGAATGACAAGCTGCTTCGACATATTCGGACAACAGGTTGTCTAGGAATTTCAAGGGTTAGTCAGGTCCCTAGAACAGAGATGGTGGCGGATGAACCGAAAGGCCAACCGCAGCGCTCAATCCCGTAGTGGATACTGATGGCCCCGTGTCCTAGGGGTATCTAATAAATTGGAACTGGCCCTCCAGGTTGGGGTTGTGCTTTGGGTTAACTATCCAACCATAGAAAAAAAATCATGTTACGAAGCAACCAATAGCCTCGGAAAGGACTGATTTTATTATTGACGACACGGCTAAACGAAAAAAGTACAAGACGTTCGTATCTGCATTTGGAATGTGAGAACATAAAACAGAGAGGTGCAAGCGAACAACTAGCGAAAGCCCTAAACTTGTACAAAGCAGACATTACTTCCATTCACGAAATACGACGGGATCGCCAGGGCAAAAAGAGAATGAAAAACTGTGACATCTACTACGGACCGTGTTATAGTGTGCAGGAACAGCGACTATTCGGATGCGGATTTGTTATAAGTGCCAGACTTAGGCAAGATGTTCTATGTTTCCAAGACATTAGCGAACGCATTGTAACGATCCGCATCAAGGCCAAATTCGCCAATATTTGTGTTGTGAAATATTAAAAATTCAATAATTGTAATAGGGCGTGACGATCGCTTGGGTTTTTAAAACGAACACACTTGTGGATATTCAATGCCCTTTTTTGT
This sequence comes from Rhingia rostrata, assembly GCA_949824845.1. Taxonomy (NCBI): domain Eukaryota; kingdom Metazoa; phylum Arthropoda; class Insecta; order Diptera; family Syrphidae; genus Rhingia; species Rhingia rostrata. Next base: position 103,420,021 of record OX463756.1, read on the forward strand.
GAACGAGTCCAATAGCGCGCGAAAAAATCGTAGGTATACAGGCATATGACACTTTCTTTCTACAAGTAGATTTCTTGGAAGGTTTTTTTGGCATTCTGTCGACGCAACCCAAGCCATCGCCACCGCCACTAAAGAAAACAAAATACCAATTAATAAACGAACAATACATTTAGCAAAACTGAGTTGCGTTTGTATTATGTTACAAATTGGAAAAGCCAACGTGAAAAGGGTTTGCGTCAACATCTTTATTAATTGCCAATTGTTTGCCAACATATTCATTGCCATACCGGGTTAATTAGTCAAAAACGCCATTTTATACAGCCGCCACATTTTTAAAAACGCAGACTAGAAGAAACTTGTGTCTATTGCCATTAACCCAGTTGCAGTTTTTTGTCAATGCAGAACGATTCACAGGTAAGAAGAAGTTCTCGCCTTATTAAACACGCATCTATCGCACAGGAAGAAATCAAGCTGATGTCGATGCAAGAAGAACGAGAAAATTCCGACACAGATGATCCTGACATGAATGCCACCATGCGGGAACACAGCAGCCAGCCAGGCATGCCATCGACCTCGTCAGCCATTGAAGAACTTCAAAAGCAGATGCAAGAACTTCGAAAACAGTTGGGAGCTGCTACAGCTAACGCGGCTGCCGAAAAAGCAGAACGCCTCCGTATTGAGCAACTGCTCATTAGCCGTCAGCCGGACAGCTCTAGCCGCGTCTCCAATGAAGCGTTTTCAGCCGCCACGACTTCTTCCACAAGCCAGGATTTGGAAAGTCGTTCAACAGCAACAACAGCCATGTGCATGGGTGCTGGAACAACCCAGTATGCATCGCACACACATTTATCGCCGTCATATCCATTCCATTTGCCGCCAGCCACGACGACAGTCATGTCTAACAGTGTCGGAACAGCTAAGTACGCATCCACATCGCAGCCACCACAAAGCTTTAGAATCCCAGTAGTGCCAACATTTCTGTCGCCTCTTGGGGCCACCCAACCCAGCGGTTCACAAGCGAATCCTTCCTCACAATCATTTACGTCGCCGATGTTTGTATCTAGCGTTCCATTATCGCAATCAAGTACTCCAGGTAATGGCCGAAGACTCCACGACCTACCAGCTTTCACTGGTCGACCTGAGGAGTGGCCTATGTTCTGCACCGCCTATCTAGAGTCCACCGCAATGTTTGGGTATTCCAATGTGGAAAATCTATTCCGCTTACAGAAGAGCATTAGAGGGGACGCAAAGATGGTAGTGGAAGCTCTTCTAATCCACCCAGAGAATGTAGACCGCGTAATGGCAGCCTTGGAGTTTCGCTTTGGTCGCCCAGAGTGCTTGTTACAAAGCCAACTATCGATTGTGAGGGAGATCGCGCCAATTCCAGAAAGCAAATTGGAAATGCTTATTCCATTCGCCACAAGAGTGCAAAACTTATCCACATTTCTGGAGTCTAGTGGTATGCATCAACACTTAGCTAACCCCACATTGATCGACGAACTTGTTAGCAAGCTTCCAATGAGCAAGCGTTTGGAATGGGCCCAACAAAGCATCAACATCAAGCCGTATCCTACTGTGAAACATTTCGACAATTGGTTAAGCGAAATAGCAAGACTCGTATGCCTCGTCACTACTTACTCGCTTCAACCATCTGTCAAAATTGAGAACAAGCCGAGAACCAGAAATATGCTATTGACATCAAAGACTACTGAGGACCGATACCAATACCAGAACCACCAACATGGAACAAAGGTGCAGCCAGCCGCCGAACAGCCTTCATCAGCCGCTGCGAAGAAGGATGTATGCCGCCACTGTCAAGGGAAGTTACATCCTTTAGCCAACTGCCAAAGTTTCACAAACTTGGAAATCGCAGCAAAATGGAACTTCGTCAAGAAGAATAGGCTATGCTTTTCCTGTTTAAAGTTCGGACACAACGTTAGTACCTGTAGACAGCGGAAACCTTGTGGAATTGATGACTGCTCGCGAGTTCACCACCCATCACTTCATGAACCCAAACAGTCGCAGATGCCATCGACATCCATTGATGATAACGAGCGAGCACCCAGAACATTACTGAGTTGCAACACAAACGTGAACCCAACAATATTCTTCCGTGTGCTACCAGTTAGGCTTTACAACGACGACATCATGGTAAAGACCTTTGCGCTCTTGGACGAAGGCTCGTCCGTGACAATAATGGATTCGGATTTAGCGGAACAACTTCGCTTACGTGGTCAAAGTAAGTCCATTAATTTGCAGTGGTTCGGTAAGGAGACATCAACCAAGGAATCAGTAGCGGTTGACCTTCAAATCAGCGCCGACAAAGAAAACGCCGAGATGTTTTCATTAAACGGAGTCCAAACTGTTAGAGGACTGAATTTACCAATTCAAACTCTTACGGCTTCTGATGTTGAGCCATTCCTTCATCATTTGGATTTGATGTCACTTGCCGAATATAACAACGCTAAGCCAAAGGTGTTAATTGGACTAGAACACTGCCATCTAGGAGCACCAATACGCGTCATTAGATCCAATGAATATCAGCCAATTGTCACGGAAACGAAATTAGGATGGGTTGTCTATGGCAGATCGTCTGGAAAAATGGTAAGAGACAGCAGTTCTGAATTCATCCTTCATAGCAAACACGTTGGGGAGGAGACGACGCTAGACCAGATGGTGAGTGATTTCATCGAGTTAGATGGCTTTGGCAGTCAAAGGCTAACGAAGCAGCCAGTCTCAGCAGTTGAAAACAGGGCGTTGCGAATTCTTTCCCAAACAACAAAGAAAGTTGGAGCTCGTTATGAGACGGGACTTCTGTGGAAAGATGACATGTTTGCAGTTCCATCCAGTGTCGAAATGGCGAAACAAAGATTACGAATCCTAGAGTCTAAGATGTCAAAGAATCCAGAGTTTAGTGCAGCTTACAAAGAAATTATCAGGAATTACATCGAAAGTGGATATGCGAGGAAGCTGACAACTGCAGAGGCAGGTGCAAGTACTTTAAGGACATGGTATCTTCCACACTTCGGTGTCCATAACCCGAATAAACCAGGGAAAATTCGGCTGGTCTTTGATGCGGCTGCTAAGGTGAGTGACACGTCAATAAATGATTTCTTACTTAAGGGTCCGGACGATCTTAAGCCACTGCTGGCTATCCTTTTCAACTTTCGGATGCGGCCCGTCGCAGTCACTGGAGACATTAAGGAAATGTTTTTACAAATCTTAATCCGCCAAGACGACCAGGACTCGCAGCGTTTCCTCTGGAGGGACCAAAGAAATCAGCCAATCGATGTTTACGTCATGAAGTCCATGACGTTTGGTGCCACTTGTTCTCCATGTTCAGCAAACTTCGTAAAAAACATTAACGCCATGAAGTTTGTTAATAAGCACCCGAGAGCCGTCGAAGCGATAGTTGACCACCACTACGTGGATGATTACGTGGACAGTTTTGACAGTGAGGAAGAAGCCATAGAGGTTACGAAGAATGTAATCGCAATTCACAAAAGCGGGGGATTCCAGCTACGAAATTTTACCTCCAATTCAAAAAGGGTGTTAAGTAAGATTTCTGATATGGACAAGGAGGGCGAGACAATGCAGAATGTTGACATGAACATCGAAGCTACAGTAGAGAAAGTTCTTGGCATGTGCTGGAACCCAACTGAAGACATCTTTACCTTCCATATAAAGTTCGCCAAAGTTAGCAAAGACATCATCATGGGGGAAAGATGTCCAACCAAACGTGAATTCCTGAGTGTGACGATGTCTATATTTGATCCACTCGGGATGATTGCCAACTTTGTCATACACCTCAAGTTGCTGCTCCGGACAATATGGATCAAGGGTATTGGCTGGGATGAGCTAATTCCCGCAGAGGTTTTCCAAAAATGGACATCGTGGAAAGCCGATCTTACAACTATAACTAGCTGCAAGATTCCCAGGTGTTACAGTCCTTTCGTTACTTCAGCCAACCGCACAAGTCTTCACATTTTCGTCGATGCCAGTGAAGAGGCCTTCAGTGCGGTTGGATATCTACGTATCGAGGAAGGTAAAAGGATTACCGTGTCGTTCGTATGCGGCAAGACGAAGACCGCTCCTAGAAAATTAATTTCCATCCCACGCCTGGAGCTGTCAGCAGCCATTTTGGGTATACGACTGTGCAACATAATATGCGAAAACCACAAGTTGTCATTGGAGAGTCGAATGTTTTGGAGCGACTCCAAGACAGTTTTAAGTTGGCTTAAATCAGACCCTCGTCGTCACAAGCCGTTTGTTGCATTCCGTATTGCAGAAGTGCTTGAAAGCAGCCAGTGCAGCGAATGGCATTGGGTACCAACCAAACTTAATCCGGCAGATGATGCGACCCGTGCACGCTATCCCCCAAATTATAAGGACAACAAGTGGTTATCTGGACCGTCATTTCTACAACTACCCAAGAACTCTTGGCCTGTTCCATCGGATGACGTCACGAGTTTCGTTTGCGAGGAGGAGGTCCGGCCCAAGTATCTTTTGCATACCACCTTGGTGAGTAGCCTAGTTATTGACTTTTCAAGGTATTCAAAATACTCAAAGCTGCAAAGAGCTATGGCCTGGGTCATAAGGTTCATAAAGGCTTGTCAACGCAAACACAGAGAGAGAGGAGAGCTGTCAGCCGCCGAGCTCGTCGATGCTGAACAAGTTTTATGTTCGGAAGCCCAGCACGAATACTTTTCCGATGAAATCGCCCAAATAAGAAGTCAACAACCCGTCGAAAAAACCAGTAGCATTCATAAGCTTACTCCTTACATGGATGATTATGGTCTCTTACGCGTCTACGGGCGCATAGATGCCGCCACCACCATACCATTCGCAGCCAGGCGCCCCATAATATTGCCCAAATGTCATCGCCTAACAATGCTGATCGTGGATCACTTCCATCGCCGCCTCCATCACCAAAATGATGAAACTATAGCAACAGAAATTAGACAGAAGTTTTGGGTACCAAGCCTTCGTACTATCATACGACGGGTCAAAAATGAATGCCAGTTTTGCCGAATCCGCTCTGCTTTGCCGTTACCGCCGCTAATGGGACAGCTCCCCGAGGATCGTATAACGCCATTTGTAAGGCCCTTTTCTTTCACAGGACTGGACTACTTTGGGCCAGTCATGATAACAAACGGACGTCATAGGGAAAAACGATGGATCGCCCTGTTTACATGCCTGACAGTTAGAGCCCTGCATCTCGAAGTTGCTGCTGATCTATCAACTGATGCCTTCCTCTTATGTCTTCGCAATTTTGTCAATAGGAGAGGGGTGCCAATACGTATCAGGAGCGACAATGGTACTAACTTTCTCGGTGCCAAAAATGAATGCCTGGGAAAGGCATCGAATGGGTATTCAACTGCCCTTCCAATCCGCATGCCGGTGGATGTTGGGAGAGACTAGTCAGATCCGTAAAAAGAGTTCTGGTATATACCCTTCACGAGTTAGCGCCTAAACTTGAAACCCTGATGAGTGCTCTAATCGAAGCTGAAAACATCATCAACAGCAGACCTCTAACCCATTTGCCAGTGTCAGTACAAGATGAGGAGCCATTGACGCCAAACCATTTCTTACTAGGAGCACCAAATTCGACGCAAACACCGGGCCCGATTGATGACAGAACGCTGTGTGCGCGCAAGCAGTGGCGCATTAGCCAACAAATAAAAGATCGGTTTTGGAGAAGGTGGATGCGGGAATACCTACCAATGCTCACTAGACGCTGCAAATGGTTTAAGCAGGTGCCACCCATTGCAGTTGGTGATCTTGTACTTGTCTGTGACGTTGATTTACCAAGAAGCCAATGGAAGCGAGGAAGAGTCATCAAGGTGTTTCCAGGGCAAGACGATCAAGTCCGCTCAGCCGAGATAAAAACATCGTCGGGAATTCTCAGAAGACCGTCAGTTAAACTAGCAGTTTTAGATGTCAGTGAGGCTTCGGTAGGACCAGAGCGCCTCACGGGGGATGGGATGTTGTGAAATATTAAAAATTCAATAATTGTAATAGGGCGTGACGATCGCTTGGGTTTTTAAAACGAACACACTTGTGGATATTCAATGCCCTTTTTTGTGAACGAGTCCAATAGCGCGCGAAAAAATCGTAGGTATACAGGCATATGACACTTTCTTTCTACAAGTAGATTTCTTGGAAGGTTTTTTTGGCATTCTGTCGACGCAACCCAAGCCATCGCCACCGCCACTAAAGAAAACAAAATACCAATTAATAAACGAACAATACATTTAGCAAAACTGAGTTGCGTTTGTATTATGTTACAAATTGGAAAAGCCAACGTGAAAAGGGTTTGCGTCAACAATTTGGCTTATATGCGCCCATGCCCCAACGGAGGAAACAGTTGATATACCTAAGGGCTGCTTCTATGAGCTCCTTGACAATACCTATGAGCGACTACCGAAGTACGATGTTAAAATCGTGCTGGGAGATTTTAACGCAAGGGTAGGAAGAGAAGACATCTTTAGAAGTATTGTCGGAAAACATAGCTTACACGACAACACGTCTGGTAACGGAATCAGGCTAATTGACTTCGCTACGGAACGAAATGCCAATATAGCCAGCACACGGTTTCCTCACCTCGATATCCATAAGGGGACATGGCGGTCTCCGGATCAACGAACGGTCAATCAAATTGATCACATAGCGATAGACAAGAGGCACGCATCCAGTATTTTGGATGTCCGAACATTCCGAGGAGCTTACATCGACTCGGACCACTACCTTGTTGCAGCCAAGGTTAGAATGCGGATATCCACCGCCAAGACCTTCGCGCAACGCGTATCCCTTAACCTCTCGATTAACACCATACCACCAGCATCGAATTTTGAAGAACAATGGCAACGATGCCAACAAGTCATTAGATCAGCCGCAACTGATGTGCTAGGTTTTTCGCGCTGAACAGCAAGAAACCCCTGGTTTGATGAGGAATGCCGACAAGGCTAAGCTGCAGAAGAAGACGAGAGCTACCGTTGAGCTCTATGGGCAGAGAAGAAGGGAAGAACACCGGATTTTCATAAAGAAGAAAAAAGAACAAGAAAAGCGCGCGATCGAGGATATAGAGAGGTACCACTCCATAAACGATGTTCGCAAGTTTTACCAATATATGAAACATCAAAGCCAAGGATACAAGGCTCGAACAGAATCCTGTCGAGATGAACAAGGAAATGCTGAGGATATGGAAGAACCACTTCTGCAGATTTAAACGGCGATGACGAACCACATTCCGCTGTCAGGCAGAACGGACCATTCAATATTGGCAACGACGGCGAAAACTGCCAACCACCCGACCTGAGTGAAGTGAGGATAGCAAAATCAAAATTGAAGCTTAATAAAGCTACCGGAAATGACGGCCTTCCCGCCGAGCCTTATAAAGTCGGCGGACATGACTCGGTAAGTAACATCCACCAACTCATAAGCCGAATCTGGTCGGAAGAAAATATGCCTGAAGAATGGAACCTCAGCATCGTTTGCCCGATCATCTCGACAGGATTCTGTTCGAGCCTTGTATCCTTGGCTTTGACGTTTTACACGTTGGTAAAACTTGCGAACATCTGTCCTGTAGTGCACCTCTCTTTATCCTCGATCGCGCTTTTCTTCCTCTTTTTTCTTCTTTCTAAAAAGCCGGTGTTATTCTTCTCTGCCTATAGGGCTCAACGGCAGCTCTCGTCTTCACCTGCAGCTTAGCCTTGTATGCCTCGTTCTTGGCTGCAAGCAACTGTCGGCATTCTTCATCAAACCAGGGGTTTCTTACTGGTGGGCGCGAGAAACCTAGCACATCAGTTGCGGCGGATCTAATGGCTTGTTTGCATCGTTGCCATAGTTCTTCGACTTTCGATGCTGGTGGTATGGTATTAATCGAGAGGTTTAGGGATACGCGTTGCGCGAAGGTCTTGGCGGTCTCTAGCGATTGCAGTCTTTCGACATTACATTTTTTTCACAGTATTTCTGGATTGTAGTGGCGTGGTGGATATCCACATTCTAACCTTGGCTTAGCCTAAGTCCGTTACCAGATGTGTTGTCGTGTAGGCTATGTTTTCCGACAATACTGCTAAAGATGTCTTCTCTTCCTACCTTTGCGTTAAAATCTCCCAGCACATCGTACTCCGCTAGGCGCTCATAGGTTTTGTCAAGCAGCTCATAGAAGCAGTCCTTATCTATATCATCTTTTTCCTCCATTGGGGCGTGAGCGCATATTAGGCTAATGTTGGCGAATTTGGCCTTGATGAGGATCGTTAAAATGCGTTCGCTTATGTCTTCGAAACATTAGACTTCTTGCCTAAGTCTGGCACTTATAACAAATCCGCATTCAAATAGTCGCTGTTTCTGCTCACTATAACACGGTCCGTAGTAGATGTCACAGTTTTTCATCCTCTTTTTGCCCGGCCCATCCCATCGTATTTCCTGTATGGCAGTAATATCTGCTTTGTAGCAGTTTAGGGCATCCGCTAAATGTTCGCTTGCACCTCTCCTGTTTAACGTTCCCACATTCCAGGTGCATTTACGAACGTCGTTGTCCTTTTTTCGTTTAGCCGTGTCGTCAACAGTAAAATCAGTCCTTTCCGAGGCTATCGGTTGCTTCGTAACCGGGTGGCCGCGGTGTAGTGGTAATGTGTTCGTCTGTTGAGTGGAAGGTTGCGCGTTCATTCCCAACCAAAATCCATTTCACTTCTATTTAAAAGAAATTAAAAGGTCGATGTAATACCTAAAAGTATGCACACCATCTTGAATTTCTTCAAATTTAACGAACACAAGAAAAAGTGACTTCCCGAAGCTAGTTCGGACACCACCCATGGAGTTTAAGTCTCCACTACATCCAAAATCTTTCCTATCCTCTCTTTCTTCCCCTTCTCTTACGCTCGTACTATGGTAACACATAAAGGGTATTCATAACCCCTTGAATATGTGTAAATTATAAAAAAAAAAAACCATAAAAGCGCAGCAATTGTCCACATTGCAACAGTCGGGGATAGCAGATGGAAGTATCTGGCAGTGACAACAATCGATTTGCAGTTATGAATTCCCAGTACCAGCAGTCGGGGAAATGCTTTAGAACCGACGGCCCCAGGACCACAATCCAAGTATCCCAAACTAAGAGAGACAACAGGAGTCTGATAGCAGATGCGACCATCGGCGGGAAAGAACTTGCAGCTACAATTGATACTGGAGCTAGTGCTTCCATTATCCGGAAAGACATCGTCCGTGAGTCTTGGCTGCATAACATCAGCAGCTGTTGCCTCAGGACCACAACGCTCGAGTATATGGGTAAGCACGGCTGACGATATACTTGGCGGGACTCGATTTCTCCCATGCATTCCTGGTGGCTGATATTTGTGACGAATGCATTATTGGAGTGTACTTCATGAAGGCTCATGTATGATTTTGGATATTGGCATGCAGGTCTTGAGATATCAAAATGTGGAGATCCCAATGGAATACGGTCTACCATAAGCATTTATTCTGAGAACAGTTGTGGGGATGGACCAAGTGTTACCACCTTCATTAGAAACTGTTATATGGGTTAAGCTGGAGGTTGATCCTGGGAACCACTGATTCCTACTTGTTGAACCAGATGCATACGATAATTTCCAAAATTACATCGTTGGAAATATGTTGGTGGAACCAAACAACAACATGGTTCCAGTAGGGTCTTAAACACCAGACCACACGAGGTGAGAATCCAAAAATTAAAATTGATTGGTAAATGTGTTCCGGTTAACGCAATATCAAGCATAACCGAGGTGGAGACTGTTCGCCAGTGCTACTAACTAAACGGACGGACGTAGTGAGATCGATTGTCAACTCATGCAAGCTGAGTCAGGAGCAGCGAATTTGTGCGGAAAACCTAATTGCAGAATTTGCTGATGTATTTGCTGCGGAGGATGGGAATTATGCCCGCACACACTTGGTGCAACACCAAATCGACACTGGAGATGCTAGACCAACTCATCAGACTGCAAGGTGGCTACCATTAGCCAAGCAGGCTGAACTTGCAGACATGGTTGCGACGATTGAAAGGGACTTATTGAAAGAAAACTCCAATAGTCCGTGGGTGTCACCAGAGGTACTGGTTAAGAAGAAAGATGGCAGCACCCTGTTCTGCGTTGACTATCGGTGGCAGAACGATGTCAAGCGCCGATAATAGCATATCCCGACGGTGAAAAGACCTTCATTGTCGATGCAAGTACACGAGGGACAGGAAAGAGTGGTGGCCTCCTTAAGCAAGGTTCTGTCCAGACCTGAAAGAGACTATTGTGTGACCAGGAGGGAAGTCTTTGCGTTAATTCTGGCGACGAAGCATTTCCATAAATATCTCTATGGCAGGAAAATTCTTCTTCGTGCAGACCATGCTGCTCTCAAGTGGTTTCTTCAAATTAAAAATCCAGAGGGTCAAGTTGCTAGATGGATTGAGAGGCTGTGGAGCTACGATTTCTGTATTCAGCATCGTAAGGGCACCCTGCACTCTAACGCTGACGCACTGTCTCGTCGACCATCCGGAACAAACTGCAAATACTGCACTCGCCAAGAAGAAAGGACCTCATCACCACCTGACGAATATGAACCGAGCCCAACAAGGTTTGGACGACTGAAAAGTTCAGAGAAGCGCAGATGGAAGACCCTGACACTGAACCGATTCTTACCTGGATCGTAGTCCAACATGGTCAAAGATGTATATGGGAGCTACTTGGTGGAGTATCGGGAGGACATTTGGGAATCAATAAGACTTTAGACAAAGTGAGGCATGTAATGCATGTAATGCATATGCCTGTAAAGGACTAAAAGGAAAGACGCAAGGAACCATGCATCAGTACAACGTTGTGGCACCGTTCGAGAGAATTGCAATAGATATTGCTGGCCCCTTTCCAGAAACGAACAGCGGAAACCGTTACATTGTGGACTACTTCAGCAAATGGCCAGAAGCATTCGCCATACCTAACCAGGAAGCGAAAACCGGAGTGAAACAGATCGTGGACAACTGGATATGCAGATTCGGGGCACCGTTGGAACTACATTCTGATCAAGGTAGAAATTTTGAGTCCAGAGTATTTCAGGATATTTGCCAGCGGTTAGGTATTAAGAAGACCAGAACGATACCGCTACATCCACAGTCGGACGGAATGGTGGAACGATTCAATCGAACCTTGAAAGGACACCTCTAGCAGACGACAATCAACGAAACTGGCATTGTTGCATTCCCTTGTTCCTGATGGCGTATCGAAGCGCTGTCGATAGCTCAACTGGACCCTCCCCATGTGAAGTCTTATTTGGCCGAGCATTAAGGTTGCCTAGTGAAGTAATGTTTGTAACCCCAACGGTAGAGCCGACCACTGAAGATGACTACATTGATGATCTACTCGAAAGACTCCGAGATATCCACGAAATTACCAGGACAAGAATAAGACTGGCAAGCGATCGTATGAAAACCAGGAATTGTATTTCGGGAAGGAGATATGTTGTGGCTGTATAATCGCCAACGTAAACAAGGAATGTCACCGAAGCTACTGCCGAAATGGGAACGCCCCTACAAAATTGTGAAGCGTATGAATGACGTCCTCTACCGCATACAGAAAGGACTTCGAGGAAAATTAAAGGCAGTACATCTGGATCGGTTCAATCGTTATGAAGTGAAACTGAGGATACACTTGTTCGGCACTAAAAAGTATAGGAGGAGGGCAATGTTATAATTTTGGATAGTGTGCCCTGATGTGTGAAAATCGAACGGAGCCATCTAGTTTCGATTGGAATGAATGCCCACTGGAATGAATCCGTCAAAACCACTTCTCGAACTATCCAGTAAATGCGGGTATCTCCGAGAATATGCTATCTGTATGTGGAACGACAACCTGACTAATTGGTTTTTATTGTGACCTGAACGTGATTTGAATAGTGTTACTGAGTGAATTACGTATAGTGAATTTTGGAAAGATATAATAGTGCGCAAATTTAATCGTTGGTATTGAATTTCAAATAAGTGAATCAAAGTGATTGAATTGTTAAACGAGAAACCGTTTTGCAAATAATATAATTCTAGAAATAAGAGTGTGCTTAAATAAATTACTGTTAAACATAAAAGAGAAAAGTGTTTTATCATTCGTAGCCCGGCTCCATTCTACAATAATTTAGTAAAATGTGTAGCATCGGTTTTTTTTTATTCTACCGTTTGAAGATAAAACTGATTCCAAACTGATTTGGAAAAAAAGAGATGCAAAACTGGTTTTCTATGAGAAATCAAGAATCCCGACCATAACCTTCTGCGTGGATGGCACGCATGTCAAAATAGCCAAGCCTGCTGGAGATAATGCACATTTGTTTTACAATCGCAAAGGATTCTACAGTGTAAATGTTATGATAGTTAGTCGTTATTTATCTTGCCCTGTATTGTATTTAACAAATTTCTTGGTTCTTGCCACGACTCGTTCAACTGGAAAAACAGTGATGCGTACACTTATTCTAAATGTATTTATGAAAGCGGAGACAGAAGTACAGGAATATTCGGTAAGCGAAAGCTAAGGTACATACTATACACATTCAACTATTACAAAAAAATTCTTTTACAAACAGGTGATGCGGGATACACTCTGTCCCCATGGCTACTGACGCCTTTTATAAGTCCAGATCCCAAAACACCTCAAAGTAGGTACAACAAAACCACAGTGCAGGGCAAAACATCGTTGAGCAAACGGTTGGACTTTGGAAAAATTGGTGCCGTTGCTGCCTTGGGACTCGACAACTTCACTACGCTCCCTAAAAAGCCGTGCAGATTATTAAAGTGAGTGCTGCCCTGCACAATATTCGAATCCACAATAATGTACACGATGAAAACACACACTAAAAAGAAGTAGTTGCAAATAATGAAGAGGAATTTTCACAACCTCAATTGTACATAGCATAGAGGAAAACGGATTGAAATATTGCAAAATTTCACTTAAAACTGTTTTACTAAAAAAAAAAAAACACGTTCGTTGTGAGTCGAAAGTGTTTCCGAAATCTCCTGATAAAGCTTTTGTTGCATGTTTATTTGCCTCTCCAAAAGTTGAATTGGTTTTGGTAATCGTTTATTATCTTCAGCTTTCCCGGGTGTCACATTATTGCTTATATTGAGATCATTCTCGGTTTCAGATTCAATTGTTTCGTTGAATAAATAATTAGAATTTTCACTGCTAGGGCTGTTGAGTTTCATCTTCACTGGCACACCAAAATTGCTTGCAGTAAGCACCCCTTCCACGCAATCCTTTAAACAAACAAGTTGAATTACTTCTTCCAGAGGCGTAAAGATTTCTTCATTTGTCATCCACCTGTTGCAGTTTTCTCCTGGTTGTTGTGTGCTAGCTTATTTCTCAAGGCCGATTTGTGGTACAACCAAACCTGAGAAGATATTTTGGTTAGCAACATTTAAATAAACTTGATTTGAAGTAGAACTAACGTTTTTCCATTCCGAAATTTCTTTAAATGGAGGTCCCAAGGAATTCATTTGGATTTTTAATTTGTCCCAAAACAAAATGACAACGTCGTGTGCTTTCTTCGGAAAGCCCTTGGCAATCAGGCTCTGTCTTCATAAAATACACCTTAGACGTGAACTGCATGCGATTCGTTGTTTGCTTTCTTGAAATTTCTCGTTTAAAAATTCAACTGCACTTATTTGAAATCAAATACAAATGATTAAATTCGCGTACTATTATCACTTTCCAAAATTCACTATAGATTCAAATCGCGTTCAAGGCACAATTAAAACCAAATCTCTGGTTGTCGCTTCATCTCTTTTTACACCATATTCCACATACAGATGGCATATTCTCGGAGATTCCCGCATTTACTAGATGGTTCGAGAAGTGGCTTAAACAGATTCATTCCAATGGGCATTCATTCATTCCAGTGCGCATTTATTCATTTCAATCGACATTAGATGGCTCTGTTCGATTTTCACACTTCAGGGTAAACTACAATCCAAAATATAACCGCCGGATTCAATAATCGACGTGATTCATCACACTTATAACGGGTGATTTTTTAAGCGTAGTTTTTTGTTAAATCGAATAAAACACTCAAATTAGCATGAAATATTCACAATTTTTATTGTAATCGATAAATAGGCCTTTGCCATTTACGTTTTAAAGACAACTTTATGTAAACGTTGTCCACGGCTCCGTTTCAAATGGTCCATTGGGAAGGTCCAATTTTGCGCCACTTTTTCGAGCATATCGGCCTGTATTCCACGAAATATGCGTGTTATGAAAGGCTTCACTCGTGTTCGCCTTGTCCACATAGACTAACGACTTTAAATACCCCTACAAGAAATAATCAAGAGACGTTAAATCGCATGATCTTGGCGGCCAGCTCACAGGGCTATTTCGAAAGATAAGCTGCTCACCAAATTCATCCTTCAACATTTCCATTCATTCACGAGCTGTGTTGCATGTGGCACCGTATTGATGAAAGCACATGTCCACCACCAAACTGTTGTTTTCTTTGGGATTCATCGGTAATTCTTGTATGGCATGTGGCTGTTCATCACTCCAGATGCGACAGTTTTGCTTATTTGCGTATCCGATGAGCCAGAAGTGAGCCACATCGCTGAACACAATTTTTCGATAAAACAGCGGATTTTCATGGAGCTGTTCTAAGGCCCATTCAATAAAAACTAAACGTTGTGGTAGGTTATTCGGCTTCAACTCTTGTACAATTTGAATTTTATAGGCTTTCAAACCCAAATCGACGTAAAATTTTCCATGTGGTTGAGTAACACATGCCCAATTGATGCGCATTAGAGTTACCAATTAACCAATTTTTATTTGATCGTCTTGAAGTAAAAGAGGGTCTTTTTAAGCAAATCAATATTGAAGATATCGGGATAGGAATTCTCTGACACCGTTGTGTCAAAATTCCGCAATGATTTTAATTGGCAACCAGCATACATATACGTTTTAAAATCCAGTCTATAGGGCCAAACCAACCGAGCAACAACAACTGAAACTTCGTTTAATTTTTTTCATTTTTCTGTTTGTTTTGACAAATGGTGCAGGAACAAAATAACGAAAATGTAGAAAAAGTTACGCCTACAAACCTCTGCAAACATGGAAAAGCGATGGAAATAAAGATTGCAAATTTCGGTACGAAGAAATGCAAAACTGCAGGATGAAAAAGTAGAATTTCGGTAAGGAAAAGATATAAAACCGTTTTGGTGAAAATAAAAAGATATTTAATTAAGATATTACAATAAATTAGATTAGTGTGGTTTATTGAAATCTTTTATTTAAAAAGTATTTTTAACTGACAAACCCAGCGAAGTGAAACATATTAGCAGATTAAAAAATAAAGAAAATCAATGATGTCGGAAATAGGGATTTCCAATTGGTAATTTAACGCAAAACAAATGGATAATATTGTTGAAACATTTAATAGAGGTAAAAGATAAAGCTAAGTTTAAAGATAACGGTTGGTATTACTTCATGGAATATATATTCCTTCAATATAAAGTACTTCGGTAAACGATCAACAAATGCAATAATTTGACTATTCCATTTAAGACTTTTGATAAACGGTCCCGTTCATTAATATACAGTCTTCGGTCTTCTTTTCCTCCAGGTTTACGGTGATAACAGCTCTCGAAAAATACAGCAATCTAGAATTTCACGTAGTTTATTAATTGTTTTTTCTATAGCAAAATGTCCGGCGTCGTCATGAGCTTATTCAACGAATCTCCAACGTACTGCTTTGGGAATAACTTACTTTAAACTTCATCCATGATTTCCAGGTATTCTTGATTTTTCCACAACTTTCTCATTTTAAATGTGCCTTTCGTCACCAACATGCCTCTCAAATAAGCCCGGTCCTTAGCTAACTGCCTCCAGTTGCGCACTCCAAGTTAGTTGTGGCGAGGTCTCTACAGCGTCCAACGTATGGCTGGGAACCGAAGATTCTGCGAGCCGGAGTATTGGTGTCCCTTCGTTCCAAATGTCATAGCCAAACGGAGTTTTTTGACCAGGGCATGTCGCTGTATAGCTCATATGGTTCTTGGTTAAATCTTCGTCTCCATAGCTCGTCAACGCAAACGGGACCGAAGATTTTTCGAAAAAATTTCCTCTCAAATCGACCAAGGATTATTATATACACTTTTGAGACGATCCATGCTTCCGCGCCCTACAGCAGTATGTACTGGGATGATCTCCTTAGTAGTTCGAGTGAGGACTTTACTACTGAATTGCTTTCTTAGCCTGAATAAACAACGGTTGGCAAGAGTAATTCTTCGTTTAATTTCTGACGAGATTTTGTTGTCAGAGTATATAGCGGAGCCGAGATAGACAAAGTCCCGTAGTACCTCATAGTTATATCTTTCAATGGTGACGTTCTGTCCAGTTCGTCGATGTCGTGCGGTCTTTCGTATTGACAGCACATTTTTTTTTATAATTTACACGTACTCAAGGGGTTATGAATACCCTTTATATGTTACCACAGTACGAGAGCTTGAGAAGGAGAAGAAAGAGAGTGATAGGAATGATTTTGGATGTATTGGAGACTTAACTCCATGGGTGTCCGAACTAGCTTCGGGGAGTAATTTTTTCTTGTGTTCGTTAAATTTGAAGAAATTCAAGATGGTGTGCATACTTTTAGGTACTACACCGACCTTTTTATTTCTTTTAAATAAAAGTGAAATGGATTTTGGCTGGGATTGAACGACAACCTTCCACTCAACAGACGAACACATTACCACTACACCGCGGCCACCCACACATTCTTTGTCCTGCCTTCATTTACTGCTAAACCCATTTTTGCCGCTTCCTTCTCTATAGAAGCAAACGTGGCTATGACATCACGTTGGGTCCTACCAATGATGTCAATATCGTCGGCGTATGCTAGTAGTTGTACAGATTTTTATAAATTGTGCCTGTGGTGGTGGCTCTCTAGTTTTGCACATTCCTCTCAAGAATCCGATGGAAGAAATCCTTAATTCTAAACCCTGATGGAGCAGCTAGAGTTCTCCATCATCATCCTACACAAACGGACGAGTTTGGGCGGTATACCGAAACTAGACATAGCTCTGTATAGTTCGTTTCTATAAGTGCTGTCGTATGCGACTTTGAAATCGATGAATAGGTGGTGGGTATCGATTTGGACTTCTTGGGTTTTTTCCAGGATCTGCCGAAGTGTGAAGATTTGATCGGTTGTGGACTTTCCTGGCCTAAAACCACAAAGCTAAGGGCCGATCCGATTGTTGGTAAACGGTTTCAGGCGTTCACATATTACGGCAGATAGGATTTTGTAGGCGATGTTGAGGAGACTTATGCCTTTTTTGTGAATCGGGCAAACGATGCTGAGGTTCCATTCATCAGGCATACTTTCTTCCGACCAGGTTCGGCTTATGAGTTGGTGGATGTTACTTACTAAGTCATCTCCGCCGGCTTAATAAAGCTCGGCGGGAAGGCCGTCATTTCCGGCAGCCTTATTAAGCTTCAGTTTAGATATTGCTATCCTCACTTCACTCAGGTCGGGTGGTTGGCAGTTTTCGCTGTCGTTGCCAATATTGAATGGTTCCTTCTGCCTGACAGCGGAATGTTGTTTGCATCGCCATTTAACAGTCTGCAGAAGTGGTTCTTCTATATCCTCAGCACCGACTGTGTCTCAACTACGATATTTCCTTGTTCATCTCGACAGGATTCTGTTCGAGCTTTGTTTCCTTGGCTTTGACGGAGTGGCAACTCTCCATATCCTCGATCGCGCGCTCTTCTTGTTCTTTTTTCTTCTTTCTGAAAACCCGGTGTTGTTCCCTTCTTCTCTACCTATAGAGCTCAACGGCAGCTCTCGTCTTCACCCGCAGCTTAGCCTTGTAGGCCTCGTTCTTGGTTGCGAGCATCCGTCGGCATTCCTCATCAAACCAGGGGTTTCTTGCTGGTGGGCGCGAGAAACCTAGCACATCAGTTGCGGCTAATCTAATGGCTTGTTAGCATCGTTGCCATTGTTTTTCGACATTCGATGCTGGTGGTTTGGTGTTAATCGAGAGGTTGAGGGTTTGGCGGTCTTTAGCGATTGCAGTCTTTCGATATTAAATTTTTTCACAGTTTTAATGGATTGTAGTGGCGTGGACGATATCCGTATTCTAACCTTGGCTTGGTAGTGGTCCGAGTCAATGTTAACTCCTCGGAATGTTCGGACATCCAAAATACTGGATGCGTGCCTCTTGCCTATCGCTATGTGATCAAATTGACTGACCGTTCGTTGATCTGGAGACCGCCATGTCGCCTTATGGATATCGAGGTGAGGAAACCGTGTGTTTGCTTTAGTGGCATTTCGTTCCGTAGCGAAGTCAATTAGCCTAAGTCCGTTACCAGACGTATTGTCTTGTAGGCTATGTTTTCCGACAATACTGCTAAGGATGTCTTCTCTTCCTACCTTTGCGTCAAAATCTCCCAGCACGGTTTTAACATGGTACTTCGGTAGTCGCTCATAGGTTTTGTCAAGGAGCTCATAGAAGCAGTCCTCAGCTATATAATCTTTTTCCTCCGTTGGGGCGTTAGCGCATGTAACGCTAGTGTTGGCGAATTTGGCCTTTATGCGGATCGTTACAATGCGTTCGCTAATGTCTCAGAAACATAGGACTTCTTGCCTTAGTCTGGCACTTATAACAAATCCGCATCCGAATAGTCCCTGTTTCTGCTCACTATAACGCGTTCCGTAGTAGGTCACAGTTTTTCGTCGTCTATTTGCCCGGCCCATCCCATCGTATTTCGTGGATGGCAGTAATGTCTACATTGTAGCAGTTTAGGGCTACCGCTAGTTTTTCGCTTGCACCTTTCCTGTTTAATGTTCTCACATTCCATGTGCAGTACGAATGTTTTTGTCCTTTTTTCGTTTAGCTTTACCGTTTTGGTTGCTTCGTAACTGTTAAATCTTTCCATGGTTGGGTAGTTAACCCAAAGCATAACCCCCAACCTGGAGGCCCAGTTCCACTTTATTAGATACCATCATTATCCATTACGGATTGAGCGCTGCCGTTGGTCTTTCGGTTCATCCGCCACCATCTCTGTTCAAGGGGCCTGACTAACTCTTGAAATTCCTAGAGAACCTGTTGTCCGAATATATCAAAGCAGCTTGTCTATGTTCACCTGGGACAGCAGGTCGGGTATTCATTCCGTTCCATTCTGACCTGGCTATTTATAGTGCTGCTGTTTTTCCTCGTGTTATCAATACTCGCGCTCATTGTTTAGCAAGTCAAATACGGTTGGATGAGACCAGTACCCGATGGTTACCACTTGGAGATTGAAATAAACCTCCCTATCCCTTAGGTGTATATTAGTTTTGACATTAAGTCGATAGTTATACCTCAAAGTATATGGATCGACTCAGATTCGCTAGCTGTGTCGATCTAGCCATGTCGGATGTCTATCCGCCCATCTGTGTGTCACCGATTCTTGGGCATTCAATTTGGAGCTAGAGTTTTAAAACTTTTTATATAGACACTCTATCCGACAAAGCAGAACAGTTGTAAAAATGTTTGTAATGCCACGTACAATTTTAAGAAAATAGTTCTTGTTGGCAAAATGTTAAGGAATTTTCAAGCGTTTTTCTACAAAACCCAATTGTATATCCTACGCTGTACCATATGTAGGAGAAAAACGTTTTATTTTTGTCGAACCATGAAACCATTTTGATAAACTGTCAGAACAAAATTGTAGAATGATTTTATTCAAGTTTAACAATTCAATTACACTTTTTTGAAATCAAATACCAACGATTTAATTCGCGCAATATAATCACTTACGTAATTCACTCAGTCAACACTATTCAAATCACGTTCAGGTCACAATTTAGACTAACTCGCTGGTTGTCGCTTCATCTCTATTTATACCACCGCACATACTGATCTAGAATGAGAGGGCATATTCTCGGAGGATCCCGCAGTTTCTTTATTGTTTGGGAAGTGGTTTTGAAAGGTACACATCAATGGGCGCATCCAGTAACACTAATGGACACTAAATGGATCTGTTCGATTTTCACACATTAGGATATGTTCGCACACTGCAATCTGAACTTATAACATTGCCCTCGTCCTAAACTTGTTCGTCCCGACTTCTGATATCGTACCTGGTTTTCATACGATCGCTTGACAGTCTTTTAATTTCAATGTAGTCACATTCAGTTGTTGGCTCTACCATTGGGGATTCGAATATTACTTCACTATTCGACCTTAATGCTTGTCCAAATAACACTTCACATGGGGAGAGTCCAGTCGTGCTATGGACCGCACTTCGGTACGCCATCAGGAAGAAGGGAATACCTAAGAGAAGTGTTCTTTCAATGTTCGATTTCTGCCTTTATCAGAATGTAGTTCCAATGGTGCCCGGAATCTGCATATCCAGTTGTCCATGATCTGTTTCACTACGGTTTTTGATTCCTGGTCAAGATTGGCGAATGCTTCTGGCCATTTGCTGAAGTAGTCCATAACAACTAATATGTAATGCTTGCCGCTGTTTGTTTCTGGAAACGGGCCAGCAATATCTATTGCTATTCTTCGGAACGGTGCCCCAACGTTGTACTGATGCATGGCTCCTTGAGTCTTTCGTTTCGGTCCTTTACAGGCGGCACATTTAATGAATTTTCGGCACCAATTGTCGATGTCTTCTCTTGCAGACAGCCAGTGGAATCGCTCTCTCACTTTGTCTAAAGTCTTTTTGATTCCCAAATGTCCTTCCGATACTCCATCATATAGCTAGTACTTCTTTGACCATGGACCGTGGACCGACAAGATGTGTTACCAAGGACTTCTCAAGTCGCCATTCTCGACGTGAAGAGAACCACATTGTGCCCAATGCATCTTCAGAGTGGGACTACGACCCGAAATTTCTTGCCAATCTGGTTTCTCCATGTGTTCATTCCAGGTAAGATCGGTTCAATGTCAGGGTCTTCCATCTGCCCTTTTCTGATCCTTTCAGTCATCCAACCTTTGTTGCGCTCGGCTCTTATTCATATCAATCCATATAGTAACTTAACCCTCTGGTCACGCAATAGTTTCATTCAGGTCTGGACAGAACCTTGCTAAATTAAGCCACCACTCTTTCCAGTCCCTCGCGTACTAGTGATAAATCTGTCCAACTCAAAAATTACTTTCGTCGGCATCGACCCTGAAGGTCTTTTCACCGTCGGGATATGCTAGTATCGGCGCTTGACATAGCTGGTGTTTAAGTCTTTGAAAAGTATTATTACACTCACTTGACCATTTAAATCGCATTCCATTCTTCGTGAGTCGTTAAAGAGAACCAAGGCCAGATGATGTAAACTTTTGAGCCATCTATGAAGAGTTCAATGGTAACTTTTCAGGATATCTTGAAAGTTATTAATGAGGAAATCAGTGGCTTTGAAAACTCTTATGCAGCTCCAAGAGAATCACCGAATGTGACAAACACACGAAATACAATGACTAGAGACAATTACGATACGCTAACACCATCTATGAACAGAACGAGACTTGAGACAAGAACTGACAATGCATAGCGAGATACCTATCCACAAATTGGGGGTTAAGTTCGACAGAACATCGAAAACGATGTCCGTCCGAGCAGTTCCACCATCTTTTGTCAGGGCCAGCTGTAAAATGGTACTGGTATTTTTTTGAGGAAAATCAATGACCTCTTAAAGCAGTTTAAGCATAATAAGAGGGGCCATGAAATTTTGAGAGAAATTTTGGACCGAAAGCAGCTACCTCAAGGGTCTAACGATGACTTTTACTCGGACATGACGAACCGACCGTACGAACAAGACTTGATAGACATACTAAGAAAAAACATTAAAGACCGCATAGCGAATCTTTTCTTCGGTTGTTCTATCATAACCATACACGACCTGCGCGAACAATGCAGGACAGCTGAACGAAATTTTACTAAAAGAGAACAACGATTTCGACGAAACATTAACGAAATTGACGAACAAACAGACGACAGTAGTAGGAACGAGCAACATGACATTGTAGAGAGCGACGACTTCGAGCTTGCAGCTCTACAACAACACAGACCAAAACGAAACACAAACTACTCGACAATTGACAAACCTTGCCGAACTGAACGAACAAATACTAACAGAACAGACATGTACCACTGACAACAACTAATACAACGTCACCAAATTTTCACACGCTAACTTGCTTTAGTTGTGGCCAGGGAAACTTGAGTTTCCAATGCCTGAAAAAGGAAAACTTGAATGTCGGCGGAGCAACCGGAAGCTACACGCAGATTCACAGACCTTTCCCGGTGAAACACGAGAATCAGTAGGAGTCTCAATTTAAAGAATTTACCAGTCTCTGGTATCCCAAATCCTGCCGCCCATCGAAAAAGTCTTTACCAAAGACTCCTAGAATACCGGATTGCCGACGAATATTCGGTGAAGAAGTGACATGTCCGGTGAAGAGTAATAGGCATTTTCGGATAAGTCGTAGGCTAAGAGAGAAGTGTGCAATTAACAGACGAAGACTTGACAAAATATTAGCATCTGTGATAACGATTATTGACGACAACAGACCATACGCAAAAGTTAGAATAGGAGGGGAAGAAGTTGTAGGTCTCTTATATAGCGGAGCTTCCTTTTGCTGCTTAGAAAATGGAACCTTAGAGTTCCTTGAAAAACATGACATTACAATAACTACGATGACAACAGACATAAAAACAGCTGATGGCAACAACTAACGCATACTAGCACGATTTACGACATCAGTCACTTGAGGTAGCCAGTCACATCAGTTAGAGTTATATTTGCAACAGTCACTATACTTAGGGGTAGATTTCTGGAAAACATTCAAGGTCGCTCCTAACGTTATAGAAGAGATAGACATTCCATCATCGACCAAGATAGTTAAACCACTACAGGCACTTTCACTAGCACAGAAACATGAACTAGAGAGAATCAAAAAGCTTTATCCTTCGTTAGCGTGCTGGGATTGGGAAAGCCCTCGAAGAATATGTTATTTTGGTGGAAGATGAAAAGATGAAAAAGCAACGTCATTATCCCATCTCACCCGCAACACGAAAGTTGCTTTATGACGCTCAAGACACTCGCTTCACCTCAGGCATTGACCTGAAGGACGCAGTTTGGCAGATTCCTCTGGAGTCCAAATCAAGAGAGAAGACAGCCTTCAGAGAATGTGCGGCTTATGGACAAAGCCATTTCCTCTCGTCTGAAAGAGAATGTCTTTGTCTATCTCGATGACATCTTGGTTTGCTCTCCAGATTTTGAATCTCATGCTAAATTAGTGCAAGAAGTAGCAAAATGATTAAGGGAAGCGGGTTTGACTATCAATGTTGAAAAGAGCAAGTTTTACTATTGCGAAATTAAGTATTTAGGATACATCGTCGGTGATTAATGTCTTAGAACCCATCCCGACAAGATATCGGCGGTCGGGGACTTCCCGATTCCCTGGACTCCCAAGCAACTCCGTCGATTTCTGGATATGACAGGGTGGTATAGAAGGTTCATACCAAACTATGCTTCCTTGTAAGCTCCAATGACAGACTGCCATAAGAAAGAACAGACTTTCTTAGTGACCGACGTCGCGCTACAGGCGTTCGACAAACTTAAGGCGAATTTGGTGTCCGCACCAATACTCACAAATCCAGATTTTATGAGACCGTCTTCTTCCCGTCATTAGGTTGAATCTGCACCTGCCAATAGCCGCTCTTCAAATTCAGTGTGGAAAACCATTCAGACCCTTTAGAGTATCGATTGTGTCATCTTTCGTAGGTAGAGGATAACTGTCCTTCTTGGTGACGTCATTGAGACGACGATAGTCAACCACGGACCAATCACTTTTTCTTTTAGGATCCTCACCTCGTGTGGTCTGGTGTTTAGGACTCTTATTGGAACCATGTTGTTCTTTGGTTCCACCAATATTTTTCCAACCATGTTTTGAAATTATCGTCTGCTTCTGGTTCAACAAGTAGGAATCGGTGGCTCCCAGGATCACCCTTCAGCTTAACCCATATAACAGTTTCTAATGACGGTGGTAGCACTTGTTCCTTCCTGATGACGGTTCTCAGAATAATTGTTTTTAGTAGACCGCATTCCATTGGGATCTCCACATTTCGATATCACAAGACCTGCATGCCTATATCTAAAACTATTTCATAAGCCTCCATGAAGTCTACTCGAATAATGCATTCGTCACAAATATCAGCCACCATGAATGCATTGGAGAAATCGAGTCCCGCCAAGTATATCGTTAGCCGTTCTTCCACATATACTCGAGCTCTTTTTCCAGTTGCGGTCTTCATTCAATAGCTACTAATGTTATGCAGCCACGACTCACCGACGATGTCCTTTCGGATAATGGAAGCAGTAGCTCCAGTATCAATTGAAGCCGCAAGTTCTTTCCCGCAACGCTTCGAATTCATTAGGTGGTCTCTGGGGCCGTTAAAGAGAACCAAGACCAGATGATGTAAACTTTTGAGCCATCTATGAAGAGTTCATCTTGAAAGTTATTAATGAGGAAATCAGTGGCTTTAAAAACTCTTTTTCAGCTCCAAGAGAATCACCGAATGTGACAAACGGACGAAATACAATAACTAGAGAGAATTACGATACGCTAACACCATCTATGAAAAGAACGAGAATTGAGACAAGAACTGACAAGGCATAGTGAGATACCTATCCACAAATGGGGGGTTATGTTCGACGGAAAATCGAAAACGATGTCCGTCCGAGCAGTTCCACCATCTTTTGTCAGGGCCAGCCGAAAAATGGTACAGGCAGTTTTTTGAGGAAAATCAATGACCTCTTAAAGCAGCTTAAGCATAATAAAAGGGACCATGAAAGAGAGCCATTTTTGACCGAAAGTAGCTACCTCAAGAGTCTTACGACGACCTTTACTCTGACATGACGAACCGATCGCACGAACTAGACTTGATAGACATACTAAGAAAAAACATTAAAGACAGCATAGTGAATCTTTTCTTCGGTTGTTCCATCATAACCATACACGACCTGCGCGAACAATGCAAGACAGCTGAACGACATCTTACCAACAGAGAACAACGATTTCGACGAAACATTAACGAAATTGACGAACAAACAGACGACAGTGGTATAAACGAGCAACATGACATTGTAGAGAGCGACGACTTCGAGCTTGCAGCTCTACAACAACACAGACCAAAACGAAACACAAACTACTCGACAATTGACAAACCTTGCCGAACTGAACGAACAAATACTAACAGAACAGACATGTACCACTGACAACAACTAATACAACGTCACCAAATTTTCACACGCTAACTTGCTTTAGTTGTGGCCAGGGAAACTTGAGTTTCCAATGCCTGAAAAAGGAAAACTTGAATGTCGGCGGAGCAACCGGAAGCTACACGCAGATTCACAGACCTTTCCCGGTGAAACACGAGAATCAGTAGGAGTCTCAATTTAAAGAATTTACCAGTCTCTGGTATCCCAAATCCTGCCGCCCATCGAAAAAGTCTTTACCAAAGACTCCTAGAATACCGGATTGCCGACGAATATTCGGTGAAGAAGTGACATGTCCGGTGAAGAGTAATAGGCATTTTCTGATAAGTCTTAGGCTAAGAGAGAAGTGTGCAATTAACAGACGAAGACTTGACAAAATATTAGCATCTGTGATAACGATTATTGACGACAACAGACTAAAACGTTTAAGGAAAGCGGGTTTGACTATCAATGTTGAAAAGAGCAAGTTTTACTATTGCGAAAATTAGTATTTAGGATACATCGTGCGTCGGTGATTAATGTCTTAGAACCCATCCCGACAGATTATCGGCGGTCGGGGACTTCCCGATTCCCTGGACTCCCAAGCAACTCCGTCGATTTCTGGATATGACAGGGTGGTATAGAAGGTTCGTACCAAACTATGCTTCCTTGTCTGCTCCAATGACAGACTGCCATAAGAAAGGACAGACTTTCTTCATGACCGACGTTGCGCTACACGCGTTTTAAAAACTTAAGGCGACTTTGGTGTCCGCACCAATACTCACAAATCCAGATTTTATGAAACGTTTTTACATACAATGTAACGCTTCGACAACTGGTATAGAAAGTGTGCTGTTGCAGATGGATGCAGAGAATAACGATCTACCGATAGCATTCATATCCCAGAAGCTAAATTCCACACAGCGAAATTATATCGTAACGGAACTTGAATGCTACGCGGCCGTTTTTTCGGTAAAGAAGTTCAGGGCCTACGTTGAGGGCTTGCCTTTCACTATAATAACCTACCATGCAAGTATGAGGAATTGAAGAAAACCATAATAGAAAACCAAGACAAAATACCAGACAGTTACGTTTCGGATGGATTTGTATATAAAAAAACTGATATTAGGACATGCGACGATTTGCAGGACGACCGAGCATGGAAGCTCTGGATTCCGAAGGAGTTGCGTGAGAGCCTTGTGGAATCAGCACACCACTCACCTACGTGGTATACACAAGTCGTTGGATAAGATTCGACAAAATTACTTTTTGGCCGGGCATGGTAACCCATGTCGAAGTTTGCGTCAAATCCAGTGAGGTTTTTTAGTGTTGTAAGCATCTCAACACGATTTCTCGACCGCCGATGGGTCATATATTTATCGTATTAGACCATTTCTCTAAGTATGTGCTTATGAAAGCAATTTAGAAGGCAACGGCAGTAGAGGTAGTAAAATATCTTGAAGAGAGCGTGTTTCATATATTTGGAGTAGCCGAATACATACATTCGGATAATGGCAAACAATTCGTATACGATTTTTTTGCCAGTTTCTTAGGAAAGTATGGAGTTAAACACGTTCGCACCGCGTTCTATTAGCCTCAAGCAAATGCTTCAGAAAGGGTCAACCGGTCGGTTTTGGCCAAGATAAGGTCTTACACCCGGAAAGATCAAAAAAGGTGGGACCTGCATATTAGCGAAGCAGTATTTTCCTTGAGAAGCGTGTTACACGATGCGATCAAGTTTGAACCTTACTGTGCAGTATTCGGTACCCAAATGATTTAACATGCTAAGGCATATGAGGTTTTACTTAACTTAGACTTAGTAAAATGAAATTAATACTGAAGTTTTATGTAGAAATTAGAGCTAATCAGGAACAAAATATTTGACAATCTAAGGCTAGCACATGTCAAGTCAACGCGAACATACAACACTAGAAGTAGAGACATAAAATGCAAAGAAAGACAAGTAGTTTATCGACGCAATTTTAAGCAAAGTAGTGCATCTGACAACAACAATGCTAAATTAGGACCACAATTTCTCAAATCGGTAATATTGAAGGCGAAAGGCAATTCTCTGTATGAATTAGGTAATCTTAACGGGGAGAAGGTAGGCGTATTCCATGCCAAAGAACTTCATATATAAGAAAACCCACCTACCTGACGCACTCTAACTGTCGTTGCTGGATAAACTGTGATATATATGTATTTTGTATTTATTTATTATTTTTATTACTTTGTGATCTTTTATAGATTCTTTATTTACCAATTTATGTTATTTATTTATTTAATAGAGTAAGAACTATCTGTGATATGAATTTATAAAGCAATTATTTATTATTTATTTATTAATTTTATTATTTATTTATTTAATTATCTTTAGCTGTGATATTAGGTATAAATTCAAAGTAGATTTACTACGGATGGGAAGTGGCACTCAATTCTACCCATATACGTAGAATGGTAAAACCACATGTGGCATAAAATCTGTGATACTTTTGAATTAGTCTTAAGATTAGGACACGGAAGTTATTTAGTTTAATTAATTTGCCCGGTTAGCAATAGCGGTAAATCGATGAGCAACTCAGGGAGTGGGCCCTTGCCACACGTTGTATTGAAAAAAGGTAGTGTTGAAGACTTCCTTTTCTTTACGAATCCACAGAACTCACGAGCACTCGTACTCTGTTTTCGAGCCTGTTACGGCAGACTTTAACACTACCATACATAATCAATATTAACTTCCCAAAACAAAACAAAATTAAATTAAAAAAAAGGCCAAACAATTTTGTTTATTTCTTAACATATGTTTATTTATTGAAATAACATAAGTCGTTTTTTAAATAACATAAGTCGCACATTTGAAACAAAATACAACATGAACAAACACTTGACGATTGCCGACGGCATTACAACAGGCGCCACGGTCCTTACCAGTGTTTGAAGCCCACGTCCTCCTGTCCTCATCCCCTTGTTTAGCGAGCTACCACACAATTCCCCACGTACTCGTACTAACGAACTCTTACTAACGCACTACTGGTAACACTCCAAACAAAATTATGATGAACAATATACTACACTACCGCACCATGCAGTTTTAAGGAGGCAAGTACAACTTCAAAACTTCGAGTGGTTTTTGACGCATCGTGCTCAACATCAAACGGTGTGTCATTAAATGACTACTTGATGATTGGCCCAAGGCTCCAAAAGGACATCATTGACCTCATCGCCCAATGGAGAAAATTTAAAGTTGCATTCTCAGCTGGCATAAGTATGATGTACCGACAAATCTGGATGGCACCAGAAGACATACCATACCAATTAATCCTATGGAGACCAAACAAGGAGGAAAGAATAACAACATTCGCACTTAACAGCGTCACATTGGGAACGGCATCAGCGCCATACTCATATCTCAGAAGCACATATTCGATTAAAAATCTTAAGAGATTAGTGAAGGCAACCATCCACAAATGCGTTCGATGCCATCGGTACAACGCAAAAATGCAGGAACAACTAATGCGCAATTTTCCATCAGAACGCGTTTGCATTTCGAGACCCCTCACTAACACAGAAGAAGATTATGCTGGACCCCTAGAGATCAAATTATGGAAAAAATAACAACAACCTAGAAAGATTGAGGTACACCGAATGACTCACTCAGGATTTTTGGAAACAATGGAGCACTTCATATCTGCATCAACTCCAACAGAGGCCAAAACGGTTGCAACAGGAACCAAGTGTAAACATTGGGAACATCGTCCTCATCAAGGAAGACAACCTTCCACCATCGGTATGGCTTCTTGCGCGAGTTATCAAATTACATCCCGGGTCAGATGGTCTAACGCGCGTGGTGACCGTCAAGACAGAAAAATCCATTTTCGAACGACCGATAGCAAAAACATCACCTTTGCCAGTATCGACAACAATAACAACAACAACAAAACTCAACTCCCTTTAAAACAAAACAATGAACTACCCCATAAAATAAATGAACTACATGACAAAAATTAGAATCACAGCTCTGTGGCAATACAAGATCCAACAAGACCACTAGACGATTAGGATCCCGATCCAGACCATCATGTCACAGAACAACACTTAATGGATGATGAACTTCATAATCCTCTCAAAGAAAACACTTGTAACGTACCTCCCGCGTTCCTAACAGTCAAAAGCAATTAGTTGGGAAGAATTGGGGAAATGGTGGAGCAATTCAACCTCTACCAGAACGTGCTACTTCTTATGACGTTGAACTACAAAGATCGTACTAAAATTATTCGCTCATAAAATAAGCGCGGTGAAATTTCGACCTATTTTTTCCTATTCTCCTTTCGTATCGATGGCTACCCTTTTGACTTCCAGGCTACAGGATCAACAGGCCAGTCCGAGCAGCTAATACGAAAGGGTGTTCAGGTTTCAGCAGCGAGAGGCATGCTAGCACATGCGCGTCCTAGCTCGTCCGAATGGGGGGGCACTCGTTTTTAATGGTAGCCCCTAAACAAAATCCCCAAACAAAAAACTAATCTCTAAAACAAGTCATCCTTACCTTTCGCGTCATCACACCCACCTTAATATGCAAACTAAGCAAACTCCATAATATTTCAGAAACTCACTTCCCAAAATGTATTTTCAAAGAATTCCACAAACGCGATTAATCTGTATAGCCAAACCTCTCGAACAATTGGATTAATTAAACCCATAGAAAATACAATTTTGACTTCGTGTTCACACAAAACTTTTAATAGAACGAGAAAAAAACTAAAATAACACAATTGTAATACTAGTTTACAAAAAGGCAATAATAACTAAAGAAACTCTTCTCTTTTTATAATTTCTAAATTCAACTGAATTAAACGTAACTTTCGTAATCTGCAGAGAACAAAGATTATCTTAAAACTACCTTAATTGAATAACATTATTCAACCTCAATATAATGCGATACATTAGGAAAAATATATATATACTTGGAACTTTTTATATATGTTATGCAGCTATGTCAATTTTCACGAATTCAAATTATTATAAAATATCAAAAAAAAATAAAATATTCAATATAGTTAATTATTGTTAATCCATTAAATCCAATCGATTCGCATATCGCTTTCTGCATCCAAACAAATGTTTCTGTTTAGAGACTGCAAAAAAAAACTCCACATAAATAACTGACCTACGGTTCGCTTTCATTTACTTACTTAAGTGGCGCTACAGTCTGGAATGAACCTGGACCTCAACCAACATGTCTCTCCAATTAGCCCGGTCCTTAGCTAACTGCCTCCAGTTGCGCACTCCAAGTTGGTTGAGGTCGGTTTCTACTTGTGCGGGCCACTTAAGGCGAGGTCTTCCTCTACTGCGTCCGACGTCTGGCTGGGAATCGAAGACTCCCGGAGTATTGGTGTCCATTCGTTCAACATGTCCTAGCCATCTCAAACGGAGTTTTTTTTGAATAGGGGCATGTCGCTGTACAGCTCGTATAGTTATTGGTTGAATCTTCGTCTCCATAGCCCGTCAACGCAAACGGGACCAAAGATTTTTCGAAGAATTTTCCTCTCAAATCGACCAAGGATTTCTTCATCCGCTTTTGAGACGGTCCATGCTTCAGCGCCGTAGAGCAGGACTGGGATGATCAGGGTCTTATATAATATCTCCTTAGTAGTTCGAGTGAGGGCTTTACTACTGAATTGCCTTCTTAGCCCGAAGAAACAGCGGTTGGCAAGAGTAATTCTTCGTTTAATTTCCGATGAGATGTTGTTGTCAGAGTTAATAGCGGAGCCGAGATAGATAAATTTCCGTACTACCTCAAAGTAATATCTTTCAATGGTGACGTTTTGTCCAATTCGTCGATGTTGTGTGTCCTTTCGTGTTGACAGCATATACTTCGTCTTGCCCTCATTTACTGCTAAACCCATTTTTGCCGCTTCCTTCTCTATAATAGCAAACGTCGCCATGACATCACGTTTGGTGCAACCAATAATGTCAATATCGTCGGCGTATGCTAGTAGTTGTACCGATTTTTGCAAAATTGTGCCTCTTATGTTAGCGCGTGAGTTTTGCACAATCCTCTCAAGAATCAGATTATCGAAGTCGCATGGTAGCGCATCACCTTGCCTAAATCCTTTTTGGTATCGAATGTGTCATTGAGGTAGTTTCCGACCCTGATGGTGCAGCGAGAATTCTCCATCGTCATCCTACACAAACGGACGAGTTTGGGCGGTATACCAAAAACTAGACATGGCTCTGTAAGTTCGTCTCTATAAATGCTGTCGTATGCAACTTTGAAATCAATGAATAGGTGGTGGATATCGATTTGGAGTTCTTGGGTTTTTTCCACGATCTGCCGAAGTGTGAAGATTTGATCGGTTGTGGATTTTCCTGGCCTAGAACCACACTGACAAGGGCCGATCAGGTTGTTGGTAAACGGTTTCTGGCGTTCACATATTACGGCAGATAGGATCTTGTAGTCGATGTTAAGGAGACTTATGCCTCTGTAGTTGGCGCAGTTAAGAGGGTTTTCGCTGTCGTTGCCAATATTGAAGGGTTCGTTCTGCCTGACAGCGGAATGTTGATCGTCATTGCCGTTTAACAGTCTGCAGAAGTGGTTCTTCCATAAACGATATCAACTACGATATTTCTTTGTTCATCTCGACAGGATTCTGTTGGAGCCTTGTATCCTCGGCTTTGACGTTTTACACTTTGGTAAAACTTGCAAAAATCGTTCCTGGAGCGGCACCTCTCTATAGCCTCGATCGCGCGCTTTTCTTGCTCTTTTCCCTTCTTTCTGAAAAGCCGGTGTTCTTCCCTTCTTCTCTTCCTTTAGAGCTCAACGGCACCTCTCGTCTTCACCTGCAGCTTAGCCTTGAAGGACTCGCTCTTGGCTGCGAGCATCTGTCCCAATTCCTCATCAAACCGGGGGTTTTTGCTGGTGGGCGCGAGAAACCTAGCACGTCAGTTGCGGCTGATCTAATGGCTTGTTGGCATCGTTGCCATTGTTCTTCGACATTCGATGCTGGTGGTATGGTGTTAATCGAGAGGTTTAAGGATACTCGTTGCGCAATGGTATTGGCTTCGCTTTCATTTAGGTACATAAAAAAATTCTAACACAAGGTCACTTACTGATCGTTTAAATTTTCGTGGTTTATTATGGCAAGACGCACATATTTTTTTTATTCACATCTAGCGAACTGTTTATAAGAAAAAAAACAACAACTCAATACATGACCTATTTACTCCTTCTACAACAAATCTGCTTAACGATTGATAATGCTGGTGTCGATATGTGGTGCATTTGGCTGACGTTTGGTTCTGGTACCAACTACTTATGTTGCTGGGATTCTGAAACCAGTCGCAAATACACATACATAAATATTATTTAATCATATATTGATATCACTGATGTAAGTGATGTTATATCACTGAGGGAGGGAATGTATGGGTGTGTAGAGCACTCGTTCGCTGATGTTTTGACGAACTGCTTCTCTTGGAAAACGATGATGAGGTCAGAAAACTTCACGCGATCTTATATTACGTCGTCGATTGGTGTTGCTGATAACGAGTACCATGTGGATTCGAATTTCCGTAGTCGAGGGGTGCAGGGGACAGGCGTGATGCACTCTACCGCTTCTACGATGTTTATCCGAGGTCGTCAATAGAAATGCGGCTCTTGACGAGTTTAAGAAATAAAAATGACTGGCAACCTTGGCTTAAGTATTGTATACTGGCTAATGTATTACGTGGCACAGTTTTTGATGATTCTTTTACTCTTTTCTTTGTATTTTGGAGATTAGTTATAAGTCAAAGATTTATAGGCAATCAGACAATGCACTTTTATTTTATAAGAGGCAGACGTCACACGTTGTAGACTTTTTAATTCAATAGCTAATATTTTTAATTGTTCATTTGTTCATAGTGGACATTTAAAAATTACGCTATATCTCACTATAGTTACCTTTTTTGGTTAGTTCTTTACGGGTTTCACCTCGCGAAATAGGGATACATGAGGAAATATTCCTCTCAAGCATTTAACTTAGACAACAAATTTAAAAAGGGGTACAGTTCCGACTTTAGCAGATACCGAATTGGTGATAACCACCATGCACTAACAAGCCAAACTTAAGCCATGGATGACGCTCGACAATGCTTTTATAGACTGCTTTTTTGTCCGATAGAAGCGTTATTTTAAGACCGTTTTATTTTAATTGCATCCACTGTGCAGCATCGCTTGACTTCGCATTGTCATTTGATTGTGTGTGTAATCTGTTTAACAACACACATCAATAAAGTGGTGAATAAAAGTGGTCATTATCGAAGGCAAAAACCAGAAGGGATTAAAACCGAAAGTTCTCCATTTCGGCAGGTGGTTGTCAACCTGCTACAAATCCACTTTAATTTTTTTTTATATCAGACCCTATTAACTTAACGATCCCTACACACTCTACTTAACTCGTGTCCAAGGAGCAACATGTTGGTTCCCAACAAAAGTATGATGAACAATACACTACAGCATAAGTACCTGACACCGAAGTTGCATGTTTGTGCCTTGGGTCATTCCCACTACCAAGCATATTGGGGGCTTTATTAAAAATAGCGAAAGTGCCGAATTTATGTCGGTGGATTTATCAATAACCTTAACACAAAAAAAAGGCAATCAGTTGGTTGTGTAATTGTACATGTCCACAGAAGAGATTTCGTATAAGGGCGAAAATGAAATCACTTATTAATCAACTGTTAAGAAGTAAGGTCAGGAAAAGAATAAAGATTATAACGCTAATCGAGTTTGTTCTTATTTAGTAGCTTAACCAGGGTTCGTCTAACTGAGAATATCACTCTTTGTCTGACACACTCCGGCGAATATCGAAATGACATTTAGGTGTAGTTTTTCTTAAACGTTGTTTTTTTTACAGGAACTAATTTAATGTAAACAAACCATTTGTTATTGGTTTGTTGAATCGTGAATAGTTTATTATTATGTATTTATTTATTATTCTATGTTATGTTAAGTTATTTGAAACGTCGAATCTACCGTGAATTGATCACGAATTTGCAAATGGGGCGAATTGAAATGATAGTTTCACGAGTAGAAAAGGAACACATATGATAGGGTAAATTTGCAATATTAAAGAGGGAAGACTGATAAGAAAATATGTAGGCGAATCTGCGAAGACAAAGCAGATTACAGAAAGGAAAGCATAAAACCCATTGACAAGAATGAAACGCGAGGTAGGTCAACGAGGGAGAAGAATAGAGGGCAGATCATGAAGGTACATAGAAAGTATGAGCAAGATATTGTGACAGCTGATGAAATGTCGATGTCGGCTAACGGGTCCCCGGCCAGTGCCATAGTTCTTTCGCAAAATAAACTACCAGAGAGGCAAGTCATTAAATCAAGTGTCTATTTAAAAATGGTTTGCACAGTGTAGTGAAAAAGGGACTTACGTTTTTCAATTCATAAGAATTTTGGCAAACAGTGAGGCATTTAGCGAGCCATCCTGTTCGGGAAAATCTCTGACGACTTACGAATTCATAAGAGAAGACATTTTAAAGCAGAGGTTTAACAAATATTCAATCGGGCGTCATTTACACCAGTGATTTTGTGTGTGATAAATTGCGCACCTGGGGGTTACCGGGTGACCGATTTAACGGCCGTCGAAATGGCGATACGGTAGGAGTAACGGAGAGCTCCGCAACAGCATCCAAAAGGGAGCCTCCTATATCAACCCTAGTGTGCCCAAGAGTGTCCTGCAAATTCTCAAGGGAAGTGAAGAATCCAGCAAAACCAGCTGGAAAACAAGTGATTTTTTTATAAAGATCAATCTACGTGATTGAATCTAATTTTAATTCAACATTTTTTTTATATAATTGGAATGTTAAGATAGTTTAGATTTTTTTTCATTTTTGTATTTGAATTATTGTATTAAGGTTAGGGTACAAGAATTCTGTTCTTAGTATTAAGTTGTGCGCGTATGACCACTATTGTGGAATCAACCGTCGTACATCCTTCTTTGGTGCTGCCGGCAGGACTTCGAGGGACAAACAACGAAGAGAGTTAACGTGAGTAATTGTTTAAATTTTTTTTATATATTTCTGATAACTTCTGGATCATTTGAATTTACATTTTGATAGAGTAGTTTAATTAAAATAAGAAGCAGTATTTTTCTTTTTGGTTAGATTTTTTTTAAATGAATTATGAATTCTGTTAATTTGGTTGAAATTCTGTTTATTTAACAATGAGTGCATGAAACTTTTTCACTGGTGGTTTGTAGACGGTGGGCGGGCCGTCTTTTGGTGCTGTGACATGAAATGACACGAAGTGACCTTGACGAACGACGTCAGGACATGACGTTTCAGGACTGATTGCGACTGTGGAGTAGTTCATGGGCTATACCTCGTGAAATCGGCCAATAGGAGGAAAGAGCGATTTATTTATTCGTTTTCATGACGCAATAAAGCAAAGTGGTGAAGATTCTATTTCGATTGTTTTTGACGTCGAAGAGCAACAAGTAAGTGCAGGCTTCGTCACGTCATCAATGATGAAGTTTCTGGAGGCAGAACAGCGATAACAGTCCGAAGGTCAAAGCAAGCAGCTTGAAGAACAGCGCCAGCAGCTCGAGAAACAATTCGAGGAACAGGGAAAGAAGTTTGAGAATGTCCTCCAGTCGAAGTTCACGGTGATTGATAATCGATTTGGAAAAGTCGAAACTACATTTATCGCTGTAGAAGAGAAATTGGGGAAGGTAGACAATTATGTAGCAACAATTGAACAGAAAGTCGAAAAAGGAGAGGATATTTTGAGGCTATCGAAAAGAAAGTCGAAGACCTAGCTAAAGAGCTTAAAGTTATTAAGTAACAAAAGGTTCGGGAGATTTCTGGTGATTGTCCACGAAAGAAGGAATGGAGCCTCCAACTTTTGATGGTCAGACGCAATGGTCAATTTATAAGAAACTTTTCGAAGCCGCTGCCATGACCAACTGATGGGAGGACAAAGAAAAAGCCATCGCACTTACACTGGCGTTGCGTGGTCCGGCTGCGGAGCTATTGCAAACCATCTCCGCTGACAATCAACTCCACTACAACGCTATCGTGAAAGCAATGGAGATGCGGTTTGGCGACATACTTAAGCCGAAAAGCACAGTAAAACTTTTAGAAATAAGCTTACAGCGCCCGCTAAGGGCCGATAAGTTAGGTTAAGAAAACATGTTATTTATAAGTTAGATTTAAGCTTTTTTTCTAGTGGTAAGTTAATATTTTAAGTTAATAAAAAATGAATTTAAAAGTAAAGCGGTTTGGCGATGATCACATGTTAGAAGTGTATCGAGTGCAGCTGTGTAGGAGAGTCCAGAAGAGAAACGAAACTCTTCAACAACTGCAAGCAGATATTGAACGCCTAGCACATTTGTCATATCCTAACACTGGTGAAGATATCATCAACCAGATGGCAAAGGACGCATTCACTTGTGCTTTAGCTGACCCAAAAACGTCAACTAGCAGCACGGATGGCTGCAAAACACACACTTGCCGAAGACGCAGCTTATGCTCTAACATTAGAGGCAGCTAATCAAGCATCCCAAGGAGCTCATCGAGTCATAGAATTGGCCATTATTGAATGCTCTTGTCAAAGATAGGAGGTTTCACCGAATAACAATTCCCGAGTTCAAATGCGTTGCTGGAACTGCAACAAAACTGGACATCTAATGCGTCAGTGAAGGAACCCATCAAAGCGCAGCAATTGTCCAAATTGCAACTGTCGAGAACAGCAGAGGGATGCAACTGACGCCCCAAAATATAAGTATCCCAAACTAAGAGAGACAACAGGAGTCTGATAGTAGTTGCGACCATCGGCGGGAAAGAACTTGCAGCTACAATTGATACTGGAGCTACTTCTTCCATTATCCGTCAAGACATCGTCCGTGAGTCTTAACTGCATAACACCAGCAGCTATTGCCCGAAGACCGCAACTGGAGAAAGAGCTCGAGTATAAAGGGAAGTACGGCTGACGATACACTTGGCGGGACTCGCCTTCTCCCGAATCATTCCTGGTGGCTGGTATTTGTGACGAATGCATCATTGTGGTGGACTTCATGGGTCTTTATGAAGTCCACTACAATGATTTTGGATATTGGCATGCAGGTCTTGAGATATCAAAATGTGGAGATCCCAATGGAACACGGTGAATGGTAAATGTGTTCCGGTTAACGCAATATCAAGCATAACCGAGGTGGAGACTGCTACGCCAGAGCTACCAACTAAACTGACGGACGTAACGATTTCGATTCTCAACTCATGCAAGCTGATTCAGTAGCAGCGAATTTGTGCGAAAACCATAATTGAAGAATTTGCCGGCAAGGCGGCTGCCATTAACCAAGCCGGCTAAAGGTGTAGAAATGCGACGATCGAAAGTGACGGATTGATGGAAAACTCCAATAGTCCGTGGGTATCACCAGTGGTACTGATTAAGAAGAAAGATGGCAGCACCCGGTTCTGCGTTGACTATCGGCGGCTCAACGATGTCACCAAGAAGGACAGTCGAAGCTAAATGTTCTGGAGCAGAAAGAGAAACAATGTGCAGTTGACATTATTGGTATTCCCGACGTGAACAATTCTAACGTAAAAGAGAGAGTCAACAAGTTACTTATGAATGTTATTGGTGAAGAGATGAGCTCCAGCCAGATTGATTCGTGCTACAAGCCTTCAAAATTTGCTTCTAACATTGTGTGCGTGAAGTTTTCAACTGTTTTACGAAAGAAAGCTGTAATGAATAAAATGCGGAAGAGTAAAATAAAATTTCTTCCATTATTTTCGGTGTTCGCCACAATAACAACAACAATGGTAGCGGCAGCGGCAACAGCAGTAGCAGCATGAACAACAATAACAGCAGCAGCATCTACATCAACGATTGTCTCACTGCCTACACTAGGTCTTTATTAAAAATGGCAAATGATCTTAAACACAAACACAAATGTAAATTTGTCAGGGTAAGAGATTCATCTGTCCTCATCAGAATAAGAGAAGTTGATAGATCTATTAGAATTAAATCATTTGAGGATATTTATAATTTAAATGTTATTTAAATATTCTATTCTGTTTTTGTTCTATCCTATGAATAGTAATAATTCATCTTTAGATCCTCATTCTGATTCTATTAATAATGATAGTTTTTCCTCATTAATTTCTGATAATGTTAAATGTTTTTGTATAGATCATGAACACAATGAGCAATCTTCCGGATTTTCTGTCATTCATCAAAATATTCGCACCTCGCAACTATGGATCATTTACCAGATATTATTTTTCTATCCGAAATTTGGATATATGAAGAAGAGAAGCCTCAATATGATAGCATTCCTTATATTTCATTTGACGCTACTTGTAATGAAAATTATGCTGCTGGCGGTGTGGCGGTATATTATAAATGTAACATAATGGGATGTAAGATAAATAAGTATAAATTGGAAAGTGCTGATATAATTTGCGTTGATTGCGAAGTCTCTGGTGTTCACTACTGTTTTATCTGTATTTACAGATTGCATAAGTGTACAGTAAAAACCTTTTTGGATGAATTTTCGGGATTTTTGAATAATCTGAAGTGCAAAAATATATTTTTGTTGGGTGATCTCAATTTAAACATCCTCTGTGATGTACCTGATGTAGATAATTTTTTGACTTTGCTTTCCTCGTTTGGTTTTAAATCGGTGATGAATCAAGCTACTCGATTAAGTTCTTGTTTAGACCATATTTTTATAAGACTTCATAGAAACGCGTGCGTTGATTATAAAACAATTGCCTACGACTTGAAAATAACCGACCATAGTTTAACTAGTATTCAACTTAATTCCAGGGTTTCTCGGACAACTCAATATGAAGTTTTTGAAAATAAAAAGATTGACTTTGTCGCTTTAAGAATAAGATTAAATTTTGAGTTTTGGGACGAAGTTTACGGTGCTGTTGACCCGTCTGTTGCATTTAATTTATTCCTTAATAAGTTGCAATTTCATATACATAATTGCACCCAAATCATGTCAAAAAGACATAAGAAATTAAAATGCCTTAAGCAATGGATGACTTCCTCATTATTAAAAAAAAATAAAAAAAGAAAAAAAAAACAAAACAAATAAAGAAAGACTAAAGAATTATTATGAAAAGATATGTAGAGAATTAAAACCGAAATACCACTATGTAGAAATAATTACTTCAGCAATCGATTAGCTAGAAACTTAGGCAACTCTAAAGAAGAATGGCGAGTAGTTAATGAAATTCTCAACAAAAATAAATCTTATACAGATATTTTTATTAACAATAATAATTCAACTGTATCTCATAGTGAGAATAGTGTAATACATAACAACTTTCATTCAGGAAGCTTCTTCTTCGAACCTTTCACCTCACTTGAAATTTACAAAATTATTATATCACTTAAATCTTCTAACTCGTCGTCATTGGATAATATCTCAAGTTTCATATTGAAACAAATTGCGTTTCATATTTCTGATGTCCTTTGTTATATATTTAATTTTTGTGTGCAAGAAGGTGTTTTTCCTGAGTGTTTAAAAACAGCTGTAGTGTTACCACTCCACAAAAAAGGTGATAGAACTTTATTAAATAATTATCGTTAAATTCCCATCTTATCCGTTTTTTCTAAAGTTTTTGAAAATGGCATTAAATATAGAATTTTATCATTTTTAGATATGACTCATTTCTTCAGTGATTGACAGTTTGGGTTTAGAAGTGGTAAGTCGACTGAAAGTGCTTTACTAAAATTATCAGGAGAAATATATAACAGTTTGAATGCTTCTCAAATTCCTTCCGCTTTATTTATTGACATAACCAAGGCTTTTGACATGGTAAACCATGATTTGTTGTTAAATAAATTATTTAATGCAGGCTTCAGAGGTTTTTTTCATAATTGGTTGACCTCTTATCTAACAAGTCGTAAACAAGTGGTAAAAATCAAAAATGTTCTGAGTTCGCTTAAATTTTTAAGTATAGGCGTTAATCAAGGGTCAGTCTTGGGACCGATACTTTTTTTAATTTATGTAAATTCGTTATTTATCCAACCTTTTAAGGGCAAAATTACAGCATTTGCAGATGATACTGCTCTTTTCTACTCTGATAACAGCTATCTTGATATGTTTTCTAATGTTTATTACGACTTATCATAAGCTGATCATCAGTAACAAAACAAAGTTTATGGTATTCAATATTAAGGGTAGAAGATCCGAAGAGTTGCCTTTATATTGTCACTCACCTAGTTGTTGTAGATTTTGTTTAATTGACGCTTATGATCATAAATTGTTTGACAGTCAGGTTTGTTGTAGTGGCGGTTGCTTTCTAATCGAACGTGTTGATAGCTTTAAATATCTTGGAATTATATTGGACCATAAGTTTTGTTGGAAGGAACATACGTTATATCTGAAACAGTATCTTAATGGAGTTATAAGACAATTATATCACGTTAGTATTTACTGCAATCTACCCATTTTAAAATTAGTTTATAATGGTATCTTTAAATCAAAACTACAGTATGGAATTTCTTGCTGGGGTGGCACTAATTTAAATAAAATAGAACCTTTGTTGATTAAACAGAAGCATGCAATAAGAATTATGTTTAAAGTCATTCGTAGAACCCCTAGTTTTGAGATATTCAAATGTCACGAATTTCTTCCTTTAAGGCACTTATACTGCTACAAAGTCTTAAAGATATTTTTTGAAAATTCCGAGTATTATGATGCTAGAGTACACGATAGCCATAACTTAAGAGTTATCATCAGGAACTTCGTAAATATACCCGCGATCCACAAAACACATTTCTCACGTTTTTATTATGTTACTGCTCCTCGTTTATTTAATACATTACCTGAAAAACTAAGGTGTGAGAGAGTGAAAACAGTATTCTTAAAAGATATTAAAAAATGGCTTTTCTCATTTAACCACTCTGAAATTGACGCTTTTTTAACGCCAATGTTCTAATACATTTACATAATATATTAAAATTGATTTATTTGTTTCAATTTTTTTTTTTTTTTAATAATTTTTCCCCAGCATTTTATTTTCATTT
This sequence comes from Rhingia rostrata, assembly GCA_949824845.1. Classification (NCBI taxonomy): domain Eukaryota; kingdom Metazoa; phylum Arthropoda; class Insecta; order Diptera; family Syrphidae; genus Rhingia; species Rhingia rostrata. The sequence goes on from OX463756.1 coordinate 103,461,275, forward strand.
GTATAACTGTACATTCGCCTCTTGTCATTCATAAGACAATAGATTGTACTAAGCTGTTTCCTTCAACAAACTTAAAAAAATGTTTGAAATATTTTGAATTATTTGTACACATGTACTTTATATTTAAGTTTCTTGATATGAAATAAAGAAAAAAAAAGAAGACAGCGGTCCCCACAGGAAATGGCTTGTGGCAGTTCAACGGGACGCCACTAGGTTTGTGCAACGCTCCTGCAACTTTTGAGCGACTGATGAAATGCATTTTGCAAGTATTAACGTGGAAAATATGTCTGGTGAACCTAGGTGATGTAATTTTCGTGGGAAAATCATTTGAAGAAAACCAAAAGAACTTGCGGGAGGTATTCCTAAGACTTCGGAGTGCCCATTTGAAGCTCAATCCCGAGTAGATTGAAGGTGTGAAAAATTGGCCGGTCCCCAAGGATAAACTAAGGACAAACTAGGTTTCTTTCACGTCTGTCCAGAACCTTATTAAGGTAGGCCACCACTCTTTCCTGTCCCTCTGGTACTTGCAATTAAAAGGCTACAATTCCAAAATTACTTGCCACGGCATCGACAATGAAGGTCTTTTCACCTTCGTGATATGCTAATATCGGCGCTTGACATAGCTGGTGTTTAAGTCTTTGAAAAGCATTATTACTTCACCATATAAATTGCATTCCTTCCTACGTGAATTGATGTAAGCTCAGGGCAATGCTAGCAAAGTCGCTTACAAATTGCGGTAGTAAGTCGCTAGTCTTAAGAAGCTTCTTGGTTTATGTTTGTCCTTGGGAAACAGTCAGTTTTTCACATTTTTTAGGAAACATGTTGTTTTTTTTATGTTGCTCTTTGGTTCCGCCGACATTTTTCCAAGGATGTTGCTGGGAAACTATTGTCTGCTTCGGTTCAAAGAGTCCGAAGTCCAGCTCAACACATATAACAGTTTCTGATGACGGCGGTAGTACTTGGTCTTTCTCGACGAGATTTCTCAGAATAACTGCCTTTGGTAGAAATCCATTGGGATTTTAACAGTTCGATATCTCAAGACCTTCATGCTTATATCCAAGATTACCTCATGATCCTTCATAGAGTTAAATTCAATTATGCATTTATCACAAAAATCAGCCAACAGGAATGCATGGGAGAAGGCGAGTCCATCCAAGTATATCGTCAGCCGTACTTCGCAATATACTCGAGCTCTTTCTCCAGTTGCGGTCCTTAGGCAATAGCTGCTAGTGTTATGCAGCCAAGACTCATGGACGATATCTTTTCGGACAATGGAAGTAGTAGCTCCAGTATCAATTATAACCGCAAATGGTCGCTTTAACTGTGAGACTCCTGTTGTCTCTCTTAATTTTAGATACTTGGATTGTGGTTCTGGCGGCTTCGATTCCGGCAGCCAACTTCTGTCCCACGAAGTTGGTTCTTAAGCATTTCTTCGACTGCTGGTACTGAGAGTTTAAAACAGCAGGTCGATTGTTGGCACTGCCAGATGCCTTCTCTGCTGTTTCCGAGAGTTGCTGCGCTTTGACGTGTTCTTGCACCGGCGCATTAGATGTTTTAGTTTTTTTTTGCAGTTCCAGCAACGCATTTACTATCGAGAACTATTCTTCGGTGAAATATCCATTCTATCACAGCTGCAATCGATACACTTCTCACATGTGGTCATCACCAAACCGCATCTCGATTGCTTTCACGATAGCGTTGTAGTTACGTTGATGGTTTGGAAAAGCTATGCAGCTGGTCCATGCAAAACCAGTGTAAGTGCGGTTCCTCGTCCTCGTTGTGCTCGAATTGTTGGTGTTGCTCCTCCCCTTATTGTCCGAGCTGTTGGCGTTGCTAATCGAGGTGCTTCTTTGACATTCGGCCAAAAGTCCGAATTTTGTATCCAGAAACTTCGTTGATGACATGTTGAAGACGCACTTACTTGTTGCTCTTCGACATCAAAGGCAATCGAATTTGTATCTTCACCATTTTGCGTTATTGTGTCATGAAGACGAATAAATAAATCGCTCATTCCTCCTATAAAGGAAAGCTGCCGGAAACTCAGTTGAGCGTTCAGCTCCGCTACGGTGAGCTGATCTAATGATTTGCGATTATGGTTTAATCACTCCTTTTATTGTTCATTGTCATCGAATTTTCAATATTCACATTGAAAAACACACTTATTTCTAAAATTGTATTATTTACAAACTGGTTATAACGTTATTCTCGTCTAACAACCGAATTACACTTATTTGAAATCAAATACCAACGATTATATTTGCGAACTGCTATCACTTTCAAAATTCACTTAGGTAACATTATTCAAATTACCTTCAGGTCACAATTTAGACTAACTCGCTGGTTGTCGGTTCATCTCTATTTATACCACTCGACATACTGATCTAGAAAGAGATGGCAGTTTTTGTGGTTTTGACAGATTCCACTATTCCAGTCATTCTAGTACCACTAAATGGATGTGTTCGGTGTTCACACATCAGGTTATATTCGCACACTGCAATCCGAATATATAAAAACCTTTTATGTGTTTCATATATTACCATATATTGGCCAAAAATCTTGTGAAGTACGGACAGACGGACGGTCGTACGGACAGCCATGTTTGAATCGACTCAGCCATCGATTCTGAGTCTATCAATATACATTTGGGTATCGGGTTTTTCAACAGGGACGCTACAAAAGTTGAGCAACAGGGACAGCAAACGACGCCATATTTCTTGCCGCTCTTTTGACATTTCTCTTCAGTAAGGCTTGCCATTTCATGATGGAAAGATATACGATCCAACAACGAGTCGGAATCATTAAAATTTACTACCGAAATTCGGAGTCAGTGGCCTCAACGCTAAGAGCGCTACGTCCAATTTATGGTCGTCATAATCGTCCTAGCAGATCAACAATTGAGCGTCTAGTGAAAAAAATTGAATTCACAGGCAAAGTACAAAATGTTCGCGTGCACGGAAACATTTTGTCGAGAATATTGCTGCCACTGAGGCTTCAGTTGAAGAAAACCCAAATGTGTCTCTCACACGTCGTTTTCAAGCGTTGGGCATCTCTGTGACGTCGTTTAGGCGAATTTTGGGAAAAGATCTTGCCCTACATCTTTACAAGATTAAATTGACGCAAGAACTGAAGCCGTTTTACCACCAGAAGCGTCGTATGTTCGTGAATTGGGCTGAGCAACAACTTGAAAATAATTCGGATTTTCATCAAAAAATCATCTTCAGCGATGAGGCTCATTTCTGGCTGAATGGCTTCGTCAATAAACAAAATATGCGGTATTGGTCAGGCAGCAATCTACACGTACACCATGAGTCATCAATGCATCCCGAAAAAATTACGGTTTGGTGTGGTTTATGGGCCGGCGGCGTTATTGGGCCGTACTCCTTCCGTGATGATCAAGACCGACACGTTACTGTGAATGGGAATCGCTACCTTTCAATGATAACCGAATATTTTTGGCCCCAATTGGCCCAATTTTGAGGACATGTGGTTCCAACAGGATGACGCCACAAGCCACACAGCGAATGCCATAATCAATTTATTGGAAACCAAGTTTGGAGAACGTGTTATCTCACGAAATGGTCCAGTTGCTTGGCCGCCTCGGTCGTGCGATTTGACGCCGTTAGACTATTTCCTGTGGGGCAACGTCAAGTCTATGCTCTATGCCAACAAGCCAGCGACGGTTGATGAACGTCGTACGAATATCGAACGTGAAATTGCAGCAGTATCGGCCGACTTATGCTTGAAAACCGTCGAAAATTGGGTTCAGCGTCTGGCCATGCAAAAGAAATCGAGTTCCATACAAAATGGCATCGAACTTTCACAGAAATAAAGAATTTAATTTAGAATTTATCCAAAACCGTTTTAGTTTTATTAAAAAAAACTTTTGTAGCGCTCTTATTGAAAAACCCTTTATATCTAGCAAAATTAAAAACTATGTATCAAAATTAATGAAAGTATCCCTATGGGATAGTGTATGAAAACAGTGGCAACGATGCCAACAAGCCATTAGATCAGCCGCAACTGATGTGCTAGGTTTCTCGCTCCCACCAACAATTAGCCATTCGTTTGCCAAAAACAAAGCCTACAAGACCCAGCTGCAGGTGAAGATGAGAGCTATTATTGAGCTCTTAAAAAAAAAGCAAGAAAAGCTCGTGATATAGAATATAGAGAGCTTCCACTCTAGGAATGATGTTCACAAGTTTTACCAAATTGTAAATCATCGAACCCAATGATACAAGGCTCGAACAGAATCCTGTCGAGATGAGCAAACTTGTTGTTGAGACATCGTCGATGCTGAGGATATGGAAGAACCACTTCAGCAGACTGTTAAGTTGAGCAACAGAATTCGTCCTGAGTGAAGTTAGGATAGCAATATCTTTGCTCAATCCTAATAGGGCTGTCGGAAATGTTTGCCTTCCTGGTCGGACGAAAATATGCCTGAAGAATATAACCTCAGCATCGTTTGACAGGTATAACTTTGAGTTATTACGGGACTTTATCTATCTTATCATCTTATCAAAAAGTACACGAATCATTACTCTTGGCACCCGCTGTTTCAGTAGTAAAACTCGAACTACTAAGGAGATTCTATATAAGCTCGTATATAAGACCCTGGTAATTGGATTGACAGGCTATGTACTGGAAGTTTCAACCAATAACTATACGAGTAGTGCAGACATGCCCCTAGTCAAAGAACTCTGCAATGGACGTAAAAGATAGCTACGAGATATAGAACGAATAGACACCAATACTCCGGCTCACAGAGTCTTCGATTTCCAGCCACACGTCGGTTGCGGTAGAGGAAGACCTCGTCTTAAGTGGCGCACACAAGTAGAAAGCGACCTCAACCAACTTGGAGTGTGCAACTGGTGGCAGTTAGCTTAGGAGAGGCATGTTGGTCGAGGCCTGGTTCATTCCGGACTTAAGTAAATAAGTGAGATTAAATTCAGCAAAAAGAAATCAATATGATAAATTGATATTTCAAATTAAGGCCGTGTGTCAATTGCGATCAAATGGCGGTTAAGCTCTATCTATCTATTGGGTAACTTTTGAAATTTCTACGGTTGTTTTCCATTTCTGACACCCCTCCGTAAGTATATCAAATGTCAAAAATTAGCCACTCGATACATTTTAGCGAGTTGTTGAGCAGGTTAAAATTTTGAAGTCTCAAGTCACCATACTTTAGTTTGACGTTTACATGTATATTATGCAAGTTTTTCGTTTCAAAGTCTGCTTTTAAACGTTGACTGTTGAATCACGAATCACATGAGTGCAAAAGCGCAAGTAAGTTCAAAAAGTTGAGAGGAAAAATATTTTGCCATTTGAGTTTGGGTAAATTTTTCCGTGACTTTGACGTATTCTTTTCTCTTCTTTCTTTTTATCGTTATGTTGCTTCATATAACTTCGTTGCTTGGAGAGGCGGTTTCGCTATGTCTGCTTTTGCATATAGACTCTTGAGAAAAAAGTCCCAGTGTGTGAAGCAGAATAAAGAGGAATGTCAAATTGGAGTCAAGACAATAAGCCGCAGGTGTAAAAGCGTGAGACTCATGAAAGAAAATAACAAAAGATAACTTTGAAAAAAGTTATGACTCAAGAGTCAACGTGTAAAAGCATTTTATCTTATTTATCAGATGGAATAAGGGCTCAGGAACGTGTCTATAGATCCTAAGAGCTTTTTCGACATCTTTTTATGAAACATAAATTTCCAAGCAATGGTTGGAAAAGTATGTTGGAAACTCTCACACAAATCTGGAATGATTAACATTACTTTTTTATAGTTGATTTTTGTTTAATTCTTATATTATATTATCGCGTATAAGTCACTGTAATAAGTTTTTGTACCCTGTATGTTGATTTGGATTTGTTTTCGTTTATCAACAAAATGAAGTATGGGCGATTTAGAATTGCTCAGTGGGACTATCTACTAGTTTGTGCACAGATCGTGTCCATGCAGTTTTCGATTTATTTCGTGCTGGGTGTGCTTATAACATCGATAAGTTATTCGTTTGGACGAAAATACTCTATCTCGGACTTGTTCCTATACAATGTATGCAATGTTATAGTTCATGTATCGATGGTTTCATGCAAAAATTGATTCGGTGAGTTAGAAAGCTTGTGCAATATTTTGTATATTTTGTAGTGTAAGCATCGAACCGTGGTGCCATTATGAACAGTTTTTTGGATTCGTTTCTATTCAAGTGTAAACACATATGACTTGAAACCTAACATCGTTAAACCGATACGTGGAACTTCGATCATCAGGCTCCCGACTTATCGTCACAGCCAGCTAATTTTTGTTCGTTTTGTTTTGATTCTCTTTGAAACAATGCCTTGTATTTATTTCAGCTTTGCAACACAAAATAAACAAAAACTGTTCATACTTTCGATTAACCGTCTATTTAATTATCCGTCAAATCTTTTGTTCGCTGCCTGACGGATAATCGAAGTTTCACTATAAAAACAATCGGGTGCATATTTATGTACCTACATATATTATGCTTCGCGACTACCCATAAAATATATTGAGATTTTGATTGATTCTAACATAACGATGATGGCGGAACTCAAAAAAGTGGTTTTTAGAATTCCGTCCGTCGGTTCATGGGTCCGTCTGTCCGTACACGTCTTTTCAGCCTAAACGACTTTTCATTAAACTTCGTATCATAATATCATTGGTCGTAATTCTAGGCCATGTTTTTTTTTTGCTTTTAGCCATGTTATTACCGGTACCTGCCATATAAAAATCATACATAACCTCAAACGACGCTAACGATTTTTATTAAGCTTCTTATATACTATAATTCTATATTAGTTCGCATATTAGTTCCAACAAAGCTGCATACTCAGTTTTTTTGAGCAAATCCATATAACGGATATTTACTTTTAGGCCATAAAAAGAAAATTGTCAATTTTTCGCAAACTATTTGGTCAAATTGAATAAAATTTGATTGGTATACTACTATTACTGTTTTCATTAATTCCAAATAATTGGCCGTTCGAAGTCGGCATAAAACAGGAGGTCCTAGCTGCATGAGTGATGGCTTTTTGCGAACCTTCTGGGAAAACATGCCCCTATCCCAATATTGGATACATCGGCTGCAACTTTTATGGTTAAGTTCGGATTGTAGTGTGTAAGCAAAAGTCCCGATGCTAAAATGGATTTGAATTTATCGAACGATTTTTGTCATTTATCCTTAAATTCAAATTTTTCATTTTCCTGTAGCAGGCCATCGTTTGGTGAACGGATTTCTTTCATTAATTTCACGAACTTACCATAATAATTAACAGCGCGCCCAGAAACGATCTGAGTTCGGTGATGTTTGTTGGTGGTGGCATATTTCGAGTCCGACCAATCTCTACTATTCGACTGCATTGAATGATTCGCATAAGTCAGTACCTAAGACGTTTAAGGAATCAATTTTGGAACCATAAAATTTACAAATTTTAACTTCCCCTTGGAGCTGAACTTGTCATGTGAATTCCGCTATCAGCTTGATGTTGTCCAGCGATGCATTTTTGGCCTGACTTTTCTGCATTGATTTTCCAGGTTGACTCACCCTTTTCCACGTCGTTGATCTTGCTGATGTCGGAACCTGCGTCAATTTGTAGTTGGGTTCCGAAGCTGGGCATGGTTTTGATGCTGCTTACTCTTTTCGAACTGGTTGTTATTTGGCTCATTGTGCAATTCGATTGCACGGCGTGCATTTATGGTATTAAATTGTGCAATCTCGCGAAAAATGCATTTCACAATATTTCCAACAAGGTGTTTTGGGTTGGCTGCTTTCCGTTTTTTAATGATGCTGGTTTTTAAATTTCTTATGCATTGGCTATATCAAGCGAATTCTGAGGTAAAATGTATGGTGCATATTTTTCTTGAGCGATTGGATTTAATTTTCTCGTTTTTATCCTCGTCTCCAATCGTTATGGTATTGTCATAAAAGGTTATATTTATTTAAATAAAAAGTGAGTCTATTATAATCAGTAAAAGTGAACAAATGAATTAAAGCTTGACGTCTGCTGCTGCTGCTGATGATCAACTGCGAGATGGCATTTAGAGATATATTACGACCTACACTAATGAGATCTGGTAGTCAATGGGCGTGGTAAAAAACTATGTATAGATGAAATAAAGATATTGGAATTGTCTATTTGATCAATAGTTTACCTTGCAGTGAACGCTAAAGTTTTGTATTGATTTGTTCATTTTTGATATAGATATGTACTTTCAATCGATAAAAGTATTGTTTAAAACCGCCCGATTGTACAAAGGAAAAGATATTGTTATCATGAAAATGTTCGATCTCGAGATTTCGATTGATTCTAACGTTACATTACGATCATAGCGGACCCACCGTAGGCCTGGCGTCCGTCCCTAGCCTAAACAACTGCTTAACCGATTTTCTGCAAACTTAGTATTGACAATATTTTTGGTCACAATTCTAGGCCTTATTTTTTTACTTTAAGTAATTTAATAACGTTACCAACCATTCTAAAAATACACATAACTTCAACTTTCTCGAAAATGGCTCTTAATGAATTTGATTAAACCTACAAATACCACAAAATCGTGGTATGTTTCACATGGACACCGATTCCTTCAAATTCCGGAAATCATTTCTTATAATCACAGTTCCATATTATTTAAATGATTTTTGCATTAATAACCAAAATTAATGTTATTTCGTATTTTGACCAAACTACGCAAATCGTAAGATTCTCGTGTGGGTGGTATTTGATCTAACGCTTCTCTCACAAAGTTGCGTACGAACAAGTCGGCCACCCACGACTCGTTTCTTATTTAATTTATATAATTCAAATCAATTATGAAACTGAAAATATATTAGGGGTATTCATGCCACGTCGGAAAGTCGTCGTAAACGTAGTCAACGTGAAAAATTTACGACGTGAAAAATGAACGGTTAAAATTTGTTCGGGAAATCTGTTCTAAAAATATCGGAACTTTCTCACAGGAATTGGGGGTGTAAACTGAGATGGTAAACGTTTTAACCGGTGAAATGCTATTTTGACATTTATTCAGTCACTTTCACATATGAAACGTATTCGCTTAACTGAAAAAAATTATGTAGAATGGAAAGAGAACAATATGAACAAAATTCTAATAATTAATAAATTACTAAATTGCAATTGAATTCAGTGGGTTACCTCATTATTTAGTCTTACAGTTTTAGGGTCGTTCATGAAACGTCTTCGTAAAATTACAGTCTTTCGCATGTAGTAAAAAAATGACTGGATGAATACCCCTTTTTATTGCATCACACATAATTGATCAATGTTTTTGTGTGTGGGGTTGTCTTGTTGGTTCAGAACCTAGCATTGATAGGTTGCTATCGTTAAAATTTTCCGCAAAGCCACGTATAAATGTGTTTAGATGGTCAAACTAATCTATGTTAAAATATCCGAATTACAGATAAAGACAAGAGCTGCCGTTAAGTCTTTATAGGTAAGGAGGGGGGAAGGAACACCGTCTTTTCAGGAAAAAAGCGCGCCATAGATGTAATGTTTGCAATTTTTACCAAAGTGTAAAATGCCAATCCCAGGGATACAAGCGCGAACAGAATAATTTTGAGATGTACAGGTAAGGAACTTAGTTGATACACAGCCGATTTTGAAAAGATGGAAGAACCACGTCTGCAGACTGTTAAACGGAGACGATGAACATCTGTCTCAAAAACAAATCCACACACTTAGGCAGAATCTAGAAAAATGCGTATCGATTTCAAAGCCACAACCGACTGGAATTATAGAGAAAAACGAGATGTCATACCCATGGTTGCTTGTATAAGGAAGGTAGCAGCATAAATGGATTTAGAAGTAACGGGATTGTGTATATTTTTTAAAAAAGAAAACGCATGCCCAACGCATTATCTGTTTCAGCACGCTATTGAGGAAATCGCATGATATCGCATATCCTTTTGGAAATCCGTTACAAGATAAAAAAAAATTTAAATGAATATGAATTGTTTCCGGCTGCGACGAGAAAATATTCAGCCTCGACGTTTGCCCCTCGGAATGTGTGTTTATGCAGGACATTGAATGCGTGCCTCGCATCTATGAATACGTGGTCAATTTGGTTGGCAGTGCGAACATCTGGAGATCATCAGTTTGTTTTGTAGATTGAAAGTCTTAGGAATCTAGTGCTGCTGATAACAGTATTTCATGTTGCCACGAAGTCCATTTGTTGTCGCCGAAGATGTTCTCTTTATTGATTTTCAATTTGAAGTCCCCAGAAGGTCGTAGAATTCCTCCTTGAAAGGAAAGCAAAACATTGCTCTAGTGCGGATCATACCAACGCGATCATTAACCATCTTAATGTCGATTATTCTTGACCTAAATCGGCTCCCTCTAATCAAAATTTAGGAAAAGTTTTTTTTTATAATTTGGTCGAAATATAAAAATATTAAAATTTTCTAATGGTATAATATTTGATCTTACACCTGCCAGATTCAAAAAAAAAAATGGTATTTGGCTTAGTCTTTGGCAAATGTTATAAATGTGACACACCTATCATAAAGTCGTTTCGATATAAACGTGGTTTATATTTTAGTGACCAACCTTTTTTTTAAGTATTCAAATATTTGGATTTATTTATAAAAACCGAGTTGTAAATTAATTAATGAAATGGCCCTATATATGCCTACCACGGTATAAAAAGATGCAATAAAATATTTATTCTTCAGTCCTCTATTTATTATATTTATTCTTCAGTCCTCTATTTATGGGACCTGCGGTGAATCAATAGATTTATATATTTTTTATCAATTTTTTAAATGGAAACTACGGTTCAATGTTTACGTACACGTATTGAAACGCACAATAACCGAAGTAAGAATCAATGCTTAAAATGTCTATAATGCATATTTTATACGATATATTTTTGTGTGAAACTTTAGATATAGAATTTAATGCTACTATATATAACTTTTATTTATTTTAGGCAATTCAAATTTCTGATTTCGATGGAAAAGTGATTGTTTGCATTTTTGTACTAAATACAGTTTTTTCGGCAATATTCTTGTGGTACATTGTAAAAAGAGCAAAACAATGTCTAGATTTTAGGTAAGAAAACTACAGAGATTAATGCTATATTAGTATGTAAATAAAACATATTTAGCCTGCCCTACTATTTAAATAATAAGCAAGGATTTAAATAACATGTATATATATGTACAGATAACCCACTTTTGTCACTCAAAGGGATTAATAATAGATTTATGTCGTAGTGATATCACGTTAAAATCAAAAATCAATTACAATACAGCCTCGCAAGCGAAATAGCGAAAAGTTGGGATTATAGAGAAAGATAAAATTAAGTCAATACTTGCCTAACTAATTTCCCAGTTTCAATATCAGGCAATATTTTACATTATTCAGAAAGAGTCACAGTTACGTGCTTTCTTTTCTTTGCAGAAGCGATAAAAGTTATTAAAAATAGGTATTATCTTTGAGAAAACTTTCAGTGCGCATAATTCAAGTTCGAACAACAAAAAATACGCCTTATCCTCAAAAGAACGTCAAATAGTGAAAACTTAATAAAACTGAAAACGCTCGCCATGAAATACAGCAAATACACATACGTCCTTCGAAATTGCACTATGACTAGGCTCAAGAGCCGACTGCAAGTTAATATATGTACACATTTTAATACTCTGCCCGGACTTTAGTGGTACCATTTTGAAATTATCCGAAACGGGCTAGCGATTGCCCGGAGGGTCGCCCATATGATTTTGATTGCATTTGATAGAGAATAAAACTCATTAGGATAACACTCGGATATGATGTGCTTTCGTCAAATGCTCATCAAATTCGAACATGCTTCCCATCCAAACCGAATGATTGCATCAGATGCGTATTTACAATTCAACTCAATACCGGTGCGCAACCCATTTTTTGCGACGCGAAAACAGTTCACTTGTCGGTATTGTAGGTACTTATCACTGGTTCATAAAAAACATTCAAAATGAAATTGAATTACAAATTGTGACATATCTCATTCGATGCCTTTTCATTGCGGATTTGGCTGTTATTTGTGGAAGTTAAGAAATAAAAGAAAACTTGTAAGTACTGAAGTATATTTTGTTTAATATAAAATTTCATTAGTTTAAATACCCTTTCACTTGCAACAATGTGCAGAAAAAAAAATTTATACGAGACCATTTCAAAGAGCTAAATGGATCAATGAAGCAGAATCCAGATATTTCCAAAAACTGGAAGGAACTACAAAGAAGGCATAAAAGTTTAGGACCCCCAGAGAAAGAAGTTCCTGAGTGATGAAAGCAAGAAGATATTTTTTTTCATAATTTGGATCCTTACTTACTTAAGTGGGCCTCAACCAACATGCCTCTCCAATTAGCCCGGTCCTTAGCTAACTGCCTCCAGTTGCGCACTCCAAGTTGGTTGAGGTCGGGTTCTACTTGTGCGGGCCACTTAAGGCGAGATCTTCCTCTACTGCGTCTGACGTCTAGCTGGGAATCGAAGACTCTGCGAGCCAGATTATTGGTGTCCATTCGTTCTACATGTCCTAGCCATCTTAAATGTCCAATGCGGATTTTTTTGACCAGGGGCATGTCGCTGTACAGCTCGTATAGTTTTTGGTTGAATCTTCGTCTCCATAGCCCGTCAACGCAAACGGACCGAAGAATTTTCCTCTTAAACCGACCAAGGATTTCTTCATCCGCTTTTGAGACGGTCCATGCTTCAGCGCCGTAGAGAAGGACTGGGATGATCAGGCAGGGTCTTATATAAGATCTCCTTAGTAGTTCGAGTGAGGGTTTTACTACTGAATTGCCTTGGCAAGAGTAATTCTTCGTTTAATTTCTGACGAGATGTTGTTGTCAGAGTTAATAGCGGAGCCGAGATAGATAAAGTCCCGTACTACCTCAATGTTATATCTCTCAATGGTGACGTTCTGTCCAATTCGTCGATGTTGTGTGTCCTTTTGTGTTGACAGCATTTACTTGGTTTTAACCCTTTTCTGCCGCTTTCATGCATTTACTATCAACGTGGTTATGTCCGCCCAATAACCTCAATATTCTCGGCGTATGCTAATAATTGCACCGATTGTGCGTCTGGTGCTGGCTCTAGAGTTTCATACAATCCTCTGAAGTGAGTGAGATTGAATAAGTCATATGACAGTGCATCGCCTTGTCTAAATCCTTGTAAAACCCTATTTCATAAGGTTATATTAGTTTTCATACATAGTTTGAAAACTAATAAAATAACTTACCTAGATATACTTAAAGTATATGGATCGAATTAGAATCTCTAGCTGAGTAAATTATGCCGTGTCTGTCTGTCCGTACGTCCGTCTGTCTGTTGATCACCGATTTTCAGGACTTAAATTTTGAGCTAAGATATTGAAATTTAGTATATGCGATCCTTTGCATGCTGTTCGAACAAGTGAAGTTTTGAAAATCCCTCTTCTGCCAAGTCCACTTTTTAGAAAAAAGTTTTTTTTTGGTCAAACTGATTTTAAAAAAGTGTCCGAACAAGACATTTAGATATTCTTATTATCTATATCTGGTACATATTAGGTTTTTAATGCGCCCACTTTTTGGGGGCTTTTGGGGTTTTCCGTAAAAAAATACTTTCGGTACAATCTTTAAAAAATTCGAAATAAAAACTATTGATGAAATTATTCAAAGAATAATATCATAAATATTTCGTCTGTATGTTGACCCAATATTTCAGGCGTTTTCCTAAAAAAAGTTTTTAATACATATACGATAGAAAAACTTCCTTACTGACCATGAGAGATAAGTTAAGATCAAGTTTTTGCACAAGATGTTTTGACAATATCATTTTCTATATTGGCCACTTATTGGGGATGTTTAATTAGAGAATGGAATGGGAATGCGGATTGCACCCTTCTCCTATGTTTTGCTCTCTAATCAAAAAAACACCATAAACTAAAAGCATATAATAAAATTTTTTACTGATTAAATTAAAAAAAAAAAAAAAAAACTGCCAAACGGAATATGTGTAGTTTATTATGACATATACCTATATCAGTTAGTCAAGAGTACTATAACTTAGAACTAATAACGTTTTTTTGTAGAACAGTTCCATATAAGCATTTTTTACAAGGCGCCTAAGTTATCGTACTCTCCCCATCCGCATCAGTGAGAAATTTCATCAGCAACGTAAACACAAAGCTGCCCGAATAATTTTTTTACTTAATAAAGATAAATAGATAAATAAATAGAGCTATGTTTCGTTAATAGCAATCACAATTTATTTAGTCATTGGGCGAATCGAATGATTTAAAGCATCGACACATTAGTTCTCGAGTAATCTATATAATCGAATGATCATTCGAGATACCGAAAACCCTTAATACTATTTAATAGAACAAACAAAGTATGCGATTACTACAAACGTAGCAAAAATAACTGATCAATGAAAAATTCTACACTGTAAAACTTTACACAGTAATTGCATTGCGATTACAATTACAATGCAAGTTAAATTGAAAAGTTAATAAATACCCCATAGTCAAGTAGTTACCTTCTACACCAATATACTCGTACAGTTCTCGATTAAAATGCAATCCTTCCAACAGTACAGGCACACGAGAATCGAGATATTTGCTAATATGCAATTTCTAATATCGAGTTCTCAATAAGCTTTCACTCATTGTGCTCTCCATTCATATGAGATATGAGGAGTATGCCTCATATGTTTGGACACCATTCTATATAGTTTATTCAAATAGAATTAAATCAGTATAACGTAAATTCATAATATTTTCTTTAAGAGGACTGCCTCCGCATAGTTGTCGTATTAATATGCAACAGCTGTCGACTATGTCTCAACGTAGACTTATTAGCGAGATGGGTTTCTTACATCAATTATCAGGACAAATTTTGATGCTCCTGATCCTTAAGTGTTTTTGGTTTCGATACCCGAGGAGGTATGAACGGCATGCATGAGGATATTGGTAGCATGAGTAGAGTTTACAATAAAAATAACGATGTAGTTGGACTGGATGTTAGTAAAAGTAGTTTAAAGAATACTCTGTGCATTTGTATGCTAGAGTCGTATTAAGTGTTTGTAAAATTTTTGTATTAACAAAATGTATAGCTAAATTTTAATTTCGTCGTTAATTGATTTTGTTAGTGATGTCGAACTTAATAGCTTCTACGTTCTGTTATATCCCACTAACAAATGCCCAAATGCTGAGCCTGTAGATTACTATAAGCTGGGAAAAATATTTTTGGAGATGTCCTAAAAAAAACCTCTTTTATACCCTACTATACCATATGCATGAAAAAACGTTTTTTTTGTCGAACCATACAAGATTTTGATAAACTGGCTGAACAGTATGTTGGGACAACATAATTTGCTAAAATTTAGAGGTTATTCATTTAAAGGATGAGATGGATTAAGGTATTAAACGATTAACACAGTGGACTGTATGTAGCCTACTCATATGTTTATACCATATTCCATAGGGGTATATTAGTTTTGATACAACGTAACAACGAGAAATAATTAAGCTTGATATACCTCATAGTATAAGGATCGACTCAGAATCACCAGCTGAGTCAATTTAGCCATGTCTGTCCGTCCTTCTGTCTATTCGTCAACGATTTAGATAATGGATAATGGAATTTTGTATACAGGATCCTTGTCAGTGCCTTCAGACTAAGTGCTCAAATTTTCAAAATCTGCTTACTGCCACGCCCACTTTTTAGAAAAATGTTGTTTATGGGAAAACGTTAGGTAATTTCGAAAGTTTGTTTGAACAAAATAACTCGACAATCCCAATATCAATATTTCGTATACACAAAGTTTTTTTGCCACGCCCACTTATTGGAGGCATTTTCTTACAAAAACAATTTGTATACACCAGCTAATAGCATATGCAGGAGAAAAACGTTGTTTTTTTTCGAACCATTAAAGAGTTTGATAATGTTTAGCCTATAAGTCTCTGATCGCAGTGGATTTAGATGTAGGGACAACTTGCAGAACTCCAGCGCTTGCAAATTTTACGTGTGTTCACACCTATTGAGGGCTGTATGTTCTATCTTTTCTGCAAGGAGAAGTTTGCACGTATGTTTCAGGTTTAATGTCATCGCCAATATTTTATCTATATAATGTGTGGATGAACCTTGAATGTGTGTGCTTCTGATTGCGCATTAATTCATGCATCTATGGCCGTAATTAAAATTAAATTGGTTATGCTAGAAACACTTTGAGTTATTAGATTTGTCTTAAACACATAAAAAACTGTGTAATTATACAGTGCAAAATGGCACAAATTCTTATTCATGAACCCTTTTGTTTGAAGATCCGCGGCTTTAAATAGAGAAAATATTTAAAACAACCTTATACAGACACTATTTAACCGTCAGACGTGTTAAAGTGATGCAGCCTCAATTTGCGGTTTATAAGTTTTATAAATCAGGTTTTTCCGTTTATATTTAGTAATTTTTGGGAGTGAATCAGTTGCACCTCATAAATTAATGTCACAATATCAATTGCAATGCTTTTGATGTGGAATTTCGAACCTTTATGAGTTAACATTTTATTGGTCGTTATTTATTTTTTTAATAAACAATTATTTTTTCACAGCTGCACTTTTCATGGATTTCATTTTCTTATATGTTGGTGGTATAACTCATCGCTTCCACTTAGTTTATCATGGTGGTTATTAAACATGATTACATCTGTTCTAATGTGTATTGGCGGAGAGTTCCTGTGCCTCAAATCTGAGCTTAATAAGATTCCTGTCGGATATTCGGCTTTGAATGAGAAATCGGATGTATAAGCTTATATTGTTTGCGAATTTTTAACTGCATAAATAAATATATTTTATAACACACAAGTGTTTTCATGGTTATATTTTGTATTTTGTCAGCAACCATCTTAGCACAGTTAGTTAGCCGCGACAAAATTATAACTGAATAGTATGCTAAGGTAAACAAAAAATAAGATAAAATACTGAAAGGTCGGAATCGCAAAAGGCCGTGGACGCCCATTGGAGAACGCGTGCCCCTTAACCTATGGATTAACAAAATACAAGCAGCATCTAATGTCGAAGAGCAATGTCGACTAAGTCAACAAGACATTAAATCAGCCGCAACTGATAGGCTAGGTTTATCGAGCCCACCACAAAAAAAAGCCCTGATTGTTGGTAAAATGCCGTCAGCCAAAACCGAGGCATACAAGGTAATCCAGCAGGTGAAGACAAGACCTGCAATCGAGCTTGAAAATATAGAATGTTGCCGCTCCAGGAAACAGATTCGCAGGTTTTAATAAAGTATAAAACTTCAAGCTAGGGATACAAGGTGCGAACGGAATCATGTCGAGATGAACATAAAAAAATCATAGTTGAGGTTCAATATTATTATCATCGATTAATAATATTGAACCGGCGGAGATGATTTGGTAATTAACATTGACAAGATTAGGTTATGTTGTAGTGGCTGCACGCGATGCGTGATGCGGGTACACAGAATATAAAGTTCCGTTGTGGTACCACGTGGACCCGTCTTCTTCCCTATATTCGTAAGCCAGGTGAGTAATACTTTCCTCCTCTTCCTCGCTCAAGCTCATCGGCAATTCCCTGGTATGTCTCTGTGGCCCGGCATCCAAAAGAGGTGAATAGTAGAGCTCCGCCGTCGTTAGTGGGCTGCTTTCGAATTGTACAAGATTGTTTTCAGGGATTGGACCACCGCTTGGTGGTTGCTAATATGCTTCGTGGATATTACATTTCATTTCAGCCAATACAGTGATTTCCGCCTGGAAAACGCTACAATGATCGGTAAGGCGAAAGTATATGCTTAGGTTAAGCATATCGTAGAAAACACCTCCACTCGTTCCAGATTCTGTTCAGACCCTTCCATGTAGATGTGAATTGAGTTATTGGTATCAATCGAACCCGATTAACATTAAAGGGGCCTGGGAATGGCTGTCCGGGCTCAGTGGCGCGGTGGTTAGTGCGATAAACTGCCGCGCAGAAGGTCTGGGTTCGATTCCCAGCCGTAGCAACAACTAAATGATTTTTCACTGGCCCTCCACTCGTGATGACTTGACAAATCATCCGAGTATCAATTGCCAAGAAAAACTTGTCTCAAATTCGCCGTTCGGAGTCGGCATTAAACAGGAGGTCCCACCATCAGAAGTACACACGCACACATGAATGGTTGTGAGAAAGCTCGGCCCTGGGTACTAACGAGCATGTTGGGCCGAAAATTTGTATTTTTTTTATTTCGGAATGGCTGTCCTAAAGTTATGCTCAACACTGAGTTTGGAAATGGTGTGGTGTGGAGGGAGTTGTTTTAAGGACCCGCTAATGCATATGCAAGCTGATCTTGAACATTACATAGTAGGTTGCGGCTTGAGGCTGTTTCTAAAGCCGTCCGAAATCATTCGGTCTTTCTCTTTCTTTTGTTCTTTCATAAAAAAATTTAACATTTCACCTCAACAACTGTGTACATTTAAAATTTGTAATTTCATAAGCAACAAATTTTTTTTTTGGCAAAACGACTTCCACTCTGACAATCGCTTCCATTCACAAAAGTATATTATGGGCAACTTGAGTAATTGACGGTACTGAAGAAAACTTAACGTAGAATTTTGACACTAGCTTCCGATTGCTTCCTACTATTATAGTTCAGCCTTAAGACATCATACTGGAGTATGGGTTTAATGATAGACACCTAATTTCCTTCCGATTGTCTTATTACTAGAGTATAAGTCTAAGGTGGCTTTTTTAACACGTTCTTGGATGTTGGCATCAATATTCAATTTCTTATCCAAAGGGTAAGGTAAGCATATGCAATCACTTTGCATCCTTTCCTCACACCCCCTTGTGAGGAGCCACTGCTAACGATCTGCGAGCGGAAAGATTTGTGTTGAAAATTCTGCTTTGAGTAGCTGATTTATGCATCAACATTTAAATCCTAGAGTGTATTAGTAATTGCTTCTGCTTTGACATTGTTAAAAGCTCCTTCTATATAAAGAAATGGCAATCATAGTTTACTCCTTTACTCTTAGTGAGTTTCAATGATACGTACCAGTGAGTAAAGCGCTGTTTCAACAGGCTTACCCTTGCAATATGCATGTTGGGAGTTGGAGAGTGCAGTCGGCTCTATGGAGGTTTAATCAATATTATTCTTTTTAGGGTTTTAAGCAAAAAAGAAGATGACTGATCGGCCGGAGATCCTTCGGATTTATGTGAGCGCTCTTTCCTGCTTTGGGGATGATTACATCTTTTACTTCCGTCCATGTCCTGGGGATATGTACTAACCGTTAGACAGCTTGTCATGTATTGGAGTTCCACAGGTATGATACCATCTGGTCCAGGGGATTTATGTGGTTTGAAGCTTTTGATGGTCCAAAAAGTTTTCCTTTGGTGATTATAATATTGGTAAGTGGAATGGATGTACCGAACAACTCTAGTTCGGTATCTAGGGGTTAGTGAAGGTGCCATGCAATAAAGAGGAATTCCAAAATTCGGCGTTATTTCACTATGACAAAGTGAAACAACGCCGCACATTGTTTGGGAAATAGAGCCGAATCCAGAGAGAGAGGCAATTATAATTTGCACACATCCGAATGTGAGTTTGCGTGTATGCAAAGTTTAAATGTGGCTGGGGAAACATGCTGCCTCCTGTAGCCCCTCGGCTAGGGCTCACTGTTGGATTTGGGTTCCGTGCAAAGTTGGATGTTTGTGAATTTAGAATTTGTACGCAACGTACGTTGCGTTGACACAACCCGAATCCAACAGATCTATTTCACTTTAGCAAAGCGAAATAAGACCAAACATGGAAAATCTGCGTTATTAAGCTACAGATCGGAAAAGGTTCCAAAGCCAATGTCTTCCCCAATGGCTCGGATGCGTTTATAGCCAAAGAGGTTTGACCTTTCTGGCATACCCTTCCACAACGTTTCGATCATGTTTTTTCAAGCGTTTTTACGTTAGTGGTGGAGTTTCTGCTAGGGGAGGGTACCAATATGCTGGACCAGGGTGTGGGTCGAAGAACTGGGTAACCCATTCTCGGTAGAGGCGGGGTATCAACGCGGTTTGTCCAGGTTTTTTGTTCGGACCAGTTTTTTGAAGGATATTGGTGACTGAAAAGAATGTTGTGCTATAGTTAAGCGTGATACTCATGTGATTTGCGCTGCTGACATGGAGTTTGTTTCGGCTCTTGCTGATTGCGGGACAGTGGCACAGTTCTTGAATGATAATTTCCTTAACGATCTCTACATTTCTTGCATAGTTAGTGCGAGTCAGTTAGGTTGATTCGATGTGAGTGCTTACCCAGCTGATTGATTGTGACCTGTTATCACTCCCGACACTATAAAAATAGAAGCTCTGTCTAGAGCCCGATTTCATTGGAGTAGACCCAAGATCCCACTATTATTTCCATTTTAGACCCATCCGCACAAATTGCTATTTCAGTGCTAGATACCACACTGTTTGACGACCATTCATCTCTATATGGTATTCAAAATCATGAAATGTACTATGAATAAGGGGCTTGATACTTAGGAGGACAAGTTCAGGTTTTTGTTTATTTACACCCCAGCCACAGCAAATCTTCATAGACACGATGAGCACGTGCCCAAGGTAGTGTGAGACTTTCAATCACTAAAACCACCACCCTTTGTCACGGAAAACAAATATATGCATTTGTTTAACCAGCAATCGAACTTTTTCACAGCGGAGAAATGTAAACTGTGACTAAGTTCATAAAGAAATGACAGTTCTCGCTGATGTGGTCTGGACAAAAAAATTCTTTCTACACATGATTCAGAAAGAATGATGGCCGCCAAAAAACGTAGTAGAAGAAGAAAATTCTCTAAGAAAATAATTAAAAATTTGCCATTTAATTTAAGGAAGAAGCCATAGCTCACGCTCAGTGAAAATGTGCAGAAAAAAAGGAAGTTTAAAAGTCAGCCGGAGTCCGTTGCAGTAAAGCTCCTGAACAAAAACCCTTGCAAGGGGAGTGGTTAAGTAGGTGGTAGCCGAAGCAGTAACGGGGACAACATTTAACCACTTTGAACGAACACGTCCCGGTTGAAATACCGCCGTAACCACAGCATTGTTCTTTTTTTTATTTAACCAAAATCGGTGAAAGATATTTAATTTTAAAGTAAATCTACTGAAGTGATTGAATTAAGTAAAAACCAAGAATCAAAGTAAAATTAAAGTAACGTCAAGAAGAAAAATTGTTCCAATTAAGAAATCAAACGACAGGCTTTGGTTATACGTCCTATACGTATAGAGTGCGTGCGCATTAGGGAAATTAGGGATGCTGTGGCCATAACAACTCCAGTTGCAGAAAAAGGTTCAGTCACAAAAATATTTAAAAAAAAATCCTTTTCAAATTTCGGGCAGGGGGACCAGTGCTAGAGAAAAAAGAAGCAAAAGACGGTTAAAAGTCCACACAATAAAAAATAGTGTTATACGGATATAACGCATAAGCAAAGAACAAGTGCGATTTCGAAATTGTTGTTTAAATATAAGAATTTAAAAAGAACGTAAAATGAATGGTAAAGAGTTTATATATGACATGAATCAAGAAAAATTAAAAGTATTTTAGTGACACATTTTGAAAAATAAAATGAATTTTAATAAAGAGGATTATTTGAGGATGAGGAGATTAGGAAAAAGAAGAATGGTTTGGGTTATCCCCAAGAAGAAGGTGCGAGAAAGGGATCATCCAGCGAGACGATGGTCATGGTAGGGTGGGTAGAGGTGACATCTCGCAGACGTATAACATCAAAACGCATAGTAAGCCTGGCATAGTTAAATTTTTTTTGTAACGTGTTAGGGGGAAAAGATCCTGCGCCCTCCGGCGTATTTGTATTGCAACTAAGTATGCGACTCATCTAGAATTTTTTTTTATCACGAGTAACGAATGTTTGTAGAATTGTTGAATGTTTAGATTCTTTCCACTGGTACAACCCCATACTTGTATACCATATGCTCAAACCGGCTTTAGCACTCGCATGTATAATAGCTGCCTGTTATCAAGGTTAAGCTTCAAATATTTTCTGAGTAACCAGTGCAGTTCTCTGTATTTATTTTTAAGTTCGGGTGTAATTCCGAGATATTTCGCTTCATTTGCAGAAGGGACTCGAACCGTATTGAGAAATACATGCAAAAATCTACATGAATCGATTTGCTCTAGTTAAGTGCAATCCGCTAGGATTTTGTCTGTTCATTAACCTCGTTAAGAGCGTTTTGTAATTTCATATTTGTTTCCTCTATTGTTGTGCCAACTGCTATAGTCTGTTCAAAATTAATTTGGCAGTACAGAGAAGATATTGATGTTTGACTCTCATACGCACTCTTTTGTTTTCCGTAAGGTGCTATTCTAATAAAAGCTCTTACAGGGTCTCCGTAGTATGCATTTCAAATGAGCAAAAATCTGAAAAAATAGTATGTAGAGTTACCATCCATTTGTTTAGATTGATGTTTTCATTTAATTTGTTTTATTTATAAACGAGTGATAGGTGCAACTTTTTTTCACATCTAGTTAGGCGTTAGGTAAAAATGTCAAGAATGTGAGAATTTGACGATTTTCATAATTTGGACAGAATACACAATAATAATCAATTTTATTATTGTTGCTTAAAATCATATAAATAATGTCAAAATGTGAACGTTTATTCCGGAATCCAAAGAAATCGGTGCATATGTGAATAATAATGATTTTAAGTGATTGGCCAAAACTTAAAATCCCGTTTCTGGATAGTTTGGCAAAAACTACTTATATGAAATTGTTGCAAACTGTTATAGTAGTTTATAATTAAATTTTATTGAATGTGACAAAAAATTGACAATTTTTATGAATTTTATCGAAAAAAAAATTGGGTATGCAGTTTCGTTAAAACTAATATGCTCATAGTATATATAAAGTTTAATCAAAATCTTAAAATAAAAAACAAACAAAAATAAAAAAAATATTCATTAAAATTAAATAAACAAATATAACAAAAATAAATATAAGTTCATCTATTAAATAACAATATTAACAAAACATTTTACTCACATCAGAAGCTGCTGCTGCTACTCTCTTCGTCTATATTTATAATGAGACTCTCTACAGCGCCTTCGGAAAAAACGTCCATTTCCCTCAATTTTGGCTCAATCAAGTGCTCGACGTGTTGGACACCGATGCCATTTTTCAGGGTCAACGTTGCAGTTGAAAAAGGGCTTTTATTTCTGCCATCTGAAAGAACTTATTGTGGCTTGCCACGAATCCTTTCACTTGAGCCCAAACCAATTCGATTGGGTTAAGCTCGCTGACTCGTTCAGCTTTAGGCTGCATACGTTGTACTAAAAGCCGTAGCTCTTTAGGTAGTCAGTTTTTTTTTGGTAAATGGTGCCAAATCTTTTTTATTGCACTCGATGGAGCTTTATTCTTCTACTAGACACGAAACTTTGGAGTCGGCCATCTACGAAACCTTTTGAGCTCCCTATTAGCCTTTAATCCTTTCCCGATGGTGCACGCACTCCTGTTGACAATCCCTCGTTGAACATGTTGTTAATATGGCCGGTTCCATCCACACTTTGTCTCTTGTGTGTCCTTCGTTGAGCCAAGTCTCATCAGTAAAGTCCTGCTAATCTAGGTGATGTTTGCATTGCGTATTTTATCAAGCGTCAGAAGTTCGTTATTAAAAAAACATGATACACAATATGCCTGATAGCACGCCTATCGAAATCATCTACTTTACTTTTGAGACCAGTTTGGTTTTTCTTTTTTGGTGGCGAATTGTGACCTTTGGCAGTGTTTTCGTTGAGAAGTCTGTGAACTCTTCGTTTACCCAAAGAAAAAATATCAGCTACTTGCTCTACAGGTTCTGTTGTATATTTAGAATTTTTGTGAATTTTATTTGTCGCGTCAACAATTTCTTTTTTTTCGGCACTTAAGTCCTTAGAAGATTTTTAACCACTATTATTAAACACAAAATACACTTTTTTTCAAAGTGCAAGAAACTTTAAGAACAATTAGAAAGATACACGAAACATCAAAATACCTACCGCTCGCTAAGCAAATAAACTTTTTCTTAAGGAAAACAGCTTATAATTTTGTAACGGAATCTTAACGTATTTGCACATTTTATGAGAAATGCAAAAGATCAAAACAAGATCCCCACGATACACTCACTATTAAGAACTTTTTTCAAAGCTCTCAAACCAAATGCTCGTCAAAAGAAAGCCAAGGAAAAAAACTAAGCGAGTAACCAAACAGCAGGGTTGGAAAATCTGAATGCACTTTTTTGGGGTTGAATAGCAGCAGCCGCAGCCACAGCCAATCAGTGAATAGTCGGATCAGAGATTAACTAAGCAAAGAGATGGCAAACTTCTTCCTCTCTCACCCTGAATCCCCGCAAGAGTTGGTTAATTTTGTTGTAATTCACCGCCAATGCACTCCTGTCTGTGAATACTGAACTGAAAGAATTCAGCAGACGATAAATTTTAGGTTTGGACACTTTCATTAACAGCTGTTTTTCAGTGTGGTAGATTTAATTTTGTTGATCTTAATCGACATCTACCGACTTTTTATTTTTCACGTTTGTTGTTTTTACGTGCGTGGAAACATAATTTATCAGTGCAAAATATAAATATTGTCAAAATTCCGCAATGGATTTAGGTGGAGAGTGTCTTTAGCGACTGGTATAAATCGTGTGTTTTAACCAAGATATCAAACTGCAGTGTTAAGTTCTTGACTTTTTTTGTGTTTACAATTTTTTTGTTTGTTTGTCAATTACATATGTTTACATATGCATAGAATTTCATGGTTCTTTTGGAAACAATTAAATATTACCGGGTTGTCTAAATTATACACATATGGAAGTTGTTCTTTGTTTATTACCTGCCTAAGCAAATAAAGATCTCTGTGGTGCATACATAACAATCAGCTCAACAATTTCTCTACCTGTATTATGACAACAATCCGTTCACCGAACTAATTCATGTGAATGTCGGCAAAGGTAAATGGTGTACCATTTCAAAATTGTTGTTAAAAAGTCATCAATACATTTATTTGTTACAGGAAACCTTAAGAAGAATTCAATGTGATGCGCATGGACCATTACAGAAAGTAATTACAAAGTACAGAAATTATTCAAACTACTCTGCGATCAAACCGATACATAACACACAGGGAGATACATAAAATGAGGTCATTGGTATATCGAAAACGAAGTCAACGTGATTCTCGAACAGATTTGCCGCTAGTTTTTTGTCTTCTACGAGGCTGTTTCGAGAATCCGTAATGTGTAGGCAACAGAAATCCATGGGTCTTAGAGTTGTTTATAGATGTCAGTGGCAGACCTGAGATAGATTCTCGGGAGGTTTATATGTCCAAGCACTCCAGTTACTGCTTCTGTATGGGGACAAACAAGGTGAGTTTATACATAGGTATCTGTAAGCCAATTTTTGGCTGTCATTTTATATTTATGCAGTCATCACCGATCAATTTCACATTCAAATTAAGAGGCTTCCCCTGTCACCTGTCCACATATACCATGATGTAAGCGATTATGTGATATACGTTATCACAAGTATCTGCATAGCCGATTCTATGTGGTGTCCTCTTTCAATCAATATACCTTAGCTGTATACTGCTTTCTTTTATCTAGTTTCCTAGAAATTTTTCCAAGCGCTAATATTGCTTAGTGCTGTTTTAGTTTAAATTTTGCATAAAACACCAGTTTTCAACAAAAACTTAACTAAAATTATTTTATTCCTTCAATTTTGTTCACCTAAAAATATTTTCATGAAGAACAGATGTCGGAGCCCATCGGAGAGAAATTGACGTGCTGTTGGCTGTTCGCAATGAAACGTAGACTGCCGATGTGCGTATGCTTTGTCAGAGAGAGCACACTTGATCCGAACGGTTACATCAAATCAAATTCTCCAATTCGTACAAGTTCTCAGAATTTTTCTTTCGGAACGGATACCATGAGAAGGCCGAATATTTGTGTTCAACTATTGTTACTACAAACTAAAACATCTCCCGTCTTTTTTGAGTTACATCTTTCCATATGTCCGATAACTATCCAAGCACAAATTCCTGCCGAAGTCTTAGCAGAAGAACTGCACCGAGAGGTAAACTACTCCCAGAAAACTCAACAAGTTCCAGATTTGCCAGCAGATTAAGACTTCCAAGACATTGGCATTTGGATCGATCCAATCGGTGAGTAAACATGATAAAAATAAAAAAATCGATTACCACAAACTCGTACTCGATTTCTACAAATTTTCCCGGAATAACGTCGACTGGCTGAGATCGCGTGGATGTTGTAATTGGAGCTCACAACTTAAACACATGCAAGCCGATCAGGGCTATTTTTTCGCAATCGTTTCACAGAAAAACTCAGATCTGCTTGAAATCATCATAGGCTGATATATGGTTTTGCATTCTCCACGACAGCAAGCATTATGTACCTCGACCTAGCAAAATTCTGTTTTAAATAAAATAAAAAAAAATATAAAAAAAGTAAACATAAACATATATATAATTTCTTATTGTAGTGTATGAACCTACCCCGATGTGTGAAAAATCGAACAGACCCATCTAGTATCGATTGGAATGAATGACTGCCCACTGGAATGAATCTTTCAAAACCACTTCTTGAACCATCTAGTAAATGCGGGAATATCCGAGAATATGTCATCAGTATGTGGAATGGTATAAATAGAGATGAAGCCACAACCAGTTAGTAAGTCTTAATTGTGACCTGAACGTGATTTGAATAGTGACTGAATGTATTTCGAAAGTGAATTTTGGAAGTGATTATATTGTTCAAAATTAAATGAAGCCTCCAAATTTCGACGGTCAGACGCAATGGACAAGTTATAACAAACAGTTCGAAGCTGCTGCCATGACCAACTGCTGGGAGGACGAGGAAAAAACCATCGCACTTACACTGGCTTTGCGTGGTCCAGCTGCGGAGCTCTTGCAAACCATCTCCGTTGACAATCAACGCAACTACAACGCTAATGTGAAGCAATCGAGATGCGGTTTGGTGATGACCACTCGTTAGAAGTGTATAGAGTGCAGCTGTGTAGCAGAATCCAGAAGAGAGGCGAAACTCTTCAACAACCGCAAGCAGATATTGAACTCCTAGCGGATATGTCATATCCTAACACTGGTGAAGAGATCATCAACCACACTTGCCGAACCCATCAAAGCGCAGCAATTGTCCACATTGCAACAGTCGGGGACAGCATAGGAAAGCATCTAGCAGTGACAAAAATCGACCAGCTTTACCAGCAGTCGTGAAATGATTTAGTACCAACTTCGGTGGGAGAGTTGGGTTCCGGAATCGACGCCCGCTGGACCACAATCCAAGTATCCCAAACAAAGAGACACAACAGGAGTCTGATAGTAGGTACGACCATCAGCGGGAAATAACTTGCAGCTACATTTGATACTGGAGCTACATTATGTATTATGCGTTATCGGAGTTGACTTCGTGAAGACTCATGAAATAATTTTGGATATTGGAATGCTGGTATTGAGATAACAAAATGTGGAGATCCCAATGGAATACGGTCCACCAAAAGCAGTTATTCTGAGAACAATCGTCGGGACCAAGTGTTGTTAAGCTGGAGAGTGATCCTGGGAGCCACCGATTTCTACTTGTTGAACCAGATGCAGACGATAATTTCCAAAGTAACATCGTTGGAAAAATTTTGGTGGAACCAAAGAACAACATGGTTCCAATAAGAGTCTTAAACACCAAACTGAGAACACCAGGTGAGAATCCAAAAAGGAAAAGTGATTGGTTAATGTGTTCCGGTTAACGCAATATCAATTATAACCGAGGTGGAGACTGCTACACCTGTGCTACCAACGGACATAACGAGATCAATTTTCAACTCATGCAAGCTGAATCAGGAGCAGCGAATTTGTGCGGAAAACCTAACTGAAGAATTTGCTGATGTATTTGCTGCAGAGAATGGGAAATATGGCCGCACACACTTGGTGCAACACCAAATCGACACTGGCGATGCTAGACCAATTCGTCAGCCAGCAAGTCGGCTGCCATTAGCCAAGCAGGCTGAAGTTGCAGAAATGGTTGCGACGATGGAAAGGCACGAATTGATAGTATCACCAGTGATACTGGTTAAGAAGAAAGATGGCAGTACCCGGTTTTGAGTTGACTATTGGCGGCTCAACGATGTCAACAAGAAGGGCAGTTATCCTCTACCTAGTATTGATAACACACTCGATACTCTAAAGGGATCTGAATGGTGTTCCTCACTGGATCTGAAGAGCGGCTACGTGCAGGTGCAGATTCACCATAAGGATAGGGAGAAGATGCGTTTTGCGAGGATTAACTTGGAAAATCTGTCTGGTGTACTTAAATGATGTAATTGTCGTGGGAAAATCATTTGAAGAACTTGCGGTAGGTGTTTCTAAGACTTCGGAGTGCACATTTGAAGCTTAATCCAAAGAAGTGTGCAATGTTCAGATCCGAAGTTCGCTTCCTGGGACACATCATCTCGACTAGATTGAAGCTGTGAAAAATTGGCCGGTCCCAAAGGACAAACATCAACTAAGGAGTTTCCTAGGACTTGCGACTTACTACCGGCGGTTTGTAAGGGACTTTGGCATTTTTAGGCATTAGTAAGAGCTAACATCAACTCACGGAGAAAGGAAAACAATTTAATTGGTCAAGTGAGTGTAATAGTGCTTTTCAAAGACTTAAACACCAGCTATGTCAAGCGCTGATACTAGCATATCCCGACTGTGAAAATACCTTCATTGTCGATTGTACACGAGGGACAGGAAAGAGATTTGGCCTACTTTAGCAAGGTTCTGTCCAGACCTGAAAGAAACTATTGTGTGACCAGGAGGGAAGTCTTAGCGTTCATTCTGGCGACGACGTATTTCCATAAATATCTCTATGGCAGGAAATTACTTCTTCATACAGACCATGCTGCTCTAAAGTGGTCGCTTCGGTTAAAAGTCCAGAGGATCAAGTTGCTAGATGGATTAAGAGGCTGCAGAGCTACGATTTCGATATTCAGCATCGTAAGGCACCCTGCACTCAAACACTAACGCAGTGTCGCGTCAACCATGCGGAATGAACTGCAAGCACTGCACCCGCCAAGAAGAAAAGGAGTTCATCACCACCCTGCGAATAAGAGCCGAGCCCAACAACGGTTGGACGACTTAAAAGATTAGAGAAGCGCAGATGTAAGACCCTGACATTGAACCGATTCTTACCTGGAGGGAACACATTGAGAAACCAGATTGGTAAGAAATTTCGGATCGTAGCCCAACTATCAAGGCGTATTGGGATCAATTGGATTCTCTTCACGTCCAGGATGGTGTCTTGAGAAGAAATCCCCGACGGAAAGTCATTTGTATCACAGCTTGTCGTTCCACGGTCCATGGTTAAAGACGTACTACGGGAGCTACATGGTGGAGCATCGGGAGGACATTTGGGAATCTATAATACTTAAGATAAAGTGAGGGGGCGATTCTTCTGCAAGAGAAGACATCAACAAGTGGTTCCGAAAATGCTTTACATGCGCCGCCTGTAAAGGACCAAAACGAAGGACTCAAGGAACCATGCATCAGTACATAGTTGTTGCACCGTTCGAAATAATAACAATAGATGTTGCTGGCCCATTTCCAGAAACTAACAGTGGAAACCGTTACATATTAGTTGTTATGGACTACCGATCATTGAAGATGACTACATTGATGGTCTATGTAAGAATAAGACTGGCAACAGGAACTGTATTTTGAGAAGGAGATTTGGTGTGGCTGTATAATCCCCAACGTAAACAAGGAATATCGCCGAAGCTACTGCCGGAATGGGAAGGCCCCTACAAGATAATGAAGCGTTTAAACCACGTCGTCTACCGAATACAGAAAGGACTTCGAGGAAAATTAAAGGAAGTGCATCTGGATCTGTCACATTGTAATGAAGGTGAAACTGAGGATACACTTGTTCGGGAAGAACAAGCTTAGGAGGAGGGCAGTGTTATAATTTCGCTGATGTGTGAATATCGAACAGATTTATCTAGTGTCTTTTGTAAGGAATGAATGTCCACTGGAATAAATGACTGGAATAACCGTGTCTGTCAAAGCCGCTTCTCGAAGCATCTAGCAACTCCGGGAATCTCCGAGAATATGCCCTCTGTATGTGGAATGGAATAAATATAGATGAAGCGACAACCAGAGTGTTAATCTAAATTGTGACCTCAACGTGATTTGAATAGTGACTGAGTGAATTACTTAAGTGAATTTTGGTAACTGATTATAGTGTGCGAATTCAATGGTTGGTATTTGGCTTCAAATGTGTAATTGAATTGTAAAACAAGAAACCGTTTTGTTAATAATATCAATCTAGTAATTAGAGAGCGTTTAAATAAATTATTCTTAAAAATAAACAGAAAAGTGTTTTATCATTCGAATCCCGACTTCATTCTATAATATTTGTCAATTAAAGCAAACGCTTTTTAAAATGTTTTATATTTTTATTCGAGCAAGTAAAGTAGCAACATAGCTATCACATATAACATAGCACTAGCCCATGTACTGATTAGTTAGACAACAACGAACCATATTCAATAAAAACTCAGTATTTAAATTTTTGTTTGTATTTTCCAAACTAATTTTAAGTTATAAAATTTGTAAATACTACCATAAGTATAACTTACTAACTTACTCGTGTCAATAACTTCCTACAACAAAAATTAAAAAAAAAAACAATAAAAATGTACCATAATTAAATAACGAAAATTTAAATTAAACAAAATA
Source organism: Rhingia rostrata (assembly GCA_949824845.1). Lineage (NCBI taxonomy): Eukaryota > Metazoa > Arthropoda > Insecta > Diptera > Syrphidae > Rhingia > Rhingia rostrata. The sequence goes on from OX463756.1 coordinate 103,492,042, forward strand.
TTTCCTTTCAATAGTAAGTTGTAGTGTATGTTTTTGTAGGTGGGTTCCTTATGAGGTTTTTGCTATCGGAAAATTTGTTAACTTCAATTGTCGCAAACTTAAATTCTAAACTACCGGTCTAAGCTAATAGCACAATTTGAGAATAAATTGGTAGTAAAACATAAAAGAGTCCGACTTAGCTTGCCTGGACTACCTTAGATAATTTGTTCTTCTATCTTGTTAAGACAGTGCCGATTCACTCTCCGTCGCGGTTACACACGCACTCTGTCGGTCTCCATCGAACCCCCAAACACAAAATAAACAAGATCAAAACAAACAAAATAACACAGAAAAAATTAACAACCACATCAGTGAAGTGCTGTGCAGTACAGTAATCAAAAAAAAAAATCAATAACAAAAAAAATAGTGCATCGCGTCCCCCTCCACCTCGTTTGCTATTTGCCCGTGCATCACCAATGCAAATGCCGTATGAATTTTCTTTTCATGCGTGCGCTCGCATTGGTGAAGCATAGGCAATAATCGATGTATAGCGGGCTGTGAGTGAACTTTTTTTTTTTGTTGTGCGTATAACTTAACTTGTCATACGGGCATAACACCTGTGACAAGTTATTTTAGACAACCAATGCGAACCTTCACTTCTCAGCCAAGCTTAGTCTGTCGTCGGTATTGTGTTTTTTAATGTATGTGTTTTAATGGAGAGAAAATTTAGAGTCGACGTTTGCAATGTTCGTGGTTTAAAGTCGAATCTTTTTTCTGCATACGCCCACATTTGTAAATACAAACCAGCTGTTTTGGCACTAAGTGAAACACAGGTGGGGGTGAATACTGACTTATCAGAATTAACCCTACCTGGATATAATTTAGTGCCTCTATTCTTTTCTCACCGCGGTCTCGCCATATATATACGTAGTGACGTAGCCTACCGAATTCAACATCAATACGGCCAATGTTCCAATCCGGAATTTAATTTTATATGGCTGAAATTCCATGTCCGTAGGCATTTAATCCACTACTGTTTCATTTATAGAAGCCCAAACCTTGACAGTAATTCAACCCTTAACGAGTTTGATGCACTGTCCGACTCCATCTCTAGAAATGTATCCCTGCATCCTCACACTGAAATCGTCATTGCGGGCGATTTCAATGTACACAATTCTACGTGGCTTCAACATTCTGGACAGACAACACCCGAAGGAAGGTATGTTGAGATCTTTGCTGAGGTAAACAACCTAACCCAGCTTGTAAATGAGCCGACACGCATACCGGATATTAACAGTCAAGCCGCCAACACCCTGGACTTGTTTCTTACCTCTCACCATGATAAATACATCATCAATGTATTATCGCCTCTAGGTTCGTCAGACCACTGTATCATATCAACAAATTTCTCGTACTCCAACCACACAGTTAAAGAGCAAATTCCCAAAAAAACCGTATGGCAATACGAGAAAGCCAATTGGGAAGCATTAAACAGTTTTTTTAGGAACTTTAACTGGTCACTATGTTTCCTCGATAGTGACGTGGATGCTGCTGCTGATATGATTTCAAATATCATTCTCTTTGTTATGAGATCTTTTATTCCCAACAGAATTAAGAGTATCAGACCAAAGGCAAAAGGGTGGTATGACTTGAGCTGCAAAGAAGCTATCAGGTTGAGAGAGACAAACTTTCGGTTGTACAAGACCAACCCAACAGAGGAAAACCGAGCAAAATTCAAACAAGCCAGAAATGACAGTAATGCCCATTTAAAGCGTGTCAAATTCCTCTATGACCGAACGTTGAGGCAAAAAATTCTACAATGTCCTAGAGGTAGTAAAAACTTTTGGTCATTTGTTAAAGACATAAAAAATTCAAGCATCAACATCAATTCCGACGCTCATTCACAATGACATTCCAGCTGTCAGCTCTTTAGACAAAGCCAATCTGCTTGCTGCCCATTTCGCAGCCAATTCTACATTGCCAGATTGTGTTCAGTCTCCTCCTGTACTTGAGAACGTAGATCATTCTATGGGACAAATTCACTTTCGTACTCGTACAGTTGCAAGAGTTTTATCTGATCTTGACATACACAAATCCGCTGGTCCAGATGGTATATCCCCCATCATTCTGAAGAGGTGTTCTTCTACGCTAGCAAAACCACTGCGTAAGCTTTTCTATCTATCCTACTCATCAGGACTCTTTCCGAGTAGATGGAAAACAGCATTTGTCCAGCCTGTACCAAAAAAAGGCGAATCTTCTTCTCCCTCCAACTACCGTCCAATTGCACTTACGTCCCTTTTTTCCAAGGTCATGGAAACGCTGATAAATCGTCAGCTTATGAAATATCTTGAAACACGAAAACTTCTCAATGACCGGCAGTATGGTTTTCGCAGCAACAGGTCTACTGGTGATTTGATGACATATCTCACCGAAAAGTGGAACCAATCAATTCACCATGGTGGCGAAAGCAAGATTGTTGCGCTTGATATTTCAAAGGCATTTGACAGGGTTTGGCATCAAGCCCTTTTGTCGAAAATGCGTGCATTTGGAATCGACGAAAAACTTCTTCTATGGATTAGACATTATCTTTCGAAACGTTCAATTCAAGTTGTTTTGGATGGTTTCAAGTCTGTAACTCACCAAATAAATGCTGGTGTCCCTCAAGGCTCAGTTTTGTCTCCGACTCTCTTTCTCATTTTTATAAATGATCTCCTGTCTGCAACTTCTAATCCAATTCATTCCTTCGCTGATGACAGTACCCTCAGCTTCTCATATTCGTTTACAGGTCCTCGTCCCTCACCTTCGAACGTGGACTCTAAACGCCAAAATATGTTAAGCTCATTGAATTCCGACCTTGACAGCATTATCAAATGGGGTAAATCTAATAGAGTGGAATTCAATGCTTCCAAAACACAATGCTGTCTTCTGTCATTAAAGCGCAACCAAAATCTAGAGCCATTATCCATGAATGGTACTTACGTCGAAGAAACCGAAAAGCTTTCCATGCTAGGTATGTGTGTTAGTAACGACTTACGTTGGAACGATCACATATTCGAAGTCGCTAAAAACGCAGCGAAATGTCTAGGTTTCCTAAATCGATGTAAGAAATATTTCACCCCATCTGATCTGGCCACAATATATAAAGCGTTTATACGCCCAAAACTTGAATTCAACGCCCATGTCTGGTCAGGTGCACCAAAATCAACATTGCACCTACTAGATAGGATTCAAACACGTGCGAAAAAACTTATAGGAGACATAAGAATAGCGAACTCCTTAGTTTCGCTTGAACACCGTCGAAACATCTCCTGCCTTACCTTGTTTTATCGCTATTTTAACAACCAATGTTCAAATGAAATAGCCAGCTGCATTCCTCCCATTCAACAATTCAGCCGCAATACTCGTTACGCAATGAATGCAAATCAGTTTACCCTCAAGCCTATCTTCGGACGTACGCTGAAATATAGAGATTCATACATAAACCGAACAACACGAATGTGGAATGCTCTACCAAACTCTGTTTTTCCTCTCCATTATAACTTACAGACATTTAAAACCAATGTGCATCGGTATCTCCTTTCTTCTTATCCCTAATTTCCTTAACGCCCGCACTGTGCTAAAACATATAAAGGGTATTCATAACCCCTTGAGAATGAAAATTAGCAACACCATTAGCAACATTACCACCTATCAAGTACTTCAGAGTTTAATCAGTTGATCTTTTCTTAATTTTGAAATTAATATTAAATAGAGCTTTAGTTTAAATTAATGGAAATTTAGTTTGCTAATCTTTCCGTGGCCTGCGCTTTCAAGTACCTTCGGTTGCATGTGGGGTTGTTTGCTCGTATAAATTAATTCAAAATATCAAATTATAATCCATCTGTCCAAACGGCATTTTTCAGATGTGCTGGCACTAGAACCAGAAAATGTCGAACCGAATTGGAATTGGACGTATGAGGAAAAGTATTCGATTGTTCAGGAGCCTCAACCCTACTCACAAACGGTGGATTTCCGGATCCATTAACGCAAAGATGATGATGCTGGTTACTATTTAGTGTTTCCATTTTATTTTAAGGGTGACATCGAAAGGGTAAAGAAACGTATAAATTTGTGGTGAAATAAATAAATAAAATAATTGCTAACGATCGACAAACATTTAATATAAAACAATAAACTTCTTAAATAATATAAATTTACTGAAATATTTAATATGAATATTAAAAAAAATAATAAAAACTTATAAGAAAAACGCTTCTTTTATCAACTGAGTAAAGGATGAGGATTTATTTTGGTGGAGGAAGGACGAAACTTTTGGAAGCGAAAAAAGGTGTCCGAAAAATCGACAGTAAATGGATATGTTCGATTTTCACACAACAGAGTAGGTTCGTACAACACAATCCGAAATTATAACATTACCTTCCTCCTAAACTGGTTCGTCCCGAATCCTCAGTTTCACCTTCACAACGATGTGACCGATCCAGATGCACTACCTTTAATTTTCCTCGGAGTCCTTTCTGTATTCGGTAGACGACGTCATTTATACGCTTCACAATTTTATAGGGGCCTTCCCATTTCGGCAGTAGCTTCGGCGATATTCCTTGCTTACGTTGGGGACTATACAGCCACGCCAAATCTCCTTTTCGAAATACAGTTACTGTTGCTCTGATATCTTACCTGGTTTTCATACGATCGCTTGCCAGTCTTATTCTTGTCCTGGTAATTTCGCGTATATCTCGGAGTCTTTCGCGTAGATCATCAATGTAGTCATCTTCAATGGTCGGTTTTACCGTTAGGGGTCCTAATATTACTTCACTAGGCAACCTTAATGCCCGGCCAAATAAGACTTCACATGGGGAGTCGTGCTATAGACCGCGCTTCGGTACGACATCAGGAACAACGGAATGCAACGATTTCAGTTTCGTTGATTGTCGTCTACCACCCTGGAGAGGTGTGGAGGTGGAGAGAGATTGAATCGAGAATAAGAAAGGACAGACTTTCTTAATGACCGACGTCGCGCTACACGCGTTTGACAAACTTAAGGCGACTTTGATATCCGCACCAATACTCACAAATCCAGATTTTATGAAACGTTTTTATATACAATGTAACGTTTCGACAACTGGTGTAGGAAGTGTGCTGTTGCAGATGGATGCGGAGAATAACGAACTACCGATAGCATTCATATCCGCACAGCGAAATTATAGCGTAACGGAACTTAAATGATACGCGTCCGTTTTTTCGGTAAAGAAGTTCAGGGCCTACGTTGAGGGCTTGCCTTTCACTATAATAACCTACCATACAAGTTTGAAATGGCTGATGACACAGAAGGACCTATCTGGTCGATTGGTGAGATGGAGCTTGAATCTTCAGTGCTTCGACTTCATGATCGAGCATAGGAAAGGTTCCCAAAATGTCGTGTCTGATACTCTCCCACGCGTTCATATGGAGGAGCTCTCCTCTGACACTGTGGGTGGCCGCGGTGTAGTGGTAATGTGTTCGTCTGTTGAGTGGAAGGTTGCGCGTTCAATCCCAACCAAAATCCATTTCACTTTTATTTAAAAGAAATAAAAGGTCGGTGTAATACCTAAAAGTATGCACACCATCTTGAATTTCTTCAAATTTAACGAACACAAGAAAAAGTGACTCCCCGAAGCTAGTTCGGACACCACCCATGGAGTTTAAGTCTCCACTACATCCAAAATCTTTCCTATCCTCTCTCTCTTTCTTCCCCTTCTCTAACGCTCGTACTATGGTAACATATAAAAGGGTATTCATAACCCCTTGAGTACGTGTAAATTATAAAAAAAAAAAAAAAATTACGTCTGACTATGCATGCAGCGGTGTCATGGTCTTCTTAACACCTAACCGCTTGCAAATATCCTGGAATACTCTGGACTCATAGTTTCTACCTTGAACAGAATGCAGTTCCGACGGTGCCCCGAACCTGCATATCCAGTTGTCCACGATCCGTTCCACGACGGTTTTCACTTCCTGGTTAGGTATGGCGAATGCTTCTGGCCATTTGCTGAAGTAGTCCATTACAATTACTATGTAACGGTTTCCGCTGCTCGTTTATGGAAACTGGCCAGCAATATATATTGCTATTCTTTCTAACGGTGCCCCAACGTTGTACTGATGCATGGTTCCTTGCGTCTTTCATTTTGTCCTTTACAGGCGGCGCATGTAATGCATTTTCGGCACCACTTGTCAATGTTTTCTCTTGCAGAAAACCCGTAGAATCGCTCCCCACATTGTCTAAAGTCGTATGGATTCCCAAATGTTCTCCCGATGCTGCACCATATAGCTACCGTAGTACATCTTTGACCTTGGACCGTGGAACGACAAGCTGTGATACGAAGGACTTTCCGTCGGAGGACTCCCATTTTCCTCTCAAGACACCATCCTGGACGTGAAGAGCATCCCATTGTGCCCAATACGCCTTCAGAGTTGGACTACGATCCGAAATTTCTTGCTAATCTGGTTTCCCCATGTGTTCCCTCCAGGTAAGAACCGGTTCAATGCCAAGGTCTTCCATCTGCGCTTCTCTGATCTTTTCAGTCACCCAACCGTTGTTGGGCTCGGCTCTTATTCGCAGGGTGTTGATGAGCTCCTTCTCTTCTTGGCAGGTGCAGTGCTTGCAGTTCATTCCACATGGTCGACGAGACAGTGCGTCAACGTAAGAGTGCTGGGTGCCCTTACGATGCTGCATATCGAAATCGTAGCTCTGCAGCCTCTCAATCCATCTAGCAACTTGACCCTCTGGATTTTCAAATTGTAGCAACCACTTTAGAGCAGCATGGTCTGTACGAAGAAGGAACTTCCTGCCATAGAGATATTTATGGAAATGCTTCGTCGCTAGAATGAACGCTAAGACTTCCTCCTGGTCACACAATAGTTTCTTTCAGGTCTGGACCGAACCTTGCTAAAGTAGGCCAAATCTCTTTCCTGTCCCTCGTGTACTTGCATCGACAATGAATATATTTTCACCGTCGAGATATGCTAGTATCGGCGCTTGACATAGCTGGTGTTTAAGTCTTTGAAAAGCATTTTTACACTCACTTTGCCATTTCAATTGATTTCCTTTCTCCGTGAGTTGATGTAAGCTCTTAGCAATGCCAGCATAGCCCCTTACAAACTGCCGGTAGTAAGTCGCAAGTCTTAAGAAACTGCTTAGTTGATGTTTGTCCTTTGGAACCGGCCAATTACTCACAGCTTCAATCTTTTCGGGATCGGTCCTCACGCCAATAGTCCAGATGATGTGTCCCAGGAAAGAACTTCGGATCTGGACAGTGCACACTTCTTTGGATTAGGCTTCAAATGGGCACTCCGAAGTCTTAGGAACACCTCCCGCAAGTACTTTTGGTGTTCATCAAATGATTTTCCCACGACAATTACATCATCTAAGTACACCAGACAGATTTTCCAAGTTAATCCTCGCAAAACGCATTCCATCAGTCGCTCAAAAGTTGCAGGAGCATTGCACAAACCAAATGGCATCACGTTGAACTGCAACAAGCTTATCCTGAGGTGAAGGCCGTCTTCTCCCTGTCCCTAGGGTGAATCTGCACCTGCCAGTAGCCGCTCTTCAGATCCAGTGTGGAAAACGATTCAGATCCCTTTAGAGTATCGAGTGCCGCCGACAGTCAACTCAAAACCGGGTGCTGCCATCTTTCTTCTTAACCAGTATCACTGGTGATACCCACGGACTATTGGAGTTTACTATCAATTCGTCCCTTTCCATCGTCGCAATCCTTTTTGGATTCTCATCTCGTGTGGTCTGGTGTTCAAGACTCGTTTTATCAACACTATCAGATCTGTGTCGTAGCGCGCTTAATACAAGCAGCATCTACGAGCAGAGATTTGCCACAGCATAAAACATGCATCCACAGGATCATTATTTAGTGTATTTATTAGTGGGACATAACTGAACATAGGCGTTATTAGGTTTAACATCTACTAACAAAATCAATAAACGAAGAAATTACATTAAAGCTGTTTCTACCTTTAACAAAACTAAAAATGTACATACACTTATACCGATTCTATCATGCGATTGCTCAGAGTATTTTTTTAAATACTTTTACTAAAATGCAGTTCAACTACATCGTAATTTTTATTACAAACTCTACTCATGCGCCTAATAGCTTCATGCATACCGTAGTTATGTTTATGATTAGGTATATGTAATATATTTAATCTACGCAGTTTATATGAACCTCCCCGGGTATTAAAGCCAATAGCAATTAAAAGATCAGAAACATCAATTTTTCCTGATAATAATTCTTGAAAAAAAACCATGTCGCTGTTAGGTCTACGTTGAGACAGAGGCAACAGCTGTAGTATTTTAATTTTACACCTATACGGAGGCAAATTATGTAGATCATCCCATGGTAGTCCTCTCAAAGCAAATCTTATGAATTTACGTTGGACTATTTCAATTCTATTTGAATGAACTTCATAGAATGGCGTCCAAACTTGTGAGGCATACTCCAAGTGGGGGCGAACTAGACACTTATATGGGGAGAGAGTGACATAAGGGTCATTAAACTCTTTTGACCACCTTTTAATAAAGCCTAATATAGAGTTGGATCCATATGCCTTAAGTTTAAAAAGTATGATGTTATGTGATAACTGGTCAAATGCCTTTGAGAAGTCAGTTTATCAACTTCTTTTTTATTCTCCAAACTATAATATAAGAAAACTCGATATTTTTGAATTATTATAAGAGAAATTGGCAGGATATCCATCCGTTTTTATATTCGAATTGACAAATCCTCAAAAGCTTTTAGGGTCATTTTTAAGAGCATTCTACGTATTGATTATAGAGTCATTGTACAAACTACTAGACATCGCAGAGAATTCATTAAACAATTTAGGTACTTATCATAGTCGTAATGATTCTGGCTTTCTCCAACATTATTCCAGGCCCGGTTACGTTTATTTCGAAGAGATTTCAGCTTTTTCATGTACCAAGGATGCTGGATTTGAGCATTTTTAGATTGCTTGACTGGAATAGTTCTATCCATGCAATCTTTTATTAGAAGATAAACATTTTGAACAGCTTCTTCCGAATTGTTGAAGCGTTCAATATTTGCATTCGAAAGAATAATTTCTTAGCCTTTGAAAGTTCGCTTTCCGAAAGTCAAAAGACTACGAACGAACGAACATACATGTCATCATTTTCATGCAGATGTCCGCCTATGTCAATGAAAATATCCAGTGGAAGATGATTTTTGTCTATGTTAGTAATAATAGTGGTACTAGATTCCAGTAGTACAGTACTAAGAGAGTCAGAAGAAAACACTAAATCGCGAATTCGATTATTGTGATTTTTTATACAGCTTGTTTGCTGTAAGTCAAACGATATAATGTTGTCCAGTAATAGTAGCTCATGCTGTGCAGAGACTTCAGATGGTATAAAATGAGGTTCTCCCTCGGAAGGTACCCAGTCTATGTGTGGTAAGTTAAAATCGCCAAGCAACAAAATAGTACTGTCACAACAAGATAAGTCAAAGATGTATTCTTACGCCTTATATAACTCAGAATACAGAGTGGAAAGACGATATGAAGGAATGTATGCATTTACAACATAAAGATTTTTTTTCCAAGAGTTATTTTAACACAGATTAATTCGATGTTAAGAGGGAATGTGAATTCTATTTTCTCTGATGTGTGATGACTGCGGACTGCAGTAAGAACACCTCCACCAAGAGCTTTTAAGTCATTTTCATGACGATCATTCCTATATACTGAGAACTCGTGATTAAAGAGTTCCGAGTCAATTATACTGACGTTCAGCCATGTTTCAGTCAAGGAAATAATGTCATGAGAGAGTGCTTGTGATTTAAGACAAATGTCTTTCGTTTTCGTGCGCAGCCCTCTTACATTTTGGTAGTAGAGGAACAGTCTATGTAGTTTTTAGAAGAAGGACTGATTTCTTTGCGGTTCATCTTGAGACTGTTCATTTACTATTGTTCTTATTGGAACCATGTTATTTTTTGGATCAACCAACATTATTCCAACGACGTAGCTTTGGCAATAATCGTCTGCATCAGGTTCAAAAAGTAGAAATCGGTGGCTCCCAGGGTCACCCTCCAGCTTAGCCTACATAAGAGTTTCCGATGACGGTGGTCCTTCCCGACGACTGTTCTCAGAATAACTGTTTTTGGTTGACCGTATTCCATTGGGATCTCAACATTTCGATATCTCAAAATTTCAAAACCTCATGAAGTCAACTCCTTTAATGCATTCGTCACAAATATAAGCCACCAGTAATGAATGCGAAAAGGCGAGTCCCGCCAAGTATATCGTCAGCCGTACTTCCCCATATACTCGAGCTCTTTCTCCAGCTGCGGTCCTCAGGCAATAGCTGCTGGTATTACGCAGCCACGACTCACGGACGATGTCTTTTCGGATAATGGAAGCAGTACCTCCAGTATCAATTGTAGCTGCAAGTTCTTTCCCGCCGATAGTCGCATCTACTATTAGACTCCTGTTGTCTTTCTTAGTTTGGAATAATTGGATTGTGGTCCTGGGGGCGTCGATTCCGGAACCCAACTTCTGCCTTGCGAAGTTGGTTCTAAAGCATTTTACGACTGCTGGGTACAGCAGGTCGATTGTTGTCACTGCCAGATGCTTCCCTCTGCTGTCTCCGACTGTTGCAATTAGATGTCCAGTTTTGTTGCAATTCCAGCAACGCATTTGAGCTCGGGAATTGTTATTCGGTGAAACCTCCATTCTTTCACAAGAGCATTCAATGGTGGCCAATTCTCTGACTCGATGAGATCCTTGAAATGCTTGATCCGCACGCTCTAATGAAAGAGCATAAGCTGCGGCGTTTTCCAGCCATTCGTACTGCTAGTTGAAGTTTTGGGTCAGCTATAGCACGAGTGATTGCCATCTGGTTGATGATTTCTTCACCAGCGTTAGGATACGAAAAATATGCTAGGCGTTCAATATCTGCGTTCAGTTGTTGAAGAGTTTCGCCTCTCTTCTGGACTCTGCTACACAGCTGCACTCAATACACATCTATCATGTGGGCAACACCAAACCGCATCTCAATTGCTTTCACGATAGCGTTGTAGTTGCATTGATTGTCAACGGAGATGGTTTGCAAAAGCTCCGCAGCTGGACCACGCAATGCCAGTGTAAGTGCGATGGCTTTTTAATCGTCCTCCCAGCAGTTGGTCATGGCAGCAGCTTCGAACTGTTTCTTGTAAATTGTCCATTGCGCCTGACCGTCGAAAGTTGGAGGCTTCATTTGTTGACAATCTCCAGAAATTTCCAGAACCTTTGTTTCTTAACAATATTAAGCAATTTAGCTAGGTCTTTGATTTTGTTTTCGATAGTCTCGAAATTATCCTCTACTTTTTCGACCTTCTGTTAGATTTTTGCAACATAATTTTTTTATAAATCGTAAACCAAACTACTGTTCGCTATTCTCGAATTTTAACGATTCACTATGTTCACTTCACTTTGTTCACCTCACTATGTTCTTTAATTGTTTCGCCATAGTTCACAGATTTCTAGAAACTTCTCATCCAGAAAAGGTTTCATCCCACTTCTGACACCAATGTAGAATGAAGCCGGGCTTAGAATGATATAACACTTTTCTTTTTTATGTTTAATGATAATTTATATAAACACATTCTTATTTCTAGAATTGTATTATTTACAAAACGAATTCTGGTTTAACAATTGAATTACACTTATTTGAGATCATATACAAACAAATTAATTCGCGCACTATAATCACTTTCCAAAATTCACTTAGGTAATTCACTCAGTCACTATTCAAATCACGTACACTATTCAAATCACGTTCCCGTTACGGTTACGAAGCAACCAATAGCCTCGGAAAGGACTGATTTTATTGTTGACGACCCTGCTTAACGAAAAAAAAGGACAACGACGTTCGTATCTGCAGCTGGGATGTGAGAACATTAAACAGGGTAGGTGCAAGCGAACAACTAGCGGAAGGCTGAATTCATAAATGGAAAAAAAGCGCATTGCATCTGTTTTGAAATATATGATGCTTTCTTATTTTGTTGCGTATGTAGTTGCGTTCTGTCTGCTGACATTTTGGAATGGCGTGTGATACATTATATGATCAGCTGTGTATTTTGTCATCATTTGGAAAGTATTGTCATGAATATTAGTTTGAACTCTTATAATAAATAACATTTTAAACAATTATTGGCTTCAAATCGTTTTCTTTTTTTAGAGCACAAAATTCTGATCATCAACTTCTGATCTTAGCAACTTTGTTTGGTGGTGTAATCCAATTTTATCTGAAGAATTACAAAAATAAGAACGTTGCAATAAATATTTAACATTATACCACTACCTTGTTGCAGCCAAGGTAAGAATGCGGATATCCACCACGCCACAACAATCCAGAAATACTGTGAAAAAAATGTATGTCGAAAGACTGCAATTGCAAGAGACCGTCAAGAACTTCGCGCAACGCGTATCCCTTAACCTCTCGATTTACGCCATACCACCAGCATCGAATGTCGAATAACAATGGCAACGATGCCAACAAGTCATTAGATCAGCCGCAACTGATGCGCTAGGTTTCTCGAGCCCAGCAGCAAGAAACCCCTGGTTTGCGGAGGAATGACGAATGACGATGCTCGCAGCCAAGAACGAGGCCGATAAGGCTAAGCTGCAGGTGAAGACGAGAGCTGCCGTTTAGCTCTATAGGCAGAGAAGAAGGGAACAACACCGGCTTTTCAAAAAAAAGAAAAAAGAGCAAGAAGAGCGCGCGTTCGAGGATGTAGAGAGGTGACACTCCAGGAACGATGTTCGCAAGCAGAACGAACCATTCAATATTGGCAACGACAGCGAAAACTGCCAACCACCCGAACTAAGTGAATTGAGGATAGCAATATTTAAACTCAAGCTTAATAAGGCTGCCAGAATTGAGGGCCTTTCCGCTGAGCTTTATAAAGCCGAAGGAGATGGCATGGTAACTAACATCCGACAACTCGTTAGCAAAATCCGATCGGATTAGAGTATGCCTGAAAAATGTAACCTCAGCATCGTTTGGCTGATACACAAAAAAGGAGACCTTCTTAACTGCGCCAACTACAGAGGCTCCATCAGAGTCGGAAACGACCTCATCGACACATTCGATACGATAAAAGGTTTGTGCAAAACCGCCGAGACAACACCAGAAGCACAATTTTCAAAAAATCTATGCAACTACTAGCATACGCCGACGATATTGATATAATCGGTTTTGACCTTTACTAGAATAGAGAAGGAAGCGGCAAAAATGGGTTTACCAATAAACGAGGGCAAAACTAAATACATGCTGTCAACGCGAAAGGACAAACGACATCGAGACAGAACGTCACCATTGACAGATATAACTTCGAAGGAATTTGCATACCTCGGCACAAAAATGACCCTTGCCAACCGCTGTTTCTTCGGGTTAAGAAGGCAAATTAGGACCGTTTTATTCACTATTCTTTAACTTTCGAAGAACTCCCAAGTTGGCTTACTTCGAAGTTGAGTTCATCTCGACAGTTAAATGGCAAGTTGAAAATTTTTTTTTTCACTAGTTCAACTCTCGGTTTGAAAGTTCAAACTCGCAAGTTGAAGTAACGGGTGATCCAAGTAGAGATACTTTTTTCAATAGCCTTTTTTGACAGATCACGTGTGAGTTGTGTCATGCTGTCATGTTATTTTTGTTTAGTATTGTTTGGCATTTCATAATTGAAAGACTTACGCGTGAACAACGTTTACAAATTGTTCAACTTTATTATGAAAATTCACGTTCTGTGAGGAATGTGTTTCGTGCACTTCGCTCAACTTATGGTCAACATAATCGGCCTACTGAGCGTACTATTCGCAACACCATCACCCATTTTGAGACCCAGCATTCATTATTGGATAATATTCCGACCGAATAGACCACGCCCAGCCACTGTGAAGAAAATATAGCGGCCGTAGCTGAGAGTGTACACGAAGACCGTAGAGAGTCGATTCGGCGCCGTTCGCAGCAACTGGGTATGACGTATGGAACAACTTGGCGCATTTTACGTCAAGATCTTAAATTGAAAGCGTACAAAATACAGCTTGTGCAACAACTGAAACCGCTCGACCTTCCCAAGCGACATCGCTTCGCTCTATGGGCTCTTGAAAAGTTCCAAGAAGATCCGACGTTTTCGAGGCAAATTTTGTTTAGCGATGAGGCCCATTTCTGGCTCAATGGGTATGTAAACAAACGAAATTGCCGCATTTGGGACGAAGAGCAACCTGAAGAGATTGAAGAACTGCCACTTCATCCAGAAAAAACAACGGTTTGGTGTGGTTTGTGGGCCGGTGGAATCATCGGTCCATATCAATGGCGACCGTATAACCGACTATTTGATGCCTGAAATTGAAGCTCTTGATCTCGGCGACATTTGGTTTCAGCAAGACGGCGCCACTTCCCACACATCGCATCAGTCAATGGACTTATTGAGAGAACATTTCGGTGAGCACATAATTTCACGTTTTGGGCCGGTCGATTGGCCACCAAGATCGTGTGATATCACACCGTTAGAATTTTTCCTGTGGGGAAATGTAAAGCCAAAAGCTTAAGCCGACAAGCCCGCTTCGATTCAGGCCTTGGAGGAAAACATCACGCGTGTCATTCGCCAGTTACCAGTCGAAATGCTCGAACGAGTGATCGAAAATTGGACTCAACGGATGGACCATCTGCGACGTAGCAACGGCCAACATTTGATAGACATATACTTCAAAAAAAAAATGCCAACGAATGTTCTTTCAAATGATAATAAACACTCTCCATTAAATTTGAATTTTCTGTGTTTTTTTTCTTCAAAAAAGTAGGGAACCTCGAAATGGATCACCCTTTACTTGCTGTTTAAAAAAAATTCCTGGGATATTTGTGACCGAAGACACAAATATGTCAGTGTCAACATTGGATTTAACTATTTTTCAAAAGCAGATACGTTTTTTTAAAAAAAAGGAAATAGAAAAACGAAATCGTGAAATCGAATGGTGGGTGCATTTTGATTATTGATGCTAAAAATTATACCGATAATATCGAAAGCTGAGTATACGAACGTTTTTTCCGGAATTCAAAGGAATCGGTGTCTATGTGAAAAATAATGATTTTCTGAAAATTCCGTTTAGGGATACTTGGGCCAAAACTAATTATGTGGAACTGTTGCAAACAGTAATAGTAATAAATTTACTAATTGAGATTTAAGACGTTCGACAAAAGTTCGACTCAGTTTCGTATCCGAATCTGCGATTCGTTGAATAGATTTTCAACGTTTCTAACATTCAGTAAAGGCATTGCAAGGTACCACTTATTTGTGTAGCCTTCTTTAAATCGTTTTTTAAGCCCGAAATTTTGAAAATGGAGCCCTTTAAATGAAGGAAACACTAAAAATTGATTTGAAATTTGTAATAATTATACGAGCACAACGAGCGACGATATTCAAAGTGGACACCGTCTGAACTTTTAGGGAGAACAAGCCCTTACGATTTCTGGAAATTTCCGTATCAGTACCACCTGGCGACTGAATGCGGATATGTGTGCAAGCTATTGCGCCAATTTTTCGCCGAAATGTGGCTTTACCGAAAAAGTCACGATTACTGGCAGCAAATCGTTCCCTAGCGTTTCGGCATACGATTGAATCGTGGTTTCAATTCCAACCCCAATAAAATCTGCAATCGCCAGTTGAAACGATTAACAACTACGTAATTGGCCGTAGTTCACGCGATCTTGCAACAAGTAAAACAAAAATAATCGATCAAAAACTAACTAAGTCAAACCAATTTGCAATGTACACCACCGTCTCCGTTATTAATTCAATGTCGTCCGTTTTGAGAGACGAAAACGATAGATAATGTCGCTTGTCCCATTTGTTGAATTCCACATGTAAAAGCATCTTCTACTGCCGTCTTTCAACAGACAATTTTTCTTCGCCTTCTTTATTTGAGCTGCTCGAAGAAGTTGATGGCCAATTCTCTCAGAAATAATTATTATCGATATCCGATTTCAGTAGTCAACAACTACAGTAAATAAAGATAAATTAAACAATATCCCAAGATTACTCGGAAACGTCTACTATTTTGGGGAGTTGCGAAATCAGAAGTTGACCAACTTTGAGTCTTTTCAACTTTTGAATATTGTCACGGCCTGAAGGGATGAGGATTTAACCGGCTCGTTACTTATCAAAAATTAAAGCGTTTGACGGATAAGTAAAAAGTGTTTATTTTTAAAAGAAATTGGTTTAAAAATGATTTGTATTACAAATGAACTTACCGCAGTCTTACTCCCTTCCTTCTGGCGGGTGACAAAAAGGCAAAACATTCCAATTTAATTTAAAGAATCGCGTATGAGGAAAATAGCCACGAAAAAGAATTGCTAAACGTCAGAAGTGGCAAAGGAAGGAAGTAAGGCTGCGTTCACAATTATGCTGCGTTTAAAGCAGTCGTTCTGCAACACCCCCACCCCCACGGATCGACCCCGATCCAGTAGAACACAGGTCCATGAGTCCTTTATTCTTCTTCTTCATAATTTATTCCTCCATAAACATTTTCTATTCGGCCTCGATACCACTGCCTTCGCGGCACATTCATGTCGCAGCCAAACACCAAGTCTCCATTTGTAATTGGTCTCGACCTTTGTCACAATTTCACCCGGCGTGTTAATGTTGGCAGGTACTCAGCCACCCATTTTGTCCAATTGCGATCTCTTAATTGTCGAGCTATCCGCCACTGTTTTGGTTGAGGCCAAGGTTCATTCCGGACTGTAGCGCCACTTAAGTAAGTATCGACTTCAAAATATGGCTTGACGTCACTTCTTTCCAAGAATAGTGTTAAGCCACGAAAGTTTGATCCCTGATCGCAGACGAAATGGGTTGGAAATAATCCACTGTTTCGCAGAGCACGAATTGCTTTAAACATTACTTTTTTGATAAGGGACGGATTACATGTGCTACGTACGAAATAATAACACAGGGGATTTTTCCATCTCATATGCCTTGTGCCATTAACACCAACACTTTTATTGGGTCTCTGTTGATCAGAAAAAGTTACGAATTTGTCCATTTTATATTTTTGATAAACTGTTTTCTTTTTTTGCTGATAAATGTATTCCTTTGCAACCAACACTAACCAACAGCCATACAAGGTGAATTATCGTTACTCAATGGATTTAACGAGAAATCATCTTAATTAAACAAGTTTAAATAATTTGGCCTTGATTACCATTAAAATAAATACCGAAGTAGGTGAATTGAATTGAGACTTCTTCTGCACATGAAATTGCAAACTATCTTGCGAAAATAGAATAAAAATAACATAAACAACAACGGACAACAGCGGAATATGTACTGATTTTAATATATGTACTTAGTAAGAGAATTGTCACTAAACGTCAATCAGCTATTACATGGGCATTTATTTTTATTAAAAAAAAACTAAATTCATGAAAAAATCAAAAGTTTATACATATAATAATTAGTAATTTTTTATTAATAAGGCTGCAGCAGTTGTGTGACAGCCTGTATTCCTATTATTTTTTGGCATAACTAAACAAAGTATGTATATCTAGTAAAATATCCAAATGAAGTGAAAAATGTGTTTTACAAATTAGAGAAAAAAACATTTTTTAGAACCCGCAATATAACTTCAATGGCTAAACTCTTGATCAAACTACAATAATTACTCCCTCATTTACGATGTTCTCGATTCGAACGTATGTCAATGTGCAGTTTTTAATATTAAAAAAAAGAAAACAAACAACATTGAGAACATCGGTTCTTGTGTTTTTATGACGGTCTGCTACAGCCGGATATACGAAATGAAACTCATATCCTTTTTCCACACATTCTTTTAATTGCATGTAGGTAAATGTAATAAGGCTCATCCTTTTTTTTCAAAAGATCTTTATGCTCTAGCAGAATGAGGTCGGCTCACGGCAAAACGTTGGTCATCTCTCAACCTGGGGTTTGAGCCACTGAAGGGTGAAGTGATTGTTGCTCGACATAACCCGGAATCCTTTATAGTGGACCATTTTACCAAAGATTGGAGCATTTTGTATGGCTCTTACCAGAGAAGTACTGATGCACAGCAATACATTGCTAACATAGTTTTAAAACTGAGGTAATTAACTTAGTCATCTAACGCAGATTGATAATGGATGTGTTTCAAATCACTTTTTATATTTTCACCTTAGACAAAAAATATATGCCAAAGTAAATAAAAAACTTGCAGATTACGACATCAGATTTGACCCACATATTTATAAATTTTGCTGTACCTAAAGAGACGTAATATTATAGCTCAAAATTAAAACAGAACCAATGCACGTATTTTTTCTTGTTTTATTTTGTATTGTATCATATTAATATATTCCTTCGTTAATATTAAAAAAAGATTCTTTATATTAAAGAAACAAAACATTTTTTTTTATTTTTATTGTTGTGCAAATTGCACAAATTATATGCGATAATTTCATAAGTTGACTTTATCGTATTTGTTGAAGAGAATGAAGGAAAATTGGAAATATTAATATATACCTAGATAGCATACCGTTTTGAGAAACTCAATATTATTACAGTATTACATTTTGTTTATCGTGTTATACAGTTTATAATTATCTTCAATTTAACTAAACATAGTTCATTTCATTTTGTTCAAGACTTGCGCAATACATTTAAATACCAAAATCAATGTATCTAAATTCTGATTCAAATAAGAAGGCTCAACCAAGTTTAAAATATGATTTAAATGAAAACAGAAATCGAGAAAAGTGAATTTATTTTATAAATGTTTGCATGGATATTTATCGGAAGTACATTTTTTATGTTATTTAAAAAATAAATTGCCATTCCTATATGTAGGCTCGTAATATTGAATTCAAGACAAATGGAAGGACATGCTTCCCTCATTAGCAGCAACTTTTAATTTATTCCTCATAACCTCGCGATTGGAATATTCGGGTAATTTCAGATAGTTTACACAAGTCATCACAGACGGAAGATAATCATTTGGATTTTGGTTAGTATCAAGTGTTTTGCGTACAATTGTTAGTGGTGGAGTTAGAGCCTTAAATCCACCAGTAGGTAAGCGTGGGCTGCCTGTAACAAATTGTAAAAAGAGACGTTGTTCCTCACAGCTGTACGATGCTAGTATTTCAAATAAGAACTGTATGGCTTGGGAATCTTGAGTAAATCCGTGATCTGTTCGGCAGCTCTCCTGTAGCATTCTTATATCCCACTTTTGCATATTTGACGCACCTGACCCACAAAAAACACTCTCCAACTCTTCTGGATAGAACATTTGCAAACGATGACTAGGAAAGACCATGTCAAAACCTGTAATGAAAAAAAAAATTACAGTAAAAATATGTATATACATATATCTAATAACTCTATATATTTATAAAAAAAAAACACATTGATTTTGTTAAAGGCGTCATGAATGTCGTTTCAACCCTCATTTATTTTAAATTGTTATCTATTAGAAGCCAATATAAGATAATAAAAGCTACCTTGCTTAAAATTAAATGATAAGAAAACATAAAATCATGAACATTTAAAACATTTATTTATGTTTGAATCTAATAGATATATGATAATATTTTTTATCTGAAATAAAATAAAAAAAATAGATTAAAACATATGAGAAGTCTAAAATCCGCTGTGTGCATCGTTTAACACCCTATCTCATACCATCCCTCTAATTGATATGACAAAAACCAACATTTTTTTTTGCTATGCCTTGGGGTGCGAAATACAAATGGGTTTTATAGGAAAACATCCCCAAAAAGTGAAAGTGAGTTTTATATTTATATAACCAATGATTTTGTATCAAGTTTTTTGAAATATTTTAAAATTTTACAAAAAAAAGATTTTTATTTAAACCCCCACACCCGAAAATTGGGCGTGGCAAGAAACAATATATAGTCAAAATATAGATATAAAGAATATCTAAAGATGTCCTTCAGAAAATTTTCCAAAATTCTTAACCGTTTGACCCAAAGAAACTTTTTTCTAAAGGGTGGGCATAGCAGTAGGCGAATTTTGAAATGTTTACACTTATTCGAACATCACTGACAACGACCGCCATATACCAAATTGCATTATCCTAGATCGAAATTTAACCGGTGAACTACAGATCTGAGTCGATCCATATGTTCTTTGAGTTTTATCTACCAAAGTTATTTCTTTGTTTTACAACTATGTATCAAAACGAATATTCCCCTATGGGATAGGGTAAACAAAATATGAAAAGGCTACAATATGTTCTGCTAATCGCTTAATACCCTATTACATCCCATTGTTCAAAGTTCGTATGGTGCATATTGTTCTATAGACAAAATGTATATAAAATCATCAAACGTTTTTTCGAATTTCTTTAAAATTTTATTAAAAAATATATTTTTTTTTTAATAAAACAGCCCCAAAAAGTTTTTTTTTTTTTTAATTCCTTATTGTTCCTCAATGAGAGACAGGGAATAAGCGGATTTTAATGTTTTGTCTGACAAAGAAGAGGCAAAAAATAATGTATCCCATCCCATCGGAATTCAGACTAATGAAACAAGGCATAGCCAAAAAGCGGTTGCCGTCAAATATTTGTTTGAATATAACAAAAAAAAAAAAAAAAAAAAAAAATGGGGGCTGACTAAATCAAAATGTTTGCTCTACATTTTTTACAACACTATAATGATTGTATTTTTTTTTAATACTTGAAGCTCTGACCTTTCTAAAAATGTACAAATTGGTATTTAACTATCGATTTGCATCAAAATAATTCAGGGAACCCTACTTTCGTAATAACCATTTATGAGATGGTTTTGTATGGAGCTGTCCAAAAATGCGCCGTCGCAGCTTCTGATGATGATGATGTTAATAACAACTGCAAAACACAGTGGTTTTTCTCATATGCCAGAAGACAATATAATGGCAGTAAGGTTTCTACCTTAAAAATAAGTTGTTGACAGTAAGTCGCATCACGAAGTTTTTCGCAGTTTTATAAAAAAAATACGTTCATTACTTAAAACAGAAGTTAGCACTTTACAGAAGTATTCATGAAGCTCAAAAATTAGAAAGTGGTAAAAAAATCACAGAAACCACAGAAAAACTAAAATTATTAAATACTGACATACGTCTTTGTGTCACTAAGGCGACGAATTTATATAGAATAGTTTGGAATTATGTATCTCTATTCTTACTATTATAAATGTATATTCGGGCTGACAAGGAAAATAGTATTCATGGATCAAAATAAGAAAATAGTATTCATGGATCAAAATAAGAAAAAACGTATTCTGATGGTTCGACTTTTGGCCCGTAGGCCAATCGAGTCCAAGGGTTTGAACGACCCACACTTACATTGGAGGGCCGACCCACACTTGTCAGTGACACATCAGCAAAATTGCTGTTTTTTTTTTTTTTTTTTATCTTTTTAGAGTTTTTTGTTTCTCTTTTTACTTACACTTGATAACTTGATTATTTTATTTTACCTCCATATTAATCGACCCGCCCTAGTATGAACTATTAACCCGAGTTGAACACATGATTTGGTTTCGGTTTGGGTAAGGAAACAAACGAAACACACCTACACGAAAGAGGAAACAAAAACAAACGATATTGATTGAATCACAATTCACAACTCGGGTTGGTTTTGTGTATGAATGATCAACCCGACTTGAAAATCGTCTTTCGTGAATACCTAACGCGAGTTCAATGCAAAGGGTAGGTGCCAACCGGCAGCTACTTGTTGAATATTTTTACGTTTTATCTTTCCGTATAATTGATTGATCAGATAACTATCCATCTACTTTTAAGTATGCTAATACATCCTCAACCGATACCAAAATCATTGCAAATTTATTTGCAAACTACTTCAGTCAATCTTTACCAACAAAAGGCTTGAAGTTGATGTTGATTATTTTTCCTACAAAGCAAAGGTAAAGAAACTAAAGAGGGAATATTCTCTCTTCTATAGTTCTAAAAAATTGTAATCAATTGTCTAGCACAATCCCTTACTGCTCTTTTCCAACTCTCAATATCGCAGGGAGTTTTTTCTTTCTCTTAAGAAGAGTTTTTTCCTAATCATAATCAAAAAGGCCCTAAGAACGAAAGTTCTAGCTACCGACCAATCGCTAAACTATTTTGCACACCGAAGCTATTTGAGAGCATCGTTTATGATACAATAATTTTTAATTAATTAATTTTTTAGCAGTTCACAAACCCAAATGTCACAAAATCTGCCTTTTTCACATTTGTTAGACCTATCCTTGAATATGCTAGCCAAGTATGGTCGCCTTATCACAATATCCATTTCCTCCCGTATTGAGAGTATACAAAGCAGAATTATCCGTTTTGCGGTCTCCCTTGGGTAGACAGTTTTAATATACCCCCCTTCGAGGATAATTTGAAATTAATAAACCTTCAATCACTACAAAAGCGCCGTGAAATAGCCGACATTCTTTTTTCACATCAGCTTCCAGCAGGCAATATTGATTAACCCGCTCTGCTAGAAATGATTTCAATTAACGCCAACTCCAGAAATCTAAGATCTGTTCCCCTCTTCCGACTCAAATTCCACTGAACCAACTACGATAACAACGAACCAATGACTAGAATACTACGCCCGGCTAATGGGCTAGCTCCTTTGATTTTCACAGTAGCAAACTTGCTCTACGAAACTCCCTTATGTCCTCCTCATCTACTACTACTCCTCAACCCTTCTTCTAATAATTTAATTTAGTTAGGTTGATTGAGCCTTAAGTTCAGCTTGTACTAAGCTTAAGTTAAATAAATATAGGTGGGAGGCTTGTTCACGAAACATACAAGTAAAACAACTTGAGCACATGATGTTTTGAAACTTAAAGCGAAATGTTATCCAACGATTGAAACAATAAACATTTTGGAATCATCGGCAGAAGTTAGCCTTCAGGGACTCCTTAATTATATTGCCTACTAATTTCGGTAATAATAAAAATATCTTACCAAGCAGGTTTGATGGTTTATCTATTTTAAAACTTGTAATTTATTTTGCTTTTGTCTATATATTTATGATAATAGAGCCTCGCGTTTGTTACAACCGATAACTTCAGTTGCCCCATGCCAGCGTAACAGTTTCTCTAGTCTTAATTTAACCACAACATGTAGAATAATAGATGATTGGATATTGTAAAACGAGGGTAGACCCTGATTGGATTTACCTTGGCAATGATCAGTGGCTGTAACTCACACATAAATAGTGGTTAACCATCGTAACCATTGGATACTGGTATCATTCAAAGGGATTTGACTTGTTAAGCAATTAAACCGAGTGTTAAAAACTAGGCAAAAACAGTAACTCTATAAACAAAACCTGGTCAGAACGATACGGAATATTCGTCCTGCTGTCCCAGGAGAACCTAGATGAGCTTCACCGACATATTCGGATAACAGGTTATTTTGAAATCTCAAGTGTAAGTCAGGCCCCGTGAACAGAGATGTTTGCAGATGAACAGAAAGTCCAACGGCAGCGCTCAATCCTTTAGTGGATACTGATGGCCCCATTTCCTAGGGATGTCTAATAAACTGGAACTTGCTCACCAGGTTTGAGGTTGTGCTTTCTTTTAAATATATACCCATGGATTAACCATTGTTAAGAAACAACCAATAGCCTCGGAAAGAAATAAAAAGGACAACGACTTTAATATCTGCACTTGAATTGTTAGAACATTGAACAGGACAGGTGCAAGCGAACAACTAGTGGAAGCCCTAGGCTGCTAAAAAAGAAGAAGATTATTGCAATCCATAAAATACGATGGGATGGAACGGGCAAAAAGGGGATGACAATCTATGACATCTGCTACGGACCGTGCTATAGTGAGCAGAAACAGGGACTATTCGGATGCCTAAGTGCCAGACTTAGGCAAGAAGCCGTATGTTTCCAAGACATTAGCGAACGCATTGCAACAATTCGCACAATGACCTAATTCGCCAACATAACGCTTATATGTGGTCACGCCCATACGGAGGAAAACGTTATTATAGCTAAGATTGCTTCTACGAACTCCTTGACAAAACTTTGAGACATTGGAAGCATGGTACAAAGGCCGTTGTCATCAAATGATTTCCTTCAAACAATAACATGATGACAACGGCCTCTAGTATGCCGTATAAAGATGAAGTAAGTTGGGATATTTGGAATAATTGTAACACGTTTACATGGATAAGTGTAAAACAAAATCTGGAGTGGGTGGATGTGTTTTCTTCGATATGCTTAACCTAAGCATATCATTTTAGTATCCACGAATTATATTAAATGGAAGCCATCTCGTTAAACTAGAAATCAGCCCACGAATGCCGATTATATTTAATAGAGATGGCAGAGTATTTTACCACTTACATTTTTTGGGTTTCGGGATACATACCAGGGAAATGCAAGGTAGATGAGCTTGGCAGACAGACTAGCCTTGATATTCTACCGCCAGTAGATATGATAGGTATGCCCCTAGCTACATTATGGATCAAACCGCAGATGGATAAACGGCACGTGTCGAATATCCAACTCTGGCCTAACTTTAGCCGGAAGCGCTCCATCAGCATCTTAATCAGTGTCCTTACAGGACAGGCCCATAGGCCTACACGCGAATTTCCGTTCGATAAGTCTCCTTCCGAGTATCAGCAAGGTTTTCGAAAAGATTCTCAAGCGAGCTATGTTCAAATGGTCTGAGAACAATAATATTTTACCAGAGAACCAGTTAGGTTTCAAGGCTGGACATGACTGTATTCATGCCGCCTCCAAACTTGTCTCTGATATACAATGGAACAAAGACATAAAACAGGGCACGGGTGCATGTCTAGTTGATTTAGAGAAGGCTTTTGACACCGTTTGGTTAGAGGGCTTCTATCTAAAGCTGACCGGTTTTGGCATAAGTAAACCACTGCTATATATGCTTCAAGACATGTTGACTGGTAGAACATTTGTTGTCAAAATTGGCAAAGCAACCTCTACCACCGAGTTTTTCACTAAGAATGGTCTGCAACAGGGAGCGGTAAACTCGCCAATTCTCTTCAGAATTTACACCAGTGATTTGATAGGTAGTCATTCGAAAAAATTTTTGCAGCGGGACTTAGACAAGCTCCAGAGATATTGTAATGACTGGAAGTTGAAAATCAACTTTCAGAAATCGGAAACTATCCTGTTTATGCTGGTGAATGTTGGACCAAACGGACAGCCACTGGCGAGTAAAAGTGTAGTAAAGTAAAGAGAGGCAGTGTTAAGAAGCTTTCTTGGACTTCACAGAACACCAGTATCTGACTTCACAAAATATTAATCCAACCAGTTCCTATACAACGGGGCCAACATAAATAGAATAGACAAGTTTCTGGTGAAACTTCTTCAGTTTCAAGATGCAGGAGCTGCAGGAGCCATAGTCTCAACTTTGGGGCCTTCTACCCCAATGATGAATATTTTGAGAGTGCGCGTTTAAGCGGCTTTTCTCCGCCCTATATTTGGATAGTCGAGGGCTAATACAGGATAGATCGACGGTTCCGCTAATCTACCACTTCTTCCGAAGACCTGTGGACAGGCGGCTCCTATACGACCGAGACGTTGTCGGTAAAGGCGGAGGAGAGCGCCTGCGGTTCAGCAGGAGTGTGTCCGATTAGGACCGTCGGAGTAGATGGCAACAGGAGAACCTCTTGTGGTGGCTACAAGATTTGTATAGGTTAGGTAGGTGGTGGCACAAATAAAAATAAAAAAAAATACAAAAGCATAAAATAAACAAAAAAAAATCTAAAAAATTGCTTGCTGTAGCTGTTTTTTTTTAGTTTTGATTAGTTTCTAAGTAGTTTTAGTAAGTCGGTAAGTAGTTTTAATTAGCATTTTAGTTTTAAATAAAATGAAAAAAAAAGATAAGAAACCAAGTTTTTTGTTAAGTGTTTCTTGGTAGATATTATACTAATTTAAGATCAACATAATGGATAATAGGCCGAAAGGCAGGAAATTTATTAAGTTGTTATTAATTTAGAGCGCCTGCATAGGGCCAGTAAGTTAATTAAGTAGTTGATAAGAAGGCTAGTTTTTTCATTAATTTTTGTCTAGCATGTAAGTTAGTTTTAAGATAAATTAAAATAAATGATTAAAAATATAAAAATAAAAAAAAGTGTTAAAATATACTATACGGAGCTTCATATTTCAAAACTAATTGAAAAATTATTCATTTATATTATAATGAAGATTATCCAAAAAAAAGTTTCGTTATCATTTAAAAACAAATAATAAATACAAATTTTTGGTGCAACATGCTCGTTAGTAACCAGGTCCTAGTTTTTTTTTTTTACAATTATTCATGGTGGGACTTATTGTTTTTATGTGGCATCCAAACGGCGAAGTCTATTAAGCTTGTCTTGGCAATTTATGCTACTCGGAAGATTAGTCTTATCATCACGAGCCTCTCTAATTGAATAACCCAGTACATAGATATTTTTATTATAATCGATTCGAAAGGAACATCCCGAATATTTTGTGACAGTTTTATTTAAAAGGTATTTTTGCTATCTTTTTAATAGCGTTAAACAATTAGGCCACTTTTCTGGTGCGATGTCTTAAAATTGTTTGTGGAAAAGCTAAAAGATTAAACTACTCTCCCATCATACTTTTAGTGTGAAATTATTATTTCCCTTTTTTATAAAACTATCACGATTAGAAAATAGTCAAATATCACATGCGTACAATTTATATTGCTAAATCGTGTGTATTTTATTACAAACTTACCTTCTCGCAAAGCTTCAAACTGTTTCTGAACGCCTTCCACAAGAAACCAATGAGTTACAAGTGAAATATATTGATTTAGGTTATGAATTGTAACGGGTATATCTCGACCTCCACGACGTAATTCAATTTGTGGATGTCCAGGCAATACAAAATCTAATTCCAAATCTGAAATAGTGCATCCATCTAAATCCAAAAGTTCGATCTAGAAAAACATATTTTTGAAACTAATTTAATCGAATATTGAAAAATTAACACACCATTTCAGTTTTTTCCATAGCATCTAGATTAGTGTCATTTTGTATATTTTCGTATTTTCTCACAACTTCTTGTAAACGAACTAATGTATTTTGAATTTCCGGTGAGACACATGATAAATCAGCCAAACCAATTGAGCTTTCTTCCCCCAGCAGCCAACGGTAAAATGGTGTAGAAAGTGGCAAATCAAGCTTAAAAAAACAAACAAATTTTTAGTACAATATTCATAGCCTAGTTAACTTATTACGCACCATTCTACTATCCATTACAGCTTTTGCCATAAATTTTCCCAAAAATTTGAATTTCGATTTCATTTTTGATGCTTGCGATAATTTTGTTGACTTGCCTAAAGGCAATGGAAACAGGCCATATTTAGCATTCACATAAGTTGAAGTATTTACAATGGGTATTGTTGGTTTGTTCACATTTAACAAGTCATGATTTTTATCTTCATCTATTTGTACAATATTTCCATCATTTAAATAATGCGGTCGCTCAATTAACTGATTTGCATTGATCGAGTTATTCATTTCAGTAATACCACGTGCCCCACTTTCACTGTTAATTTTTGAATTTAAGATATTGTCAGGATTATTCTCTTCACGTTTATTGGCTTGGTTTGATGTGGGTTTAACGACGTCAACAATTATTGAAGAATTTTGCTTATAACTGTCGCTACCATACCACAAGCCTAACTCACATTTTTGCAATTCAGTTGAAACTAATGCATAAAATTCCAATGTTGGCCCTAATCCGGTACCAACTTCATTCTCGTACTGAATTTCTAAAAGGGCCTTTGAATGGCCAAAATCTTGAATAATATGTTCCGCCTGCTTTAGTATTTCTTCACGAGATATTGCGCGCTTACGTCTATCGAGTCTTGGTGCTACTCGCTCTGACGTGTCGGTTGAATTTAAATCTGGAGTCGTATCTAAAAGGCGTTGTAATGCTCTATCACGATCAAATGAGACAGCATAGAATAAAAGGTGTCTGGTTTCAAATGGAAATAGAAATGGACACGCCATGGGTATTTGCTGCAGCCATTGTGGTAAATTACCGGTCATTATTACAAGTGGATCTTGTAGCTGGCGATTAGCTTTTGCTGTTATTTTTGAGTGAATAAATTCAGCCTGACTGATGATGTTTTGTCTTATAACGCATCCATAAAGACTTTCCCAATAACGATTAAGAGCATTTATAATACGCAACATGCAAAGCGCATCAAGAGAAGCATCCTGTACTTTTACGATATCAGTTGGCAATATCTTCATCAAGAACGGGCTCAATGGGGATGTAGTCGTTGTTACAATACCATCATGCCATAGTTCTGTTTTTTTCCTCAAGGTTTTTGAAGAACTTTTACAGATATTCTTTTTTGAAGATAAAGCAGCAGTTGACGTTGATGACCCACTATCTTTACTTGTTAATACGTTACTTTGTATAATATTAGTTGAATCCTCTTCAAGTGGGCGATAATATATAGTATGCTGTTGAACCCATATGCTGGCGTTTCCTAAAATAAAAAGTTTTCATTTAAAAAAATATTATTTACACTCGAATACAAATAGATAAGATAAATAAATTGTAAATTGTTTTACCACATTTTTCTTAGTTTTTTTGTTTTGTCGTGTTGAAAATGGCACACGGGCTAGGTAGATCGGCTGGGGGACTATGTTATAAGTGAAAATCAGCAATAATTTACTATTATTGGGATTGATTTAGCAACTGAGTTGTATAAATAATAAACTTTGTATACACTTCTATCATATGGGTTCTAGTTTATTTACGTTTGAAGAATTGCTTAGTTATGATAAAATATGAGAACACACAGGCTTGCGAACCCGAAGTTTTGAATTAATGTGGCTTTCTTCTTTTCTTATTCTTTTTCAAACTCAAAAGAAGAAAAAAATCGAAAACGTAACTCTGATGCGTTTAAATTAATGAAACGTACTGCATAAAATTGATGATCTTTTTGCAATCAAGAATCTAAAATTAATTTTAGAAATATTAATTAGATTCCATTACATATTTTGATTAAGATATAATATTTAATAATGTGAATATTCCCACAAAATGTGAAGGAAATGACACAAAGTTCAATTAAGACATAAAAAATGAAATCATATTAAAGTGTGATCAAGAGCGCATTTTCAGCAATTTTTGCCTTCTTCAACGCGTGTGTGATAATTGATACCCTGTAAAATAAAATACAGATTTCCGGAATATCTTATTAATAAGAATATTATTTCACTACTGAGTTGCTTATTTTCAGACTAGGTAGTCCACAGATCATCCATGGAATATAAATTTCTTATTAATACGAGGGTAAGAAATTACAGTGGACATTGGGAAACGTGAACCCCCAAAACGTGAAATACCCCAAAATATAATATACAAACATGTAAAAACTGAAGCCAATTTTCGGCTTTCCGCGTCGGGACATCACTTCCCTATTAAAAAGGACTCCTAGCAGGAGTCGAGATGAACATGGAAATATCGTAGTTGAGACCTAGTGGATGCTGAGGATATGGGAGAACCACTTCTGCAGACTATTAAACGGCGATGACGAACAACATTCCGCAGACAGAAGGAACCATTCAATATTGGCAAAAACAGTGAAAAATGCCAACCACCCGACCTGAATGAAGAGAGGATACCAATATCTAAACTCAAGCTTAATAATCCTGCCGGAAATAACGGCCTCCTTGCTGTGCTTAAAAAGCGGGCGGAGATGACTTGGTAAGTAACATCCACAAACTCATAAGCCAAATCTGGTCGGATGAAAGTATACCTGAAGAATGGAACCTCATCATCGTTTGCCCGATCCACAAAAAAGGAAACCCTGTAAACTGCGCCAACTACAGCGGCATAAGTCTCCTAAACATCGCCTACAATATGTGAACTCCTGAAAACGTTTACCAACAACCTGATCGGCCCTTATCATTGTGGTCTTTAGATTTAGATTTATTATTCAGTTAATTCATGATACAAACAAGATAAATCTTAAATAAAATTGTACATGCTTTGTTTTGTATTAATATTCATGATAGGTATTACTATATAATTCAATTATATTTACAATTAAATTTACAAACTATAATTAGAAAGTAGGATATGTATGGGGAAGAAATGAAGAAATGATAAAGGAAAAGGGTCGTCAATGCACTAAAACGTCTCTGCGAAGTATTGAAAAATGTTTTTAGCGAATTTGTTGGAACTATATGATCGCTTAATATTGAGGGGCGAAGAATCAAAAAGCTTAACAAATGATGTTACCAAATACATATTTATGACTTGGTGGTATTAATTGTAACACTCTTTGGGTTCTAATTCTAATTCAAATTTGTTGGTATAAATATTCGGGCGTTCTGGTCGTAATTATTTTATGTAGATATAGAATGGTTCGGTATTTTAAAAGGGCCGTAAGGGAACAGCCCATAATCTGTTTGGCATAGCCGGATATATGATCGTGTCTGTTTATAACAAAAATATATCTAGCGCAACTGTTGTAAGCTACATTAAGCTTTTGTACATACAAAACGATAGGCACAATAAAGGTCTTAACTAGTTTCAGTTCAACATTTATCAGAAGATATTTCCTAGTTGGATTAAGACCACGTAGCGCTCCATAGAATTTTGCTGCTATCTTATTTATATGGAATTTCCATGTGAGGTTTTGGGTAATATGGATTCCTAAATTTGTATTATTGTAAACGCTCTCAATTGGTCAGTTGTTTAGATATAGTTGATGCATATTAGAAAATTGATTGGTTCTGCTTATTATCATGGCTCTCGATTTGGTTGGGTTTGGACCAATAATAAACTTTGTCGAGCTCGTGATTTACCTTTTCAATGGAACTATATTTTGGGACTAAGGAAACATAAAATATAATTAAACATCGTCCGCATATATATGATGGTTGCAACATCGTAAATGAAACATGTGAATGAAATCGGCCTTAGGACAGAGCCTTGGGGAACACCAGAATAAAGGGGGAGAAGTGAGGAACATTCATTTTTATGTATTACGTACTGATTTCGATTGGAAAGATATGATGCCATTAACTTGCAAAGAGTATCCTCAAAACCAAATTGAACCTAAAATTTATTCAACAAAATACTATGATCCACGTAATCAAAAGTTTTAGAAAAATCTAAAAAGACAATAAAACCCATCACGTCTTTGTCCGAACCCTCGCGGATATCTTCGGTTATCTTTAGAAAAGATGTGGTACAGTTATGTATTGGAAGGAAAGCCCGATTGAAAATTAATTGATGAGTTTTTTTTCTCAGTCAGGTAAGTCCTAATTTTTCGACTAATAACAGCCTCAAAGGCTTTGCTGAGCAAGAGAAGGAAAGCGATTGGACGAAAATCTTTTCTATTGGCTTTTAGCAATGGAATAATTTTGGCAGTCTTCCAGCCATCAGGGTAAGTCAATATTATATTATAAATATATGAGTGATTTGGGGCAAGATGAAAGGAAGTAATATTTTAATAAAATCTGGGTGAATTTTATCGTAGCCTGTGGCTTTAGACTTGATTTTTAAAATTGCTACACCTACACATGTTTCATCACCACCTGACAATGAAAAAAACACTATCTATATTTCTAATAGGGACACTATTATCTATAACAGACGTGGCGTTAATTGGTTGAACTCATTCACTGAACATATTTTCAGCTGTATCTGATGGTAGCAAATTCAGTGTCAATGCAATTGTGTTGTGACGGGAAAAGGTATGTGCAAGAAGTTGGTCGAGAAGAGAAGGTGCTTTATTTGGCACAAAATGGGTTGGTTTGATTACAATTGGGAAGCACAAAATTGGACGAGTCTATCATAACTTTAAAATCTTTAAATGCTCACCACAGAGCAGAATGTCTGTATAAAGCGGATTTATTAGTTCGATTAAATTCCTTACTAAAGTATGATTTGCTACTTGAGGAGCCATATACATGCATCCAACTTGAAATTTGTTTAGATTGTGCATTATTTCTACAAATGCATACTCTAGAAAACTATTTTCAGTCAATTTTTCTATAATTCGAAACTTGAAAAAATTACTAATGTAAAAAGCAACCCCTTCAACTGATTTGCCCTCGCTGTCAGCGCCAACAAGATTAAAATTGCTCAGCTTGAACAGGTCACTACACATTTCCGGCTTCAACCAAGTTTCAGATATACATAAAATATCAACCAAACTGTTTTAAAAAATAAATTGCAAATTATCGATTTTATGTTTAAGACTTTGTGCGTTTAAATGACAAATATTTATTTATAGACAAATATTAGCCCAGGAAAGTCCAGAACCGATAAAATTTTCACACTCCGGCAGATCCTGGAAGAAACCCAAGAAGTATAAATCGATACCATATGACGGCATTTATAGAGACGAACTGTACAGAGCCATGTCTAGTTTTGGAATACCGCCCAAACTCGTGCGTTTGTGTAGAATGACGATGGAGAATTCTCGCTGCTCAGGGCCGGAAACGACCTCACCGACACATTCGACTCCAAAAAAGGATTTAGGCAAGGCGATGAGCTGTTATGTGACTTCTTTAATTTGATTCTTGAGAGGATTGTGCAAAACTTCCGAGCCAAAACCAGAGGCACAATTTTCCAAAAATCAGTGCAACTAATACCGACGATATTGACATCATTGGTCTCGTGATGTCTCATTTAATAAAAATTTTAAGTTTAAACATTTTACCAAAAAGGTGAAATTTGTTTTTTTACGAACGCTTAGTTACTACTAGTGATATTTAAACTCAATTATTAACTCGAGGTTGGTAATACATCAGCGAAATATTAAAATCGAAAATGTCAGAACATATCTCAAAATCTTTTCTGGTTCGACAAAAAAACAATGCTTTTCTTCTGCCTATGGTGTGGCGTAGGGTAAAAACATGGTTTTTGTAGGAAAACGGCTCCAAAAAGTGAGCGTGGGCTTAAATGAAGTACGACCGAATTATTTGTTTTATCAAACCCAATGATTTTAAATTTTACCAAAAACGCCGTCAAAAATTGGAAGTGGCAAAAAAAACTTGGATTTGGCTACAATGTTGTTCTGTTTAAAACTCTTTACCGTTTAGCAACGTTTTTCTAAAAAGTGGGTGTGGCAGTGGGCGGATTTTGAAAATGTTTACACTTGTTCAAACAGCAGCTTCAAGGATCACATGTGCAAAATTTCATAATCCTAGCTCAAAATTTAACGCCTAAAAACCGGTGACCTGCAGACGAACGAACGGACGGACGCGGACATACATCCATAGGTTAATCGACTCAGCTAGCGATTCTGAGTCGACCAATATAATTTGAGGTATATCTAGCTTAACTATTTCTCTATGTTACAAACTATGTATCAAAACTAATATACCCCTATGGTATAAAAAGAGTGTCACACAACAAGAGACAGTCATTTAAAACTTTTTTTTTCTCACACACTTAAGTGCTTGAATTGACGTGAGCGAATCGTGTGCAATGGTAAATGTAGACACAGTGCGAAAAAGAAATAAGTTGAAGCAAAAAAAAAAATGGAAACGAATGATTTAAGTAAATATGTATTTTCTAGAAGGGTTATAACTAAATTTGCTATTTTAACTATTATGATTTAACAAATGACTGCGATAACTCAATGGCTAGCGTAAGTGGTTTATTGGACAATTGCGTTATTAGGGAACAAATTGCCAGCGGTGAAATTAAAATTAACAATAAATGAGGGCAAAGTAAAATATGGGATACTTTTCGAACAATTAAAATCGAAAACGACGATGAGATTCAGAATTTAGTGACATGTAAAAATTGTTCTTCGGTACACAAATTTAACCTAAAAAGCACTTCATTTTAGTCAAACATAGATGTAAATATTCAAAAAAATATGAACTGATAAAAAAATAGAAAAAATACCAGTAGACGCTTAAGTTAATAATAAAAGTGTATTGTTGATAACAAAATAGTCAATACAAAACTGACGGCGCTTAAATATTATAAGAGATTGTGGTTTAAAAAGTTTCGCAAAATTTTTAATATCTGTTGGTGCAAAATATGGTCCAAATGTTGACGTGCAACAATTACTACCACACCGTACAACAGTTTCACGTAAAAAAAGCTGATATAGTGTGTGTTAAAAATATTGAATATGGACTAAATATAGACGTTTTGACAGACAATGCTTTCAGAACTGCATACTTATCGCTAACAATTCATTACATCAAGGAAGGGAAAGTAATTTCCAGGCTCCAGGGTTTGAAATCTATGAAGGGCGCATCATGTACAGGTGATTCGTTTCTAAAAACTAAACATTCCATTCAAATTTCAGGTCGAAACATGAACTCCAGAATCACAACACTTTTAAAGAATTTGAATGTGATTTAAATTACAAGACCATTATAGTGACGGACAGGGGGTGAAATATGATTTCTGACTCCCGCTCATTTGGTCATAACTTCTGCATAAATAATTTATTACAAATTGTTATAGAAAAAAATATTAGAGAAATTGCCGAAGAAATTGAATAATGTCATACGTGCACTAAGCTAGTAAAAAAATCGGATGTTAATTGTTCTCTTCAAGCATATTTAAAAAGTTATATGTGCACTAGATTTAATACAATTTATTATTTATTGTTTTTCATAAAAAAATGGGTCGAAATCACAAATATATTGCAAAAAATTAGTAACATTAATTTAAGTTACATAAGCGGTTTAATAAATATTTTAAGTTCCTTTCAAACGTGTTAGAAGGTGTAAACTATTCCACTTTTCATTTAACAGTCTTTCATATCCATCGTTGAAAAAAAATGTCTGCTGTTAGTTCTGAAGATCTAGAAATGATTAGGAATTTCCAAAACAAATTAAGCATCTTTTTGGATACCATTGTTTTAAACAATTTGACTCCCAAATCATAAAATTGCTCTGTTACTGTTCACACCCACAAATAAATATTTCAATTTTATGAAGCCAAAAAGAAATATATTAAGGGTGAATGTAAAAATTGTATGCAATGTTATGCAAATAAAATTTCTGAACCGCATGCTCAAATCTTTGAAAGACTGTTAAATTAAGAGTTGGATAGCCTTGTTTCAGATGGCAAAGATTTGTTTGTAGACTTTATTCAACCAGTAAAAACTACAAATTTAAATGATAAAGTAAACAGCGAACTCTACTGGCATGTGAATATGTGAACGTAACTTTTCACGAAGATTTTGATGTTTTGCAGTGGTGAAACTTGCACAAAGTTAAATTTCCACTATTGTTTAAAGTCAGCGGCAAGTAGTGCTGCCTCTTAACGCATATTTTCATCAGCTAGAATGCTAATTTCAGAAAAACGTACTTTAATTATATCCGACCCAATTTTAATTAATCATATTATGTTCTTACATATATAGAAAAACTTTTGTAAGAAAGTGTTTAAAAAAAATCATTTAATTTGTTTGTTTTATTATAAATTAATAGTGTTTTTCACCATATCCTAGTTTGTGGTTTTTCCTATCAGCCATTTCTTACTAATCTGCCATTTCATAAATTTGACTTTGAATTTCAACAAAAGTAAGGAAACGAATACTTGGTGTTTAGTGAATTGTACACTTATTTTTATGAAGACCCATTTTTGAATACTAGTTCTTTATGAGTGTACCAAACTCATATAGAATTCAATTGGCAGGTGATTAATTCATTTTACATTTCAAGCAGTATGTTAATAATGAAGTGTACTTGAAATAAAACCAATGTCTTGGAACTGGTTTCAAGACATACATTGCAGATCTTTAATACCAACACACACTGTTTTTGCTCGTAAATACCAAACATATTTTCATATTATATATTTACCTAATGGTATTTCATTATCAGTGTCCGCCTCTGAATGGTCATTTAGAAGTGGAGAATATTGTTTTATAGCCTGGTATACTGTCATAGCATATGGCAAAACATTATCACCAATTAAAAATTGCAATTTGTGTTTAAATCCGCTTTGAGACATCACTACGGCAGCTACATTATCATCTATATCTTCTTCCGAGTCATCATCAGAATCTCCACGTACACCACCATAACCTCGTACTATCAAATATCGTTCAATAGCTTGTACCATAGCTAATGGATCAATTTTAACGGTCCCTCCCTTCCATTGTCGTAGATTATTACAATCAGGATGGCGTTGTAAGTTACACTTTGAAAAAAACACATAACAAATAAGTATTATTTTAATGTTAAAATGATAATATTATCATTGTACGTACCTTCAGCTGATGAGTGTTAAAAAATTTGAGGGCACTTATGTTCGAACGACCACCAGTTCCGGTGGGAAAATCATGCACCTTTACTGGAAATTGTTCCAATTGTGTAACACAGCCATTTAATTTACTAACAAATGCACTGAACGCTGATGATTCTATACTGGGCAAGATACCAATGCATAGAGTATTGCACAAAGGAAGTCCAGCAAATACATGTAAAAATGCACGTAATCGATCATCCCGGTGAACAATACCATTATCGACGGTCATAAAGTTTAACATTGATTTAATCAGACCTGAATGGTTAATTTCAAATGGTGAAATGTCACTTTTCATTAGAATTTCTTTCAGTTCTTTAAGCCCTTCAAGACACTGATTGTAATTTCCATCTAGTTTAATAATAATTTCAGATAGTCGGCATAATATGGAAGATGCGGATGATATTGACATTGAAATTTCTTTATCGGTATAACGTTTTACAAACGATATTGCCTGATTGCGTACCCATTGGCGTGCTTTTTCACGATTACTAGCTGCAACTAAGTTTGTAGTAGATATCGTTTTGGTTATACTTTCCGTTACACAATTTGATTCTTTGGTGAAAGAGCTGTGATAAGATCCTTGGCGTCCCCAACGCGCTGGGTTGAGAGAAGCCAAAAACGAAGTTTTTGTGCTGATATTAGTAGCGGTGCTTCCAAAACGAGATCTTGAATTACCCACACTTGAGTTCGGATTGCTACTATTGCTGCTGCCCAAACCTAAAAAAAAAAAATAGTTTATATAGTTATAAAATCCACTTAGTACAGACACAACAAAGAAATTAAAATTTGATTAGAAATTTAATATTATATAATCTTTAACGGTAACCTTTTGGGAATAGATAGATGTTGTATAATGAGATGCTAAACTTTCAAGTTCGAGTGCTGATAACAAAATGTGAAAACAAATTTGGCTAACTACCCACACAAGTAAAAAAACAGCTTGTCACGAAGTAACTAACAGTCTTGGAAAGGAATTACTACATTGTTGGTAACCATGCTTAACGAAAAAGGGAAAACGACATTTGTGTCTGCCACTGAAATGTCAGAACATTAAATAGAAGAGGTGCAGCCGAACAACTAGCAGAAACAAATACAAAATTAAGTCCAGAAGAAAAAATATATATTGCATTAATAGTTATATGCATTTTTTTCTAAGTCTTTTATTGAATCCAAAACAATTTTTAATGAATCCTTTTTTTAATTACTCTTACAAAGAGAAAGACATAT
Organism: Rhingia rostrata; assembly: GCA_949824845.1. Taxonomy (NCBI): domain Eukaryota; kingdom Metazoa; phylum Arthropoda; class Insecta; order Diptera; family Syrphidae; genus Rhingia; species Rhingia rostrata. The sequence continues at coordinate 103,529,536 of OX463756.1, forward strand.
TGCTGTCGTAAAATGTTTTAACCATGAGATTGTAACTGAATTCTAATTTCTAACCTTATGATGTTTTTTTTTTTTAATTTCGTCACATAAGAAAAATTGATATTTGGTCATATTGGATGAAATTGAATATCTGAGTTACTATTATTTTATTATTATCTATTTATTTATTTATTTTCAATTTCACATATTTTTTCAGTTTTGGCCAATTACGTAAAATCATTATAATTCTCATTCACATTCACGGAATAAAAGTGTTTATAATCACAGTTCCACATTATGAAAGTGATTGTTTTTTTTTATAATTTCGCCAATCTATAAAAATCCTCAAATGGTCATACGCTTACTTCGTAGTAAAACAGAAAGTTGCGTACGACACAGTCATTAACCCACACCTCTCGTTCTACCCTATCCCATACGAGTATGTTAGTTTTGATATATGGATCGACTCAGAATCGATTAAGTCATGTCTCTCCGTTCGTACGTAAGTCACCAGTTTTTGGGCCTAACATTTTGAGCTAGAATGATAAAATTTAATACACGTGCTCGTTGTTGCTCCCAGAAAAACAAGTGTAAACATTTTTAGAATTTGGTAAACGAGCACGTGTACCGTTGTTGCTCTGAACAACATATTTCGACAATCGCAATATCTATATTTCGTCTATACAACGTTTTTTGCCACAATACACTTTTGGGGACGTTTTCTTAAAAAAAATGTAAAATGAACAAAAAAAAACAGCGTAAAATATTTCTCCGACATTTTGTAACGCATCCCTGTGAATTACGTTCCGGTTCATTTTTCGTGTAATTTTTGACAGCTAAGTGCAATTCCTTTATTTATTATTTTACGAATTGTAGTGAAGTGATTTTTTTCTGATGGCACATACCTCGAACGGATTTTTAAACTCCGAAGAAATATGCATTGCGGAAAATTGTCCGACGGATACCTTTCTAGGAAAGATTTTGTTAACTTTTGCCCACTTTTTGGAGGTGTATTTCTACAAAAGCCATTTGTGTATGCATATGGAATGGGAATATGCAGGAGAAGAACGCTGTTTTTTATCGAACCATAAAAGAATTTTCATGAACTTTTTGAACAATATGTTGTGACAGTCATTGTCAATATTTCATTTTGATAAGGCCTACATTTTTGGGACATTAGTTTTAAGGATGGGCTGGGATAGGGTATTAAATGATCCGCACAGCGGATTGTAGCTTTCTCATATGTTAATAATTCTTATCTATTTTGCTGGTTAATTCGTTTTGACCATTTAAATTTGTCCGTTTGACCAGTTAAATTTGTGCTCATCACAACAGCAAAGAAATAATAAAGCAAATTCGAAAAACAAAGAAGAAATATAAAGCGAAATGTCAAAAAGATGCAAGAAACATTTTGACTGCATACGCCGGGCAGGCGTATTTTTGTTTCATTATCCCTCTCTTTTGCACTCATTTGAATCTCTCTAATCTTGCGCCGTTTAATAGCCGTCATAGAATGGACCCCGCAAAAGGAGAATGATAAACTGTAACATCTTTTACGGTCCGTGTAAGCAGAAACAGCGACTATTCAGATGAAGTTTTGTATTTCTCTACCAGGCCCGCCACACTACACCAACCACACGTAAGTCTTTTCGAGATAGCCTACAAGATCCTATCTGCCGGAATATGTGAACGCCTGAAAGTCATGTCTAGCCATGTATAGTTTTGGTATACCGCCCAAACTCGTCAGATTGTGTAGGATGCCCATGGAGAATTCTCGCTGCCCCATCAGGATAGGGAACGACCTCAGCGACACATTCGATACCAAAAAAAGGATTTAGGAAAAGAGATGCGCTGTCATGTTACTTCTCCAATTTGATTCTTGAGAGGGTTGTGCAAAGCTCCCGAGCCAACACCAGAGGCACAATTTTCCAAAAATTGGTACAACTAACGGGTGATCCAAGTAGAGATACTTTTTTCAATAGCCTTTTTTGACAGATCACGTGTGAGTCGTGTCATGCTGTCATGTTATTTTTGTTTAGTATTGTTTGGCATTTCATAATTGAAAGACTTACGCGTGAACAACGTTTACAAATTGTTCAACTTTATTATGAAAATTCACGTTCTGTGAGGAATGTGTTTCGTGCACTTCGCTCAACTTATGGTCAACATAATCGGCCTACTGAGCGTACTATTCGCAACACCATCACCCATTTTGAGACCCAGCATTCATTATTGGATAATATTCCGACCGAATAGACCACGCCCAGCACGCTGTGAAGAAAATATAGCGGCCGTAGCTGAGAGTGTACACGAAGACCGTAGAGAGTCGATTCGGCGCCGTTCGCAGCAACTGGGACTGACGTATGGAACGACTTGGCGCATTTTACGTCAAGATCTTAAATTGAAAGCGTACAAAATACAGCTTGTGCAACAACTAAAGCCGCTCGACCTTCCCAAGCGACATCGCTTCGCTCTATGGGCTCTTGAAAAGTTGCAAGAAAATCCGACGTTTTCGAGGCAAATTTTGTTTAGCGATGAGGCCCATTTCTGGCTCAATGGGTATGTAAACAAACGTCCGCATTTGGGACGAAGAGCAACCTGAAGAGATTGAAGAACTGCCACTTCATCCAGAAAAAAACAACGGTTTGGTGTGGTTTGTGGGCCGGTGGAATCATCGGTCCATATCAATGGCGACCGTTATCGTGCCATGATAACCGACTATTTGATGCCTGAAATTGAAGCTCGTGATCTCGGCGACATTTGGTTTCAGCAAGACGGCGCCACTTCCCACACATCGCATCAATCAATGGACTTATTGAGAGAACATTTCGGTGAGCACATAATTTCACGTTTTGGGCCGGTCGATTGGCCACCAAGATCGTGTGATATCACACCGTTAGACTTTTTCCTGTGGGGATATGGAAGGCCAAAAGCTTATGCCGACAAGCCCGCTTCGATTCAGGCCTTGGAGGAAAACATCACGCGTGTCATTCGCCAGTTACCAGTCGAAATGCTCGAACGAGTGATCTAAAATTGGACTCAACGGATGGACCATCTGCGACGTAGCAACGGCCAACATTTGATAGACATAATCTTCAAAAAAAAAAAAAAATGCCAAAGAATTTTCTTTCAAATGATAATAAACATTCTCTATTAAATTTGAATTTTCTGTGTTTTTTTCTTTAAAAAAGTAGGGAACCTCGAAATGGATCACCCTTTACTTGTATACACCGACGATATTGACAATATTATTAGGACTCAATGTGATGTCATAGCCAAGTTTGCTGGTATAGAGAAAGAAGCGGTAAAAATGGGTTTAGCAGTAAATGCGGGTAAGACTAAGTATATGATGTCAACACGAAAGGACACACAACATGGACGAATTCGACAGAACGGGTGTTTTCATAAGCGTCTGCTTAGCTAAGCTCTGCGTTAGACGTGTTCATAAAGTCAGATTTTTGATCGAACAGAGCCAGATGAAGTGCAGAAGATATGTATGTTCATTAACGTCATAAGTCCCAACAGCATCTGGCAGATTGGGCATCCATATTTCCTGCGCTTTCTGCACAGGAGATAAAGAAAACAAATTTTAAGTGCGTAAATAAAAGTTTTATGGCAGTTTTTTTTTTAATAATAAATTGTTTGATTGAAGAATGTGGAGGAAACTTAGCTATTAATGCATAAAAATATTCAAATGGAAAAAGAATTCAATTCTGGGAAAAAGAAAAAAATCATTGTAGAGGACATGATCCATTCTTCTCCTTTGTAATTAATTCACAATTAAGATTTGGCACAACTTCTTTCGTGTTCATTTCTAAAATTGCTGCATGCCTGCTAATTTCGCGTTCGTTATTGTAAAAGTACTGCATTATCATCGCAGGAGCTTGGCAGTGCATGTGTTCATAAAAGAAAATTGACAGTCAGCATGATGCCAATTGTGCATGTGTTTTTGTTTTGTTGCCGAGCTGCAGAGAAACGGCAGGAGAAAAGTTGTAAATAACATTTTTGCAAATTATTTAATTTCCCACTCAGATATGTATGTAGAAATAACTTTTTTTTTTTATTATATAGGAATGCACAAGAGCAAAAAATCTGGTCGGACGATGATACGAAATTGCTTGTATCCTTTCGGCTTACAAAGAAAGCCGAATTTATATCTTTAAACGGAGATAAAAGACTGTGTCTTCCTTATTTTCGTATTACAAGTGTGAAATTGTCAGGAAATTTTTAAATAGCAAAGAATTTATTATCTATAAAATTGGTATACTTACATTCTATAGACTATAGTATTAAATGTAGGACATCTACCTGTTTATTAATCGAAAATGTACCCTTACGATTGTAGTAGTTCGTGTGGTCTATTTTGGGTGCTATTATAGGAAATTGTGTTCCATCTACACATCCAAGAACATGAGGAGATGGATTATTTTTTATGCTCTTGCGAATTTGTCCATTATTTGCTTTTGCTCGTTGGTTGAATCAGGCCATTTTATGTGTCTCTTTCTGAACTTGGAAAGAAATTTTGTTATTTGCATGAAATATTTGAAAGATGCTCCTTTAGCAATTTTAAAAAAAAATTACGCTGGAGGAGTCATCAGGTCATTTTTTTGAACGCCACTGGTCAAACGACAACAGTGGACGTGCGCGCTATGGGGCCATGTTAACCGATTTTTTTTGCCGCAATTGGACGAATTAGGACTGGAGGACACGTGGTTCCAAAAGGATGGAGCAACGGCACAAACTGCGCGAGCCGCAACCGATATTCTGAAGGCCAAACAACATCGAATGACTTCTATTGGCCCACCCTGTATCTTAATTTTTTTTCCTGCCGCAAGTTCTTTTATGGATGCTTTCCAAGTTAATGCCATCCAAGAGATTTAAAATGCGTCTTAACATCGTTTTTTTTTTAGCCATGTTGAGCGAAGGTGTATTAAAAACTTATTAAAAGTTTTGTATTCGAGTTGTCATTGAAAAAATGATTTAAATATTGTTATATGATATGATATGAAATTAGGAACTCACTTTTGTCAAAGCATGATGACCGCATTCATGCAGCTCCGTTTGCGTTCATAAATGTGTTCAATGAATATTTGTTGCAAGGTTTGGGCAACATTGTTTGCAATTATGAACCTACCTATCATCACCGATCATCCCAGTCCTGTTCTAAGGCGCTGGAGCATTGACCGTCTCAGAGGCGGAGAAGAAATCCTTGGTCGATTAGAGAGGAAAATTCTTCGAAAAATCTTTAGTCCCGTTTGCGTTGACAGGCTTTGAAGTCGAAGATTCAACCAAGAACTATAAGAGGTGTTCAGCGACATGCCCTGGTCATAAAAAAATCTACTTTGGAAGTTTAAGATGGCAAGGACAAAGAACGTAGAACGAATGGACACCAATACTCCTGCTCACAGAGTATTCAATTGCCATTCAGACGTTGGACGTAGTAGAAGAAGACCTAGCCTTAAGTGGCACGCACGAGTAGATAACGACCTCAACCTACTTGGAGTGCGCAACTGGAGACAGTTAGCTAAGGACCGGGCTAATTGGAGAGGCATTTTGGTTGAGGCCCAGGTTCATTCCAGACTGTAGCGCTACTTAAGTACGTCGGATGCAGAAGTAGAAGATCACGCCAAGTTACGATAAAAGATCAGGAGTCAATTCGTCCAAATAAAAGTTGAAATAAGAAAACTATGCAACTGTTAAGTCTGCACTGCGACAAACGTAACTGTTGCAGCAGTTTGATTCAACTCCATACGGAGGCAAATTATATAGATCAATCATCTCAGGGGAGTCCTCTTTGAGCTGCTTTGATTCTTATTTGAATGAACATCATAGAAAGGTGTCCAAACTTGTGAGGCGTACTCCAAATAAGTACGTTCGAGAGAGTTTTGTAATTATGTTTATAAACTCAATTTTGGGTTCAAAATAGAAACATAGATTTTTAACGCTGTCGTCGCGATGTAGAGTATAGTAAAAATTAGAAGAAGCACGTTAACGTCAAATGTCATATGTCATAATGCTAACACATGGTAGGGTTCAGATTCAAACCATTTTAAAATAAAATCCCATAAAACTATAATAAAAAATAAATAGTAATTTAGATAGATACTCAATATAAGGTAGCATTAACTTATGAAACAAAAGTTACGAACTATATGATAGCAAAACAATTTTTTCTAACTCACCCGTAGCTCGATGTATAAGATCATGTACAACAGACTCATCTTGTCTTGATTTAGATCTGTTACTTGGCACCGATTTCCTTTTCGGCGGGACTTTTCGTTTGAGAATATCGGACATTTTACTTTGTAAGGTAGCTGAAGAGCTACTAGCCGAGGATTCTGTTGTAGAAGTGGAATGAGCTTCGATGGAAGAAGTAAACGTAGTTGATGAAACTGGCGATGGGAGTATTTGCACATGATGCTGAGGATTAATATTTGTTGGCTGATGTCGAATATTTGAATTGGTTGTGGAATATACAAATAAACTTGCATTACTGGATAACGAGTTTGATAATGCAGGCTGTTGATGGTGTGAATTACTACAGTGGTGAGTGTAATGATGTTCCGAACCGACATTAGTTATTCGGCATGATGCGCCACTAGATTTAAAGTTAGTATTCAGTGCTGGTAAAAGCGTTATACTCCCAGATGGCTGCGACCGCTGTTGTGAAGATGAACTCGTAGAGGGTTGTAATGATATACCCGACTTTGTTGGGCAAGATGAGCTTAAACTGCCAGTTCCATGTGCAATATTTTTGTGATGAGATCCATTAGGTTTCGATGTGCTTGGTGACAAATTGTTACTATCACTAAAAAAGGTGTTAACTTGGTCGGCGGATGCTGATGCAGGAGCACTTTGAGATCCACACGCACCGTGCAAGGCCGCCAATTTAGGTGATGCATTAGAACATATCTCGTTATTAGAATCAGCTAGTTTACTAATTTCGTGAAGAACTCCTTCTCGTCTAAAATGTGTGCCGAATACATCAGGCAGTTTTTGCATAAGAATTTCGGACATTTGAAGAGCGCCAACTACAATGCGCAAATCATTGGACGCCATCATTCCAGCTATATGACTGGAAACTATCTGATTTTTAAGTACATCTTTAAGTAAATCCGGGCTGGCATAGTAAACCATTCTTAATAATGCGCGCAAGCATTTATATCGTATATTTGGGCCGGCCGAAGAGCTGTACACTTCGTATAGCACATTAAAAAGATTTCGAATGAATTCTGATGCCAAACCACTCTCTTCATTTAAACAGGTGATACGGGCATCAATGGATGTTGCTACAGATGCACTTATTTTAGCGTTACAATTTAACTGTTGATGTGTAGTTACTGTACTTGATGGTGCAGTTGCTGATAAATCTTGACCGGTAAGTAGAAGTGTAGAAGGAACTAGAGTTGATATATAATTAGGATTGACTTTTCGTTGAACAGGACGTGTAGTTCCTGTATCTTCATTAATTTGTTGCATCGAATGAAAATCAACGGTGTATGTTCTACCAAGAGTACTTAAACTGATCTCATCATCGGAATTCGAATGAGCTGCGTCAATCATACGAGAATCTATTTGCGAATAAGAATGCCACATACCGCGATCATCTCGCCATTGCCATTGTACTTGATCTTGAGTATTTAATGTTGGGCGCTCTAGTAGGACATCTACTACAAATATATCATCAGTCGGTAGCCTCGGCATTAGTTCTCCAATTAAACATGTGATTTCGAAAAGTTCTGATGGGCTACGTGAAATGAGCTCAACATCATTGGATGAAATTGGTTCTGTCGACCCAGTAAGCAAATAAAGAAGAGTAGATGCGATGTCATTTTTAAGCAAAACTATAGCTAAATCGGGACAGTTGTAGCACATTAAACTTAGCATTCGTACGACACCAGTAAAAGTACCCGTATTTAAAATAGTTGGTGTCACGATAAGCAATTGCTGACAATTCTTTAATAATTCTTTACTAGCAATTTCCTTTAATCGAGTCGAATCGCTTTGAAAACTCTCTACGAGTCGACAAAATGCAGAACATACACTCTCCACACATTTTTTATCTTGTTGAGATAACAATCGCGCAAGAAGAGGCAAACTTTCAGCTACACAATTAAACTCTTCTGTGTGTAAATTTAAACAGCAATTAGCAGTAATTGAAAGTGCTGCTCGTTGTGCATTAATAGAAAAAAAATCCAAATATGTTAAGCAAGCTGATACACCATTTGCTTGAAGTATTGCTTTATTATGCCGGCGAGATAAAATTTCTAGTGCTGTAAGACTTTGCTCTGCGACATCCATACATTGAATAACTTGCAACTTCTCTAAAAAAACTGGAACCGCTTCTACTACTGTTCCTGATGATCGCGGCAATGCTTCTAACATATAGGCAAGTGCTCTACATGCGTTATTCATTATATCAAAATTGTGTTCCATGCGCAGCAGTGATATTAATGCCGGCACAACCTGCTTGATCGGAAATCCAGCTAAGGTATCCTCGTTGCCCATAACTAACATTTGGCACATCTCTATTGCCGCTTGTAATTGTTGACTTTCATCGTGGGACTGAAGACCCTGTAGTAGTTGCTGAGCTTTCGAGGAACTACTGTTTCCAATTGTCCTGTGTAAAATATGGGTCATTCGGGGACCTAATGCTCCAAATAAATGTGGTGGCAAGCCTCTGGCTTCTAATAATGCCTGCAAACGGCCAACTTCGTTATCATCGCTTTCAGAATCAGGATGAGAAGCACCCGTAGAGTTTGTTGTTGTAGAAGTTGTTGTTGGTCCTGTGTTTGATCCACCTAGAATATACATATATTTTATTTATTTATTAAAATAATATTTACAAATTAGTATATTATTATTTTTATGCAAAGTATTCCAAATACTTTAATTTAAACGAGCGGTTATTTTTAATTATTCTGCTATAGGTTTAAACATCGTTACATTATCTAGAATTAATGTATAGGAATAACCTGTAGTATATAACACTGAAATATGTAATTGCGGTTGAAATATTTTTCATTTTGATTTGATTGATAAAATAAGTTAGATAATCAGCTCATCAACATTTCGTTGAAAGATTTGTTCGAAATGCTAATAGGAATGAAGACCTCGGTAGAATAATTTCCGATTTCGAACAGATAAGGAAAAAGTTTCTTCCGAACGAATACCTTAAAGTAAGACACATAATTTAAAGGAACTATTTACAATAAAATAAAACTGCGTTATGTTCCTTAATTTTTGATGGAAATGTGTGTTTCACTTTTGCGGCATCAGGGGTTAACACATACAAATTCATAAATTTTTTTAAAATGTTAAACTTCATGTAAATGTATGATGGTAAATAAAATACCTGGTGTAGGTGGTTGTCCTGCGCCAGCATTATTAGATGTACCGGATAGTTGATGTGCCATTAAATGATAATCTCTAGCATTCGATTCACCTAAAATAACATAATGAAATCATTATAAAATAAAGTAATTAAACGGATTAATTTAAATTCAATAAGAGGTGTTTTATTAAGAGTTACCGGTTTTTATGATCGCTGATAGTGTAGCTGTTGCTGAGCCAGAAGCTTTAGGGCTTTCTGTATGTTGGTAAAGGTTATGGGTACCAGGTGTGCTTCCGTTTACCTCTGTTGCAGATCTTCCGGTAGGGTTATTGTTAGCACAAAAAACAGCAAAGACAGGTGCTGCTGTACTTGATGAGGCAATTGATGACGATGCTGAAGAAGGAACTACACCTCCGATGCTGTCACTTCCACTTCCGTTGCCGTTTTGCGTGGGTATTGTTGTTGAGCTGCTTACACAAGAACCCGTTTTGCTTCGTGAGCTACGTCTTAATATATGTGACAGCGGTGTATCTTGCGTTGATGAAAAGGGTTTTTGATTTGCGGAATTGATATTTGCGAGAAGACTTGTAGTTGTACTTTTAGGGCTTTCGCTCGAAACAAATACAGCTGTTTGGTTATTGTTAGGAGGGGGATGACCACCTGTCGAATTAAAATTCGGATTTTTATCATATTTATTAATTTGTGGATTAATAAACATTATTATAATATGACAACAACTTTTAGAGACAATTCAACGAATAAAGGCTTAGATCTAAAAAGATAGCTTAGTGAAACATATATGCTTTAAATCCACGTTGAACCCTGTATTAACAAACCGCCAACTTCGACAAGCTCTGTTAATGTTGCTCTTGGGTCAGAGCTACACTCCGCTTTAACTGAATTAATACAACTTTTGTGGCGTGCTTAAACAAAATTTTTATAACAACGGGCGTTTTTTTGGAGGTTCGTTTTTCGAATAGAGGTAAAACTGACATTTTGTGGTCAAATCGGGCAAATTTATTTCGAAAATAATGGTTCAATTCGCGAAGTTTACCGCAAGCTCCGTCAATTTTATGGTCGACATAATCGTCCATCAGAGCAATTAATCCGGTTAACCATGGATCGTTTTCGAACTACGTTTACTCAATGTGATAAAACGCATCCGCAGAGACGTCGAACAAAAACAATTGCCGCTGTAGAGCAAAGTGTTGAAGAGGACCCGAATGATTCGATTCGCAACTATTGCACAGCAATTGGAACCTTTTATATTAAGTTAATGGAAGATTTTGCGCAAAAATCTTGGCTCACGACCTTACAAGATCCAGCTTATGCAAGAATAAAAGCCGCGAGACCATGCAATGCGTCGTGATTTTGGTGTATGGGCCGAAAATGAGATTGATCTCGATGCTGATTTTCATCGCAAAATTTTGTCCAGTGATGGGGCTCATTTTTGGTTGAATGGCTACGTCAACAATCAAAATTGCCAAATTTAGAGTGAAGACAATCCATTTGAGAGTCTTGAGACGACATTACATCCACAAATACTGACTGTTTGGTGTGCTCTATGGGCTGGTGGAGTCATTGGGTCATACTTCTTCCGAAATGATGCTGGAGAGTCAGTAATCGGAGACCGGTATAGAGCCATGATAACCGACTATTTTATTCCCAAAGTGGATGGCATTAATGTGGATGAGATGTGCTTCCAACAAGACATCGCTACATGCCACACAGCGCACGTCGATTTATTGAAGGAAACATTCGATGAGCGCATTATTTCGAGGAATGGACCTGTCAATTGGCCAACAAGATCGTGTGATTTGTCACCATTGGATTATTTTCTTTGGTATATGTGAAGTCGCTCCTCTACGCCAACAAACCAGAAACGTTAGGAAACTTGGAAGCCAACATTCGTAGCGTTATTACCAACATACGGCCCCAAATGCTCGAAAAAATGGTTGAAAGTTGGACATCTAGACATGGTTTTATTCGAACCAGCCGCGGCGGCCACATGCCCGAAATCATATTTAGACATTAATGGCGTAAAATTATCCATCCAAAAAGCCAAATTGATGGACATTAAAGCAATTTTCTTGTGTTTTATTTCAATTTGAAGTTCTATACCTTTAAAAAAAACACCCTTTAGAATTAGCACACCGAAATAATTGGCATAATAATGCGTTGGCCGCACTTAAAATTTGTGATCGTAAAATTGTCTCCTGACAGACCGAAGATTGCTTTCAACGGAAAATTACACCCAAAATCAATGCTGGACTGTTCAATTCGGGTGGATATATGCAGCGTCATCTGTCATTTACGGCAATAAAGCATCAATCCAATAGTGCATGGGTGAGACATCACATGCACATGGATACACAAAAAATGGGAGAATTTCTACTCAAAGCTAATTACTGAATATACTTAAACTAAAATTAGTAATTAAAATTTCGACGCTAAAGGTCAAAGGATCTCCAAAAATTAACTCTAAGCTCACTTGTGAAACTCATGAAAACTATAGAGTCAAACGTATTTATTGTGGTCTTCGTCAACTTCATATATCGGGTTTTTCAACAGGACAAAAGTTGAGCGACAGGGGCAGCAAACGACGCCATATTTCTTGCCGCTCTTTTGACATTTCTCTTCAGTAAGGTTTGCCATTTCATGATGGAAAGATATACGATCCAACAACGAGTCGAAATTATTAAAATTTACAACCGAAATTCGGAGTCAGTGGCATCAACGTTAAGAGCGGTACGTACAATTTATGGTCGTCATAATCGTCCTAGCAGATCAACAATTCAGCGTCAAGTGGAAAAATTTGAATACACAGGCACAGTACAAAATGTTCCCGTGCCAGTGAGACAAAGAAGTGCCCGTAGTGTGGAGAATATTGCTGCCGCTGAGCTTTCAGTTGAAGAAAGCCCAAATGTGTCTCTTACACGTCGTTCTCAACCGTTGGGCATCTCTGTGGCATCGTTGTGGCGAATTTTGCGAAAAGATCTTGGCCTACATCCTTACAAGATTAAATTGCACAAAAACTGAAGCCGATTGACCCCCAGAAGCGTCGGATGTTCGTCAATTGGACTGAGCAACAACTTGAAAATGGTTCGGATTTTCATCGAAAAATTATCTTCAGCGATGAGGCTCATTTCTGGCTGAATGGCTTCGTCAATAAACAAAATATGCGGTATTGGTCAGGCAGCCATCCACATGTACTCCATGAGTCACCATTGCATCCCGAAAAAAATACGGTTTGTGTGGTTTATGGGCCGGCGGCGTCATTGGGCCGTACTTCTTCCGTGATGATCAAGACCGGCACGTTACTCTGAATAGGAATCGCTACCGTTCAATGATAACCGAATACTATTGGCCCCAATTGGATGATATGGACTTGGAGGACATGTGGTTCCAACAGGACGGCACCACAATTTATTGGAAACCAAGTTTGGAGAACGTGTTATCTCACGAAATGGTCCAGTCGCTTGGCCGCATCGGTCTTCCGATTTGACGCCTTTAGAATATTGCCTGTGGGGCTACGTCAAGTCTATGCCAACAAGCCAGCGACGATGGATGAACTTTGTACGAATATCGAATATTGCAGCAGTATCGGCCGATTTATGCTTGAAAACTGTCGAAAATTGGGTTCAGCGTCCGGACTTCTGCAAGCGTACCCGTGGTGGCCATGCAAAAGAAATCGAGTTCCATACATAATGGCATCGAACGTACTTTCACAGGATTAAAGAATTTCATTGATATCCAAAACAGTTTTTGTTTTATTTAAAAAAAAAAACTGTTGTAGCGCTCTTATTGAAAAACCCTTTATCATCCAAATATGAGTTAGCATTTAATTCCATAATAAGATATGTTACCGCAAATATGAACACATTCCGAGATTTGCATTAGAGCTCGCGGGATGTACCTAAGGCAATATATCAAAGTGTATTTTCCTTTACAAGATACTCAAAACAAAACAACTCTACAGCTATACGGCAACCAAATTCGTTATATAATTTTAAATCTCAACTTTTCCATCTTGTAAATTGTAACCAATATAATTATGTTTTTAAATAATATATATATATATATAATATATCTATAAATACAAGAAAAAAATAACGGTACTTTTTTAATTATTCAATTCTTATCGCAACATCATCGACAAACAGCAAGAAATTATGAATTGACGTACAATATTTGGAATCAATGAATCCCATACCTTCGAAAAGTTTTGTGTCGATAAATAAATATTACACAAAAAGGGTATCAATTTGAATTTTTTTTTAAATTGATTACCTTTTGATGAGTCACCCTTAGACACAAAAATCGTATACGAAAAACTATTTAAAATAAATGAAAAAATTTGTAAGAAAGATACAATTTTCATAAGCGAATTATGTTTTGCGATGAAGCTCATTTTTGGTTGAATGGATACGTCGATAAATAAAACTGCCGTATTTGGAGTGATGATAATGTATGTTTATAGACCGTTACATCCACAAAAACTGACTGTTTGGTGTGTTTTATGGGTTGGTGGAATAATTGGTCCGTACTTTGATATTGGCTACGTTACAGATAATGGTGAACGCTGCAGAGCCATGATTACTGACCTTTCCTTCATCATTGAACAAACATGGTGTGCAGGAGCTGTGATTTCAACAAAACTACGCAACACGTCAAACAGCTCGCTGCATTGGCCGCAAAGATCGTGGGATTTAACGCCGCTTGACTCTTTTCTGTAGGGATTTGTGAAGTCGGTAGTCTATGCCGATAAACCCGAAACTATTGCCCACTTGGAGCACAACATTCGCCGCGTTATTGCCGATACACGGCCACTTAAGTTTGGAAGAAGTCAACCGAAATTGGACCTATAGATTAGACTACGTCCCAGCCATCCTTGGCGGTCAAATGACAGAAATCATATTTGAATTACAATGCCAGAAGATAATCTTTTAAATAAATTAAATTGCATGTCTATTAAAAAAAAAACATCTTTAATTTATTGCAGTTGTATACCTAGCTCTAAAAATAAAAATCATTAAAAAATTGGGATCCACTACCAATACAGGTTTTCATTGAATTCTTGGATCGTCAAAATAATCTCCATTATATCAATAGCTTTAAAAGTTGAAGGAAAGTTGGCATCCGTGGAAACATAATATCTCAACTTATGCAATCCATTTTTTTAAGTCGTCAGCTTCTGAAAGGTTACGATGTTCTTAGAGCTACAATAAACCAACAAAGTTCCAAGCAAGGATACAAAATTCTGGGCACATCAAGGCCTTACTTACACAAAAAGCCATTTTAATTTGCGACTAGCTGATAAACTTAATAATTGAGAAGCTTGTTAATCAATGACTATTATGTAGTGAGGGCATTGCTAGAAGAACACTATACACAACGCCGGTCCGTCAGTTCGGAATGCTCTCTCCAGCCCAAACGGCTTGAGCGATTTTCTTCAAACTTCTTATCCATGATTTGGTGATAATTTTAGGTCATTTTTTTTAAATTCTAGACATATAATAATACCTGCATACAAAATTACATATAACGTAAATTTTCTCAAAAACGATTTTGATATAACTTTACACATACTAAGTAAATTGGTTCCAAACAAACTACATACCGAGTTTTTTTTTTGAGAAAATCCATACAACGGGTCTTTTATTTCGGTCATATCAGAGAAATTGTCAATTTCTTGCAAAATATTTCTGTTTCCAAAATATTTCTGTTTCATAACTAGTTTTGGCCCAATTATTCCTTAACGGAAAATTCAGTTTTGGGCAATAACACAAATCATTTCATAATCATTTCATTTCCTTCAAATTCCGGAATTAAAGTTCAATTCAATTCAATAATCATAGTTCCTCATAAATCTTTCCTTTTAAGGTTTAACATCAGTAACCAGTACGCCAATCTCACAGTGAAAGAGAAGTTGCGTGGTGTACCCACAACTTGTTTTCTTACAAAAATGATACAAGATGTAATGTATTTTGTATCATTTTCGTAATGGACTTATATTACTAAGAATAATAAATACATCCCCAGCTGTAAGAAATTTTTGAAAAACAGTATTGAACTGTATCCATTTCGCTCAAAAAGTGTTATAAAATATCATTTATACTTGGAAGAATCCAACGAACTCTAATAAAGTTGCAGTAGGAATGCCCATACACTATCCTTGGAGGTTTACTTGTTCTATTATACAGGGTGGAGGGTTTGGATAGTCCAGCGGGCTCATGCTTTGAATTCTGCCTTTTAGGCGAATGTTTGGCCGCATTCCCTAGAGTAGATGGACCATTGTGTGTCTTGTGAACATGTTTGCCGAATCTGGCAGCATTGCGAAAATCATACTATCGTAATACAAGCAAACGTTTCGACTTGATATTTATCAGCGCATATACGATTTAGCAAAACTTTCTTCTAACGGCAATGTAAAATAGTAAAACTGGCGTAGATGGTGTGAACCCAATCCAGAAATGCTACAGAGCTGGACAGTGTGTGCAGTTTTATCAAAATGCAATCGGGTCAATGAAAACGGAGTAAGAGTAACTGTCACTGGGAACTATTTTTTTTAGGACGGTGTGTGCCGTCCTGAAAAAAACTACAACACAATAACTTTGAAAAACAGTTCCCAGTGACAGTTACTCTTACACCGTTTTCTTAGCCAGACCGGTTATGGCGGATTGCAACGAAAATTCCGAAACACCCAAGATCATCTAACATACATAAAGTAAATAAAAAGAAAGTGCAATACTTCAATGCCTTCAGAAGTAAATGTGTAAAATGTATAGCGTGGTTCTATACACACTAATAAACACACATGCATTTCAACGACAACCAGGGGCCTGTTGCACGAAACAACAAGTTTCGAACAAGAAGTAATTTTTAACATATTACTAGAGTTTCTGCGTATAAAAACACTTGTTATAAGTTAAAAATTACTTCTTCGCCGTTACGGTTCAGAAGGAGAGATTTTCCAACTGACATCAGACACGTCGATGACGCAATCTCAACGATAACATTTGCAACCAAAAAAAATACATATCTTTGGCGCTCTAGGATCGTTAGTACCCAGGACCTAGCATTCTCACAATCATTCTTTGCGAAACCTCAAGCTAATAATGAGAAACTTAGAACAACATCTGCGCACCTATGACGACTTGAACTTAGTCTATCGACCACCTGCATACTAGTCTCACCGTTTGCGTATCATTTTTTTCTCTTCCAACTGGGTGAGATATGTTGTAAGTTTTACGCGTCCCTACCAAGTGAATAAGACAACTAACCGACCAAAATACCGATTCTCTCATAAGGCGACAAGACAAGCATTAAAAATACAACTTTATCCTTAGGCGACTAATAAGTAATCAAAACAGCTAAAAAACTAAACACATGTAAAGCATCGATACGTTATGGTTTTACGTTTTCATTGCAAGGTTGAAGCGCAACGCTAATAGGTGCGTCAACCAATTCATCCACAAACAGTTATTTTATTTATATAAAATGCATGTTTTAGCCATAATAAAACATTAGTAGTTATAGCTACACATTAAATCCTTTCTTTTAATATTGCTGCATTATTATTTAACATAAATTGTGTTAAATTTGTAAAAAAAAAAAAACATTAAAAAAACAAATGAATATTTCGTTGAATACAAATTAGACTGGTTACCAGGTTATTGTAATTTGTTTTAAAAATATTTTGAACGCCATTTTTGACCACTTACTGGATAATTAGATTTAGTAGATTAGATAGATTTAATAGATTTGGCGTAGCGCAAATGGTTAAACGTATTTTCCTAAAATATGTATCAAGTGTTTAATTTGTGTATTTATGCGCACTCAAGGGGGTTATGAATACCCCTAATATGTTTAAGCATTGTAGAACTGTCCGCGGCCACCTATCTGTATTTTATCGAAAGAATTAAATAATGGGGATATCTCACTTGCAAGTAGGAACACAAATTTTATCTATCTATCATTGGAAAATTAATCAAAAACTTTGATGAGATCGGTAATACAATGGAAAATTCGGGCCACCAAGATCATCAAGTGTGTAGTTTCAGTCAATTCGTGAAGGTCAGAACCATTCAATTCTTAAGGGCGCCAGTACTTTCAATTTGTAGATTGTATTTTTGCTTACGAAAGTAAGCATCATCATTCGTAATATTATTGATGCTTCTTTTCATAAAGTATTGTCAACCCAAAAACTTTAACACAATGTCCTACATGCGATAAACGGGAATAGAGAGGAGATACAATAGCGAGCTGTACCAAGATGTGAGTTACTGCATATCATCAATTTAAGAATTAAGCGATCACGGAAGCCAGGTCGCTTGGACTGAACTATTAGAATCAACATACTAAGACGGAGACCCCCCCGGAGCCCGTTAAATAGAAAAAGTAAGTATGTATAGTATGATAAACAAAATACATATTTTTAAAGAGGAATTGTATTGGGTTATGCAATATTTCGTGTATAAAACGTAGTAAAATAGGAAAATATGTTTGATGTTATATCAATTTAAAATTATATTACCTTCACTTTCACACTCCTTTTTGGTATTTCCAGACGCTAAACTAGTAGAAATTGAATGCCGTGCCGTACTAAACGGTGTGACAATTTTTCGGGTGTATTTCTGTTTTTTATCTACTTTTGTTGATATTGGGGACAGTGATTGTGTACTGTTTCTCTTTTTTTGTCCAAATTTCAAAATATGTTTAGATTTTGTGCTTTGAGAATTGCTTTCTATTACAAAATTTGTAATGTTTGTATCTTTTTTTTTGCAATTACAATTTGACTTGACTTTATTTATCGATGATGATATTTTAGGGAAATTATCTTCGGGTTTACAAATCGAATCACGATTTATCTTGCGTGTTTTGCGATAATAGCTTAACAAATTGTTTTTGTTTGGATTTGAAGTTGATATATTCTTGACGTCAATATTATCTACACAGAATTTTTTTTCTGATTCTCTGGTATTTTGACAGTTAAACCTTGATATTATTGGTTCCTGGGGTGACAACGTTTTTGAACGTGTTCTCTGTGCAACGCAATCACCAATAGCTGCTGGTGGTGTTTTTGGTAGATCAGAGTTGTGTAAGCGCCGTTTTTTAACAGAAGAATGAATATCAATTTGTGCTAAAAAAAAATATATATATATACAATAATATAAACATTGTAATAAAAATCTTTTTACTTACGAAATTTTTCCAATTGTACAAAGTGTCGCTTAAAATCACCTTTGGAAATAGATATTTTTGAATCTCCACTTCGTAAATTATGTGGTGTTTCGCAATCACTGCCTTTAGCTTTTCGTTTTATTGTATTTAAATGTGGTGTGCTATTTAGAGATAATCTGGTTTCAGTTGAAGAAGTTATTTCGGCGTTCAAATGTCTATTGTTGGTCAGTTCCTTCTTCTGACTTGCTGAGTTATATTTATCCTGCCCCTCCGTCAATGCAGAGAGCGAATGATTGTTAACTGATTCGGCCATAGACGACACTTAATCGTCCTTTTGACCTCTTTAAACATGCCACCAAAACGCGTATTGTCCGTGTCCCTTTAAAAGCAATCAAAAATAGTTTATTAAATAAAATATTCATATTTTTATATAATAATTATATATATGGTCATTTTTGTGCTGAAATCAAAATTGTTATGAAATATTAATATTTGGTCATCATCTACAATTTCATTTATGTAGAAATATATTATGTAGAACAAAACTAAAAAACACAACGGCATATTCGAATAAAGTATAAATTGTACTGGTTTATTGTTTTTCAACAAAACAAAAACAAATGAGAGCGAAGTGGTGTGTGATGTGGAAAAAAAATAAGTCTTAGCACCAGCAGATGAGAGCGGGGGAATATGTTTTCTCATTATAAGACACATAGTCTTTTTCCAATACGGCAGCGGAAGAATTCCAAAGATGAAATCAACGGTGGCGTATACAATCCCAGTTAAGAAAATGAAGTGAAAATTCTAGGAATAGGAATCTCAAGGAACATAGATGGTGGCGAAAGACCGGCGGCAGCGCTTATGAACTAAGTAGATGCTTATAGTCCAGTGTCCGTCTTAGGAGTATTAACGAAATTCGATCAGGCGCTTCAGGTTTGGGGTTTTGCTTTGGTTGTGTGTTTGTCCACTTGGAAGGGACTGATTTTATTGTTGACGACCATATTCTCACAACGACGTTAGTGAAGATAGCTTGATAAAACCGGTGAAGATGATTTGATAGATAGCATTGACCATTGATGTCGTTGATAGATCAGCAAGAATTCTCCATCATCATTCTAATATACCAAAATGCAGTTTTGAGTTTTCCCTGAGGCATACATAGCGGACAATACAAAGTCGATTATCAAGCTCACAAAACCTATTTTTGTCAAAGAAAAGAAAGACAGCAAGTTTTCGTTCGACTATCTGAAACAAATTTCAAACTCAAACGCGTCATGCAATGGTCGGTTAAGTGTAAATCAAAACTGAGTTAAATAACACTTTGAGAGTTTAAATAACACACGATGATGTGGTGTCTATACCAGTACTAGTAGAGTTCGAAGTACGAGTTGTTTTGTTTATACATAAATCCATGCTATAAGTAAACAGATGAGAAGGCTACATTCCGCTGTGCGTATCGCTTCATACCCTATCTCATCCCATCTCTAGAATAAATATCCCCAAATATGGCTATCAAATATAGAAAATGACTCACAAAATGGCTTTTGTAAGAAAACGCCCTCAAAAAGTGGTCGTTTGGTCAAACATGTACTTTGTTCTGAAGTTTCATAGTGTTTGTAACGAAATTAAAGTTACATAAGCTCTCTCCAAGTCATCAGATTCGGTAGTTTTTTTTTTTTTTTATTATAATATTGAACATTATATGAATTACAAAGAATTGAATTCCAAACGGATCGTTTTTCATTTTAATTTACTGGATACGGGTGAACATTTTTAAAAGATTCATATGAACATTTTAATATTGCACTGAAAAACGTATTTTACTGAAAATTTCGAAACTTACAAAATTCTTAACAGTTTTTCCAAAAACAACAAAAATACAATTACATATACTTTGAGATATATCTATGGAAATAATTTTTCGATGTTACAAACTTAATGCAAAAAATAAGATAGGATATAAAAATGAATAATTGTCTACACAAATAGTGTTCTGCAATATATTTTTATCCAAGTATCCCACCAGTATTATATTATTTGATGATTCATTTGCCAAAAGCTTTTCTTATTCCTCAAAAAAAAAAACAGGTCACAAATCTATCTAATATGTTCGACATCTGCTTTTTAACTTCTTTTATATAAAAGTTAAATGGATTTTGGCTGGGATTGAACGCGCAACCTTCCACTCAACAGGCGAACACATTACCACTACACCGCGGCAACGCACAAAACCGGCCACAAAACCAATACCAATTTAAAGATCAGGAGCATCTATTTGTCCTGATAATAATTGGTGTAAGAAAACCATATCATTGTTAAGTCTACGTTGAGACAGAGGCAATAACTGTTGTAGTTAAATTCGAAACCTTACGGATGAAAATTGTGTACATCATCCCACGGAAGTACTCTCAAAGCAACTCTTATGAATTTACCTTGGACTGCCTCAATTATATTTGAATGAACTTCATAGAAGGATGTCCAAACTTGTGAGGCATACTTCAAAAGGGGGTGAACTAGACAGTTAAAGAGCGCAAGTGTAAATTAAGGGTCATTAAACTCTTTTGACCACCTTTTTAAAAATCCCAATATAGAGTTGGATTTATTAACAATAACGTTTATATGTTTATTAAATCCCAATATAGAGTTGGATTTATTAACAACAACGTTTATATGTTTATTAATGTCCAATTTAGGATCAAAATAAACACCAAGATCCTAAAAACTGTCTACACGACAGAGAGTGTGCTCAAACAGAGTATAATTAAAATTGGATGGAACAATCAGTTTGCAGTGAAAGCCAATCGCTAAGATCTCCTACACATTCGAAAATTGTGTCGTCAGCATATATCAATATTTTGCTCTCTCGAATACAAGCTCTTGCATCATTAATACCAAATATAAATAAGATATGGAGTCCTAAATGACTACCTTGGGGTACTGCAGATTGGGCAACAAAAGGGTTAAATATAGAACCTCTAAATTTTACCCGATAAGTTATCAATGACAGATATGATTGAACCCAGTTTATGAAACCTGGAGGAAATCCTTATGCCTTAAGTTTAAAAATGATGATGTTATGTTATAACTGGTCAAAAGCTAAGGAAAAGTCAGTGTATCCACTTCTTTTTTTATTTTCCAAACTATTGGAGCAATGAAGCATAAAACTTAAGAGATTTGTGATAGTGGATCGATTTTTTACAAAACCATGCTGTTCTTTACAGATAATGTGTCGACAAAGGAAGACCAATTTATCACAAATAATATTTTCGAATAGCTTAGGTATACAAGATAGTTTTGAGATAAGTCTAGTCTATAATCAGAAATATCTCCTCGCTCACCTTTTTTAAAAACTGGTGTAATAAATGCATTTTTCCACTGAGTTGGGAATACTCCTGTGGCAATAGAGCTTTTAAACATATACAAGGTGGCGCAAAAGTAGTCCTCCTATCAGAAAATGCTATAAATTTTGGCCCCTAATGTCAGTTCTGTTTTGACATTTGTGTAGTAAACACATGCGAAATACACGTTAATAAACAATGTTACGCTACACCGCTCCAGAACGCGGAATATTGGTGACTATTTATTTGAGCAATAATCAGTCGGTGACTTTGGCACAACGTGAATTTCGTCGCAGATTTCCTAGCCGTCCAACGCCTACTGGTGAAACACTGCGACGTTAAGCTGCTGCCAGGCGTGGCAGACCCCGGAGTAGCCGTTCTGCAGAGAATATTGCTGCTGTAGCCGAAGATGTCAGGAAGCGCCGTCGACATCGACCAGACGACGTGCCACGCAAATGGGTATCAGTCGACGGTCTTTACAGCGAATTTTGGTACAAGATGTTTCCGTACAAAGTCCAGACGGTGCATCAGCTGTTAGCTGCTGACCGCCAATCGCGTCTAACATACGCTCAAGCCATCCTTAATCACCACCAAGAGGAAGATGATTTTTCATCAAAAATAATCATGAGTGATGAGGCCCATTTCCATCTTAGCGGGTACGTAAATAAGCAAAATTTACGCTTCTGGGGCACTGAAAATCCGCTTGTAACCCACGAAGAGCCATTACACCCGCTCAAAGTCACTGTATGGTGTGCTGTTTTCGCTGGAGGAGTCATCGGACCTTTTTTCTTCGAAGACGTCGCGGGCCAAACGGTTACTGTGAATGGTGAGCGCTACAGAGCAATGATCAACGAGTTCTTTTCATGTGGTTCCAACAGGACGGTGCAACGGCACACACTGCACGTGCCACAACCGATATGCTGAAGGATGCATTTCCCGGGCGCCTAATCTCCCGTTTTGGCGATTTGCACTGGCCAGCAAGATCGCCTGATTTGACCGCTCCAGACTTCTTTTTGTGGGGCTTTTTGAAGTCGCGGGTTTATGTCAACAAGCCTCAGACTCTTGCAGCTCTTAAAGACAATATCCATCAAGAATGTGAGGACCTATCGCCGGAAGTTTTGGCCAAAGTGATGGAAAATGCCATAAAAAGGGCTCAAATGACAATCAACTGTGGCGGCGGCCATTTACATGACATCATATTCTCGACTTGATGTAAAAAAAATTAAAAGACCAAATAAAAATAATCCCCAAGAAGAATCAAAGTTTTTCTTTTTTTTTTTTAAATTACAGCCAAAAAACATCGGAAGGTTATTTTTGCGCCACCTTGTACTTAAGGTATGACAAAAGAGCATCTTTGCATTGCTTTACGACTATTGGTGGTATTTCATCGGGCCCCGCAGAACGGTAATTATTTTATAAGGATATATATTTAAGTAGTGTCTCATCGTCAAATGTAACGTTGCTGAAACTTACTTAAGGACAGTCATTACGATAATTGAAATAATATTCGTATATGACTAGAAGGTATCAATAAATGATTTACTGAAATTGTCTGCGAATAAGTTCGATCAAATTTGAGAAGTCGATGTATTTGAATTATTGATAAGATGTCTGGATTTTATACATCCTGTTTGCTCTAAGTCAAATGATAAAATGTTATCAAGCAATGATAGCTCTTGTTGTGCAGAGTCTTCTGATGGTATGAGTTGGGCGTTTGACGATTTTCATATTTTGTCCAATAAACAAAATAATATACACTTTTTTACCGATGTTGTAAATATATAAAAAAGTCTATCTAAAAAATAAGAACCATTTCAGAAATAATAATTTGGGATTGTTACAAATGGTTAGTGAATTAAGGCAAAGGCGTTGTAATGTTTCTTTCTTTTGGTTATCCTCTTGACATAAAACAATCATTGGTTATACAGTCTACCAATAGATTGATTGCAATTTATGCATCATGGAGGCTCTTTACAGAAAGACTTCACTTATAATCTTTCAAAGTGGAACTTAAATGTTATCATAAAAACTAAACATTGCATCGCACAATTTTTGTGTATTACCACAAAATACTTGAAAAAAAAAATCCGATCGGAACTGACTTTCGTTTCGGAAATTCTTTCAACGGATGAGTCGATAGGGCTGATTACCTCATTGATATTGATATTGATCAATGTCCTAGCAAAGGGTTTCTAATGAATAAGGTGATGCCAAAATAAGTTGGGATTCAGTACTTGTCGATATCAGACAGATTTAAAAAGCAAAATCCACTCAAAAGCTTAATTGAAAATGTACTAACTGGTAACATAGTCAATATTCATCAAAACTTTAAAGGGACACTTCACTACTTTGAGAGAGTAACAATGGAGCCTTTATTACGAACAGCCAATTTATTTGAAAAGCTAGGTTTGAAGCTATTTATATGGCTTTAATGCCAGATATGTATTTATATTAGTTTCAATAATTTTCATATAATGACGAGCTCAGTGGAGCAAGTATTAGAGCGGTGCACTGCAGCGTAGTTCGATTCTTAGCAGTTGCAACACCTGAATGATTTTTTAGGGGCCGTGATCCGCCAAAGCATCCAAAGTATCAATTGTCAAGAAAACCTAACCTTAACTTAGCCGTTCGGAGTCGCCATAAAACAGGAGGTCGGCCATCGTGCAAGATATACACACATGAATGGTTATGAGAAAGCTGGGCCCTGGGTACGAGCCTGTTGCGCCAAAATAATGTTCATATCAAAGTTATATTTGATACTACAATTATTAAATTGATTTTATTTGGCACTTACATATTTTTCGTAGCATTATTTATTCTCGCAAACTTTAATTTATTAAATTACATACATCAATTCATCGCCCTAGTGACCCAAGAACGTAACAACGAAGAATTTTTCTTTTATTTCATATAATTTCCTTCAATAAAGGAGATCATTATATGAATTGAGTGATTTGTGTATCCGAAATGTATATACAATTCCAATCTATATATTTGACTAGTTCGTGACGGTTAGACAATGTACAAAGCGCACGACCTAAAGTACTATCCATTATACGTTTAATGTATAACCAGATGCATAAATGTGTTGTTGCTAGCGAACAAAATAACCATTTTCCTTTATCTACCCGACTTTCATCTAAAAACAAGGAGTAGAGGCAGCATTGCACGGTAATATCATTTTTGCCATAGAAAAATAATTTAAAGACAATGAATACACACTTGCAGCATTTTTTGAAAATGTCAAAACATGCGCAATAAAAATGGCATTGCGAAATTATATATTTTTTATAATTTACAGGTTATGAATACTCATTAAATGTCTCGGTAATAGTCTTAGTTGAGACACAGTCGCTGCTGAGGATGTGGAAGAACCACTTCTGCAGGCACACTCAATTGGTTGGACTCAATGTGATGTCATAGCCAGATTTACTAGTATAGAGAAGGAAGCGGCAAAAATGGATTTAAACTATGCTGTTAACATGAAAAGACATACAAGATAGACGAAATGGGCAGAACGTCACAATTGGCAGATATAACATTGAGGTAGTACGAGATTAACTTTGACACCTCGTCAAAAAATTAACAAAGAAGTACTTTTGAAAGCCACTGTAAGTACTCACTCGAACTACTGAGGCGACCATATAACTACAAGACCTTATCATACGAGTTCTGCTCTACGGCGCTGAACCATGGATCATATCAAACGCAGATAAAGAAATCCTTGGCTGTTTTTGACCACGAACTATACGAGCTGTACAGCGACATACCTCTAGTCAAAATGGTTAGGACGAATGAGTGAGTGAATGAATGAACGAATAAATGAAGACTGCGAGAAGGAGTATTGGACATACTCCTTCTCGCTGTCTTCGATTCCCAACCAGACGTCAGATGCTAGAGGAAGATATATTCATGGTCAAAACTGCAGCTGTAGTATTATGAGTCTCTCTGGAAATGTACAGATCCTACAAAACTACATTGGCAACCCATTACATATTTATCTACTTGAAAGAAGCGGTTAAAATGAGTTTTGAAGTAAATGAGAGAAAAGTATTGGTAATGAAATTCCCTTTTTACAAAATCTCTTCTCCCAAATTATTCTTTTCCAAAATCCATGTCCCATAATCCCCTGCGATATCATTACTCGCTTCAAAAGCCCCTATGACAATACCATTTTTTTCATTTCTAACAGAAATTTGTTTTGAATTTGCCATTCGATATTGTGCCCGTTGTTAATCCTGGGGGGTTTCCAATTTTGAAAGCAGGGTCTTTGGTCTTTGCAAAGGTTTCCGTATTTTTTTTCGCAGAAAGATTTTAAACAAATGCCTGAATTTATATTGGGTCACGGGAGAGTGCGGAACGAGCGAACCTCGACTTCTTATGTCAGTAAGATTAAAGCAAGAAGATAAGCAAGGTATGTTGCGAACCGAGATCAGCAACACAAACGAGTGGTCCTAGCAGCAATAAAAACACAATTTAAAACTCTAAATCTAAAGGCTCTGAATCATTTCTTTCAAATATATTATGTTAAATACAAATATGACAGGGGCTGTCCCACTTAAGAGTTAGAATCGCTGTTACTCCTAACTTACCCACTACCATACAAATATATCATGTTTTTTATTTACTTATATCAATTGAAATGTAAGCTGTTATATTTCGGAAAATCACTTCTGTTGTGATCATGATCGAATAAACAACATTAAATTTGAGGAATCGTTTTTGACATTTGTATATTCGCACAGTAGGTGATGCAAACCAGTACCTCTTCATCATTGGTGATCCCGAATTGTATCAGTTGGAAGTAGCATGACTTAAACCCTTAATTAGCGCGTCATAAAACAGAAACCCACTGGAGTATCCCACATAATATTATTATCCAATCCGCAATTCTTCTAACACCAACACATTGACATTTTGAAAGGTGCTGGTTTATTTTTTTAGTTTGATGTGCTTTGGTAAAATTGGTATAGAAAGCATACAACCGACAATACAAACAAAAAACGTCTTGCTTGGGTTATAACTGGAGTGACATACCTTGACGCGTTAAATTATAACATAGTTCATCCAGTTGATGACGTATCATTACATGAACTTGAGCATGGAAAGGAATATGCAAAACAATCACGAATTATATTTGATGCTCAGCAAGAACAACCTACAGTATTTTTTTAAATTAGCTGCTTTGTGAGGGCCAACCATAAAAAAAACATTGAATCCTCGAATACCCTATCCCATTTCATCGTTGAATTAAAAATTCAGAAATGGCCTACTGAATGGGGATCAAATATAGATGGTGTGGGCTGATTTTTAAGGTGTTTACACTTGTTCTGCTTCTTTGGACAGAGTCTACATACTAAATATCATCGCTCTAGCTCAAAATTTAAGGCCCAAGTATCGGTGATATACAGACAGACACGGATAGATCAACGCAGCTAGCGGTTCTGAACCGATCCATATACGTTAAGGAATTTATTATTTCTGTAGGTTACAAAATTATTGTCAAACTAATATACCCCTATACGATAGGGTATAAACATATGAGAAGGCTACAATCCTCTCTGGAATATATTAATATCCTATAACATCCTTTCGTTAGTATAAATACATATTTAATTGGGTGTGGTTAAAATATTAACTCATTTTTATGAATCCTAGTTCAAAATGTCTTACATACCTATACAACCTATGTCGGCTATTGCACTTTATATCAAATCGTTTTTTATAAAAACGCGTCCAAAAAGATTAAAATGATCTATAGACAAAATATTCATATTAAAATACGGAAATATTTGCATCGAAAGTTTTTTTGAATTTTTAATAAATTGTACCGAAACCCGTTTTTACTGAAAACATCCCCAAAGAAAGCCACATGGCAAAATAAACGGCATAAAATTTCTAACTTTGATCAAAAATAATTTTTTTTTTCTGAAAAGTAGGCATGGCCATAGGCTGATTTTGAAAATGTTAACACTTGTTCTGCTGTGAGCAACAAAGAGTTCGTGTACAATTTCATCATTCTAGTTCAAAATCTAAGGCCTAAAAACTGGCGATGTATTAACATATAACGTAAATCGAATCATCTAGCGAATATAAGTCGATCCATATACTTTAAGGTACATACAGCTAATTTATTTATCTATGTTATAAACTACGTATCAAAACTAATATACCCCTATGTTTGTAAAATCTGTAAAATGTACCACCGCGTTCGTATATCGTATATAAAACCTTGGTACTAATTTAACCAAGGCAACCCATATCTCTCCGCCCACTTTATTATTCAACAAAAAGAAGACAAAAACAAAAATAGGAAACGGACGAGCACCACAGCTGTTCCTTGGTAGAAGAAAACTTCTGCTACTTCTCTACTATCCTGTCTCCCCTACGCCGAAGAAAGAAAAACAAAAAAATATATAAAAAAGATAATAATAAAAATAAACCGAAATATTTGGGAAGAGAATGTGTGAAAGGATTTTATTCCCCTTTTTTTAATATCTACCACATTGAACAGAGGAGGAAAGGAAGTATGCACACCTCCCAACCCGCAATCCCTGTAGAAGGTTTGAGAAGTAATGTAATATCGGTAAGCCCGTTAAGATTTTTAATAACCGAAGAGTTAGATGATTTGCCTGACACCAAAATATTTTAATATACAAAAATGATTTTTCTTCAATAATTCAAAATAAAACAAATGAATGAACTATCCCTTACGGTACCCTCCGCCGTTAACCATCCATGGGTAAGATAAGTAGATTACAAACATGAAGTGATTAAGTAGTTCCTTTTGGGTGTGATGTGGTTGCGGGAGCCAGCCACATAGTGGTGTAGTGTTGTAGCGGTGTAAGAATTAGAGTAAAGTATGGGGTAACTAATCTAGACATAGCTACAAATTTGGGTATGGCGACTATTCGCGAGACACCAACATCTGGTCCTCCCACTACAGATACCCAGAGCCCTCCAAACTAATCATAAGATTCTATGAGAGAGACAATTCCCACTTTTGCCCGGACTGGCCTTCAATAAGGGTGAACTTAGGTGGGAGGATCACACAACAAACATTTCGTTACCCGAAAGACGATCTTTTAATCACCGTAGAATATTGAAGAAAAAAAAATTCCTTGCTATGTGATAATATCTATATGTGTATAAATAATTAATAATCAGAAAAACCAAATACATTTTATCCAATAGATTAGATGTAAGTTATTCCTGATCTGTGTCGCGTTTTATGTACATTTTGGTTGTTTCTAGTAGCTTATAACAACAATTTGAGTACTTTTGTAGCCATCACCGTAATGTTTAAGTTTTAGAAGGCCAAAGAAAAAGGGTGAGCCTGAGCAGTGTAGCTATCAAGGAAATTGGTTGAAAAGTTTCCCGATTTCATTTTGTGGTTAGTTTCACACCATATTCGTTATCTGGGGGAATATTTTAGTTGGCACTTAAACTGAAGCAGCATTGCTTTTGCTAGACGCTTTTATTGTATAGTGTTCACACTAGAGATCACCCTCAGAATAAGAAAAGGTATAAGAATGTTTAGTCCGGTAAAACAGTTTCCTTTTCTCCTTTTGTTGCAGAACAGCCTACATCGTTAACGCTTTTTTAATAATGCTGTCTTGATCTCATATCCATACATATAACAAGGAATATCATATACATATATCATATTTGGTAAGCTGCTCGCTGGTTCGTTTCCCTAATAGACACATAGACTCATCACATCCAAACATTATATAATAATAATTCAATATATTTTCATACGTAAATTGGATATTCATAGAATATATATAGAATAGAAACTTAGTTAACAATTTAGATTGTTTGATATCTTCCTTTCTTTACATACATTGTACGAAATTGAATACTTATTGGTAATTGAAAACATACCAATATTATATGCATATACATGTTTTGAATACCAATTGAATAAATTTTACGTTTTTATATATTTTTTAAAATTCCAAATTAGTATTTTATATCTATCAATATAAATATTATAATTAATTGCAATAATTATACATATATTAAATTGATTATGGGTTTGTATACTTATACTTTCTTTATATATACGGACTGACATATATATTAATAGTTTTTTTTAATAGTTGTAATTATAACCATTATTTCTTAGACCGAAATATCGTTTATCAATTAAACGTACTAAACTTCAGTACATATACACCTAGCAATTAAGGGACCAACAGCCAAGCATAAGTATAGGCAGCTTAACTTAGCTCTTCCTTCGTTACATAGAATTGTAAGAGAACCCGAAGTCGACCCGGTTTTAATGTGTCCACGGATAATCATGGCTCGATAAACAGCGATTAGTAATGCAATAATAATGCTCCAAAATGCAGATAATTACATCAGATACTCATATCGACTCGGATTACGGATCGGGATTCAGCGACAGTAATCAGTTAGCCCAGTACGTGCAGGAAGTTTTGACGGCAACAATAGGACTCAACCGAACTGCGGGCATGCGAAGAATTGGAAAATGACAGAATTTCCATGAGGCAGGAGTTCTCCAACGTACTCTTGCCCCGGACCAACGGCGTCGTCCTTCAACTTCCTTTGCACCATCAGACATGACTTTACCATCCCCGCGAAGTAGTGGTAATTTCATTTGCCAACTCAACAATCTTAACCTCAATCAACCTACGTCTTCACCTACCTATTGTCGGACTCCAACGCCATCATCCACCACTTCGAAAGCTCAACACTTTTATAAGTGGGGCATTAAGTTTGACAATCGAAAAATGTCTCTTGCGATAAGATAAGGTAAGAAAGGGTCTGGGCACTCTTAGAAAGAAATTGCATTGAACTTTCATCAGTTTATAAGCGGAAGAGTCGAGAATTGGTATTGGATATATTTAAAATCCAATACAATCGCTTCGTGGAACAGTCTGAAAATCTATTTAATTGAGCAGTTTATAAGTGTCCACACGGATTCTGAGATTACCCGAAAGATGTCCCATCGCCAACAAAGCCCTGCGGAAACATTCGATGATTTCTATTACGATATATTCCAACTCAACACCAGACTGCGCAAACCTAAACCTAATAGCGAGTTAATAGAAATCATAAAACAAAATGCACGTCGTCGAATTGGAGAACTGCCCATCACTTACCATACGGATAGTTTGCCCGAGATGGTTTACGTTTGCCTAACTACCGAGAAATATCTTAACGACCATGACTCACCAAGTATTAGACCTTTTCCAAATCCAGCATTTAAAATGCATGTCAGCGGACTAGAGGGAGCGGAAGAATTACCAACAATTTCCGAATTTCCTGTTAAGACGTTTGAAACCCGCTTGCACCTTTTTTAAAAAAAAAAAAACCTAACATGAAAGACAGCAAGAATATTATAAGGTTAGAAACAAATTATTTCAATCGGATAAACCATTTTTATTCAAAAAGGTCCTCCGACTTAGAGATTAGTTTAACAAGAAGAAGATAAAATACCAGTCAATCGCAGCCAACAGTCTATGTAATCCCGATAATTATCCTCGCCCATATGCAGTGGTTAACGTTTTTGTAAACGACATATTAGGGTTACTAGACAGTGGAGCGTCTAGTAACACCTTCCTCGGTCAGGAAGGTGTCAAAACATTAGAGGGAAAAGCTATTCTCTTTTCACCATTGGTAAAAATCACGTATGGTAAAACACAATCCGTTATCGCGCAATTAACCACTGAATTACAAAACCAATCACGCTGCTTCTGGTACTGTCTCTAAAGCAACACTTATACTTGGCGTTGATTTTTGGACAGAAATCGAAATTGCTCCATAAATTGTTTCCGAAGTAAAACTATCACTAAGAAGGTGAAATTTATATTCTCTTTATGTAGCAAGCGCAACACTAACATGATATAAATGACGTTAATTCACCAAATTGGCTTGTGTTACAGGTTTATTTAAAAGATCAGAAACTTCAATTATCAGGTCTTTTCCTCTATTGGTACAGCATAAACAAACACAAAGAACAAATCGATCGGGATGGTATCAGACGTTTCTTGGTTTGAAATATATAATTATGTATATATCATATATATGTATATATCAAAATACAACATTTCACTATGTAATTGATGAAAACAACACCGTGTAAAATTTATCATGTGATTTTAATGACCGATTATAGAGAACCATATTTTCCACAACATTTCGATTGTAAAAAATATTTGCTTAGCGAGCATATTATCATTTTTATTGTCTTTCAATTCTATACAAACCCACAACATATGTTTGCCTCACAGTAAAACCCTTGTAATATATGCATAATTAAATTTATTTGCAACATTTTTAATATGCACTTAAAAGTCGTCCTTCATATTTAAATTATTTTTTTAAGAATGGGAATTTAATTACGTATGGATCAGAACTTCTCGATTTTTATCTTAGCACATACATACTTTTTAATAACTTATCGTAAAGAAGTAATACCATTAACGAAAAATCATAAGCATCTTCTTGACAAGATCTATGTTAATTATTTTATACAAATAATAGTTTGGGTGATGGCAATATCACTTAATATTAAGCAAACTTCAAAATTTAAACCATAATGTGTACTGTCAATCATTTGGAAGTTAGTAGGTATGTATTGTGACAAAATAGAACGTTATAAATAATATTACACATTTGCTAGTATGTGTGAGTAATGCATTATTCTACAATTTTTTCCAGAACCCATCACCAATTTTTTTTACAAAACAAAATATATAATTTATTTTGCTGTTAAATAAAACCTGAAGTTCTGCAATCCATATAATACGTAACGAAATTAAATAAGCGAAAGTCGAATTGTAATAATGATAAAACTTGCCAGAACAAAGGCTTTCAAAAATTATGTAGTAGAAAATAATCGCATAAATGTATAAAATAAAAGAAATGTGCATAAGCAAAAAAAGAATAATTTTTAACATATTTTTAAATGGATTTTAAAAAGAATAAATTTAAAAATAAGTACAAATAAAAGCAATTTCTAAGTTGAGTCGACATTTTGTTTTTTTTAGTATGGTGAAATAATAACTAAAAAAGCACCTCTGGCTGGTACCATATATTGCCCAACTTACTTGTGACTTTCAGAATAAGTTCAATTTGCTTTCCACTCTTAAAGTAATCAAATAATTTTTTATATATTGATAACAACACTAAAAAATTAACATGTCTCAAAATATCAATCTCGACCTTCCCTTCAAGAATTTGCTACAATACACATAATTCTAAAGTAATTCATCAATAATGCAGTTGCAGGGCATTCAAATGGGTTCCTTAACTGAGCACAATGCAAGTGGTTATAAATTAGGTATTGCCTACATTTGTATCACTCACTGGGCAGAGTTCACACCGAGGTTCACACTTTATATATTGTATATAGAAGGTTTTGCTCTTTTTAATGTAACGCTGGCCTTAGTCAATGAATTTGTATATAAATGGAAATTTGTTTATATAGAAATACTTATAAGGATGCGCTACGATCTACCTATGCCGTGTGCCAATTGCATTAAAATGCGGGTTACATTTTATCCACTGGATAATTTTTGACATGTCTGCAGGTGTAAATGTCAATTGGATTAGATGGGATTTTATTTTAATACAGTTGAAATATTTTCTCAAAGAATTGAAACAAAATTCTCTTCTCTATATTTTCTTCTTTTAAAATAATACGTAATAGATTTTAAAGAGACCATAAAAAATAATTAATTGTTCATAATTATCGGTAACATAAATATTGTTGTATGATTTCTGTACATGATTAAGGTTATCAATACAACTATGTTTAAGTTGTTGTATAAAGCGAAATCGTATGGTGAAATCGTAACATTTTTGTAACCATTTATTTTCAAAACACGTATTTAGTTTATTTAATTATTTTGTTTGCTTTTATTTTCTAACCGGAATGATGTGCCTATTCCCCGCCACATTTCAACACTGGTAATGACAATTAATCCACGAGTGTGCATTACATCTCTCTCACTCCTCAGTAGCAGGTAATAAAAGGTCAAAAATTAGCCACTTTATAAATTATACCGAGCTGTTGACCAGGTAAAAGTGTTGAAGAATTTATTCACTACACTAATGTCAAAAATTATCCATTGGCAAACATTTTAACGCAACTGACACACGGCCTTAATGTGGGATAGTGCAATTACCAAAATCTGTCCCGCACCTGAGCCATTATGCTCATTAGCAAATTACATCTGAAAAATGTATTTCATCAAGAAGATTCTTATTCGATTGTCTTTGATGTCAAAGAGCAACAAGTATGTTGGCTTCGACTTGTAATCAATAATGAAGTTTCTTTAGACTAAATTCGGAAAAAAAATTCTCTTGAAGAAGAAAATAAATCTTTAGAAAAGAATTCTCTAGAAGAACAAAAAAAATTTATAGAAAGGCTACGCGAGGAACAGCGTCAACACTCCGAAAGTCAAAATAACGAATTGAAACAGCAGCTCGAAAAACAAAGAGAGGAGCAACCCCAACAGCTCGAAGGGCTAAGTCCAGAACAGCGCCAACAGTCCGAAAGCCAAAAATATAAATTGGATTTGCAGCTCAAAAGGCTACAAGAATAACACCGCCAACAGTCCGAAGATCAAATTAAGCTGCTCGAAGAACAGCGCCAGCAGCTCGAGAAACAAGGTAAGAAATTTGAGAATGTCCTCGAGTCTAAATTCACGGTGATTTATAATCGATTTGAAGAAATCGAAACTACATTAGCGGCAATCAGAAAGTAGGAAAAGTATAGGATAGATGTTGAGAAAGTAGTCGAAGCATTTGAGCAGAAAGTTGAAGATCCAGCTGAAGAGCTTAAAGTTGTTAAGAAAGAAATAATTCGTGAAATTTCTAGCGAAATTTCTACACGAATGAATAGAATGACGCAATGGTCTATTTATAAGAAACAGGTCGAAGCTGCTGCCTTTACCAACTGCTGGCAGGACGAGGAAAAAGCCATTGCACTTTCAATTCAAGGCAACTACAACGCTATCCTGAAAGCAGCTGCGATGAGGTTTGATGATGTCCACATGTTAGAAGTGTATCGAGTGTCCTCTGAAGATTATGGGATATATGGCCGCATACGCTTGGTCCAGCTCCAAATCGACACTGGAGATACTAGACCAATTGATCAGCTTACAAGGCGGCTGGCATTAGCCAAGCGGGCTGAAGTTGCTGAAATTAGTGCTACGATGGAAAGGGACGGACTGCTAGCAAACTCCAACAGTCCGTGGGTAACACCAGTGGTACTTGTTAAGAAGAAAGATGGCAGCACCCGGCTCTGTGTGGACTATCGGCGACTTAGTTTGTGCAACGCTCCTGCAACTTTTGAGCGACTGATGGAATGCGTTTTGCGAGAATTAACTTGAAAAATCTGTCTGGTGTACTCAAATAATGTAATTGTTGTGGAAATATCATTTGAAGAAGAGCAAAAGAACTTGCGGAAGGTATTCCTAAGACTTCGGAGGGCCCATTTGAAGCTTAATCCAAAGAAGTGTGCACAATTCAGATCCAAAGTTCGATTTCTGGGACACATCATATCGACTAGTGGCATGAAGACCGATCCCCAAAAGATTGAAGCTGTGAAAAAATTTTCCAGTCCCCAAGGACAATAATCAACTAAGGCGTTTCATAGAACTTGCTTTTACTACCGGCGGTTTGTAAGGGACTTTGCTGGCATTGCTAAGAGCTTACATCAACTCACGGAGAAAGGAAAACAATTCAAATGGTCAAGTGAGTGTAATAATGCTTTTCAAAGACTTAAACACCAGCTTTGTCAAGCGGCGATACCAGCATATCCCGACGGTGAAAAGACCTTCAAAGTCGATGCAAGTACACGAGGGACAGGAAAGAGTGGTTTCCTACCTTAGCAAGGTTCTGTCCAGACCTGAGAGAAACTATTGTGTGACCAGGAGGAAACTATTCGCGCTAATTCTGGCGACGAAGCATTTCCATAAATATCTAATTGGCAGGAAAATTCTTCTTCGTATAGACCATGCTGCTCTAAAGTGGTTGCTTCAATT
Organism: Rhingia rostrata; assembly: GCA_949824845.1. Classification (NCBI taxonomy): domain Eukaryota; kingdom Metazoa; phylum Arthropoda; class Insecta; order Diptera; family Syrphidae; genus Rhingia; species Rhingia rostrata. Next base: position 103,565,394 of record OX463756.1, read on the forward strand.
TAAAAATCCAGACGGTTAAGTTGCTAGATAGATTGAGCGGCTGCAGATCTACGTTTTTGATATTCAGCATCTTAAGGGCACACTGCATTCTAACGCTGACGCACTGTCTCGTCGACCATACGGAATGTACTGCAAACACTGCACCCGCCAAGAAGAAAAGGAGCTCATAAGAGCCGAGCCCAACAACGGTTGGACGACCGGAAAGGCCAGAGAAGAGAAGCAGATGGAAGACCCTGACATTGAACCGATTCTTACCTGGAGGGAACACATGGAGAAACCATATTGGCAAGAATTTTCGGATCGTAGTCCAACTCTGAAGGCGTATTTGCTCAATGGGATTCTCTTCACGTCCAGAATGGTGTCTTGAGAAGAAAATGCGAGTCGTCTGACGGAAAGTCCTTTGTATCACAGCTTGTCCTTCGACGGTCCATGGTCAAAGACGTACTACGGGTAGACATTTGGAAATCAATAAGACTTTAGACAAAGTGAGGGAGCGATTCTACTGGCTGTCTGCAAGAGAAGACATCGACAAGTGGTGCCGAAAATGCATTACATGCGCCGCCTGTAAAGGACCAAGACGAAAGACGCAAAGAACAATGCATCAGTACAACTTTGGGGCACCGTTTGAAAGAATAGCAATAGAAACGAACAGCGGAAGCCGTTACATATTAGTTGTTATGGACTACTTCAGCAAATGGCCAAAAGCATTCGCCATACCAAACCAGGAAGCAAAAACCGTAGTGGAACAGATCGTGGACTACTGGATAAGCAGATAAACACCTTTGGAACTGTATTCTGATCAAGGTAGAAACTTTGAGTCCAGAGTATTCCAGGATATTTGCCAGCGGTTAGGTATCAAGAAGACCAGAACGACACCGCTGCATCCATAGTCAGACGGAATGGTGGAAGGATTCAGTCGAACCTTGAAAGTACACCTCTCCAAGGTAGTAGACGATAATCAACGAAACGAGGATAGGTGCATTCTCTTGTTCCTGATGGTATACCGAAGCGCGGTCCATAGCAAGACTGGGCACTCCCGATGTGAAGTCTTATTTGGCCGAGCATTAAGTTTGCCTAGTGAAGTAATGTTCGGAAACCCCAACGGAATAGCCGACAACTGAAAATGACTACATTGATGATCTACGCGAAAGACTCCGGGATATCAACGAAATTACGAGGACTAGAATAAGACCGGCAAGCGATCGTATGAAAACCATGTACGATATCAGAGCAACAAGAACTGTACTCCGGGAAGAAGGTTTGGTTTGGTTTTATAATCCCCAACGTAAACAAGGAATATCACCGAAGCTACTGCCGAAATGGGAAGGTCCCCCCAAAAGTTTGAAGCGTATAAACGTCGTCGTCTACCGAACACAGAAAAGACTTCGAGGAAAATTAAAGGTAGTGCGTCTGGATCGCTTACATCGACATTAGGGGGAGGGCAATAATGTAAATTCGGATTGTAGTGTCTGAACCTACCCTGATGTGTAAAAATCGAACAGATCAATTAAGTGTCGATTGGAATAAATAATTTCCCACTGGAAGGAATGACTGGAATAAGGGCATCTGTCAAAACAACTTCTCGAACCATCAATTAATTGCGGGAACCTCCGAGAATATGCCATCTTTATGTGGAATGGTATAAATAGAGATGAAGCGACAACCAGAGAGTTAATCTTAATTGTGACCTGAACGTGATTTGAATAGTGTACGTGACTTATCTGAGTGAATTACCTAAGTGAATTGTGGAAACCGAATTCAATCGTTGGTATTTGATTTCAAATAAGTGTAATTGATTTGTTAAACGAGAAAACGGTTTGTAAATAATATAATTCTTAAAATATGAATGTGTTTAAATAAATTATTGTTAACCATTTTTGTGTGTTTTATCATTCGAAGACCGGCTTCATTCTACAAGTGGGATAAAACCTTTTCTGAATGAGAAGTTTCTAGAAAACTGTGAATAGTGATGTGAACATATTGAATTGAACATAGTGAAGTGAACATAGTGAATCGTGAAAATTCGAGTATAGCGAACAGTAATTTGGTTTACGATTAAGTGTGTGTTTGTCAAAAGAAGGTGTGATTCAACAATAAAGGTTCGCAAATTATTAGATCAGCTCACTACGGCGGAGCTGATAGCTGAACTGAGTCTCCGGCAGCTTTCCCCAATAGAAGGAAAGAGCGATTTGTTTATTCGTCTTCATGACGCAATAAAGCAAAGTGGTGAAGATCCAAATTTGACCTCTGGAACAACAACGCGAGGAGCAACGCCAACAGTCCGAAAGTCGACATAACAATTTGGAACAGCAGCTCAAATAACAACGCGAAGAGCAACGCCAACAGCTCGAAGGGTTACGAGCAGAACTGCGCCAATAGTCCCAAGGACAAAGCAAAGAGCTCGAAAAACAGCGCCAGCAGCTCAAGAAACAATTCGAGGAACAGGGTAAGAAGTTTGAGAATGTCCTCGAGTCAAAATTCATGGTGATTGATAATCGATTTGAAAATGTAGAGACTACATTTATGGTGGTGGAAGAGAAAGTTTGGAAAGTAAAAAAAAGTGGCAGTAATCGAGCAGAAAGTCGAAGTAGATGATAGTTTTGAAATGAAGGTTGAGAAAGTAGTTGAAGCATTTAAGCAGAAAGTTGAAGATCTAGCTAAACAGCTTACAGTTATTAAGAACCAAAAGGATCGGGAAATTTCTGGAGATTATCCACGAATGATTAAAATGAAGCCTCCAACTTTCGACGGTCAGACGCAATGGTCAATTTATAAGAAACATAAAAAGCTGCTGCCATGACCAATAATAATACTGGTGCAGAAATCATCTACCAGATGCAAAGCACGCTTTCACTCGAGCTATGGCTGACTCAAAACATCAACTAGCGGAACGAATGACTGGAAAACGCACACTTTCCGAAGCCGCAGCTTATGCTCTGACATAAGAGGCAGCTGATCAAGCATCCCAAGGAGCTCATCGAGTCAGAGAATTGGCCACCATTGAATGCTCTTGTGAAAGAATGGAGGTTTCGCCGAATAACAATTCCCGAGCTCAAATGCGTTGCTGGAATTGCAACAAAACTGGACATATACTGCGTCAGTGCAGGAACCCATCAAAGCGAACCAACTTCGCAAGGCAGAAGTTGAGTTCTGGAATCGACGCCCCCAAAACCACAATCCAAGTATCCCAGAGAAAGAGAGGCGGCCGGAGTCTGAATAGACTGATAGAAAACTCCAATAGTCCGTGGGTATCACCAGTGGTACTGGTTAAGAAGATGTCACAAAGATTGAAGACACACTCGATACTCTAAATGGTTCTGAATAGTTTTCAACACTGGATCTGAAGAGCGGCTACTGGCAGTTGCAGATTCACCCTTAGGACTGGGAGAAGATGGCATTCACCACAGGAAATGGCTTGTGGCAGTTCAACGTGATGCCATTTGGTTTGTGCAACGCACCTTTTTTTCCGAAATCTCGAAAAACAAAATGAGCACGTGCCCTAAGTAGTGTGAGACTTAAACCCACTAAAACCATCACCCTTTTTTGTATTTGTATTACAACTAAGTATGCGACTTATCTAGCAATTTTCTTATCACTAGTGATGAATGTTTGGCAGGTAACTTTCCTGTGAGAGTTCCTACTTTTTCCGCAATTTATAGCGCAGAAAAAGTAGGGCCAAATCTAAGGGCTTATTGCCTTGATCACGCCGCAATAAAGTTGTTTCGTCAAGAATTTGGAGGACCGTTCTGTTACCGTGTCCCTATAAACGCTTTTTATGTTTGCGTGTAAAATTTTTCGTTTCATCTGTAACCGCGGGATTACCCAGATCTCTGCGTAGATCTTCATTCCTTATATACCACGCGCATTGACAAACGATCTTAATCATTTGCTTGTATAACAGCAGCTTGATATCAAGGTTAATCTTCGAATATTTTCCGAGTAACCAGTACAGTTCTCTGTATTTATTTTTAAGTTTTTCGCACTTCTTTTTTACATGCGACTTTCATTTTTATTTTGTATCGATTGTCATTCCGAGATATTTCGCTTCATTTGCAAAAGGGACTCGAACCGTATTGAGAAATACTTGCAAATTGTTTGTCCGTTTATACGAAATATCTACATAAATCGATTTGCCAGGACTTTGTCCATTCATTTACCTCGTTTTGAGCGTTTTGTAATTTCATATTTGTTTCCGCTATTGTTGTGCCAACTGCTAGTATTGCTGTATCATCAGCAAACGTGGCAACTATTGTATCGTTTTTTTGTGGGATGTCACGTGTAAAGAGGAGGTACAAGAGTAGTCCAAGGACGCTTCCTTGAGGTACTCCTGCCAATATTTCTTTGAAACCCGATATTCGTTATTCAGGAAGTACCTTGCCTTAGCTTGCTTTGAAGGCCTCTATGCCTAACTTTATCAAAAGCTTGTGACACGGCAAAAAAAAAGGCTGAGCAGATTTTCTTTTCTTCGAGAGCTTTCTCAATTACATAAGTAATTCGATGAATATGGTCCACACTTCTTCTTACTTCTAAACCCAAATCGATGATCAGGTAAAAGGCGTTCAATAATGGGGTGTAAGCGACCGAGTAATATGCTTTCAAAAACTTTTGAAATTATTAGAAGAAGTGAAATAGGTCTGTACGATTTTATTTCATTCGGCGATTATCCTGATTTGAGAACCATAATCACTTCTGCGACGTTCCACTGTCTTGGTATGTATTCTAATCTAATTGCTGCATTTACAATGTACAGGAGTTGAGTTAATGCTTTTACGGCAGCATTTTAAGAAGTTCCCTGTAATTAGGTCATAACTCGGAGCTTTTTTAGACTTTAATTTCTGTATTTCCAGTTTAAGCACGGCAACACTTGTATATCTAACTAGATTATTATCGGTTGTAGTCTCGAATAAATTAATGTTTTTATACCATCAAATGGTTTTAATGTCCTCAAGATGTGCGGCAAAAAACGCTTTTTCTTTATCGCTTTTTGCCAAACGTCTTGAGTTACCCTAATTGGTGGCACAGCGTGAATAATTCAAAGTGAATAATTCGATTCTTTTCCAGCAGTTAGGCTTTGCAGATAAGTTTCTACTGCATGGTTTTTAAAGTTTTTAATCGAGTTTGTTAGCATATTACTCAACCGATTGAGATGTGTTTTATCTTGCTGGGCACGAGTTTGGTACCATCTTTTTCGAGCTTTTTAAAGCTCTCTGTTTTGCGTTTTTGAGGAGTATTATTCAAAGCTGCTTTTTGAAAGGTATCGATAAAGGAGTCAACCGCGACTTCAAGTTCCAATGGGGATCTAAGCGATACACCCACTCGAATATTATTTTCAATATCGTTTTTGAAGTCTTCCCAGTTGGTTTTCCCATTTGTTAGTCTGGGTGGGTTTCCATTTTTTAATGATTGACTCGTTCGTTGTTCGAATGACTGAAGAATGATCAGAGAAAAGATTAAAGCATTCATCAACCTTGATTCAATTGGATGGCACACCTGTTAATATGAACAAATCGATGGAATCTGGTATTTTCGTAACAATTCGGTATTGTTTTTTCTTCATACTTTTTAAATCATCCTACCTTTCTGTGATATGCATCTAAATCCCCAGAATATATGTTTTGCATTAAAGTCCCCTCCGATGACAAAACGCTGTCCAAGGGAATTAATTAAGTTTTCAAAGTCAATTTTCTCAATCTTGCATCGCGCTGGGCAGTAAATAAAAGATATCTTTAGAAAGGATTGTATGCTTCTGACTCGCATAGAGCTAACTTGCATTGTTTCGATGTCTAATTTAAGATCAACCGAATGTTCGATACACTCTGTTATATATATTGAGGCTGCCCTCTAGCCTTGTTCGATGGATGTAGAGCATGATATCCGAGGTAACCGGCACATTTTACACACCTCGGTTCTTTTTGACAATAGGTTTGAGTATGATTATATCCTTGGCGGCGCTTGCATTGAGGAACTAATTTGGAATCCTTACGCATGGGTTCAGTTTTTACAACAATATTAAGTGTTGTTTTTATTTCATAAATTTTATATCATTTCTTCGTTTTATATCATTTTCTTCGCCATATTTTTGCTGTTTTTCTCGCTTGACAATGTTAACGGCATCTATAACTTTATAATGACTACTTTTCAGATCGTTAATAATGTCATCCTTTAAGCACGACGCATGTAATCCTCTAGCTACAACGCGTAAATGAATACCATTCAATTTTATCGGTATTTAGCTTCCGAGATAACAGAATGTAGCTTTCAGGGTCTTTTACGCAGACTTTCCATGTATTTTTTCTGAGCGAAGTTACTAGGTAGTCCGACAATGCCAACGATTTTATCAAGGTATGTTACTTGTAAAAGTTATTTCAGCTGTTTTATTAGGTGTTTTCGGTGTACTATTTACAGTCATATTTTCGTCCTTAAGATAGAGAATTTCTTTACGAAGCTCTTCGCAGAGCAGTTCGACATTGTTAAGCCTTGTTCGAAGAACGTCGATTTCATCCTTAAGGCACTTATTTTTCATTAAATTTCGCTTTTCGTTGGCTGACACTTCTGGTGTTGCGAGCTCCTAGGGAAACATATATTTTTTTGAGATCAAGATGTAGGTAAGCTCGTTACCTTTGAGCTTTTCCCGAAAGGGTTACATAATTGCAATAATTGGCTCTCCCCAGTACCCGTAGAGCCGACCTCCGAAGAGTGTGGATTTTCCAGTGATACTGCATTGCCTCCTGGGGTATTAAATTTGTTGGGTTTACTCATTGCATTTTTGTTTTTGTATACTCTTTACACTCGGTATACGGGAAGTGGATTTAGTCACCTTCTACTACAGGCATGCCTTACCTCGGGTATATTCTGAACCCAAACCCGAAGGCTAAGTTTACCCTGCACTCTAACGCTGTTGCTCTATCTAGTCGACCATGCGGAATAAACTGTAAGAACTGCACCCGCCAAGAAGAGAAGGAGTTAATCACCAACCGGCGAATAAGAGCCGAGCCCAACAACGGTTGGAAGACCAACCAGATCAGAGAAGCGCAGATGGTAGACCCTGTCATTGAACCGATTCTTATCTAGAGGGAACACACGGAGAAACCAAATTTTGGGTCTTATTCAATTCTGAAGGCGTATTGGGCAGAATCGAATTATCTTCATATCCAGGGTGGTGTCGTGAGAAGAAAATAGGAGTCCTCTGACGAAAAGTCCTTTGTAAGGGCCGTGTTATAGCTATCATTAAAGAACTTCATTGGAACACAACATATGATGGAATTGAAATGTCACGATGGAATTGAAATGGTAATGATTGAAATTACTAAAATAAAATTTGATCAGTGAAAAATAAGAAGTAATTTTCTGCGAAAGCTATAATCAAAAATTATAATAAATTTTTGGATAATCATGTTTTAAGACTCATAAGCTTTGTTTTGACACCAACTCGACAATGATTGAATTTATAAATAAGCCGCAAGGAGTAAAATAAAATTTCCAATAAGGCTTTTCAATGATATTTATAGCTGGGCCCTAACACAGCTTGTCGTTCCACGGTCCATTGTCAAAGATGTACTACGGGAGCTACATGGTGATTGGGAATCAATAAGACTGTTAGCAATTCAGATTACAGTGTGCGACCATACCCTAATGTGTGAAAATCGAACACATCCATTTGGTGTCCAATTGTGGTATTAAATGCGCCCAGTGAAATGAATGACTGGAATAGTGGTATCTGTCAAAACCACTTCACAAACAATCAAGAAAACAACGTTTCTTCCCCAATACACCAAGCTCAGAGATTTGAACTCCTCAAGATTCTCCAGATCAGCAACAAATCAAATGCGTTCATACAGGAAGTGCATTTGGGAAAAATAAATACATATATATAAATCCACAAATAACAATAACAGCAAAATAAACAAACACACTTTACCCAACTTGCCTCAATTCATTGTCACCCCGAAAAATCACCCAACATTTTCTAACAAAACTTATCTTCAAATAAGAAAAAGAAAAAAAAGAAAACATATAAGAAGGCTACAATCCTATCCCATCCCATCCCATCGAAATGTTTTCGAAATGTTTAAAACGCTTTTTACTGAAAACGCCCCAAAAAATGAGCCAGCGAAAACATCAAATGTCTTGCCGAAAACGGCCAGTTTCGCTCGGTTAATAGTCAAATTATAAATCCTTGCGGTTCAAAATATTTTATACGCAAAACTCACAACTCCAGCTGGTTATATGACGTTCGGAGTCCTCCCCGTAGGCCACCCGTGGCGAAGACCCCCCACGCCATCTGCTGTCCGGAAGAAGGAACCCATTTGCCATTTTTTTTCTCCGAGTGTGTGTATTCCTTGGCCGGACGGAACAACTCACAAATCGCAAATTTAACGAGGGCGTAGTCGTACTCGTACCTCGGTGAGAAAAATTAAATCCCATATACTCACACTCACGCAAAGAAGCCGCCCTAGCCGCCCATAGAGGGCCATCATAAAAGTTAAGTAGTTGGTCAGTCTGTTCGTAATTGTTATCCTACTGTTCACGTTTCTTTCCATTTATTTTCCCTTTATTTAGAAAAAAACGAAATCGATATTGCTCGAAGAAAAATACATCTGGAGCGGTGCACCCCAGTCTATCACCTTGCGTAACGGGTTTGATTAAGTAACCCTTAAATAGGTATTAGTTTTGTTGAAGTGGAAAAAGTGGTGCGAATAATTTGAACGTAGAAATAAATGTAGAAATTGACCATTAGAGTAAAGCTAAAAGAAGGGAACAAAATATATTTAATAAAATAGGGAAAAGAAATACACAACAAAGCGAAACGAAGATAATCTAAAGTGTTACACAAAAAAAAAAACAAAACCTAAATTTACCCAAAAATAAATGAATATAATGAAATTTAAGTAAATTATTAAATTAATGGAATTACGGTGGATTTATAAGACCTCCTCAAGTTAAACTTTTTATTGAATCGTTTTATAACGTTATCTAAACTGTTAAGGTTGCGATGATATAACACCTTTGTTTTCTGGAATTTTAACAGGCATGTAAAAATATAGCAACTCCAGTCCAGGTTTTGTTGCAAGATCCCATACCCGCCGTTGAGCTAGCGGATGACCATGCCTGTGCCACAAGATGGCTGGACACCCCGCCTTTTAACCTGCCCGTACTGGCCCAAGGGTCCTGTTACATTGGGTCATTAGGGTGGACGCAGTAAATGGGTAGGTTAACCCCGAAGGGAATTTTCTATATGCGTGAGCGCCCAACGTGGGGCCCGAAGGTTCGTCCTTAGAATTCGGATCTACTTAACATTTTGAGTCTATTGAAGTGTTAGTGAATGTATCTATTGATATTTGCATTTTTAACTTTACAAAAAGTAAAATCATTCTTTAGCGTGTCCTATACCTGAATATTTTTCTTTTCTCGTTTTCAGTTACGACAGTTGCACTACTTCAGAAATAGAGTTATGCAAACCAAACAAAAAAAAACAATTTTGATAGGAAGTATGTCCGCTAGATGGGTTGAACATCTTATCCTCGTCTACGAATGGGATTGCTGCTTTCTACATATTTTTTTCCCCAGTTGCATAGGCGCTAGAAGTTAAACTGTATGTCCGGTATATGGATAGCTATATTTTCAATATACATCCGATGCATATAGTGCTTATCTTTTTAACACCTTGAGCCAGGTAGTTGAATCACTAGTGTTAAGTCCGGAAATGGGTTTCATTCATACCAAGTAACTTGGAACGAAGTGGTAAAAAACTTCCATTATTTCGTGTCAGGGCAAGTCGAGACGTGGTTTTGGATGTAACTGAAAAGTAATCCAACTGTAAATTGGTCCACACTGTGACTAGCATTGATATAACAATATCAGACCTTGGATTCTGGTTTTGGATTGACAAGGAAAACGTCTGATAGAAGGCAAGGTCCATACGAACCGTTTGGCGATTTTTTCGGAGATTTAATACAACTTAATTCGAGATTTCGAATACCGAAATCTAACCGTGAACTCATTGAATTCATGAAGCAGAATGTCAAGCGAAAGATAGGAGAATATTTAATAACTTTGTATGCACAGAATACCAGAAATGGTACATGTTTGCCGTTCTATTGAAAAGTTCATAAATAAAAATACAGAAGAAAATTCGAAGAAACGTATACGAACTCAATGGCAAAGCTCAAGAACCAGCTTGTTCATCCCAGACCCAAGTTGAAGCCGTAGACTATCGTCCAAAACTAACGAGCTCCTTGAGGTGTTGGAATTGCAACGAATTGGATCAAACTTACTTCGAGTGTGAGCCAGAACAACGAGCATTGTTCTGTTATTCGGGAAACACTCTTAAAAGCAATCTTTCAACCGGGGAGGGTTGCTTGAAAAATGCCCATCCGGCGAACCTGAAAGCTGATGTATTGTGCTATTACGGCAACTACTCTTCAATGTGTTAATAACGATCCTCGTCCTTATGCTTCGGTACAGATTTTCGGTAAAGAGTGGCTAGGTCTTTAGGATAGCGGGGCTGGTATTAGTTTTCTAGGTGCAGGTAGTACAGATTTCTTACACCAAAATAAAATCTCATATAAGAATTTCTCGGGTGCAGTTGCTACCGCAGACGGTAAGGCACAAAATATTGTGGGGGTAGTTAAATGTACAATCCATTTTAAAACTAAAGTCGAAGGCATTATGCTTTATGTGATGCCATCGCTAACGAAAGACTTATACCTTGGCGTCGATTTTGAAAAAGGTTTCAAATAGCTCCCAATATAAAAGCTGAAATTTCTCCAACGTCAGATATTGGTAGCAAAGGATTAGGAGCGGAGAATTTTGAAGGTGAGCACAAAATTTGACGAGCGAGGAGTTTAGGGTACTAGTTGATAGAGTGTTTTTATTTCCCTCCTTTGCCAACATAGGAGTAGGGAAAACAAGGCAAGAGGAAAATTACATAGACACCGGTGACATGGAGCCAATAAAACTGCAGTTGGATCGTATGCTTGCTATGGACGTAATCGAAGTGAGTTCAAGTTCATTGAGTTCCAAAGTGATCTCGTAAGAAGAACTAGGAAGAACCGTCTATTATGCATATCCCCTGCCTCATATTGAAGGGTTTCTAGGACGTCTTTCAAATACATACTTCATTTCAAGTATGGATTTGAAAGACGCCTTTTGGAAAATACCACTGGAGCAAAGATCAAGGGAGAAGACAGCTTTTACCGTCCCTGGTAGGCCACTTTACCAATTCAAGGTGATGCCATTTGGTCTTCGTAGTGCTCCTCAGCGCCTCTGTTGGTGAATGGACAAGGTTATCCCGCATGAATTACGTCAACAAATATTCGTGTACCTGGATGACTTGCTCATTTTTTTTAGCACCTTCAATTAGCACATTAAACTGCTAGCTCTCGTAGCGACCAGACTGAGATAGGCCGGCCTTACTATCAACGTGTACAAGTCCAAAATCTGTTACAGGGAGCTTAAGTAACTCGGATTCGTTGTAGGTGATGGTAAGCTTAGAGTAGATCCAGGGAAAGTGGCAGCGATAAAAGAGTTTCCAGTACCACAAAATGCTTGTCAGGTGAGGCGATTTTTGGTCATGGCAGGCTGGTACCGCAGGTTTGTACCTAATTTCTCCTCACTTTCCTCAAATCTGTCAGATACTTTAAAGAAGGGCGAAAAGTTCAACTTAAATAGTAAGGCAATGGAACCTTTTAACGCCATAAAACAACGTCTGATGACCGCCCCAGTTCTGATTAATCCGAATTTTGAAAAGCAATTCATAGCTCTTTGCGATGCTTCAGCCATAGGTATTGGAGCTGCCTTATGCCAAGAAGATACAGACGGAGTGGAACGACCATCTTTTTCTACTCCCAGGAGTTAAACAGGGCCCTAAAAAACTATTCCGTCACTGAAAGAGAATGCTTAGCGTCAGTGATGGGCATTCAAAAATTTTAAAGCATACGTCGAAGGCTACAAATTTAAACGGACCATGCGAGTCTTAAATGGTGGATGAGTTCGAAAGATCTATGGGGAAGGTTATCACGTTGGAGTCTACATCTTCAAGGATACACTTTTGAGGTCGAGCATCGGAAGGTAAGCTTAAGCATAGTGCCAGACGCATTGTCTCGCGCCTATGAAGTTGAAGCACTACAACCTGAAGTATTGAAATCAAACGAATTCATTGATGTGTTACATATTGATCTGAGAGATCCGGCCTTTCAGTCGGAAGAATATCGTCGAATCGTCAATATTGTAGCACAGAGTCAAAATCGGCTGCCTGATCTTCTGTGGGTTCCAAAAGGGATAACTAATAACCTGATTTTCCATGCTCATTCACCACCAAAGGCTTCGCATGGAGGTGTTGCGAAAAACTTATACGGAATGCGTCAACAGTTTTATTGGCCTAACCTCCCTACTCAGGTGAAACTTTTTGTTCAAAATTGTGAAATCTGCAAAGCAACAAAATCCCCCAACTCTATTTTAAGAGCTTTTGTGGTAGAAAACACATTTATGTTGATTTTTTAGGTCCCTTCCCCAGATCAAAATAAGGTTATACCCACATGATAGTAGCGCTGATCAACTGACAAAATTCGTATTCATCAAACCGATAAAGAGAGCTACTTCCGAGTCGGCTTTAAATTTCTCAGAGAGGTAATATTTTTCATGTTTGGGGTTCCTGAAACACTCCTATCTGATAATAGCAAGCAGTTTGTGAGTAAAGTATTCAATAGCTGTTTGAAATGTTTTGGAGTTATTCACATTAAAACTGCTTCATATTCTCCACAGACAAATGCCAGCGAGCGGGTAAATAGGTCCATTTTGGCTGCGATTCGATCATAAATCGATGACGACCAGTCAAATTGGGACCTTCAACTACCACAAATAGCTTGTTCCTTGAGATCCGCGGTCCACTCAGCAACAAAGATTTCTCCATACGAAGCTGCATTCGGGCAAAGCCTGATAAAACATGGGAGCGAATACGAGCTCCTAAAAAATCTTGGCGGATTGAATAATCCGGAACTCAGTGTCATACCTAAAGCTTCCAAGACATTCGCTCGAGAAAGCTCATGAATAATACGCTAAGGTCTATAATACAAGTAGTGCCACTGTAAAGTATAAGGTTGGGGACGAAGTCTACAAGTGAAACGATGCGTGAAAAGGTTTTAGTGCTAAGCTCTGTCCAAGGTTTCTCAAAGCTAGAGTTAGCAAGTTGGTAGGAAACAATCATTATGAGCTGGTAGAAACATCCGGTCGTAGCCTTGGAAAAGTACACACCAAAAAGATACGTATACGCCACCGTACTCAGTCTTTGCATGAAATTATTTCTTTCTCTCAGGTGTGGGTCGGCATTTTTCAATAAAAAATTCTCTCTTATGGTTTTTTTTATCTTGATCTTTTCATGTGCCAGAGCTTATGAAAATTTCAAGTTTTGTAGAAAGCCGGAAAATTTTTTATATTAAAACCAACGACAATAAAAAAAACTAAACCGAAAAATGATTGTGATCAAGCCTGAGTGGTTGTTCCTACGGGCCAAATGTCTTGCCGGATACGGCCAGCTTATGGGCATATTTTCGCTTGGATTATAGTCAAATTATAAATCCTTGCGGTTCAAAATATTTTATTCACAAAAATCATATTATTCACTCGTTAGCTAGTAAATTGTCTAACTTAAATTTTCATATTAAAAACAGATTTTTGTGAATAAAATTCAGTGAACTGCAGGGTTTTGTATTGAAAACCTCTTTGGGTCTGTTGCTTGACGAAGATTCGTTGGCTGGACGAAAAAACTCACAAATCGCATATTTAAAGAAAGATTAAATCCCAAATACTCACCACTCACACTCAAGCATATTGTGTACATATCATATATATATGCGTGCATGCTAAAAAAAAGAGCAAAGGTATATCCACTAAAAACACATCAGTAAACGTCATCGCATTTCTGCCTACTGATCACACGCCAGTCCATTCACCACATAACGCCTCGCCGCTACCACTTACCACCCTCCTCACCTCAACGACCTTCAGCAAAGACGCAATCTGCATGAAGTCTACCTAGCCGCCCCTTGAGGGCCATTATAAAAGTTAAGTAGTTGGTCAATTTGTTCGTAATTGTTAGCCTGCTGTTCAGGTTTCTTTCCATTTATTTTCCCTTTATTTAGAAAAAAAATGTAATCGGTATTGCTCGAAGAAAAATACATCTGGAATAAGAACCAAGGCGGAATGCGGTGCACACCAGTCTATCACCTTGCGGAACGGGTTTGATTAAGTAACCCTTAAATAGGGTAAGTTTTGCTGATGTGAAAAAAAGGTGGGAATAATTTGAACGTAGAAATAAATGTAGAAATGGACCACTATAGTAAAGCTAAAAGAAGAGAACAAAATAAATTTAATTAATAAGTGAAAGGAAATACATAAAAAAGCGAAACGAAGATAATTTAAAGTACTACACAAAAATATATAACCTAAATTTACTTAAAGTTATATTCATTTACTTTAAGTAATCTAAGTAAATTATTAAATTAGATTTATAATACTTCCTCAAGTAAGTGTATCACATGGATACAAATATCTTTGACTGACGGTAGTTCTTGTAAAAAACAGCTGTACATAAATATATTTAACGCTTTTTTTCTTTTATTAATTCCCGAATAAACCTTTTTATTGAATCGTTTTATAACGTTATCCAAACTGTGGTGTTTTATTGGGTAATGTTTGAAAGTCATATTGGTATTTTGGAATGTTTGCGAAATCCATTAGATTTGTGCTTGTGAGCATGGGAATTTTGTAAGGAGCATTGAGTGGATGGGTCGGTGTCGGATCACCGGTGGGGTTAAAGGGTAGTCTGGGGTAAGCAACCTTTCGGGGGTTACTTTCCACTTTCCGGGTAAGGGATCGTCGCACATATGGCGAAACGATGGCCATGGATACTGAACTCGGGTTCAGTCAGGGGTGGGTCAGCCCGAAGAGAATTTCCACCATAACCTCTTCGCTTCCTTCCACTATGAAGAAACATCAAACCAATAGGTAGATTTTGAAGTGTGGGATTTTTCTTTTTAAATTTTCGGTAACGGTTGCGATGATATAACACATTTTTTTGCAATTTTAACAGGCCTGTAAAAATATAGTAACCCCAGTCCAGGTTTTGTGGCAAGATCCCATACCCGCCCTTGAGCTAGCGAGCGGATGACCATGCCTGTGCCACAAGATGGCTGGACACCCCGCCTTTTAACCTGCCCGGACTGGCCCAAGGGTCCTGCTACCTTAGGTCATAAGGGTGGACGAAGTTAATGGGTGGGTTAACCCCGAAGTCAATTTTCTGTATGCGTGAGACAACCATTTAAAGGGTAGTTAGGCATTCGCCAGCGCGGTTGATAGTGCCGGTAAAGGACTATCGACTTATTCTTACACCTTCTGGTTAACTGATACCAAGTCTCAGCGGGAAGGACCTTCGGGGTTCGTTACAATTTTCATCTTTCTAAACATGCGAGATATAATAGCCTTCTAGAAGAGCATCTCCCACATTGTCACCTTAACCATCAAATAATTTGACAGTTCGTGATTTTGTTCCGTCGGAGTGGAGTGGTGGTCGTGTTAATTGATTTAAATTCAATAATTGCTTGTGATTTGGTTCCAAAGTGATTTATGTACAACCTGCACAATCCACAAACACATCGTCATCTTGTGTTCGTTTGGCATATTGTTGAATATATAATGTACTCGCCTCTTTGGACATGATGTTCAACGTGCTTTCCTTCGGATGTCTTTGAGTTTGTGGACCGGTCACTGCTGTTTGTTTTATCCATTTTTGGGATTTGCCTCTCTTTTTGTTGCTCCGATTTCAACGTTGTTGATGTGTTTACCGGGAAAGATACAAATTTGTTTTAGCTTTGTTTAAGTCGTGGAGGTCGTTGGAGGTAAGTCGTGCTGTACTGCTTTTAAAACTCTTGCGTTAGGCGTTGTATATTCCTCAGCCTATCGAGATTGGTAATTTTCTTCTCCATTAAACTCCTATCGGGCAGTGTGATGTGTAATGTTCTCCAGTAATTAAACAATTTTTTATATAGTTTAATAACGTTTATTATTCGCATCTGTGCTTAACTATGGTCAGAGATGAAATCAGGGATAAGGGAAGTAAAGAGATACCAATCTTCGGGGTTCGTTAACAAGCTAAATTCACCCATGATTTCGTTTCTTACACATACATCACATATTTAATAAAGAGTGGGCATGAGATAAGTTATTCGCCAAAATTTTTGCTCGAAATTTTTCGATTTTCCCCTGCCATCTCACCGAACTCACCCAGAACCATCCCAGAAAGGGGTGGAAATTTACATTGTAGTAAAAATGGCTGTAGCCATTTTTTAAGGTAGAAAAATGATTAGTAGGTACCAACAAATTTAATTAGAACAATAAAATAGAATTCTGATTTTTCGCCTGCGTACAATTCAATAATACTTCCACCAATTTTGAATTTGCATTTTTACTGCATATGTAATTAAGGCCTGAATTGTTTACTACCGGTTAAATTAACTTTTAGGTTACCACATTTTTGCGATAAATCGTTATAATTTTCCAGTTCATCTGTAGAACTCATTCTGTGGGTGATCTCTGATATTGTTTGTGCTATGTTATTGTGTTTATTTTTGTATGAACTATTGAAAAAAGGATATGAGTTTTATTACATTTACCTACATGTTCGACCCGAACAAGTTTATCCTCAGTTGCACCTTCATAACGATGTAACCGATCCAGATGCTCTACCTTTAACTTTCATCGAAGTCCTTTCTGTATTCCGTAGACGACGTTGTTTATGCGCTTCGCCATTTTTTAGGCTCCTTCCCATTTTGGCAGTAACTTTGGCGATAATCCTTGTTTACGTTGGGGATTATATAGCCACACCAAATGTGCTTCCTGAAATAAAGTTCCTTATAAAGTATTTTTCTTGTTCTGGTCATTTCGTGGATATCTTGGAGTATTTTGCCTAGATAATCAATGTAGTCATCTTCAATTGCTGGCTCTACCTTAATGCTCTGCTAAATAAGACTTCACATGGTGAGTGTCCAGTCGTGCTATGGACCGCGCTTCGGTACGCCATTAGGAACAAGGGACCGCAACGATTGGAAAGGTGTTCTTTCAAGGTTCGATTGAATCGTTCCACCATTCCGTCTGACTGCGGATGAAGCGGTGTCGTTCTGGTCAGAATGTCATTCCAACGGTGCCCCGAATCTGCATACCCATTCGTCCACAATCTCTTCTGGAAATGGGCCAGCAAAAACTGTTGCTATTCTTTCGAACAGTGCCCCAACCTTGTACTGATGAATGATTCCTTGCATCTTTCGTTTTGGTCCTTTACAGGCGGCGCATGTAATGCATTTTTGGCATCATTTGCCGATGTTTTCTCTTGCAGACAGCCAGTAGAATCGCTCCCTCACTTTGTCTAAAGTCTTATTGATTCCCAAATGTCCTCCCAATACTCCACCATATAGCTCCCGTAGTACATTTTTGACCATGGACCGTGGAACGACAAGCTGTGATACAAAGGATTTTCCGTCAGAGGACTCCCATTTTCTTCTCAAGGCACCATCCTGGACGTGGAGAGGATTCCATTGTGCCCAATTCGCCTTCAGAGTTGGACTACGATCCAAAATTTCTTGCTTATCTGGTTTCTCCATGTGTTCCCTACAGGTAAGAATCGGTTCAATGTCAGGGTCTTCCATCTGCGCTTCTCTGATCTTTTCAGTCGTCCAACCGTTGTTGGGCTCGGCTTATAGAGCAGCATTGTCTATACGATGAAGGAACTTCATGCCATAGAGGTATTTATGGAAATGCTTGGTCATCAGAATTAACGCTTAGATTTCCCTCCTGGTCACACAATAGTTTCTATCAGTTCTGGACAGAACCCTGCTGAAGTAGGACACCAATCTTTCCTGTTCCTCGTGTACTTGCGACAAAACGGCTCTAACTACAAAATTACTTGCGTCGGCGTCGACCATGGAGGTCTTTTCACCGTCGGGAGATGCTAGTATCGGCACTTGACATAGCTGGTGCTTAAGTCCTTGAAAAGCATTATTACACTCACTTTACACTTTAAAGTGCTTTCCTTAATCCGTGAGTTGATGTAAGCTCATAGAAATGCCAGCAAAGTCCCTTACAAAGCGGCGGTAGTAAGTCTCAAGTCCCAGGAAGCTCCTTAGCTAATGTTTGTTTTTTGGGGACCGGCCAATTTTTCACAGCTTCAATCTTTTCGGTATCGGTCCTCACTCCACTAGTCGAGATGATGTGTGTCAGGAATTGAACTTCGGATCTGAATAGTGGCACTTCTTTGGATTAAGCTTCAAGTGGGCACTCCGATGTCTTAGGAATACCTCCCGCAAATTCATTTGGTGTTCTTCAAATGATTTTCCCACGAAAATTTCATCATCTATGTACACTAGATAGATTTTCCAAGTTAATCATCGCAAAACGCAATAAATCAGTCGCTCAAAAGTTGCAGGAGCGTTGCAAAAACCAAATGGCATTACGTTGAACTGCCAGAAGCCATTTTCTGTGGTGAAGGCCGCCTTCTTCCTGTCCTTGGGGTGAATCTAGCCGGTCTTCAGATCCAGTGTCTAAAACCATTCAGATCCAACTTCAGCCTGCTTGGCTTAGCCGCCTTGCGGGCTGACGAATTGGACTAGCATCTCCAATTACGATTCGGTGTGTGCGGCCATATCTCCCATCGTCTGCAGTAAATACATCAGCAAATTCTTCAATCAGGTTTTCCTCACAAATTTGCTGGACCTGATTCAGCTTGTATGAATTGAGAATTGATCTCGTTATGTCCGTCGTTATGTTGGTAGCACTGGTATAGCAGTCTCCACTTCGGTTATGTTTGATATTGCGTTACCCGGAACACATTTACCAATCACTTTTCCGTTCCCTCACAGTTCATAGTTTTCTAGAAACTTCTCATTCAGATAAGGTTTTAGCCCACTTCTGTTACCAATGTTGAATGAGCCGGGCTTGGAATGATAAAACACTTTTCTATTTTATGTTTAACAATAATTTATTTAAACACACTCTTAATTGTAGACTTATATTATATACAAAACGGTTTCTCGTTTTGCAATTCGATTTCTTTCATTTGAAATCAAATACCAATGATTAAATGCGCCCACTATTATAGCTTTCCAAAATTCACTTAGGTAATTAACTCAGTCAACACTATTCAAATCACGTTCAGGTCATAATTTAGACTAACTCGATGGTTGTCACTTCATCTATATTTATACCAATCCACATACAGAGTCCAGAAGAGATGGCATATGCTCGGAGATTTCCGCAGTTACTGGAATATTTGAGATGTGATTTTGACAGATACCACTTTTCCAGTCATTCATTCCAGTGGGCGCATCCAGTACCACAAACTAACACTAAATGAATCTGTTCGATTTTCACACGTCAGGGTAGGTTCGTACACTGCAATCCGAATTTATAACAATACATTCAATTTATTTAATTTACAAAAAAATATTTACTTCACTCAAAACATTCAAAACCATATGCTTACATTCACCAAAACATAAAATTCTGAAGCTGTCATTTAACTATTTGGTTTGTTTACATCTAGTTTTCTTTACATTCTATTTACACTTACAAGAAAATTAACATAAACTTGAAAATAAACTAATGAAAACCTGTCGGCGTCGACACTCTCCACCTAAATCCATCGCGGAATTTGGACTATATTGATATTTTGCACTGATAAATTATACTTCCACCCACGCAGAAACATCAAACGGGAAAAAATAAAAAGTCGGTAGATGTGGATTAATGTTCAAGCGGGGATTCATAGTCAGAGAGGTAGAAGTTTGCCATCACTTACTTAGTTAATCTCTGGATGAAATAGTTAAGTGGTACCACTCTTCTGGAATTGCCTTCAAGCAGAACTCACCATAATACCATAACTCAAACAAGTGTACGTGAGTTATACTTTTCACCAATTTTTCCCAGTTTTTCACCTGCTCCTCTCCGATCTTTCCTAAAAACTTCAGCCGAAATAGAGAAAAGTAGTTGGGTCATCACAAAGTTTCGGTTTTTCACCACAAAGTTACGTTTTTCGAAATGCGCGAACACAGAACAGAAACTCGTTCAGCAAACATATTTCATCTGTTGCAAATCGTAAAAACTTTTTACCAACATTAATATAAATATTTTTAGTTTATTTTTATTTGGAAAAAAAGTTAAATTTTACATAACAAATTGAAACCAGAAATAATAAAAGAGAAATCAGTATTCTCCGGTGTTTATATTCGCTATTTTTACAATAATTTTAATTATTGAAGGAAAAAAAACTTGTTTTCAATATAAAAACAAATTCAACCATTGAAACTGATGATAATAAATTACAATTATACACCATTTTCAAACTTTTAAATACATCTACAAACATAATTTGCACCTACTAATGCATCTTTATAATTTAGAAAAAAAAAAAAAACATATGAGAAGGCTACCACTGTGTGGATCATTTTGTACCCTATCCTATACCATCCTTAAAACAAATATCCCCAAAATGTCGGTTTTTATGGCGATAAAATAAAGAAATGGTCATTGTCATAACATATTGTTCAGACAGTTTATCAAAATCCTACACGGTTCGATAAAAAACAATGATTTTCGCCTGGTTATGATATGAATTAGTGAAGTACCGTCCAAAAAGCGGGCGTGGATTAAAATGATATATAGAAGAAATGTTTATATAATCACAAACAATGGTTTTGCATCAATTTTTTTTTTCGAAATGTTTGAAATTTTCACTGGAAACGCCCTCAAAAACTGGGCGTAGAAAGAAACTTTATATAGGCGAAATACAGAAACTAAAATTGTCTAGATATCTTGCTCAGGCAATTTGTCAAAATCTCCAATGGTTTCGTCTATAACTACGTTTTTCTTAAAAGGGGGCGTGGCTGTGGGCGGATTTAAAAAATATTTACATCTATATACCAAATTTCAAAACTCTAGCTCAAAATTAAATGCCTAAAAATTGGTGATACACAGACAGACGGACGGACTGACAGACATGGCTATATCGATTCAGCTAGCGATTCTGAGTAGATCCATATACTTTGAGGTATATCTAGCAAAATTATTTCATTATGTTACAAACTTAATGTCAAAACTAATATACACCTATGGGATAGGGTATAAATATTGTAGAATGAAGCCGGGCTTCGAACGATAAAACACTTTTCTGTTTTTTGTTTAACAATAATTTATTTAAACACACTCTTATTTCTAAAGTTATATTATTTACAAAACGGTTTATCCTTTAACAATTTAATCGCACTTATTTGAAAGCAAATACCAACGATTAAATTCAGTCACTATTCAAATCACATTCAGGTCACAATTCAATCTATCTCCCTGGTTGTTGCTTCATCTCTATTCATACCATTATACATGCAGATGGTATATTCTCGGAGATTCCCGTTGTTACTATATGGTTCGAGAAGTGGTTTTGACAGATACCACTATTCCAGTCATTCATTCATCCCAAACAAGTTTAAATCATACCGATGTAACCGATCCAGATGCACTACCTTTGATTTTCCTCGAAGTCCTTTTTGTATTCGGTAGACGACGTCGTTTATACGCTTCACAATTTCGTAGGGGCATTCCCATTTCGGTAGTAGCTTCGGCGATATTCCTTGCTTACGTTGGGGATTATACAGCCATACTGTTGCTCTGATATCGAACCTGGTTTTCATACGATCGCTTGCCAGTCTTATTCTTGTCCTGGTAATTTCGTGGATATCTCGGAGTCTTTTGCGTAGATCACCAATGTAGTCATTTTCTGTGGTCGCTCTACCGTTGCGTATTACTTCACTAGGCAACCGTAATGCTCGGCCAAATAAGACTTCACATGTGGAGTGTTCAGTCGTGCTGTGGACCGCGCTTCGGTACTCCATCAGGAGCTAGGGAATGCAACGACCCCAGTTTGGTTGATGGTCGCCTACCACCTTGGAGATGTTGATCAGAGTGTTGTTCCAACAGTGCCCCAAATCTGCATATCCAGTTGTCCTCGATCTGTTCCCTTAAGGGCTTTCGCTTCCTGGTAAGGTATGACGAATGCTTCTGGCCATTTGCTGAAGAAGTCCATAACAACTAATATTAACGGTCTCCGCTGTTCGTTTCTGAAAACGGGCCAGTTGCTATTCTTTCGAACGGTGCCCCAACGTTGTGCTGATGCATGCATTTCGGCACCACTTGTCGATGTCTTCTCTTTCAGACAGCCAGTAGAATCGCTCCCTCACTTTGTCTAAAGTCTTATTAATTCCCAAATGTCCTCCCGATACTCTACCACGTAGCTCCCGTAGTACATATTTGACCATGGACATTGGAACGACAAGCTGTGATACAAAGTGCTTTCCTCCGGAGGACTCCCATTTTCTTCTCAAGGCACCATACTGGACGTGAAGAGAATCCCATTGCGCCCAGTACGCCTTCAGAGTTGGAATGCGATCCGAAATTTCTTGCGAATCTGGTTTCTCCATGTGTTCCCTCCAGTTAAGAATCGGTTCAATTTCAGGGTCTTCGGTCGTATAACCGTTGTTGGGCTTGGCTGTTACTCGCTGGGGATGTGATGAGCTCCTTTTCCTGACAGTGCGTCAGCGTTAGAGTGCAGGGTGCCCTTACGATTCTGAATGTCAAAATCGTAGCTCTGCAGCCGCTCAATCCATCCAGCAAATTGACCCCCTGGATTTTTAAATGGAAGCAACCACTTTAGAGCAGCATGGTCTGTAAGAAGAAGGAACTTCCTGTCATAGAGGTATTAATGAAAATTCTTCGTCGCCTGAATTAACGCTTAGAATTCCCTCCTGGACTCACAATTGTTTCTTTCAGGTCTGGACAGAACCTTACTAAAGTAGGCCACCACTGCTTCGGCATCGACAATGAAGGTATTTTCACCGTCAGGATATGCTAGTATCGGCGCTTGATATAGCTGGTTGATGTAAGCTCTTGGCAATGCGAGCAGAGTTGGGTATTACTTGGTTTGGCATCTCCAGTGTCGATTTGGTGTTGCACCAAGTGTGTGAGGCTAAATTTCTCATCCTCTACACCAAATCTTCAATCAGTTTTTCCGCACAAATTTGCTGCTCTCGATTCAGCTTGCATGAGTTGAGAATCGATCTCGTTATGTCCGTCGTTAAGTTGGTAGCACTGGTGAAGTAGTCTCCATTTCGGTTATGTTTGATATTACGTTACCCGAAACACATTTACCAATCACTTCTCCTTTTAGGATTCTCACCTCGAGTAGTCTGGTGTTTAAGAATCTTATTGGAACCATGTTCTTGTTTTGTTCAACTAACATTTTTCCAACGATGTAGTTTTGTAAATTATCATCAGCTTCTGGTTCAACAAGTAGGAATCGGTGGCTTCCAGGATCACCCTACAGCTTAACTAATATAACAGTTTCTGATGACGGTGGTAGCACTTGGTCCTTCCTGATGATTGTTCTCAGAATAACTGTTTTTGGTAGACCGTATTCCATTGGGATCTCCATATTTTGATATCTCAAGACCTGTATGCCAATATCCAGAATTATTTCATAAGTCTTCAAGAAGTCCACTCCAATAATCCATTTGTCACAAATATCAGCCACCAGGAATGCATGGAGGATGGTGAGTCCCGCCAAGTATTACGTCACCCGTACTTCGCCATATACTCGAGCTCTTTCTCTTGTTGCGGTGCTCAAGCAATAGCTGGTGCTATGCAGCCAAGAATCACGGACGATGTCTTTTCGGATAATGGAAGCATAGCTCCAGTATCAATTGTAACCGCAAGTTCTTTCCCGCCGATGGTCGCAACAACTGTCAGACTCCTGCTGCGTCTCTTTGTTTGGGATACTTGGATTGTGGTCCTGTGAGCGTCGATTCCGGAACTCAACTTCTGCCCCTCCAAGTTAGTTCTTAAGCATTTCAGCAGGTCGATTGTTGTCACGGCTCCCTCCCTCTGCTGTCCGCGACTGCTGCAATGTGAACAACTGCTGCGCTTTGCTGGGTTCCTGCACTGTCGCATTAGATGTCCAGTTTTGTTGCAGTTCCAGCAACGCATTTGAGCTCGGGAACTGTTATTCGGTGAAACTTTCATTCATAAGAGCATGCAATAGTGCCCAATCCTCTGACGCGATGAGGTACTTGGGATGCTTGATCAGCTGCCTCTAATGTCAGAACAAAAGCTGCGGCTTCGGCAAGTGTGCGTTTTGAAGTAGAAGTTTTGAGTAAGACATACAACGAGTGAAAGCGTCCTTTGCCATCTGGTTGATGATCTCTTCACCAGTGTTATTATATGACAAATGTGCTGGGCGCCCAATATCTGCGTGCTGTTGTTGAAGAGTATCGCCTCTGTTCTGGACACTGCTGCACAGCTGCACTCGATACACTTCTAACATGTTGTCATCATCAAACCGCATCTATATTGCTTTCACGATAGCGTTGTAGTTGAGTTGATTGTCAACGGAGATGATTTGCAAGAGCTCCGCAGCTGGACCACGCAAAGCCAGTCTAAGTGCGATGGCTTTTTCCTCGTTCTCCCAGCAGTTGTTCATGGCAGCAGCTTCGAGGTGAAGTTCCAATATATTGTTTTAGCTTTCGGACTGTTGGCGTTGTTTCTCACGTAGCCCTTCCAGCTGTTGGCGTTGCTCCTCGCGTTGTTGTTCGAGCTGCTGTTCTAATTTGTTGTTCTGTTCTTCTAGAGAATTCTTTTGCTCTCTAAATTTAGCCTCCAGAAACTTCATCATTGATGTAATATCGAAGCCTGTACTAACTTGTTACTCTTCGACATCAAGGACAATCGAATTAGGATCGTCATCACTTTGCTTTATTGCGTCATGAAGACGAATAAATTATAAGCTCTTTCCTCCTATTGGGGAAAGCTGCTGGAGACTCAGTTTAGTTTTCCGCTCCGCAACAGTGAGTTGATCTTATGATTAACGAACCATTATTGTTTAATCACACCTTTTTTACACCTTTTTTTTAATCGCAAGCCAAATAACTATTCGCTATTGTCTAATTTTCACGATTCACTATATTCAATTCACTTTGTTCACCTCACTATGTTCATTTTACTGTGTTCAATTCAATATGTTCACTTCACTCATCACAGTTTTCTAGAAAATTCTCATCCAGATATGGTTTTATCCCACTTCTGACACCAATGTAGAATGAAGCCGGGGTCCGAATGATAAAACACTTTTCTTTTTTATTATCATGGTGACCACACCAGACAGCTTATTAATTCTCACTTATATAATATTTCAATTTAGCTCCCAGCAAAGTCAGCAAAATATATATTCTCTTATTACTGACCTTGCTGATTATAGTTTGTAATATAAGTTGTACATTTTTTGTAACATAGAAAATATTTTAGTATTTAAGGCAATTGAATAAACTAAACTGATTCATTCGTAAAAGATTAATTAGAAAGTTTCACTTTTAGACTTCCCCCCACCAGCGGTAAGGAGTCTTTAACTTTCTAAACTTTATATTTGGTCCTTCGATCCATTAACGAAACGAATCAGAGTACAATTTTATGCGTTACCAAGGCTACAAACATTGGTAAAAGAAAAACATAACATACTACATTAGTATTTAATCATAATCCTAAAAGGTGAAGCGTTGCCAGGGCTTCCATTCAGTGATAAAAAAAAAACGAAACATGGCTGATGAGGTTGAAGTGTTCATCATCGTTGCAAGACAAAAGGCCCTTCAGTCGCTCTCCAACTCCCGAAGTGGTTAGTCGACTAAGTTATCGGAAGTGATTTTTAATATCCTAAAGTAAACATAAGTATATCGAAAAGGCAAGTTGGCCTACTTAAATTGTATAAGTCACTTGGTGCGGTGCGACTGGCACCACAGCAGCAACGACAACAGCGATAGTATTAAGTTATGTAAGTAAATATTTGTTAAGGACTTCATGGTCAAACATATTTCGGCCACACAGCATAAAATTATATGCTACAATATGGAGGACTATAATAAAGTCCGCAAAGAACTAGAGGGGCTAAAGGCAGAATACTTTACGTATACGCCGAAAGCAGAAAAATTAAAAACGCTCATCCTTAAAGGAATCGATCACAGGGTTGATGCAGAGGAGCTCCTAAACGAGCTCAAGTATTTTGAGAGCGACGATGTAAAGTTCGTCGGCGTAAAGCTGTTTACCGCGGTCAATGGTAGAGGTGGTAACCGAAGGTTACCATTTTTCCTTGTTAAAATAACCCCCAATATCATGCTGTCCATTGGGAAAAATTAAAAAGGGCAGATCGCATACTGCAATGTATGCGCTGCCAGAGGTTCGGGCATGCCGCTTCTAACTGCAACATGCGGATTAGATGTGTTAAGTGCGTCAAGAACCACATTATGAATGAGTGTCCTCTAGGTAGAGAAAGGGTTGAAGACATGAGCAAGCTCTCATGTGTTCTTTGCAGAAACGCGGGGCACCCTGCTAATTATAAGGGATGTCCTGTATTCCAACAGAAGAGAAAGAGTATGCTAGCTCGTAAACAGGCTGCTGAAGTAGAAAAGCGATCTAAAAGTCGCTCTTTCACAAATAGGGCAGATCCCAACGTGTCCTTTGCTCAAGTGGCAGCTGGACCTGGTAAACCCCAGACATCAAAAATGCCTACGGTTGCTGAGAAAGCGCCTGATGCAGATTTGGATCTGAAAAAGTTCTTGCTTTCGTTGAATAGCAAGATCGAACAGTTCCAAAAACAATTGAACGACCAAGCAGCACGAATAGATTATATCTATTCGATGTTTGCCCAGTCTAGCGCGCCATGAACATGATGAGTACTTTGGATGAGGTAAACTTTAAGATCCTTGCTGTGAATGTAAATTCATTAGTCAGGGTCGAGAGAAGAACCGTCCTTTCAAATCTATTGAAAAACCAACTCCCGGATGTACTTTTGGTCAGCGGAACTAAGCTAAGCCAGAGACACAAATTGGGATACAGCAACTACCATGTAGTAAGAAGAGACCGACCCCACTCCTCCCAAGGGGGTGGGGTCACTGTCTTATTACGCAAGACTTACGCCATAGCATCATATATAGCGGGGAAGTACGTAAGTTCCAGGTGCTGGAAGCATGCATCGTATGCATTCCTCTCCATAGTCGGAGGAGAATGTATGTGGTGTCGCATTATGCAGCTGAAGCAACTCAACAAACTCAATTTATAGCAGAGCTCGAGATACTTTTTCGTTGCCTACAGCTTGAATCGGCTGAAAATTATTACTTTTTGGCCGGCGATCTTAAGGCTAAGCATACGGCTTGGGGAATTACAATCGCGAACACTAGAGGTCGACTGCTTCAGAATTGGCGGGAGCAAAATATGATTGAGTACAAACTTAGTTTGTACGCGACGGATATCCCGTACTTCCCGAGAGAAAACTCTTTTCTGGACTTAGCGCTTATGGACAATAGACTAGAACTAACAAATAACGAACACGCGCGGAACTGTGTGCGAGCATTCGATTACGATAGTGACCACCTCGGACTTGACGCCGAATTAACTATCCCAAACGAGCAAACTCAACTGGAGGAGTTCGACCAAATGCGTTCTTTCGACTACCGAAAGACGAACTGAACAGAAACCTTACAAACGACAAAATTGACCAAAATTTACTAAAAATGAATGAGGTCCTCACAAGGTCAATGGATCTAGCTATCCCTAAGATAACTAGTTCTGACGACCAGACGGAGAAATATCGAACGCCAACAATCGATACACTCCACCGACACAAAAGCAGACTGGTCTCGAGGCTTAAACGGCTGCGTAGACAATTCACTAACAGACAAGACCCGGAGGTTCGGACACTGAAGTCACTGATCAAAAATCTTAAAAAATTAATATCGGAGAATTACAGAAAATCTATAAATTCTTACTGGGGCAACAAAATTCGGGCTATAAAACCAGTAGCCCGAATATGTTCCCCCAAATAAATAAAATATTCAGGCGAAAAGATCATAACGACATTCCATGTGTCCGAATTTCCAAAACGACAGAAAACAGACAGACACTCACGGCTGTTGGTATAAGTCCGGAAAACGTTAACTCGAACGACGGTTTTTTCACGATCGAAGATCCTCAGGAGAAGGCGAATTCGATAGGCGCTATTTTCGAGACCGTGTATACGGTGAACAATCCTGTTTGCCCAAATCGCGATATTGAGGAAAGAGCCTTTCTGAATCACTTTTATCTGCGCACTGAACTTCAAGCTTGGCGATCTGAGAATCACGGTTTTTCCGTATTCAATGACGAAAACCCTTCGAATGGCATAGTCGCCAATAGCCTGATGCTGTTCGTGCAAAAAGATGAACTCCTGGACATCTTGGTATCATTGAAAAATAAAAAGTCGGCAGGAGAGGACGGTGTCCCAAACGTCGTATTGAGACACCTGCCAATAGAAGCAGTCGATATCTTCACCACCCTGTTTAACAATGCACTGAATAATGCACATTATCCGGTGCACTGGAAAACGGCGGTGGTACATTCTATCCCCAAAAAGGACAAGGACAAAACAAACCCTGCAAATCTTCGGTCAATAAGCCTTCTGCCGAATGTAAGCAAGGTATTCGAGAAGATAGTCAATAGAGCTCTGCTTAAGTGGGTTGAGGAAAACAAAATTATTCCGGATAATCAGTTTGATTTTCGAGCGAGGCATTATACCATTCATGCCGCGTCGAAACTAGTGTCCAACATCCAATGGAATGAAAAGGCCTTCGACACCGTATGGTTGGAGGGGCTTTTCTACAAGCTGACCAGAATTGGCATGCGGAAACCCATGCTATATATGATTTATGAAATGCTTATGGGAAAGAAGTTCGTTGTCAAATGTGGCATCGTAACTTCGAGTAAAGTCTTTGAAATTAAAAACGGTTTACAACAGGGGGCGGTGAACTCCCCGATAATGTTAAACATTTATACAAGTGATCTTGTAGGTTCTCTCAGACACGCTATAGCGTACGCAGATGATCTAGTGGCGTACAGATCAGGTCCGAAAATCGGAGTCATCAACATACTTTTGCAACGTGACTTCGATCACATTAAGGGATATTGCGATGATTGGAAATTGAAGATCAATTTCCAAAAAACCGAAACGATTCTGTTCAGGACCCCATTGCATAGGGCTTCTAGGGATACCAGAAAAAACTGGAAAAAAATTGTGTATCATTGGACAGCATGGACAGCCGTTGGCGTTGAGAAGTGAAGTCAAATGCCTTGGCACCTGGCTTGACAAGTTTCTGTTTTTTAACAAAAATGTAGATGCTTGTCTGGCTAGGGCTAGGGGGGCTTATGCTCTGACAAGGAGATTGTTTCAAAGCAGTCAACTTGACTCAAGGGTGAAAGTCATTTGCTACATGGCCCTCATTAGTCCGATCATCGCTTACGGTTGTCCCGTGTGGTTCAATGTGGCACCAGCCTACATGGAAAAGATACGGCTGTTTGAGAGGCGGTGTCTCCGATCCTGCTTAGGATTGTACCGAACGCCGGACTCCAAGTACATAAAATATTATCGCAACGAGGTTCTATACAATGGGGCTCAGTTGAATAGAATTGACAATTTCCTGATTAAGTTGACGCGAAGGCACGCTGCAAGGGCGATGGCTAGCGACAACGGCCTGATCTTTAGGGCTTATTACCCCAATGATTTATACATGGAGAGCACGTTCATATCGGGCTTTATTCCACCAGAGGCATTCATTTACATTCGTTAGGGTTAGTACAAGACAGGAACGGTATCCCGGTTTTATACCACCGCTATCGTAACGCGCGGGACAAACGGATAATTCGCAACGGGTACGTCGACAATGCTCCGGAGCTCCTCCGCCTTAGCACGGCGGTATCGGATCGCGATAGGATCGATGCTGCAAAACAGCGCACTGAATTCTGGTGGCTATATGAGGAAGGTGATTCTGCACATCCTCAGGACTTTGCCGACTTTAAATCCAACTCCATCGATAAGATTTTTAAATTAGGAACAAGGTCTGGGGCGGGGCTTGTGCACCATATTGGCGTACAATATGGTTGACCGCAGGCTACCGTGGGACCGAAAGACGCAATCAGGATGTCGACCCCCCGGGGCATGCGCAACGAGGGCTCGCCACCCCGATTATGATTAAGTTAGGTTAAAGTAGTCTTAACTTAGGTTTAAGTAGTTTAAGTAGTCTTAAGTTAGGCTTAAGTAGTTTAAGTAGTCTTAAGTTATATATAATCTAGAATAAGCTTTTTTATAAAACAAAAAAGTCAACAAACAAAGTTTTCAATTTTTTCTTTGTAAATTAAACTTAAATATAAAACCAAAAAACCGACAAATTTAAGCCTAAAGGCAAAATAAAACAGCTAAATATAAGCTTACAGCGCCCACTAAGGGCCGATAAGTTAGATTAAGTAAACCAGTTATTGATAAGTTAGATTTAAGCATTTTTGTCTAGTTGTAATTTAATATTTTAAGTAAATAAAATATGAGTTTGAAAGTTAAAAAGCACTCGACTGGCATTCCGAGCTACCCTGGTTTGATTCCTAACCAGGCGTATGCATTTTTTTGTTTAATTTTTTTTTTTACAAAAAAATTAAATAAATAACAAGTGTTTTGTTAAGTGGTCCGCGGCCAAACTAGTAGTGGCGACAGGCGGGCAATCGCAAGAGGGCGGGTTCAAATCCCGACGAGTAAGGAATTGTTGGAGGCTTTTTTCCACAATCGAGAAATGGAGCCAAATGGAGCCGAAAAAGCTAACGGGGGATATCCCAGCAAATACGGGACTGACGAAAGCAAAGAGGAAAAAGAAAAAAAATCCATCAGATGATGCAGAGGTATCGTACATTTCCGATGAAGGGGAAGGACGGTACACTATCGAGGATAGCAACAGGTTTGCGGTGCTGTCAACGGATGATGATGATATTGTAGAGAAGGAGGAGGAGCTTCTAACCAAGCAAATAAGTTCATTTGAGGATCAAATTAACACTATAAAATACCAATTAGAACCGCTGGTTAGAGCCCTCAGACAAAAACAACAGGAGCGTCGCGAGAACGAAGAAAAATGCCGCGACGAAAAAATACAACAACAACAACAACCACAAAAGGTATTGACACACAAAAGCAGTAGAACTGAGACAAAGCCCAATGCCCAGGAACCACAGCTTACAGAAAAACAAAAACAAATACAGCAACAGCCAAAGAAGCAACAAAAAATGCAACAACAGCAACCACAGACACGGCGACAGCCACAAAATATGCAACAGCAGCAACCGCAGACCCAACAACAACAGCAGCAACAGCAAGCAATAAACCAGCAACAAAAGAAGCAGCCTCAAAAACAACAACAACAACAGCAGCAGAAGAAGCGGCAACAACAACAGGAACAGCGGCAGCAGCCAAAAAAAGAAAAAGTGCCGCCCATCAACACGTATAAAATGGACCTTAAGGAAACCATTGAAATATGTTAGTCGGCCATAGGCAACAATTTCACAATTAAAAGATTAAGTCAACATAGGCATGCTTAACAGTGGAGCAGTACAAAATTATAAAGCAATTACTAGCAGACACCACAACGGAGTTTTCCACATATACTCCGAAAGTAGAAAAATGCCAGACGGTTGTCTTAAAGGGCATAGATTCTTTGACGGACCCGCAGGCGCTTTTAAGTGAGCTTCGCCAAGTAGCGACTGACGAGCTCGAAGTCGTAGGGGTAAAGCCATTCACCACAGTGAAGGCAAGACGGGAGAATCGGAAACTACCGATCTTTCTAGTACAGCTATCGCCCCAAAGCAAGATGAAAAGGTTGAGGAGTATCTCAGTCCTCAACTTCCAGGTTGTACGATGGAAAAAAATTAAAAAGAGGTGACAGTATGCTTCAATGCATGCGTTGCCAAAGGTTCGGCCACGCCTCAGCCAACTGCGAAATGCGGTCACGCTGTGTTAAGTGTGGAGAGAACCACAACATAGGAGAGTGTAGTTTAGGAAAGGAGCGGGTCGATGACATGACCCTACTTAAATGTGCACTATGCGGTGGCGGCGGGCACCCCGCAAACTATCGGGGCTGTCCAAAGATTCAGCAAATTAAAATTAATAAAAAAGCGAAGCAAACGGCTGTGTCGAATCAACCAGCCGTTCGCCCTCCCTCAATGTCCGCCAATCCCCAAATTTCCTACGCCCAAATGGCGTCAGGAAAGGGAAAAACGGTACAGCATCCACCTAAGGAAGCCAGGCAGGCCCCCATGCCTCAGGCTCCAGAAGTGGTTGCGGATTTGTTGACTGTGTTGCGGGTCATTCAAGGTCAGCTAACCGGTCTTCAAAACCAGTTACGGGAGCAAGCGTCAAGAGTAGACTACATCTACTCCTTGTTGCCGAGCTTAACGCAATTTAGATCGTAATGGGCGCGCTGTCAGAAAGACCCTTAAAGATCCTGGCTGTGAATGTAAATTCACTAATTAGGATCGAACGTAGAGCTAATCTTTTCCAGTTGCTTACAGACCAAAGTCCCGATGTGCTTATGGCTAGCGAAACTAAGCTAAACCAGAAGCATAAATTGACTTATCTCCACTCAAGGAGGCGGGGTCGCTATCCTTATACGAAAAGGCAGTAGTTATAAGGTCATATATAGTGGTGAAGTGCGCCGATTCCGGCTGCTGGAAGCCTGCGTCATATGCATTCCTCTCCAACAAGGGAAGCGACTGTATGTAATAGCGGCCTACGCACCGGAAGCACCTCAGCCTACACTTCTTACAACAGAGCTCGGAAAACTTTTCGAATCTCTAAGACTGAACTCAGTGGAGAACTTTTATCTTTTGGCCGGAGATTTAAATGCCAAACACGAAGATTGGGGAAATCAATTACAAAATCCTCGGGGTAACCAACTTTACAATTGGATGGTCCACTACAATGTTGAATATAGGATCGACATTCTCGCCACAGATAGGCCATCGTTTCCGAGAATCGGTGCTTTCCTGGATCTTTTACTGCGAGACACAAGACCGACAGTTACTAACAGAGTAGGTCAACACCCGCGAAACTGTTTACAGACGATTGAGTACGACAGTGATCACTGCGGACTCGCCGCCGTAATACAGCTTCCGAACGAGCTTGTGGCGCTGGAAGAGTATGTGCCTGTGCATTCTTACAACTACGGTAAGATGCGCTGGCCTCACTTCACCAACGCCTTATCAAGAGAACTACGTTCGAGGGCCATTTCACCACCAAACAACACAGAAACCTAATAAACAACGAATTCGACGAATACTTACAACAAATGGACGAAGCGATTCAACGAACAATGAACAGGACGATACCGAAATACAAAGAACATGACATAACGTCTACGTACAGTAACGCGATCATTGACGCACTACACAGACAAAAAAAAAAGACTTCTTACAAGACTTAAACTCTTGTACAGACGACTGACAAACCCACGCGACCCGGAGATTAGAACTATCGGTTGTCCATTAATTTGTTTTGATAGCATTCGCCCGAACCGCGTCCTGGAAAACAATGCCCTGCTCCATCATTTCTATCTCCGAAACGACATAACGCAATCGCGATCTGAGAACCGTGGTTTCACCCGGTTTGATGACGAAACTTGACAAACGCCATAGTCGCCGAGCGAAGTGGGTCTAGTCCCCTGTTAATCTCGAAGGTGGAGCTCCAGATCATCTTCGATTCCATAAAGAAAAAGAAGTCAGCGGGAGTCGATGGTATATCCAACATTGTACTGCGACAATTACCACCTGAAGCTATGGACATTTACGCCACGCTGTTCAACAACGCGCTGAATAATGCATATTATCCAGTACGTTGGAAGACGGCGGTGGTTCATCCTCTCCCGAAAAAGTGAAAGGACAACTCCAATCTGGCGAATTCCCAGTCGATAAGTCTCCTTCCGAGTATCAGCAAGGATTTCGAAAAGATTCTCAATCGAGCATTGTTCAAGTGGTCTGATGACAATAATATTATACCAGAGAACCAGTTTGGTTTCAAGGCTGGACATGACTGTATTCATGCCGCCTCCAAACTCGTCTCTGATATACAATGGAACAAAGCCAAAAAACAGTGCACGGGTGCATGTCTAGTTGATTTAGAGAAGGCTTTTGACACCGTATGGTTAGAGGGCCTCTATCTAAAGCTGACCAGACTTGGCATAAGTAAACCACTGCTATATATGCTTCATGACATGCTGACTGGTAGAACGTTTGTTGTAAAAAAGTGGCAATATAACTTCTACCACAGAATTTTTCATTAAGAATGGTCTGCAACAGGGAGCGGTAAACTCGCCGATTCTCTTCAGCATTTATACCAGTGATATGATAGGTACTCTTACTCAGGCAATTGCGTATGCGGACGATCTTATCGCGTACAGAACAGCCTCTACTGTCGAAGTAATTCGAACTCTTTTGCAGCGGGACTTCTACAAAATCCAGAGATATTGTGATGACTGGAAATTGAAAATCAACTTTCAGAAATCAGAAACTATCCTGTTTAGGACACCGTTGTCTAGGGCCTCTAGGGATACGAGAAAGAACTGGCGAAAGCTGGTGATCGTTTGACCAAACGGACAGCCACTGGCGAGTAAAAGTGTAGTAAAGTACCTTGGCATCTGGTTAGATCAGTATCTATATTTCGGAAGACATGTAGATGCTGCTCTAGCTAGAGCTAGGGGAGCATTTGCCCTGACAAGACGATTGTTTTATAGCAGTCGTCTTGACAGCAGGGTGAACGTGATTTGCTACATGGCCCTCATTAGGCCGATGATTGCCTATGGGTGCCCGGTGTGGTTCAACATTGCCCCATCTCAAATGGAAAAGATACGGGTGTTTGAGAGGCAGTGTCTGAGGACTTCACAGAACACCAGTATCTGACTACACAAAATACTATTCCAACCAGGTCCTATACAACGGGGCCAACATAAACCGAATAGACAATTTTCTGGTGAAATTCATTCGGTTTCACGCTGCAAGAGCGATGCCTTCGAACAATAGTCTCATCTTTGGAGCCTTCTATCCCAAATGATGAATATTTGGTGCGCTTTTAAGCGGCTTTATTCCGCCCGAAGCTTTCCTATATTTGGATAGTCGAGGGCTGATACAGGATAGATCGGCGGTTCCGCTTATCTACCACGTCTTCCGACGAACTGTGGATAGGCGGCTCCTATACGACCGAGACGTCGTCGCTCAGGGCGGAGGACAGCGCCTGTGGTTCAGCAGGAGTGTGTCCGATTGGGACCGTCGGAGTAGGTCACAGCAGGAGAACCTGTTGTGGTGGTTGAACGAGTATTAAAGATAGTATACTTAAAATTGTGATTTTATGACCGACTTACATAGTCTTAATCATAGGTTTAGGTGCAAAGCAGTTATGGTGGCATAAAAAAAAAATAAATATATATATATAAAAAAAAAACGCTTGCTGTGGCTGTTCTAGTTTTTAAGTTATTTTTAGGTAGTTTTAATTAATTTTAAGTAGTTTAAGCTAGTCGATAAGTAGTTTTAATTAGCATGTAAGTTTAAATAAAATAAAAAAAAGACAAGGAACCAAGTTTTTCAAAGTTTTCTTGGTAAAAATTCTGTTTTTATATTTATATCTTAGATAAAAGGCCGAAATGCATTAGAATTAAGTTATCGAGTAATTTAGGGCGCCCGCATAGAGCAAGTAAGTTTGTTAAGTAGTTGATAGGTAGGCTAGTTTTTTTCATGAATTTTTGTCTAGCATTTAAGTTAGTTTTAAGAAAAATAAAATAAAAATGCATGAAAAAAAAGGCCCTAGCGGAAGAGCTGGAGAAAGCAGCGATAAATTTTAAGAAGGATAGCGTGTCTAGGAAGACTCAACGCTATAAAGAAGAGCGAAATTTGGGAGGAGTTTAACAACAACCATATAAAAATTAAAGAAAACATAAAACACGATACTCTATATATTGAGAGGGACATATATGGAAAGGTTAAACATATGCTTAACGAACTCAAAACTTTGCTCGAAAATATAACACCTGCAGAGGAAGTGCTTACCTACTCACCACCATCCAATGATACATCAGATAGTACTCTCCAGACTCAAAGATTGAGGAAGCTCCATATAAAAATCGAGGCTATAATCGGAAACATGGATGAATTCGAGGAAACATTCCGAGAGTATTCGACACAGATGTGTGAATACCGACAAAAAATTCTGTTGGAACAACTGAAAGCCATGACAGAATTACATGAAGATTTCATATCAAATGCAACAGAGCAAGATATGAAATCCCCATATGTCGTTGATCAAAAATATAATGACATCAAGAGAGATATAAACCAATGCCTCCATAGAATGGCCTCGGCATTAGGTAAGACCAGTGAAAAAAAGGAAGCGAATCATTCCGACACCAAATTGCCACCTCTGAAGATACCTACATTGAGGGGAAATTATCTAGAATGGTGTTCATTTGCTGATATATTTTCTACAATAATACACAACAAGCTAAATTTGAATACCACCGAAAAAAATGGAATATTTGAAAACGCATTTAGAAGGAGAACCAATGGCATTAATTCAACATCTAACGATCTCAAGTGCCAATTATACATGTGCCTGGGAGACATTAAAGTCACGGTATGGCAATGAGAGAAAGATTGTATCAATGCGATTAGACAAGATGCTTAAGGCTGGTCAGCAAACCCGATAAAGGCAATCTTAGATGCAACCAGGGAAGGATAGTCAGCTATAAATAATATGGGAATCAACACGAAATCGTGGGATACTATAATTGTTCACCTAGTAACCAGGGCATTGGACCAAGAAAGCAGAACTCTGTTCGAACAAGGTCTGGACCAACCAACTAAGATGCCCACGCTTCAAACACTATACGATTTCTTAGCAAGAAGATATCAGGCTTTGGATGTATTATCTTCCACCAGGCAAAGGCATTTTAAAGCCGTAGACGACACTAAATATATTACGCGAAACTACCATGTTTCAAACAAACCAACCTGTGTATTTTGCCAAGGAGAACACAATATGTATTCCTGCCGCAAGTTCATGGGCTGGACTCCTAAGGAGCGCAATGACCATATAAGGACAGCGAGACTCTGTGTAAATTGCTAACGACATGATAAACAAAGTCCCTGCATGAGTAAAAATAAATGCAAGCAATGCAATAAAAAACATCATTCCTTGTTGCATTTGGAAAAAGTAGAAGGAAGACAACCAGATCATCCCCGGAACGATGTACAGATTCAATCTAATCATGGACATGAGAGCCAAAATATCCTGCTTGCTACAACAATTGTAAGGGCACGCGGTGCTAGTGAACATGGTCAGTGCACCGAACTCCGTGCACTTATTGATCACGGTTCACAAGCCACCCTAATAACGGAAGCTGTGGCTCAAACGTTAAGACTCAGAAAGCAAAAGGTTCACGTTGCAGTAAGTGGTCTGGGAGCAATTCTCCCGAGATTCTCCTCCAACTTCAAGATAAACATAGAAGCTCTTGTTTTACCACAATTAACAAGAACTTTACCAGATAAAGAAGCTAACAATATGATGATTGACCCGTTTAAAACTATAAAACTAGCAGATCCAACATACAACATTCCTGGAGGAATAGACCTGATCATAGGAGCTGACCTCTCTGGTGACGTAATTCTTGACGGCTTGAAAAGAGGAGTTGGAAATTTTCTTATAGCCCAGAATTCCCAACTAGGATGACTTATCTCCGGTCGGACATCAACTCGAAGGAATGACAAAATCAAAATCAATGGTCTTGTCGTTCAAACATCATTAGATAAACAACTCGAAAGATTTTGGGACATTGAAGAAGTCTCTCCACAAGGCCACCAGAATACAAGTGATCAAGAATGCGAAGATTTTTATCACGAATCTCATTTTCGTGACAAGGATGGCAGATACGTAATAAAAATTCCATTCAAAAAGGAAGCGGATGAACATAAGTTGGGAGAATCTAAGAACAGGGCCATAGCTAGGCTGCGGCAGCTCGAAAAGAAGTTCAGTACCAACAAGGAACTTAAGGCTGATTACACAAAGGTGATGAATGAGTTCCAACAACTAGGGCATATGGTAGAAGTGCCCACTATGGATAAGTTCAACACCAAGGGTACTACGACGAAATTACGGGTAGTATTTGACGGATCAGCAAAGACGTCAACTGGAGTAAGCCTAAATCAACTAATGATGGTGGGCCCCAGGCTCCAAGCGGAAATTACAACAATTATAATGCGCTGGAGAACTCACAAGTACGTCTTCACCGCAGACATTGAAAAAATGTACAGGCAGATAAAACTCAATAGCGAGCATCAGACCTATCAACGTATCCTATGGCGAAGTGAAATCAATCAACCAATAAGGGAGTACAAACTTACAACATGTGACCGCGTCAGCACCGTACCTAGCCATTAAAACACTGCAACAGTTAGCTACCTATGAACAACGAAGATATCCCTTAGCAGCAGAGATTGTCAAAAACGATTTCTACGTGGACGACGTAACAGCTGGAGGAGATACACTAAAGGAATGTAAGGAAGCTCAAGGACAACTAATTAAGTTATTAAAAGGCGGTGGATTTCATCTTTGAAAATGGGCAGCAAACCATTCGTCTCTTCTAAATTCAATTTTGGATGCACAGAACCAATCTGATGTTAATTTTGATAAGGAGGAAACAATTAAAACTCTGGGAATTCATTGGAATCCTTTAGCTGACACATTTCAGTTTAAGGTACACGTAACCACATTATTACAAGAAAATCATGGATCCACAAAACGTGCCACGCTATCGGAAATAGCACGTCTCTTTGATCCATTAGGATGGCTTACGCCAGTTACCATCATTGCCAAGGTACTAATGCAACGGATTTAGAATGCAGAAATAGGCTGGGATGAACCGTTAACATATGAACTACAACAATGTTGGGATTGATTCAGGCTTGAACTTCCGCATGCTGAATCCATCAAAATTCCTAGATGGATCGGTACCAACAAACGGCAGAAATTCGAATTACATGGGTTTTGTGATGTTTCTGAAGGCGCTTACGCAGCTGTTGTATACGCCAGAACAACTAAGGATATATAACTACATTGTTGACATCCAAAACAAAGGTTGCATCCATAATAAACAAGCCTACTACGCCCAAGCTTGAGCTATGTGTGGCACATTTGCTATCAAAACTTCTGAAGGAAGTGCAGCTGATATTTGGGACACATATCATTAAGGTATTTGCATGGACGGATTCAACAATTGTACTATCATGGATAAGGAAGAATGAATACAACGAAAAGATATTTATTGCCAACAGGGTATCTCAAATCAATGAAACATTGGATTTAGATTCTTGGAGACATGTCAGATCTGCAGAAAACCCCGCAGATTGTGCATCGAGAGGTTTAACTCCATCACAACTGAAACATCATTCACTATGGTGAGACGGGCCGAAATGGCTTGAACGTAGCATGTTTAACTGGCCTATACAACCAGAAAATGAACAGACAAGTTCAGGAACTATGACCTGTGAACCAAAGGTAGTCTTAACGTCGATAGCAACGGAAGACACAGTAATGAACAGATTTTCCTCGTACATAAGGCGGATCCGAACTATAACCTACTGTAGACGATTTGTGTTTAACAGTCGAAATCAAGAAAGGCGAACAGGGGAGCTAACACTTGACGAAATCGAAGAGACAAACAAGTTTATAGTCCATTTGGAGGAAATAAGATGCTTGACTAAAAGAGATGACATCCCCAAGAGGAGCAACCTACTGTCGCTTAATCCTCGCCTGGACAACGACAACATTTTAGTTGTTGGATGGCGCCTAGAGAACGCAAGCATAACTACCAACGAAAAACATCCGTACATTTTACCGTATGACAGCGTGTTCACCAAGCTACTGGCAGAATACGTACACAAGAAAACTCTTCACGGGGGTATCAATTTGATGATGGCGACATTGAGGCAGTCATATTGGATTCCTCATGCCAAACAATTGGTTCGAAAAGTTGTACATCGCTGCGTCCGATGCTATCGGTTTAATGCATCGCCAAAACATCAAATAATGGGAATGCTGCCATCTCCACGAGTAACACCATCCAGGACATTTACACACTCTGGAGTAGACTACGCAGGACCATTGACCATCAAAATCTCTAAGGGAAGAGGATCTAGGTCTACAAAGGGCTACATAGCAATATTTGTAAGTTTAGCCACGAAGGCTGTTCATATTGAGGTAGTTAGTGACCTCACATCCGAAGCCTTTCTCTCAGCTGTAAGGCGTTTCGTATCAAGAAGAGGTTTGCCACTTCACATCTACAGTGACAATGGAACAACATTTATCGGAGCTAATAAAGAACTTCAAAACCTAAGAACACTCACCATCAACCAAGCGAAGAGGGATGCTTCAACGAGATTAGTTATGAATGGAATACAGTGGCATTTCATGCCACCAGCAGCTCCACACTTCGGCGGCCTGTGGGAAGCCGGAGTTAAGTCTACAAAATATCACCTCAAACGTATAATTGGTGATACCAATCTTACCTTCGAAGATCTATCCACTCCCCTGACGCAAATAGAGGCATGCCTGAACTCTCGACCGCTAATAAAAGTAAGCAATGACATAGATGACACTCCAATTATCACTCCGGGTCACTTCCTTATTGGATCCGCTCTCAATGCAGTACCTGAACCCTGTTTAGACGGTATACGACATTATGGATCCCGCTGGCGGTTATTACAAAAGATGACTCAAGATTTCTGGAAGATTTGGTCTACAGAGTATTTATCAAATCTTCAACAACGAGGGAAGGGAAGTTAAGAATATTGGAAGCTTAAATCTGATAACCAGTGACTGGAAAATAATTGTCTATTATGACATGATCAATTATTGGAGAGAATTTGAAGGATTCCAGGAACTTGTGAAGGATATGAACGACTCTTGCAATAAAAAGAGGTCTAATGGATTGACTCACAACATAGTTCATCAATTCAACCATTAACTAACGATTATAAAAAGCAACAACGACTTGCTGCATGCGTAAGTTGCTGGAAGTTCTCTCAAGGTTAGACCAAAATGATCCCCTTTCGACTTTGTTGGTACAGTGGCAAACAAGCTGTTCGGGGTATTGGATGAGTCATATGCTGATCACTATGAGCAACAAATTCAGCAAACACGGGCGAATGAGAATCACCTACTTGAGTTGATAAAAAATCAGACCTCAGTAGCAGAAGCAACAAGTAATATATTACAGAAAAATACTGAAACAATTACAGCACAACTGCAAGCATTTCAAACCGACCTAGAGAACCTTAAGAACATGACAGCTAAGTCAACCAGAACACAGCAGAACAGACATTTTTAGAAGTGGCAACATATGCGACGTTAGCTATGATGAATTATCAACAGACACAGAATTCCCTTATGAATGTTTTGACAGATCTTCATCATGCCAAAATGAATCCTCTGGTGATAACACCAGATCAACTTAGATCACAGCTGATGTTGATAAAGA
Organism: Rhingia rostrata; assembly: GCA_949824845.1. Lineage (NCBI taxonomy): Eukaryota > Metazoa > Arthropoda > Insecta > Diptera > Syrphidae > Rhingia > Rhingia rostrata. The sequence goes on from OX463756.1 coordinate 103,606,886, forward strand.
GCCACTTGCCTCCACAGCTGGCTGTAGCAGGAGAGGAAACGCAATCGAGCTTGCTAGGACTGTAAAAAATGTTCACAGCAAAGGCGAGAATAACTGATCGGAATCTCATATTCGACTTGAGGGTGCCTTTAGTTAACACAGAAGACTTTGATTTATTCAAGGTCATACCCGTTCCGACTCCCCATAACAATGAATACGTTTTTATTGAACCATCGTTGGATTATCTAACAGTCCATCTGTTACGAGAAGCTTACTACAGACTGACAAGGGAGGAGCTAGCTGGCTGCATCAGAACCAGCGGAAATTATCTATGCAAGCAACAGCACCCGATGTTCAACCGCCGGTCCAATGTCAGCAGGTGTGAAATGGATCTACTTACGCATGCGAAGGAATTGTCATCCCACTGTAAATTGCGCAGCATCGAACCATTTCCTATATTGATTCAGCTAACCAACGGCAACAGTTGGATCTACGTCCTGGACAGGATGTATACCTTTAACGTGATTTGTCGTAGACATATCGTGGAGATATCCTTGCAAAATGATGGCATATTGACACTACAGCCAAACTGTATATTCAAACACGATTCGATGACCATCACATCATATAGCTGTAGTTCCAGTAGCATTAACGCTGCATTCATTCCGTTGGCAAACCTAACAGAGCTGCTGTCTGAAGGCCCAAGGAACATATCCAAGCCGCTAGTTATTCCACACGTCATACTCCAATCGAACAATGAAGACATCAAAATGATAAACAAATGGATAACGGACATCAAAAATAAGGAGCATTTACCCGTCCCCAACACATCAACAGTACATCCGATTCACCATCGACTGACGTATAGCTTGATCACAGCGCTATTTATTTTAATGATCTCCTACATCTTATGGCGAGACTGTAAGACCAGAAGACATCCAGATAGAGGTACAGGCTCATGAACTACCACCAATACCTGAAAATATGCGATTTACTGACGCCGATTTCTCCGTGGCTTAAAGGGTGACCCCACTTATATAATATTTCAATTTAGTTCCCAGCAAAGTCAGACCTTGCTGATTATAGTTTGTAATTTAAGTTGTACATTTTTGTAACATAGACAATATTTAAGTATTTAAGGCAATTGAATAAACGAAACTGATTCATTCGTAAAATATTAATTAGAGAGTTTCACTTTTAGACTTCCCCCCACCAGCGGTAAGGAGTCTTTAACTTTCTTTAACGTTAACTTTACATTTATGTTTAATGATAATTTATTTAAACACACTTTTATTTCTAGAATTCTATTATTTAAAAAACGGATTCTCATTTAACAATTCAATTAAACTTATTTGAAATCAAATACCAACGATTAAATTCGCGCACTATAATTACTTTCCAAAATTCACTTAGGTTATTCATTCAGTCACTATTCAAATCACGTACACTATTCATATCACGTTCAGGTTACAATTTAGACTATCTCCCTGGTTGTCGCTTCATCTCTATTCATACCATTCCACATACAAATGGCAAATTCTCGGAGATTCCGTAGTGGTTTTGACAGATACCACTATTCCAGTCATTCATTCCAGTGGACGCATTCAGTACCACAAATCGACACTAAATGGATCTGTTCGATAGTCACTCATCAGGGTAGGTTCGTACACTACAATTCGAAATTATAACAATAGGGATTTAGCTCAAAAAATGCTAAGATTTTTCATTGGAAAATGAAAACCGATCGATATCAAAATAAGATCGTTTTGTCTCAATAGAAATCCCTTATAAATACTAATAATCCTCTGATTCACTTGGTTTGGATTTGCAAGTTTTAAATTCAACTTTCATAGTATTTATACTTGTAAGTTGATCTGCACATGAGAGCTCTTCCTTGTAGGCAGAATTATGATTTCTTATTAATCAAACATATATGCCAATGTAATAACTAATTTACGTTTATAACCAAATCTTTATCAATCAGTACAAATTTCGCTGTTATCCGTTGTAGTTTATATTATTTCTTTATTCTGTCGTCTAAGAAAAATTATGTTGTTTGTGTGTATTTAATAAAAATGGAAACTGGAAACAATTAGACTCAAAGCGGCAATGTATGTACAAAATAGCTTGCAAAAATTAAGATAATAAATAAATAAAATTTCTTTTAGAATTTATTAATTTAATTTTGTGCCTTTAATGTCTTATTTATTTAGCATTAATGTGTTATAAAAACCACACAAATCGACTTCTTACTTACTTACTTACTTAAGTGGCATTACAGTCCGGAATGAACCTGGGCCTCAACCAACATGCCTCTCCAATTTGCCCGGTCCTTAGCTAATTGCCTCCAGTTGCGCACTGCAAGTTGGTTGAGGTCGGTTTCTACTTGTGCGCGCCACTTAAGACGAGGTTTTCCTCTACTGCGTCTGACGAAGACTCTGCGAGCCGGAGTATTGGTGTCCATTCGTTCTACATGTCCTAACCATCTTAAACGTCCAATGCGGAGTTTTTTGACCAGGGTCATGTCGTTGTACAGCTCATATAGTTCTTGGTTGACTCTTCGTCTCCATAGCCCGTCAACGTAAACGGGACCGAAGATTATTCGAAGAATTTTCCTCTCAAATCTACCAGGGATTTCTTCATCCCCTTTTGAGACGGTCCATGCTTCAGCGCCGTAGAGCAGGACTGGGATGATCAGAGTCTTTTATATAGAACTATGGAATTTTCCATATATATAAATATCATAAGAATACTTTCTATATTATTATATCAAGAAAAACACAGTCAAAACCAGGCGAACCTAGACAAGCTGCTTCTATATTTTGGGACAACAGGTTGTCTTGGAATTTCAAGGGTTATTCAGTCCCCTTGAACAGGGATGGTGGCGGATGAACCGAAAGGCCAACGGCAACTCTCAAGCCCGTATGGATACTGATGACCCCGTGTCCTAGGGGTATCTAATAAATTGGAACTGGCCCTCCAGGTTGGGGGTTGTGCTTTGGGTTAACTACACAACCATGGAAAAAACTAACAGTTACAAAGCAACCAATAGCCTCGGAAAGGACTGATTTTATTGTTGACGACCCAGCTAAGTAAAAAAAGGACAACATCGTTTGAATCTGCACCTGGAATGTGAGAACATTAAACAAGCGAACAACTAGCGGAAGCCCTTAACTGCTACAAAGCAGACATTACTGTCACCCAGGAAATACGATGGGATGGGCCGGGCAAAAAGAGGATGAAAGACTGTGACATCTACTACGGACCGTGTTATAGTGAGCAGAAACGGCGACTATTTGGATGCGGATTTGTTATAAGTGCCAGATTTGGGAACGAAGTCATGGTAACAATCCGCATCGAATTCGCCAACATAAGACTTATATGCGCTCACGCCCCAACGGAAGATATTGATGAAATAGCTAAGGATTGCTTCTATTAGCTTTTTGACCAAACCTATGAGCGACTTCAGAAGTGCGGTGTTAAAATCGTCCTGGGTGATCTTAACGCAAAGGTAGGAAGAGAAGGCATCTTTAGCAGTATTTTCGGAAAACATAGCCTACACGATAACATGTCTGGTAACGAACTTAGGCTAATTGACTTCGCTACAAAACGGAACGCCACTACAGCCAGTACACGGTTCCCTCATCTCGATATCCATAGGGGGACATGGCGGTCTCCAGATCAACGAACGGTCACCCAACTTGATCATATTGCGATAGACAAGAGGCACGCATCCAGTACTTTGGATGTCCGAACATTCCGAGAAGCTAATATCGACTCAAACCACTACCTTGTTTCAGCCAAGGTTAGAATGCGGATATCCACCACGCCATAACAATCCAAAAATACCGTGAAAAAATTTAATATCAAAAGACTGCAATCGCAAGAGACCGCCAAGACCTTCGCGCAACGCGTATCCCTTAAACTCTCGATTAACACCATACCACCAGCATCGAATGTTGAAAAACAATGGCAACGATGCAAACAAGCCATTAGATCAGCCGCAACTGATATGCTAGATATCTCGCGCCCACCAGCAAGAAACACCCGCTTTGATGGGGAATGCCGACAGATGCCCATAGCCAAGAACGAGGCCTACAAGGCTAAGCTTCAGGTGAAGACTAGAGCTGCCATTGAGCTCTATAGGCAGAGAAGAAGGGAAGAACACAGGCTTTTCAGAAAGAAGGTGCCACTCCAGGAAAGATGTTCGCAAGTTTTACCAAAGTATAAAACGTCAAAGCCAAGGATACAAGGCTCGAACAGAATCATGTCAAGATGAACAAGGAAATATCGTAGTTGAGACACAGTCGATGCTGAGGATATGGAAGTACCACTTCTGCAGACCGGTAAACTGCGATGACGCACAACATTCCGCTGTCAGGCAGAACGAACCAATGAATATTGGCAACGACAGCGAAAACTTCCAACCACCCGACCTAAATGAAGTGAGGATAGCAATATCTAATCTCAAGATTAATAAGGCTGTTGGAAATGAAGGCCATCCCGCCGAGCTTTATAAAGCCGGCGGAGATGACTTTGTAAGTAACATCCACCAACTCATAAGCCGAATCTGGTCGGAAGAAAGTATGCCTGAAGAATGGAACCTCAGCATCGTTTGCCCGATCCACAAAAAAGGAGACCCTCTAAACTGCGCCAACTACAGAGGCATAAGTCTCCTCAACATCGCCTATAAAATTCTATCTGCCGTAACATGTGAACGCCTGAAACCGTTTACCAACAACCTGATCGGCCCTTATCAGTGTGGTTTTAGGTCAGGAAAGTCCACTACCGATCAAATCTTCACACTTCCGCAGATCCTGGAAAAAAACCCAAGAAGTCCAAATCGATACCCACCACCTATTCATAGATTTCAAAGCTGCAAACGACAACATTTATAGAGACGAACTATACAGAGCCATGTCTAGTTTTGGTATACCACCCAAACCGTTTGTGGATGACGATGGAGAATTCTCGCTGCTCCAACAGGTTCGGAAACGAAAAATCTTCGGTCCCGTTTGGGTTGACGGGCTATGAAGACGGGCATCGGACGTTTAAGATAACTAGGACATGTAGAACGAATGGACACCAATACAAACTCTTACAGGAAAGTTACCTGAGAAACATTCATTTCTCGTGATAAAGAAATTGCTAGATAAGTCGCATACTTAGTTGCAATACAAACACAAAAGGGGTGGTGGTTTTGGTGAGCTAAAGTCCCACACTACTTTGGGCACGTGCTCATCGTGTCTCTTGAGATTTCCATCAGCCCGCGGAAAAAAGTGTTTTCATAGACTGCTAAGTTATAAATAACAACGAAAACACCGAATCATGCAAAGGGTTTTTATTTAGGCTCAGGTAGCAAGTTATTCTTTTGCTTTGTACTCAAAATGACTAATTTAAAATACTTCTTTCTCAAATTAAGCTTAAGGGCGTCGTTTGTATACAGGTGAAGATTGTTGGAGCTCTTTACAGAAAAGCCGAACAACTGAACTGAACTATCCATAAGAAGGTACAGTTGTCATCTTTGAAATGCTATGGAATCTGCCAAGAAGACCCATGCTTCAAAGACATCAGCAAAAGCATTGTAGCAATCTGCATCGAATTCGTGAAGTTGAGCGTAAATGGTTTGAAAGCTTATTAGCAGAATGACAACAAAAAGTTACCCCTGTAATGAGTATTGCTTTGGACTTCTGGTTTTAATCTGTTCGTGACCTAAAACTACACTGATGTGGGCAAAGAGCTTAAGGTGTTCACATATAACAGCGTTTATCTAAGGAGATTTGTGCCTTACGAGACTTGTGCCGCTTGCAATTCCAGTTTTCGATATTAATTTTGTTCAGATAACATCATATTTTTTGTGGCGTAAGGAATATCCGCAAATACTTAATACGTGTTATTTGTGCTAAGGGCGTTGCTAATTTTGATTCTTTGCTCAACACTCTGATCTTAACCTTGTTGACAAGATAGCAGAACAAATTGCCGACAGTAGTCCAGACAAGCTTAATCGGACTCATATACTGATCCATTGGCATATTTGTAATCAGGAAACTAAATTTGTTGACAATTAAAGTTGACAAACCTTCCAATAATAAAAACCCCGATGAGATCTCTCTCTCAAAAATATAAACAACAGATTTTATTTCAAAGGAAATATTTCATTTTATTTTATTTTCTTGTAACATTTGTAAATATCGATTTAACATTTTTGGTTTATGTAAAAAAAATATAATGGAACAATTATTGTTATTGACTATTCAGAACTGAATCGATGGCCCATTCGCATATCATATACAGTTTGTACAAGCAGACTACACCATGGACAAGCAATATAACTATTCCTAATTTTATTGTCGGATATAGTGGAGACATTGTGACCGCCAGCTGGAAATTCTAATTGTAGTACTGGCTTTTGGAAACAGAAATACGTTATTAGCGTTCGCCCTTTATAGGAAAGTAAACCAAATCAGACCTACTCTGACTGCGTATAGAAATTGGGATACTTATAAAAGGTTTGATTTGATTGATTTATTCGGTAATCCATCAGCAATTTCCTTTTCTGACGCTGCTGCTCATTTTATTCTTCCTAGTATCATGTTGTCGGATTGTAGGTATTGTGGGTAACAATTTTAATTATGTCTAGCTGTGTTTGCCTTCGAGGAACACGATCCAAGCATGTCCTTGGGTAGCCTATAGAGATGGAATACTTTAAAATAAATTACAGAACAAAACAAAAATCTTCTTTGAACTCATACTGCTTTCCGGCAGCAACTAAAGATGAATCATCCTTCTTCACATAGTGGTATTTGGCGCTGGAGGAGTATGTGCCTGTGCATTCTTACAACTACGGTAAGATGCGCTGGCCTCGCTTCACCAACGCCTTATCAAGAGAACTACGTTCGAGGGCCATTTACCCACCAAACAACAGAAACCTAACAAACAACGAAATCGACGAATACTTACAACAAATGGACGAAGCGATTCAACGAACAATGAACAGGACGATACCGAAATACAAAGAACATGACATAACGTCTACGTACAGAAACGCGACCATTGACGCACTACACAGACAAAAAAGCGGACTTCTGACAAGACTTAAACTCTTGTACAGACGACTGACAAACCCACGCGACCCGGAGATTAGAACACTGAAGGCGTCGATCAAAAACATCAACCAATTGATCAAGGAGAACTATCGGTTGTCCATTAATTTGTTTTGGAATAACAGAATTCGGGCCGTAAATTCCAGCGACCCGAGTATGTTTCCACAAATTAATAAGATCTTTAGGAGGAAAGGTCATAACGACCTTCCGTGTATTAAGCTCCAACGAACAACTCACAATACAAACATACTTTTGACAGCCGGAATTGATCCGGGGAAGCCGTCTTCGACGACGATTTCTATGTTATTGAAGATCCTCAGGAGAAAGTGGAGGCAGTGGGGACTGTCTTTCAGGAAGTGTATAAGGTGAATGATAGCATTCGCCCGAACCACGTCCTGGAAAACAATGCCCTGCTCCATCATGTCTATCTCCGAAACGACATAACGCAATGGCGATCTGAGATCCGTGGTTTCACCCGGTTTGATGACGAAAACTTGGCAAACGCCATAGTCGCCGAGCGAAGTGGGTTTAGTCCCCTGTTAATCTCGAAGGTGGAACTCCAGATCATCTTCGATTCCATAAAGAAAAAGAAGTCAGCGGGAGTCGATGGTATATCCAACATTGTACTGCGACACTTACCCAATGAAGCTGTGGACATTTACGCCACACTGTTCAACAACGCGCTGAATAATGCATATTATCCAGTGCGTTGGAAGACGGCGGTGGTTCATCCTCTCCCGAAAAAGGGAAAGGACAACTCCAATCCGGCGAATTTCCGATCGATAAGTCTCCTTCCGACTATCAGCAAGGTTTTCGAAAAGATTCTCAATCGAGCACTGTTCAAGTGGTCTGAGGACAATAATATTATACCAGAGAACCAGTTTGGCTTCAAGGCTGGACATGACTGCATTCATGCCGCCTCCAAACTCGTTTCTGATATACAATGGAACAAAGCCAAAAAACAGTGCACCGGTGCATGTCTGGTTGATTTAGAGAAGGCTTTTGACACCGTATGGTTAGAGGGCCTCTATCTAAAGCTGACCAGACTTGGCATAAGTAAACCACTGCTATATATGCTTCATGACATGCTGACTGGTAGAACGTTTGTTGTCAAAAGTGGCAATGTAACTTCTACCACAGAATTTTTCATTAAGAATGGTCTGCAACAGGGAGCGGTAAACTCGCCGATTCTCTTCAGCATTTACACCAGTGATATGATAGGTAGTCTTACTCAGGCAATTGCGTATGCGGACGATCTTATCGCGTACAGAACAGCCTCTACTGTCGAAGTCATTCGAACACTTTTGCAGTGGGACTTCGACAAGATCCAGAGATATTGTGATGACTGGAAGTTGAAAATCAACTTTCAGAAATCAGAAACTATCCTGCTTAGGACACCGTTGTCTAGGGCCTATAGGGATACGAGAAAGAACTGGCGAAAGCTGGTGATCGTTGGACCAAACGGACAGCCACTGGCGAGTAAAAGTGTAGTAAAGTACCTTGGCATCTGGTTAGATGAGTATCTATATTTCGGAAGACATGTAGATGCTGCTCTGGCTAGAGCTAGGGGAGCATTTGCCCTGACAAGACGACTGTTTTATAGCAGTCGTCTTGACAGCAGGGTGAAAGTGATTTGCTACATGGCCCTCATTAGGCCGATGATTGCCTATGGGTGCCCGGTGTGGTTCAACGTTGCCCCATCTCAAATGGAAAAGATACGGGTGTTTGAGAGGCAGTGTCTGAGGAGCTGCCGTGGACTTCACAGAACACCAGTATCTGACTACACAAAACACTATTCCAACCAGGTCCTATACAACGGGGCCAACATAAACCGAATAGACAATTTTCTGGTGAAACTCATTCGGTTTCACGCTGCAAGAGCGATGGCTTCGAACAATAGTCTCATCTTTGGGGCCTTCTATCCCAATGATGAATATTTTGAGAGTGCGTGTTTAAGCGGCCTTATTCCGCCCGAAGCTTTCCTATATTTGGATAGTCGAGGGCTGATACAGGATAGATCGGCGGTTCCGCTAATCTACCACGTCTTCCGACGAACTGTGGATAGGCGGCTCCTGTACGACCGAGACGTCGTCACTCAGAGCGGAGGAGAGCGCCTGCGGTTCAGCAGGAGTGTGTCCGATTGGGACCGCCGGAGTAGGTTGCAACAGGAGAACCTGTTGTGGTGGTTAACGTAGTTATAGTTAGTTTTGACTTTTGAAATGATATGGCCGACTTGCATAGTTGTTTAAAAAAAAAAAAAAAAAAAAAAAAAAAAAAAAAAAAATGCTTGCTGTGGCTGTTCTAGTTTTTAAGTTTAATTTTTTATTTAGTTAGATGTAAGTAGTTTTAAGTAGTTTAAGTTCGTCGATAAGTAGTTTTAATTAGCATGTAAGTTTGAATTAAAAAAAAAAGACAAGAAACCAAGTTTTTCTCAAATGTTTCTTGGTAAACATCATTTTATTACTATAAGATTTACTTATTAGATAATAGGCCGAAAGGCATTAGAATTAAGTTGTTATCATTTAATTTAGGGCGCCAGCAAAGGGCCAGTAAGTTATTTAAGTAGTTGATAAGTAAGCTAGTTTTTCATGAATTTTTGTCTAGCATGTAAGTTAGTTTTAAAATAAAGTAAAATAAAAATGAATATAAAAAAAAAAAAGTGGTATTTTAGCTTGTTTGTACAAGACGACATTTTGTTTCAGCGCGATTTGTTATTATCGGGCCAAATCTAAGGGCTTGGTTCTTTGAAGACGCCGCAATAAATTTGTTTCGTCAAGAATTCGGAGGACCTTTTTGTTAACGTGTCCCAATAAACAAATAACCATAGAATCAATCACTAATCAGGGTAGCATCTTGTGCACAAGAGTTGGTTAAAATCTTATGCTCCTTTGATCGAAAGTTCTTCCAATGTGTGTTGAATGCCAACAAGCAGCATTGGGCTGCGACACGACACAACGAGCCACGATGATGTAGTCTGTAACCGAGTGGCCCAAGAACGAGAAGTTGCGCATTGTAACTGCTGTCCGAAATAAAACACACGCGCGCCTAAACATTTCAGTTTATAAAATAATTTTGCCATTAGCAAATTTGGCGAACCGCACAACTTAAAATGTCAAAGATATTCAACTCGCGTATTTGTTTACATGGGTGGCCATCATGAAATTGTTCTTGTTTTTGCAAGACGGCCGCTCACATGTATACACCGACTAACGAAAGTATTCTATCTCTTCCTTACTTGATTTCTGGTTTTTACTACACGCATCTTTTTCTTTTAACCCATATAACTTAAATCTACAAGTTAAAGTTAAATACAAAACATAATCTTGTAACAGAAGGTCACAAGTGATTTGGACTCAAGACTTAACCTGAAGGGCTAATATTGATCGCGATATCGTTGTTGTGGTCGCAAAACTCTGCTACTACGTGTGTAAAAAGATTGAGGTGACTGCGGAACTATAACAGATAAAGGTTCACCCCCAGAGTCAGAGTCAATAACATTCTCCGATTCACTTTGGGTCCAGAGACTGTCATCCTCAGCATCAAAATATCGAGATGTTTCCGCTTCTGATGAGATATCAGCTTTGGGACATTTTATTTGAATCAAACGATCGGTGTGTCACTACGTGAGAAGGATCAAGATTAGTACTTTTGCAAGTATTCTTCATACTGTTATAATTTCGGATTGTAGTCTAGGAAACTACTCTGATGTGTGAAAATCGAACAGATCCATTTAGAGTCGATTGGAATGGAATGAATGACTGGAATAGTGGTATCTGTCAAAACCACTTCTCGAACCATCTAGAAAATGCGGGAATCTCCGAGAATATTCCATCTGTATGTGTGATTTGAATAGTGTTGTAGTGAATTACCTAAGCGAATTTCGGAATGTGATAATAGCGCGCGAATTTAATCGTTGGTATTTGTGTGAAATAAGTTTAATTAAATTGTTAATCGAGAAACCGTATAATATTATTCAAGAAATAAGAGTGTGTTTAAATAGATTATTGTTAAACATAAAACAGAACAGTGTTTTATCATTTGAAGACCGGTATCATTCTACAAGTGAGATAAAACCTTTTCAGCATGAGAAGTTTCTAGAAAACTGTGAACTGTGAGAAACGGCTAAAGAACATAGTGAGGTAAACATAGTGAGGTGAACATAGTTAAGTGAATATTTAGAATCGTAAAAATTCGAGAATAGCGAACCGTAATTTGCTTTAGGATTAAGTGTGTGTTTGTAAAAAAAAGGTGTGATTAAACAATAATGGTTTGCAAATCATTAGATCAGCTCACTACTGAGGAGCTGAAAGCTAAACTGAGTCTGCGACAGCTTTCCCCAATAGGAGGAAATAGCGACTTCTTTATTTGTCTTCATGGCGCAATAAAGCAAAGTGGTGAAGATCTTAATTCGATTGTCTTTTTGTCGAAGAGCAACAAGTAAGCGCAGGCTTCGACATGTCATCAACGATGAAGTTTCTGGAGGCTAAATTCGGAGAACAAAAGAATTCTCTAGAAGAACAAAAGAATGCTCTGGAACAACAGCTCGAAGGGCTACGTGCAAAACAGCGCCAACAGTCCGAAAGTCAAAATAACAATTTAAAACAGCAGCTCGAATAACAACGCGAGGAACAACGCCAACAGTCCCAACGTCAAAGCAAACAGTTCGAAGAACAGAGCCAGCAGCTCGGGAACAATTCGAGGAACAGGGTAAGAAGTTTGAGAATGTACTCGACTCAAAATTGACGGTGACTGATAATCGATTTGGAAAAGTCGAGACTACATTTATGGCGGTAGAAGAGAAAGTTTGGAAGGTAAAAAAATGTGATCGAACAGAAAGTCGAAAACTTAGAGCATAGTTTTGTAATGAAGGTTGAGAAAGTAGTTGAAGCATTTGAGCAGAAAGTTGAAGATCTAGCCAAAGACCTATAAGTTATTAAGAAACGGGAAATTTCTGGAGATTGTCCACGAATGAAGGAAATGAAGCCTCCAACTTTCGACGGTCGAACGCAATGGTCAATTTATAAGAAAAAGTTCGAAGCCATCGTACTTACACTGGCCTTGCGTGGTCCAGCTGCGGAGCTTTTGCAAACCACATCTGTTGACAATCAGCGCAACTACAACACTGTTGTGAAAGCAATTTAGATGCGGTTTGGTTATGACCACATTTTAGAAGTGTATCGAGTGCAGCTGTAAAGCAGAGTCCAGAAGAGAGGCGATACTCTTCAACAACTTCACGCAGATATTGAATGCCTAGCACATTTGTCATATAATAACACTGGTGTAGAGATCACCAACCAGATGGCAAAGGACGCTTTCACTCGTGCTATAGCTGACTCAAAACATCAACTACCATAACTGGAAAACGCACACTTGCCGAAGCCGCAGCTTATGCTCTGACATTAGAGGCAGCTGATCAAGCATCCCAACTTGCTCATCGAGTCAGAAAATTGGCCACCATTAAATGCTCTTGTGAAAGAATGGAGGTTTCACCGAATAACAAGTCCTGAGTTCGAATGCGTTGCTGGAACTGCAACAAAACTGGACATCTACTGCGTCAGTGCAGAAACCCATCAAAGCGCAGCAATTGTCACCATCGGCGGGAAAGAACTTGCAGTTACAATTGGTACTGGAGTTACTGCTTCCTTTGTCCGAAAAGATATCGTCCGTCAGTCGTGGCTGAATAACACCAGCAGCTATTGCCTGAGGACCGCAACTGAAGCAAGAGCTCGAGTATATGGGAAATACGGCTGATGATATACTTGGTGGGACTCGCCTTCTCCCATGCATTCCTGATGGCTGATATTTGTGATGAATATATTGTTGGGGATGACTTCCTGAAGACTCATGAACTAATTTTGGATATTGGCATCCAGGTCTTGAGATATCGAAATGCGGAGATCCCAATTGAATATGGTCTACCAAAAGAAGTAATTCTCAGAACAGTATTCGGGAAGGACCAAGTGTTACCACCGTCATCAGAAACTTATATATTAGTTGAGCTTTAGGGTGATCCTGGGAGCCAGCGGTTCCTACCTGTTGGACCAGATGCAGACTATAATTTCCAAGACTACGTCCTTGAAAAAAAAAATTGGTGGAACCAAAGAAGAACATGGTTCCAACAAGAGTCTTAAACACCAGACCACACGAGGTGAGAATCCAAAAAGGAAGAGTGATTGGTAAATGTGTTCCGGTTAACGCAATATCAAGCATAACCGAGGTGGAGACTGCTACACCAGTGCTACCAACTGAACTGACAGACATATCGAGATCGTTCTCAACTCATGCAAGCTGAATCAGGAGCAGCAAATTTGTGCGGAAAACCTGATTGAAGAATTTGCAGATGTATTTGCTGCAGAGGTGTAATATCAAATCGACGCTGGAGATGCCTGCAAGGCGGCTGCCATTAGCCAAGCAGGCTGAAGTTGCAGAAATGGTTGGACGATGGAAAGCGACGGATTGATAGAAAACTCCAATAGTCCGTAGGTATCACCAGTGGTACTGGTTAAGAAGATGTCACCAAGATTGAAGACACACTCGATACTCTAAAGGGTTCTGAATGGTTTTCCACACTGGATCTGAAGAGAGGCTACTGGCAGGTGCAGATTAACCCAAAGGACAGGGAGAAGACGGTTTTCACCACAGGGAATGGATTTACTTGGAAAATCTGTCTGGTGTATCTAGATGATGTTACTGTCGTACGAAAATCATTTGAAGAACACCAAAAGAATTTGCGGGAGGTGATCCTAAAACTTCGGTCCCCAGCTTCCTAGGACTGGCGACTTACTACCCGCAACTTACTACCGGCGGTTTGTAAGGGACTTTGCTGGCATTGTTAAGAGCATATATCAACTCACGGGGAAAGAACAACTATTTCAATGGTCAAGTGAGTGTAATAATGCTATTTAAGGACTTTAACACCAGCTATGTCAAGCGCCGATACTAGCATATCCCGGCGGTGGAAATACCTTCATTGTCGATGCCGACGCAAGTGATTTTGTATTTGGAGCCGTTTTATCGCAAGTACATGATTCTGTCCAGACCCGAAAGAATCTATTGTGTGACCAGGGGGAACTCTTAATTCTGGCGACGAAGCATTCAGCATCTTAAGGGCAAACTGCACTCCAACGCTGACTCACTGTATCGTCGACCATGCGGAATGTACTACAAACACTGAACCCGCCAAGAAGAAAATGAGCTCATCACCTCGGGACTCTCTTCATGTTCAGGATGGTGTCTTGAGAAGAAAATTGGAGTCCTCCGACGGAAAGTCCTTTATATCACAGCCTGTCCTTCACGGTTCATGGTCAAAGATGTATTACGGGAGCTATGTGGTGGAGTATCGGGAAGACATTTGGGAATCAATAAGACTTAATACAAAGTGAGCAATTCTACTGGCTGTCTGCAAAAGAAGACATCGACAAGCCGAAAATGCATTACATGCAAAACGAAAGACGCAAGGAACCATGCAGTACAAGGTTGGGACACCTTTCGAAAGAATAGCAATAGATATTCCTGGTCCATTTCCAGAAACGAATAGCGGAAACCGTTACATATTAGTTGTTATGGACTACTTCAGCAAATGGCCAGAAGCATTCGCCATACCTAATCAGAAAGCGAAAGCCGTAGTGGAACCTTGAAAGAACACCTCTCCAAGGTAGTAGACGACAATCAACGAAACTGGAATCGTTGCCTTCCCTTATTCCTGATGGCGTACCGACGCACGGTCCATAGCAGGACTGGACACTCCCCATGTGAAGTCTTATTTGGCCGAGCATTTAGGTTGCCTAGTGATAAAATGGTCTGATCGCCAACGGTAGCGCCGACCGCTGAAGATGACTACATTGATGATCTACGCGAAAGACTCCGAGATTTCCACGAAATTGCCAGGACAAGAATAAGAATGGCAAGCGATCGTATGGAAACCAGGTACGATATCAGAGAAACAGTAACTGTATTTCTGGAAGGAGATTTGGTGTGGCTGTATAATCCCCAACGTAAACAAGGAATACCGCCAAAGCTACTGCCGAAATGGGAAGGCCCCTACAAAATTGTGAATTGTGAGTTAGTCTAAATTGTGATCTGAACGTGATTTGAATAGTGTTGAATGAGTGGAATACCTAAATAAATTTTGGAAAGTGATAACAGTGCGCGAATTTAATCGTTGGTATTCGATTTCAAATAAGTGTTAACTAGAAACCGTTTTTCTTAAATATTAAATTTGTATTTGCGTGCGTCTTTTCGCTAACAGCTTATTTTGCATAACTTCTTTTCCTATATTATGCCTAAATAATAAACCATGCAACAAATAATCATTGAACACAATCATGAACGTAAACGGGGCTGCATGAATGCGGTTATCATGCTTTGACAAAATGAGTTCATAATTTAATATATGATTTTTCATTTTTTTCAAGAACAACTCGAATACAAAATATTTTTAATAAGTTTTTGATACACCATCGCTCAACATGGCTGAAAAAAAGTGATGTTAACACGCATTTTGTACCCCTCCGGGTTAGGGGTTAGAATATACCCGAGGTAAGGCATGCCTGTCGTAGAAGGCGATGAGTCTTGCAAAAACAAAAATTCAATTCAGTATCACTGGAAAATCCACCATCGGAGGTCGCCTCTAAAGATTCTGGGGAGAGCCAATTTTTTGCAATTATGTAACCCCTTCGGGAAAAGCCCAAGGGTAACGAGGTCACCTACATATAGATCTAAAAAAAATATATGTGTCTCAAGGAGCTCGACAACACCAGAAATTTCAGCCCACGAAAAGCGGGATTCAATGAAAAACAAGAGCCTTAAGGGCGAAAACGGTGTTCTTCGAACAAGGCTTAGGCGAAGAGCTTCGTAAGGAAATTCTCCATCTGAAGGAAGAAGATATGACTCTAAAGAGTACATTGAAAACACCTAATAAGCCAAAACCATGTACAAACTGCATCGTGAATTCCGTATACCCTACTGGATTCTAAAGAAAACACGGGTTAAAAAAAGGAAAGCTGTATAATCTCCTGAAATTATAAACCGAGACAAAAAGATTGTAAAAAAGCGAAACAGCTGAAACACCGGCCCTCACCGCCAATTAATTTGATCGCTCAGAAAAAATACATGGAAAGTCTGCGTAAAAGACCCGGAAAGCTATCGTCTGTTATCTCGGAAGCTAAATACCGATAAAATTGGATGGTATTCATATGAAAATTAATCTGAAAGGCCTTTCCGCGTTGTAGCTAGAGGGTTACATGCGTCGTGCTTAAAGGATGACATTATTAACGATCTAAAAAGCAGGCACTATAAAGTTATAATTGCCGTTAACATTGTCAAGCAAGAAAAACAGCAAAAATATGGCGAAGAAAATGTTATAAAACGAGGTCCTCCCTTAAAAATTTATGAAATCAAAGCAATACTTAATATTGTTGTAAAAATTGAACCCATGCGTAAGGATAACAAACTAGTTCCTCAATGCAAGCGCCGCCAAGGATATAATCATACTCAAACCTATTGTCAAAAAGAACCGAGGTGTGTAAAATGTGCCCGAAATCATATGACAGTAGATTGTAGGTCAGATAATAAAACTCCTCCTATCTGCATCAACTGTAAAGGCAATCATCCTGCAAATTATCGTGGCTGCGAAGTAGCTATGGAGTTGCAAAAAAGACGAGCGAAATTTATGAGTATTAATTCACAGAAATTGAATTTAAAGAAGAAAATGCCTAAAACATTGATTTAAAATGTGTCGAGGCCAAAGCGGGCTATAATTGAAAAACCAACATTTTCACAAATTACGCTGCAATCAGAAATCCGTTCGGATCCTGTACATTCGAAACCAAATAAACAAACGTATGAAAAAGCTATAGTTGCCGATAAGGATCAAAAAAATATCTCACCTGACCCAGTTACAAACGTATTTTCGGTTATTTTTTTCAAAACTTGAGGAACAAAGTAAAACGAATAAACTTATTTTTGACATGCTAGTTAAGCTCGAAAATAGTATTCGCGACAAACGTACCCCACCTTCGACATGAATAGATCTCTTAAAATTCTTACGTGGAATGTATAGACAGTTTCTAATCCATCCATCTCAACGTCGTTTTCAATATATTCTGTGGAGAGAGAGCGAGCAAACACCAATACAAACATTCGAACTGAATACGGTTACTTTCGGAAAAGGATTCTGAAAACAAGAATATAGTTAAAACCGACTCGAACTTAAAAAGTACTCTTGCAACCACTTGGGATCCCCGTGATGACAACTTTTCGTTTTCGTACCAAAACACTAGATCTTACTCTGCATGTACGAAATATCTATGCTCTCAGTATCGTCTGCACTGTTCGATCCAATGGGGTTACTTAGCCCTATAATAATCACAGCCAAAATTCTTCTCCAAAAGGTCTGGATTGAAAAACTGGACTGGGATGCTGCCGCTTAGAATTACACCAGAATTACAGAGTTTGACTGTCGTCAAACTTTTGGTCGCAAAGTCTCGAGAAGCACCCGCAAAAAAGAAGCAACTTCCTCCACTTGAGCTGTGCGGTGCTCACCTTATATCGAAACTGTGGTCTAAGGTGGAGCCAATATTAAGAAAATCATATTCGAAAATATATTTTTGGACTGACTCGAGTATTGTGCTGCATTGGATTTCCACTCATTCGTCCAAACTCACAACTTTCGTCGGGAATCAGATAGCTGAAATCCAAGAGCGTTCGCAGGACATCGTTTGGAGACATGTCCCTACTTAGGAAAATCCCGTTGATATAGTGCCGCGAGGTTGCACGATCCAGGAACTTTCCAGGAGTTTTCTGGACCGCAATTTTTATTGATAAGATCCAAAAAATGGCCTTTAAATCCTTGTTTCGAGCTACCACAGGAACTACTTTCAATGGAAAAGAGACAAACTATTTTGATAGGAAGAATTCAATATGAAGGCACACCATATCTCTTGAAGCTAATCAACAAATATAGTTCTCATCGAAAAGTAATTAGAATCTTCGCTTTCGTCCTTAGATTTATTTTTAGACTGCGACATCGATCAAGGGACAATATTGGATTACTTACTCCAATGGAACTCGATTTGGCTCTTCATAAAATAGTAGGGATCATTCAAAACTATAACTTCGCTGAAGAAATAAACGCGATTCATCAGGGCAAGCAGCTGAAAGGAACAACAAAGCGGTTGAATCCATTCATTGATGAACCAAAGGGAATTCCGTTGCTGAAAGTCGGCATTCGGTTGAAAAACGCAAATATTCCTGAAGAACAGAAATACCCTATTCTACTTCCAAAAGATTCAAACTTCGTCATGTGTATGGTAAAGGACATAAACATTTCGAACTTCCATGCGGGTCCCAAAACCCTAGTTGCGTTGATCAGACAACGATTCTGGATCGTCAATGTAAGGGACATCGCAAGGAAAGTCGTCAGAAACTGCATACACTGTACTAGATACCGTCCAAAGTTACTTCAGCAGGTTATGGGAAATCTACCCGCTGAAAGAGTAATATCGTCTCGGCAATTTTCTCGCTGTGGTGTGGATTTTTGTGGTCCAAAATATACATTTAACATGATTCGTGGCAAGGTTCCCTATAAGTCGTACATAGCTGTTTTTGTTTGCCTAAATTCAAAAGCTGTACATATTGAAGCAGTTTCTGATTTGTCCGCAGACGCATTCATCGCATCGCTCAAACCCATGATTGGTCGTCGAGGTCTTCCATATGAAAACTTTTGCGACAACGCAACAAATTTCGTGGGTGCCAACTCAAAACTTATTGAACTCCGCAATATTTTGTTTCGAAAAACTTCTAATGAAACTATTTTAAGCTTTTGCTATAATGGAAATATAAATTTTCGTTTGTGTACCGAAGTCTTCACAACGCTAAGCTGAAATTTGAGGAACTTTCGACGGCACTGGTCGAAATCGAAGCCATGATGAACTCCCGGCCTATATCTCCGCTATCAACAGATCCCAACGACTTCGAAGCACTGACCCCTGGACATCTTCTCATCGGAGCACCATTAAAAGTCATTCCTGAATCACCAGATGACGTAACTGATGTCAGCTACCTCCAACGATGGCGTCGCATAAACGCTGTCAAGACGCATTTTTGGAAGCGCTGGTCCAACGAATACGTTGTCGAACTGCAACAGCGGTCGAAGTGGTCAACTCTAACACCAAATCTTCTCGTCGGCACGATGGTGATAGTGCATGAAGACAATCGTCCCCCTCAGCAGTGGCTGCTTGGAAGAGTCATCAAAACCATCCCTGGTCAAGACGGAAAAGTGAGAGTTGCCGATATCCGAACGCCAAGAGGAATCATCAGACGCCCAATTCGCAAACTTGGCATTCTTCCTGCTTGAAAGGATCCTTTCAAAGGAGGCGGAATGTTGGAGCACAATGTTGGAGCACTTCATCATCAAAACTATTCGAATTATATAGAATCAAACATGAACATTTTAATACGCGCATTGTACTAAAAAAATAGTATATTTGAATTTTAGCGCTCTAATTATAATACTTGCAATATATATTTGAATTGTGTTCGTTAAATTTTATACCAATTAAATCGTATAAATAGAGCAATAAAGCACACTACAAGGTCTTCTTGCGTGTAAAACCGAACTATTCGGAAACTCTCTTCGTATTCTCTATCTTTTTCGTCGTCGTCGCTATTTTTCTCGCGTGTACGAAACTTGGTTCGTCGTGTTTGACTCGTATTCAATGCACAGTCCGAAACGAGGCTAAAATACCTACAATTCCCATCGCTGGTGGAAATTTTCCTACGAATCCAAGAAGTAAATTTTTCCACCAATCGGTCAGAAAGTCGCTTATCGTACAGGAGTTTCTTCGGGCTTCCCCTAGTTTAACCATAGACGAACGCTGAAGGCTTCTTCGCTGGGGTCGACAAACGTGTGTAAGTCCACTCGGCTAGCTTGTATTAAATGCCAATTGTGTCATCTAGGGATCTTCAACTGAGATAAGTACGGTAGTAGCAACTACCAATCTATCCATCGTGTAAAGGCTTCATCGGGAATAGGATCATCCCATCCAACTCCATAACACCAGATCGATTTTAAAATAAGCTTTAAAGGAAGAGTGTAATTTGCTCTCATTCCCAGGGGATAAAAAAAGGGCAAACTTATGCTGAGAAAATCCCTCTTAGTAGGGCGTCTATCAGCCCTCATTATATCTTGATTTACTCGAGGAAAATTCAAATGAAACATGAACATATCTTCGTCACTCTTCCAACAGGGAACTAGAACCTTCTCGCCTATCGTGGAAAAATCCATGTTGACGGTTTCATTTCGACTCATCGGAACGTTGGTATGCGATATACTTTGCAGTACTTCGCTTGAGTTCGATGTGAAGTTGCGCAAGTCAAACCCAGCATCTCTATGAATTCGTGGCTTCTGACGCACTCGCGAAACTGTCGACATAGTCATCTACGTAGTAGTGGCTGATGATGGCTTCGACGACTCTCGGATGTTCTTTTAGAAACCTTAAGGCGTTAAGGCAGAGCAGGGAGAGCAGGCAGCTCCAAAGGCCATCGCTTTCATCATGTACACATCGATCGGCTTTCCTTCGTCCTCTAGCCAAAGAAAGCGCTGCGAGTGCTGATATTCTGTTCGTATCAGCACCTGGTGAAACTTTCCTTTTTATCACCAGTAACTTCGACGGGTCGTATACGGAAATTGCACAACACATTCACCAACCGGATCTACCCCGGTTTGTTGGGGTACCTCACCCCAAAATGAGGGAGATACCATGTCCTTGGAGGACTTGGAGGACCAACCGGATCTACCCCGGTTTGTTGGGGTACCTCACCCCAAAATGAGGGAGATACCATGTCCTTGGAGGACTTGTAGCTGCTTCAGTGGGCGTCAACCTTACGACATAACCCCTTTGTAGATAACTGGCGATGTTGTTCTTATATGTGGCAGCGTAAGCAGGATCCCCACGCATTCTGGCTTCTAGACCTAGAAGTCTCTTCTTAGCCAGTTAGTGGCTATTGGGCAAATGGAGTCCATCTTCCTTCCACGGCAGGCCAGTCTGAAATCGTTTATTTAGTCTCACGGTGGTATCTGATAACAATTGCGACGCTATTCTGTCCTTTTCGGATATTAGCTTCTCCGTTGGCTTCGTAACTCCAAAACTTTCGATGCAGAAATAATCATCGACAAGCTGATTTAATTGTATATCCCGTCTAGAAGACTGGCTGCTGCGGAGTACTATATATTCTCGCATCTGTTCTTCTTCCACAGAAGGCATCCTACCATATGCGACCCATACGAGCTTTGTAAGCGCAATGATAGGCCCCTTCTCGGGACGATCGACAATCTCCATTGGAACTCCAAGGTGGCTGTTGACCAACCCGATAAGTATTTCTGGTTTGGCTAGATTATAATTGGCCAGAACAATTTCAGATCGATTTCGATTTCAGGTTCTTCGACTGTTTGAACTCCACGTAATTCGAATCTGTCAGCTTCACCTTGGTCTGCGCTAATCACCACGTAAACGATGAAGGATTTCTTAGGCTTTGCTTCTCTTCCGATCCAACGCAAGTTTAGGTCCCTGGGTTTTCCGTTGAGGCCAGTCGTTTGGCTAGGTCTGAGCAAATAATTGTGACGGATGAGCCTTCATCCAACGGAGCGAACGTTTGTATCATTCACTGCCATTGTAGATCCTAATTGGCAAAACTTTTAAGAGGATTCTAGCATCACAATTCACACAGGCCTCTCGAATTGCGACGCTTCATTTCCCACGACTTCAGGCGATGACTTCTCAACAGGTTGCATGTTATGAAGAGACTGGTGATGTATTTTTTTGACAGTTGGCAATAGCACATGATCTTTTAGTACGGCGTAACCTAATACTATGTCCATACTTTAAGCATCCCAATCATATGATGTTTTTCTTTACAAATTCCCATTGTGCAGCCGTCTTTAATTTGGTGAAACTGTAGCAATTTATTATTGAATGTCGTGTTCCTTCGCAGTGTCGGCACTTGTTGCTCGTCGTCTAGGTATTATGTAACACGTTTCCCCTTCTTGGCCTTGATGGCGATTCGCTCCGATTCTATGAAGGTCGGGTATGGCTGAATACTAACGCTGTATTGTGCCCATTCTAGCCTTTTATTCATCGGCAACTTGCCGACCAGCTCATCTAGTAAGGTAGGATTTGCCATATGCTGGTGCATTTTGCTCGCTTCTACGAACACCGACAAATTTTGCACCTTTGTGGCGAACGGCACTATGAGCTCCAATTTGTTCTCTGGGATCAATGGAATTGCCATTACTTGTTGGACATTGTTGGGGTGGATGAGCAAAGACTCGACCACCTCCCTCACTTCTCCTCTGATACTTTTCTGCAGATGGAACATGTTCTCAACACCGGAACATGTTTGAGGATTCTATAAAGGCCATTCCTCGGGTCTTCCTCGAAACTCTGGCAGGTCGTGTAGCTTACGGTGAAATCCATTCATGGCCGACGATGTAGATGGTGCTTGAGTTGCCCGCGTATGCACAGGATCGGGTGCAGGAACGTAACGCTGATGTTCGAAAGTCGGGAGAGAGTTAAGCGGTAGCATTAAGGTAGGAATAGCGTCAGTGGCGGTCGCTAGACTGCTGGGTGAAAAATTAACTGTACTTGTAGGAAAGGCTTGAGGAAAATTTGACGAAGATGGAATCATTGGTGACCACGAATAAACTGGATGTGATGCGGACGGCATTTGCAAATTCATATTAGTTTCTAGCGATGTATTCGGATTCCTGGATTCAAAATTGTCAGAAGTGTGTGGAAGTGAAGTAGCTGCAGTCGAAGTAACAAACGTGACTGAGGAAACTGCTGGCGCAACTGATGTGACGTGTGTAGTAGACGTTACGGCGCTATTGGAAGCAGACGGATTGTCAATAGGCTGTACTGATGTTTCTTGCTGTTCACGTAAAAGTTGTTTCAAGCGTTGGCGTTCCCGTTTCTCCTCGTTTGCAGTTACCACAGCGGTTTCAAGTCGTTCACGAAGCTGCTGCAATTGATCTTCCATCGTTGCCATGTTGACTTCCGACTCACGTATCGTTCGGTTTTCTTCCTCTTAAGGACTGCTGTCGTCGGACGTATCCGTAGGATCGTCGGACTCTTTGCGAAGTTTTGAAGATTGCCTGGTCCTCCGCTTTCCGATTGGCGTTGGTTTTGAAGTTCAACGGGCAATGTTCGCTGGCAATAAATTCTTCCGCTGACTGCGGGAAAGCTAGATTCGTCCATTGGCCGCGGATTGGGCTGGCAATAAACTCTTCCGCTGATGGCGGGAAGCTAGATTCGTCCGCTGGATGGGCCAGTTGGACCAGTGGGCCAGTTGGCTGGCAACAAACTCTTCCGCTGACGGCGAGAAAGCTAGATTCGTCCGCTGGATGCGGATTGGGCTGGCAATAAACTCTTCCGCTGACTGTGGGAAGCTAGATTCGTCCGCTAGCCGGAATTGTAATTGTAAGTAATTGCACGCAATTACTTCTTCCACTGGCTATGGGCAATTCAATAAAGAATAAAGATGTCGTCGGCACCGCCGCACCAACGAAATTAAAAGAGCGTCACTTTTGCTGTCACTGTTTATTCTCTTTTAAATTTAAATAGAGATAGATTTTAGGTAAATTTTACAAGTTTAAGATTTAAATTTAATTTAAATTTTGTGATAACATTATATTTCAAGAAAAATTAAATGAAATGTTTATATGCATAACACACGTGCATTTGACGTTGTACTAAAATTGAGCCTAGTGTTTTAAGGTAAGATTGAAAAAGTTTATATCCATTTCATTGGATATACAATTTTTTTTATTGAAATGAGCTCGTCGGTCTCGCTATCCGCGCTTCGTCTGACACGTGGCCAAGGGTCAAGGGTTCGTTTACAAAGCTCTCCACGTTTACAGAATCCATTAGTGAATCTAATTGGCTGGTAGAGCTCGAAGTATATTTAACTAGAGCAGAGGATTTGTGGAAAGAATTTAATGTTTCTCAGAAACTAATATACGAGTTCGCGAATGATCAAGGTTATATAGATCCTGTACCAAAGTTATAGGAAATCGAAGCAAAGTTTTTAATGCTTTAGTCCGTCTTAGTATCGGCAATAAGAAAACGACAAAAAAAGCAAAAATATAAAGCCTGCTTTTGGCAATATGTTTGTTACCGCGATACATGAAAATATAAATTTAACACATATTCAAAAATTTGACTTTTTAAAGTCCTGCCTTCGTAATGGAGCGCTTAGTCTTCTTAACGACATTACCATTTCTAATGCAACATATGAGGAGGCCTGGAAAAGATTAGAGAAACGTTACGATAGGCCCGGTATGTAATCAATGACAACATAAAAACTTTCATGCACCAAATTCAAACATTACCCATCTTCGCAAGATATCGGATGTGGCCGATGAAATAGTAAGAGGATTAATTTCCATTAATTCGCTCGATATGGCTTATTTGCATCCTAATAAAAAAGGTTGACCCCGACACCCGTCAAGCGTGGTCCGAAGAAAGGATTCAAAAAGTAACCCTACTATAACGAAATTGGTAAAATTTTTTAGAACATCGTTGTGAGCCGCTAGGAAGTTGTAAAGTTACCGTTCGTGAAACTAAAAGTAGAACCCAGCCAGCCAGAAGTACGCATGTCTCGACGCCTGTTATTTGCCTTAAATGTAATTCTCCGCATGATCTGTCTCAATGTTCGGATTTCCTCGCCATGACTGTGAAATCCAGAAGAGAATTCGTAAAGTCCAATACATTATGTTTTAACTGTCTGCGTTATGGTCATTTATCAGTTGTCAGTCCAAATTTCGCTGCAGTACATGTAACACACGTCACCATAATTTGGTGCACGACGATTCCATACGCAGCAACATCAACCCTTCGGCCAATACATTTCTAAGCAACTCGCTTCAACAAGCGGGTGAACCTTCAAATTATGCTTCAACCAATTCGATTAACCCTAACAACGCTTCAACATCGAAAGCAAACAACTTTGTAGTTAGCAAGCATTCCATCAACATCGCGCATCACGTACCACAAACATTACTACCCACAGCTATCGGAAAAGTTCTGGATATCAACGGTAGATATCACCAAGCTTACATCGTAATAGATTGAGGCTCGCAGATTTCGTTTGTTACTGAGTCTGTGTTTTGGACTCAAGGACTCAAGCGACGAAATGCTTGCATACCGATAAGCGGTATTTGATCCACCAGTGCTGGTAGATACAGAGGCCTAATTTCGCTAAATTTTTCGTCACGCTGTTATCAATTCAGTATCCTACTCGATACGTATATTTCATCGCACGTTACTTCGAATCTTCCAACTTATTCATTTAGCGCCAATGATAGGGAACACATAACCAAATTGGAATTAGCCGAACCGTGTTTCAATGAGCCTTAATCTGTTGATATCTTGCTAGGAGCTGACAAGGCGTGGGAAATCCTACAGGGAAGAGTAGCTTACAGTACACAAGGACATCCGATAGCTCACAAAACTATCTTCGGCTGGGTCTTAGCCGGAATCTTACCTTTCAAAGACGAGTCTCGCGTTCTTTCTTATCACGCTAGTCTAGACATCGATGCCACCCTACAGTCATTTTGTACGATTGACGAAGTCTCCAAATCAAACCTGTCTATTGAAAATAAACAAATTGAGGAACACTTTTTAAATACCCATTGACGTGAATCAACTGGAAAATATATTGCGGAGCTTCTTTTCAAACTAAGGGGCATTGTTTATCATGTGAAAGGAATGGAGAGGATGTTCTTTAAAGACAAAACACTTTTCGAAAGTTACTCCAAATTCTTCGATGGTCTTGAACTGGGCCATATGTGTTCTACCTTCCTCACCACGCGGTTCTTTAGCCAGACAGCGCAACTATGGAGTTGCGTTGACGGGTCTTATAAGGATACAAAGGGAAACTCGCTTAATGACTCGCTGATGGTAGGACAACCTATTCAACGTAATCTGTTTTCGGAATGCTTACGATTTCGAGGGCATCAACTTGTTTTTACCACAGATATCATCAAAATGTTTCGTCAAATCCTTGTAGCAGAAAAGGATTGCGGTTTTTACAACACTTTCGACTTCGAACGGTTACGTGCGGAACCGCTTGTGCGCCCCTTTTGTCGGTACGTGCATTTGAACAACTCGCGGAAGACTATAAAAATGAATTTCCTATCGCTTCTGTGTGTTAAAATAGTGTTAACTGATTTTTATGTGGATGATGTTGTCTCAGGTGGAGATACTTTACCTGACGCTATTTGTAAAAAGCAATCGCAACAGATCTTGTTCTCTAAGCAAATTAATAAATTAATAAATTTATCTCCGTTTTTAGATGCTGAGAAGATTGTACGTGTTGAAGGTCGAATACAATATGCTAACATCGCATACAACGTTAAGCATCCAATTATCATTCTGAAGAGACACGCCATAACTACACTTATCATACCATCGATTTTTGCACCCGGGAATTTCAACTCTTTTTGCACTTCTCCGCCAAGAGTTTTGGATAATCGGTTGCCTCAACTTGATTCGCAAAATAACTCATTGTTGTATTAGATGTTTTCGACAGCGAAGGGCTACCATCTCCAAGCTCATGGGTGACCTTCCACCTCAGGGAATACAACAAAGCAGACCGTTTACGCATTGCGGTTGTGACTATGCCGGACCACTACTTCTCAAAACCAAAGCGGGTCGAAAATCTGTGTTTTCTAAAGGCTACATATCGCTTTTCGTTTGCCTTGTGTCAAAAGCAATACACTTAGAGCTTGTGAGTGACCTAACCGCAGACGGTTTTCTCGCTGCATTTCGTTGTTTCGTTGCGCGTCGTTGTAAGCCATCACATCTATATTCTGACAACGGCACGAACTCTAGTGGAGCAGCTCGTCAACTATCAGAAATGTATAAGCTCGTTCTGTCGGCAAACTTCAACTCAATAGTTGCAGAGTCGCTAGCTCGTGACGGTGTCTTCTGGCACCCCCTTCGGCACCACAATTCAACGGTTCGTGGGAGACGGGAATAAAATCCGTAAAGCAGTACCTTTGTCGAGTTATAGAATATGACATTCCAACGATTCAGCAGTTTTATACATTGCTGACACAAATCGAAGCCGTTCTTAATTCGCGACCATTATGCCAAATTTCCGATCATGACTTAGACCAATTATTTCATTCTAAGTGAATCGTATGCAGCTATTGCAGAACCAACGTTAGATATTCCCTCAACAGATTGCCATGCTGGCAAAGTTTACAATCGAATGTGCACGGTTATTGGACGCTGGATGGAATACATAACACCACTACAAAATCGACCTCGCTGGTAAAATCAACGACCTGGGGGTACTAAAGGATGCTGATCTTCCCCTGGAAAATGGGCGATGGGACGTGTTATCAACATTCATCCAGGAAATGAAAGCCTTGTTTGAGTCATAACTGTGAGACCTAAGGGTGGCAACCTAGCCCGGCCATTCAATAAGGTTGCAGTGCTTCCTATATGCAGAAACTTTGTTCAGGGCCGGGGGAATGTTTAGGAATTAAATAATCAATTATTATTTTTTCGTGACCTCTCATAAATATGTTTAGTACCACGAAATGTTTTTTTTGTTAATTGTTACATCTGTCTAACAGATCATTCTTTGCATTGTTAAGAGAGGGAGTCAGTTATCGTTAAACGCTACTTAAAGCTTTTTATTTGTAATTTCTTGCGCTTGCTAAAGGGTTTTTCAATAAGAGCGCTACAAAAGTTTTTTTTAAGAAAAAACAAAAACGGTTTTGGATATCAATGAAATATCAATGAAAAAGTAAAAGTACGTTCGATGCCATTATGTATGGATTTCGATTTCTTTTGCATGGCCACGGGCACGCTTGCAGAAGTCCAGACGCTGAACCCAATTTTCGACGGATATCAAGCAAAAATCGGCCGATACTGCTGCAATTTCACGTTCGATATTCGTACGAAGTTCATCAATCGCCGCTGGCTTGTTGGCATAGACCATAGACTTGACGTAGCCCCACAGGAAATAGTTTAACGGCGTCAAATCGCACGACCGATGCGGCCAAGCGACTGGACCATTTCGTGAGATAACACGTTCTCCAAACTTGGTTTCCAATAAATTGTTTGTGGCATTCGCTGTGTGGCTTGCGTCGCCGTCCTGTTGGAACCACATGTCCTCCAAGTCCATATCATCCAAATGGGGCCAAAAATATTTGGTTATCATTGAACGGTAGCAATTTCCATTCACAGTAACGTGCCGGTCTTAATCATCACGGAAGAAGTACGGCACAATGACGCCGCCGGCCCATAAACCACACCAAACGGTAATTTTTTCGGGATGCAATGATGACTCATGGAGTACGTCTGAATTGCTGCCTGAATAATACCGCATATTTTGTTTATTGACGAAGCCATTCAGCCAGAAATGAGCCTCATCGCTGAAGATGATTTTTCGATGAAAATCCGAATCATTTTCAAGTTGTTGCTCAGCCCGATTCACGAACATACGACGATTCTGGTCAAGCGGTTTCAGTTCTTGCGTCAATTTAATCTTGTAAGGATGTAGGCCAAGATCTTTTCGTAAAATTTGCCACAACGGCGTCACAGAGATGCCCAACGCTTGAGAACGACGTGTGAGAGACACATTTGGGCTTTCTTCAATATTCTCGACACTACAGACATTTCTTTGTCTCACTGGCACGGGAACATTTTGTACTGTGCCTGTGAATTCTAATTTTTCCACTAGACACAATTGTCGATCAGCTAGGACGATTATGACGACCATAAATTGGACGTAGCGCTCTTAACGTTGATGCCACTGACTCCGAATTTCGGTTGTAAATTTTAATTATTTCGACTCGTTGTTGGATCGTATATCTTTCCATCATGAAATGGCAAACCTTACTGAAGTAAATGCAAGAAATAATGGGTCGTTTGCTGTCCCTGTCGCTCAACTTTTGTAGCGTCCCTGTTGAAGAACTCGATATATGCAAATCGCTGTACTCGTCCAGTTGGATTTCGGACTCAGCTTGGTAAACATCTCAAATAATTATATTACAAATTACATATGAGTATTGTCCCCTTCTCTTGTTTTATTTTTCTTCGCTTGATTTTTTTCTACTAACAGTTTATTGTTCGATGCGTTAGATCGCAAATCAGCCGATGATATAAGCTGGTGCAAGTGGTAAGTGTCACTCAGGCTCCATCGACTAATTTTCTACCTCTAAATGACCACAAATCGGCAACACGTGCAGCACACGTGGTGCTGAAAGGGGTTGGCACAAAGGGCAACGCCTTTCCTCACCAAGCCTAAACAAAAAGTACCATTTGTTAAACATAATGAACGAGGCGGGACATATCAGCTAAGAGGATGTGTCCACTGATGAAAACAGCAAGGTACAGGACTGGTTAAAGGAGACGCAAAGTTCAACGCAAAGGTGTGTAGTCGAAAATCAAATGCCAATAAAAGGTCTGCTGAAACCGCATATAGCTATGGAACGAAAGTGAACTTGACATGAATGAGTGCTAAAGCTAACTCACAAGAGCAGCAACGACAACACTTGCCATTCGCAAAAAACATTCATCCCATACTCAATGACAATATGCCACCTATCAGACAACAAGTTTGCTCAGCCCTCACTCACAAGAGGTCAATTAGCTGGAAGGCCCTCAGTACTCAAGGAGCTTCGCTACTCTCTTGGAAACTATCCAGAGGGAGGGCCATTATTCCTCTCTAGCCTCTAACGGACTGCTGAACTCTGTGGTTTCTCTGCCGAGGATAATCTGGACGACTGGACAAAGTTTACAGTGCCATCAGTAGAATATCATATCATCAGCCAGGTTATGTTCCCCGTAAATTGGCTACACTGAAAATGGTGCTTTGACGTCCGGAGCTAATTCTGCATTCACTTCTCCAGAAAACCAATCATACGCCTTGGCGTCGGCCTCGGCTGGACACAATAGTGCAGTTTGCAATCGCAGTACAAAATTTCTGCGGTAAGCATCTCAATAATCCTACGCTTTTGCAGAAGGTCGTTAAGCTATTCAGCTTAACTGGAGATTATATTGTAGAATAAAGCAACGCTTCGAATGATAACACACTTTTCTGTCTTCTGTTAAGCAATAGTTTATTTAAACACACTCTTATTTCTAGAATTATATTATTTACAAAATGGTTTCTCGTTTAACAATTCAATTACACTTATTTGAAATTAAATACCGACGATTAATTCGCGCACTATAAACACTTTTAAAAATTTGCTTGGGTAATTCGCTCAGTCACTATTCAAATCACGTACACTATTCAAATCACGTTCAGGTCACAATTTGAAATAAATCTCCGGTTGTCGCTACATCTCTATTTATACCATTCTGGTATTTACTAGATGGTTCGAAAAGTGGTTTTACACATCAGGGTAGGTTCGTACACTACAATCCGATATTACAACATTGCCCTCCTCCTAAACTTGTTCGTCCCGAACAAGTGCATCCTCAGTTTCTCCTTCATAACAATGTAACCGATCCAGATACACTACCTTTAATTTTCCTCGAAGTCCTTTCAGTATTCGGTAGACGACGTCGCTTATACACTTCACAATTTTGTAGGGGCCTTCCCATTTCGGTAGCAGCTTCGGCGATATTCCTGGGTTAGGTTTGGGATTATACAGCCACACCAAATATATAAAAATATAGGTTTTCATATGATCACTTGCCAGTCTTATTATTGCCCTGGTAATTTCATGGATATCTGGGAGTCTTTCGCGTAGGTCATCAATGTAGTCATCTTCAGTGGTCGGCTCTACCGTTGGGGATCCTTCACCAGGCAACCTTAATGCTCGGCCAAATCAGAGTTCGGATGGGGAGTGTCCAGTCGGGCTATCGTCCAATCTTTCACAACTTCAATCTATTCGGGATCGTTCCTCACTACACTAGTGGAGATGATAACTGTCCTTCTTGGTACCATCGTTCAGCCGCCGATAGTCAACGCAGAACCGGGTGTTGCCATCTTTCTTCTTAACCTGTACCATACCCACGGACTATTGGAATTTTCTATCAATCCGTCCATTTCCATTGTCGCAACCATTTCCGCAACTTCAGCCTGCTTGGCTAATGGCAACCGCCTTGCAGGCTGACTAATTGGTCAAGTGTCTCCATAGTCGATTTGGTGTTGCACCAAGTGTGTGCGGCCATATTTTCCATCCTCTGCAACAATTAAATCAGCAAATTCTTCAATTAGGTTTCCGCACAAATTCGCAGCTTGCATGAGTTGAGAATCGATCTCGTTATGTCCGTCCGTTTAGTTGGTAGCACTGGTGTAGCAGCCTCCATCTCGGTTATGCTAGCTATTGCGTTAATCGGAACACATTTAGCAATCACTTTTCCTTTTTGGACACTCACCTCGTGTGGTCTGGTGTTAAAGACTCTTATTTGAACCATGCTGTTCTTTGGTTCCAACAACGTTTTTCCAACGTTGTTGTTTTGGAAATTATCGTCTGCATCTGGTTCAACAAGAAGGAATCGGTGGTACCCAGAATCACTTTTCAACTCAACCCATATAACAGTTTCTGATGACGGTGGTAACACTTGATCCTTCCCGATGACTGTTCTCAGAATAACTGCTTTTGGTAGCCCGTAATCCAATGGGATCTCCACATTTCGATATCTCAAGACCTGCATGCCAATACCCAAAATTATTTCCTGAGGGTTCATGAAGTCAACTCCAATAATGCATTCGTCACAAATATCAGCCACTAGGATTGCATGGCGACTCCCGCCAAGTATATCGTCAGCAATACTTCCCATATACTCGAGCTCATTCTCCAGTTGCGGTCCTCAGGCAATAGCTGCTGGTGTTATGCAGCCACGACTCACGAACGATGTCTTTTCGGATGGAAGAAGTAGCTCCAGTATCAATTGTAGCGGCTAGTTTTTCCCGTCGATGGTCGCATCTACTTTCAGACTCTTGTTATCTCTCTTAGTTTGGGATACTTGGTGTGTCGATTCCAGCACCCAACTTCTGCCCCGCGAAGGTGGTTCTTAAGCATTTCCCGACTGCTGGTACTGAGTGTTGATAACAGCATATGGTGAAACGCCCATTCTTTCAAAAGAGCAATCAATGGTGGCCAATTCTCTGACTCAAAGAGCTCCTTGGGATGCTTTATCAGCTGCCTCTAATGTCAGAGCATACGTTGCGGCTTCGGCAAGTGTGCGTTTTCCCAGTCATTCATACTGGTAGTTGATGTTTTGAGTCAGCTATAGCACGAGTGAAAGCTTCCTTTGCCATCTGGTTGATGATCTCTTCATCAGTGTTAGGATATGACAAATGTGCTAGGCGTTCAATATCTGCGTGCAGTTGTTGAAGGTTTCGCTTCTGTTCTGGATTCTGTTGCACAGTTGTACTCGATACACTTCTAACATATGGTCATCACCAAACCGCATCTCGATTTCTTTCAGGATAGCGTTGAAGTTGCGTTGATTGTCAACGGAGATGGTTTGCAAAAGCTACGCAGCTGGACCACGCAAAGCCATCCTCCCAGCAGTTGGTCATGGGAGCAGCTTCGAACTGTGTCTTATAAATTTGCGAGAATCTCAGAGAATACGCCAGCTGTATGTGGAATGGTATAAATAGAGATGAAGCGACAACCAGAGAGTAAGTCGAAATTGTGACCTGAGCTTGATTTGAATAGTATACGTGATTTGAATAGTGACTGAGTGTATAACCTAAGTGAATTTCGAAAAGTGATTATAGTGCGCGAATTTAAACGTTGGTATTTGATTTCAAATAAGTGTAATTGAATTGTTAAACGAGAAACCGTTTTGTAAATAATGTAATTATAGAAATAAGAGTGTGTTTAAATTAACTATTGTTAAACATAAAACAGAAAAGTATTTTACCATTCGAAGCACGGCTTCATTCTACATTGGTTTCTGGATGAGAAGTTTCTAGAAAACTGTGAACTGTGGCGAAACAATTAAAGAACATAAAGAAGTGAAAATAGTGAGGTGAACATAGTGAAGTGTACAGTTGAAATGAATATAGTGAATAGTGAAAATTCGAGAATAGCGAAGAATAATTTGGTTTACGATTAAGTGTGTATTTCTTCAAAAAAGGGTCTGATTATACTCAACTGAGTCTCTGGCAGCTTTCCCCTACAGGAGGAAATAGTGATTTATTTATTCGTCCTCATGACGCGATAAAGCAAAGTGGTGAAGATACTATTTCGATTGTCTTTGATATCGAAGAGCAACAACTAAGTGCGGGCTTCGACATGTCATCAATGATGAAGTTTCTAGAGGCTGAATTCGGAGAACAAAACAACAAATTGGAACAGATACGCGAGGAACAGCGCCAACAATCTGAAAGTCAAAAGAGCAAATTAGAACTTCAGCTCGAACAACAACGCGAGGAGCAACATTTTAAGAAGTTTTTAAGAAGTTTGAGAATGTCCTCCAGTCAAAATTCACGGTGATTGATAATCGATTTGAAAAAGTCGAGACTACCTTTATGGCGGTAGAAGAGAATGTTGGGAAGGTAGAAAATTATGTAGCAGCAATCGAACAGAAAGTCGAAAAAGTAGAGGATAGTTTTGAAAAGAAGGTTGAGAAAGTAGTCGAAGCATTTGAGCAGAAATTTGTAGATCTAGCTAAAGAGCTTATAGTTGTTAAGGAACAAAATGTAAGGAAATTTCTGGATATTGTCCAAGAGTAAAGGAGTGAAGCTGGAAGGGTGAACCTGGGAGCAACCGATTCCTACTTGTTGAACCAGATGCAGCCGATAATTTCCAAAACTACATCTTTGGAAAAATGTTGGTGGAACCAAAAAATAACATGGTTCCAATAAGAGTCTTAAACACCAGACCACACGAGGTGAGAATCAAAAAGGAAAAGTTATTAGTAAATGTGTTCCGGTTAACGCAATATCAAGCATAGCAGAAGTGCATGCTTTAGTTGGTTTACTTGGTAGCCACACCAGTGCTACCAACTAAACGGGCGGACATAACGAGATCGAGTCTCAACTCATACAAGCTGAATCAGGAGCAGCAGAGGATGGGAAACATGGCCGCACACACTTGGTGCAACATAAAATCGACACTGGAGATGCTAGACAAATTCGTCAGCATGCAGTGCGGCTGCCATTAGCCAAGCAGGCTGAAGTTGCAGAAATTGTTGCGACTACGGAAATAGACAGACTGATAGAAAACTCCAATAGTTCATGGGTATAACCAGAAGAAAGATGGCAGCACCCGGTTCTGCGTTGACTATCGGCAGCGCAACGATGTCACCAAGAAGGACAACTATCCTCTACCTAGGATTGATGATACACAAAGGCAAAAAGGCCGCCTTGATGACTTCCACGGGGATCTCAATAAAGTACTCTCCGATTATAAAAAATGATTGGTTTATTTCACAAAGATGTACTTATATTAAAATTATTTTTGGTATGGAAACCACAAGGATATTTAAACAGTTTTTTTTAATTTATCAATTTAGATACTGCGCCAAACTTTGGTAATTCAGAATATGAAAATGGCGTTGGCTTAGAGACGCTACCTGACGTTTTTAAGATTCGTTAAATCTGATTGACAATTCAACTTCATGTTTAGTTATTAATTTAAGAGTTGCCGATTCATCAAAAGTTAGGGGGATTTAGTAAGTGGCGTTAACATTCCCCCCGCAGTATGGCAAACTCTTCGAAGTCAGACTTCTGTTGAGACGCTACTTCCAAAATTGCCAGCTTCGCTACAGGCCTCTCCAGTATCCCATGTTGAGTAAGCACCTTTGCACTACGGACTTGTCCATCACCTGCCAATCTCGTTGCCAAGACCTTACCACGCAGCCATACATTACGAGGAAGAGAAGGGTCAACTATGATCACTAGGTCCCCCTGACATAGAGGTTTTCGTCGATCGTGCCATTTCGACCTACAAGTTAGAGAAGGTAAATACTCAGCCAGCCACTTCTTCCAAAATATGTTTGCATATTGTTGTGAAGTCAACCAGCTTTGTTTTAATAATATTCCATTATCGCTGCAATCTGACATCGGCTTTAATCCACTGGAACTTCCAACCAGGAATTGATTTGGTGTTAAAGCTTCTTCAGCATTTTCATCCACAGGAACGTAAGCCAGAGGTCTTGAGTTAATGATATTTTCAACTTCTATTAACATACTCAATAGAAGCTCATCACTAGGAGACCTTGATGGCATTATTTTATATAAAATGGTTTTAATAGACCGTATCAAGCGCTCCCATGCACCTCCCATATGGGGTGCTGCCGGAGGGTTGAAATTCCATTTTGTCGTCGTAGTTGTAAATGTTTTCAAGTAGCATCGAGGGATCTTAATTGTTTGTATATATGGTAAAATATTAACCCATTGCCTCCATTTTGTTGTTAATTCAGGAGGGATACTTTCATCCCATTCAACTTTACATCGCCACACATGTTGCATAAGTATCTTCACATACATTATGATATGTCCGATAAGACCAAGGGGGTCGTATATTGACATAACTAGTCTTACCATTTCGCGTTTAGTTGGCGCTTCTTTACCCAAAAAAATATCGCTTGCAATTAGCCATGCAGACATTTTAAACGTAATCACATCCTCCTGATGTTCCCAGAATACGCCTAAAACCTTCTCTGTTTCTCGTCTTTGGAATTTAGGCATTTGACAGCTTTACATTCAATTGCTGGAAGAGAACTCATCACGGTTTTATCATTAGTAATCCAATTTCTTATATTAAAACCTCCTTGACGGTGTACATATGATACATCAACTGAATCAAGAAGATCATCTACATAATGATTTTCTATTATAGATTTTGCTGCCAATGGAAATTCATTTTCATATTGAGCGGCATTTACATTCTTAATGTATTGAGAAATGCTGGGAGCGCATGTGGCTCCGAATATCATCACGTAAATATCTGGGTCTTTATTCTGTACACAATCACGCCAAAGAAATCGTTGAACTTCGCGATCTTCGGGTCGTATATAAATTTGGTGGAACATCTCCTCGATGTCTCCACAAACAGCTACATTCTTTTGACGAAATGCGTATAAAATTGATGGCAAGGTAGCTAAAAGGTCGGGGCCTTTTAACAAAAATGAGTTTAAAGACAGCCCATTCGATTTTGCTGCCGCATTCCAAACGATGCGCGATTTACCGGGTTGGTTTTTGTTAAAAACAGCAAAAATAGGTAGATACCAGATTTTTCTATCGGTTCTCTGAATCTCGTCACTGCTCAACTTTCGAATATAGCCTTTTGAAGAATACTTTAAAATTGTTTCTTTAAAGATGTTAAAAAGTTCGATATTTTGCTGTAATTTTCGTTCTAAGCAGATCAGCCGCTTCAGGGCCATTTCGTAACTATCAGGCAACTTGAAATTATCAAACTTCCATAGCAAAGGAACTTCAAAATGACCGTTTTCCTTGTGTTTGGTCAAAGTTTTTAGTAGATACAATGCTCGTTTATCATTTTCAGCAATGAGAGGATCTTTAAGAACAATTCCAACGCTATCAAGCGAATAAAAACTCCTAACCAACTTATCCAACTCATTATCAGTATTAGAACAATCGCATACGTGAAAATTAAAATGTTTTGTTTTTGTTTTATTTTCTGAAATAGCACCGTAAATAAGCCATCCAAGTTTTGTACAGACAGCAACGGGTTCATGTGGATATCCCTCACGGACCTTGCTTGAAATTCCCAAGTCGAAATGATTCAGCCCAATCAATATTTGTGGTACAGCATCGGTATAGCTTCTTACAGGAATATTTCGTAGATGGCTATAGCGTTGCGACAACATATCATAGTCCAGCGACTGTGTGGGCAGTTTTAACGATTTAACTGTGCAAACACTCATAGCCATACGCCTATTATTTTGACCTGAAATTTCGATTTTTAGTTTTTGTGAACTTTGTTCATTTCTTTCAATACCTCCAGTCCAACGTAGACACAAGGGATTAGGAACTCCTTTTACTTCCAATGAATGTGCTAATGATTCTTCCATTAAGCTGATTGACGATCCTTCATCAATAAAGGCAAATGTCTCCAATATTTTGTCTTTTCCATATATTTTTATCGGGATTATTTTAAATAAAATATCTGTTATTTTGCCACTATGTGCGTTATGTACAACTTCTTCTGAAGTATTTGGTTTGTTTACTTTTGCATTTGACATTTCATTTCGTCGTTCTAAAACCTGTTCTGCGTATCGGTGTAATGAGGGGTGGTGAAAGTATTCGCAACCCTCTTCACCACACTTTTTCTTTCTTTTGCACTCTCCTTTGTGCTTACACAAGCAAAACTTGCATAATTGGTATTTTCTTATCAAACTCCATTTCTCACCACGATCGAAGTTCTGATATGTTCGACAACTAGCCACTGCTTTGCAGTTGTTGTTGCACACAAGGCAGTTACGTTCATTGTGGTTGTGAGATTGAACGTATACTTTTTTATTATGAATTGATCTTTCTTTAAAGCTTTTGTTCGAACAGTGAGCAACTGTTATACTGCTAGCTGTTATGCCAATGTTAAAGATCCAATTATCAAATTCGGACAAATTGGGTTTTTTGTTTTGGTTCATCAGGTGCATTTTATTAGTTGCCCATTGCATTTGATAAGAAGGTGGAAGTTTCTCTAATAATTCGTTGAGTAGAGAAGAATTGTTAAGTTCATCGTACAACTTGCTTGCATTTATTGTAGCAATTAAGCTGCGAACGTTCATGGCAAAAGAAGTAATTGTTTCTAAGTTATTCTCATCAACTGTTGATGATGATTTAATTTTATTTTTAATTATACTTATTATCTTTTCGGGTTGACCATATAGAATGCGAAGTACTTGCATAACAGCAGATACATTAGAGGGATGAATCAACATTTGCTGTACGCTTTGCAAAGCTTGTCCTTTAAGAGACTTTTGAAGCCGTATAAGATTTTCCGCATCGGTGAAGGCACAGGAGGCAGTAGACCATTCAAAAGTGGAGGCAAATGCTGGCCATTCTTCAGGATTTCCAGAGAATGAAGGCAATTCCTTTGGCACCGATTGTCTGGCGTTTATATGGTTTTGTAGCAGTTGACGTGGTGGTGCAGAGACTCGTGGTTGGTAGGATGCCGCGATCGTTGGAACATAAGGTGGAAAATTTAGTGTCGATGAAAATGGTGGATTTGTATGATTTGTTTGCGGATACAAATTTGAATAAAACTGTGTTTGTGGATTTTGATTTGAATCATTTGTTTTATAATTTAATGATGGTGGCTGTAACGTAGTGTTGTTGTTCAAGTGATTTGCCGAAATAGGAACGACTGTTACACCAGATGGGTGTTGTGAGACCTCAGGTTGTATTGACTGCATTCGTTGTTGACAGCCGCTAGAAGTGGCAGTGGTCATAGTACAATTTGGTACTACATACGAATTAATAGCAGCGATGTCGACCGTCGGGAATACAACATTTGGATTTTGAGATAATTGATTTGTATCGCTACATATTATTGTCGAACTGTTGTTATTGTTCGTTGTGGAGTTAATTAGCCTTGGAGGCATATTACAATAAACTGTTTCATCAGGCAAGTAGGAGGCTTGCTGATTTTTGTTATATATTTGTTTGTTAGCCACTGGTTGATGGCTAGTAGCAGGGTGTTGCGCTGATGGTTCATGTTGATCCGACATTTCTTTTAGCCAATTATGAACCGACTGAGACTTGTTGGACGAAGATTCACTAAAGGCTTCCGTGTCTTCTAGAAGTTGATACTTTTTGTTTAGGTGTTCGAGGTTAAGTATGCGTTCTTCTTCAAGTCGCTGAAGTTGTAATTGAATTTTACGCGACTGAGACTGGCGAGACCGATTTGAACAGCGACTTGTGCAACTTGGTGCAGGTGAATTTGGAATTTTGGCTAAACATTGTGTGCACTTTAAGGCTATGTCATTATTGACATTTCCACATGTGGAGTGCATTATTTTTTCGCATTCTGTGCATGTAGTTATATTTTTGTCAGGGGGATTCGGACAAACTGAGCTAATTTGATCATTTTGTTGTTGACCCTCTGAATTTGGCAACTCCATTTAGTACTTACTGCGAGATTGGCACGGCAGGTGTTGACGATATACGTGATCCGGGAGAAGAATATTTGCACCACAAAAAGAATTTTAAAATGTTGAAAAGGCAAAAAGGCCGCCTTGATGACTTCCACGGGGATCTCAATAAAGTACTCTCCGATTATAAAAAATGATTGGTTTATTTCACAAAGATGTACTTATATTAAAATTATTTTTGGTATGGAAACCACAAGGATATTTAAACAGTTTTTTTTAATTTATCAATTTAGATACTGCGCCAAACTTTGGTAATTCAGAATATGAAAATGGCGTTGGCTTAGAGACGCTACCTGACGTTTTTAAGATTCGTTAAATCTGATTGACAATTCAACTTCATGTTTAGTTATTAATTTAAAAGTTGCCGATTCATCAAAAGTTAGGGGGATTTAGTAAGTGGCGTTAACACTCGATACTCTGAAGGGAACTGAATGGTTTTCCACGCTGGATCTGAAGAGCGGCTACTGGCAGGTGCAGATTTACCCTAAGGACAAGGAGAAGACGACCTTCACCACCGGAAATTGCTCGTGGCAGCTCATCGTGATGCCTTTCGGCTTGTGCAATGCTCCTGCAATTTTTGAGCGACTGATGGAATGAGTGTTGCGAGGGTTAGCTTGTAAAATCAGTCTGGTATACCTAGATGATGTAATTGTCGTGGGCAAATCATTTGAAGATCACCAAAAGAACTTGCGGGAGGAATTCCTAAGACTTCGGAGTGCCCATTTGAAGCTTAATCCAAGGAAGTGTGCACTACTCAGATCCGAAGTGCGATTCCTGGGACACATCAACTAGACTAGTGGAGTGAGGACCGATCCCGAAAAGATTGAAGCTTTGAAAAATTTACCGGTCCCCAAGGACAAACATCAACTAAGGAGTTTCCTAGGACTTGCGAATTAATACCGGTGGTTTATAAGTGACTTTGCTGGCATTGCTAAGAACTTACATCAACTCATGGAGAAAGGAAAACAATTTAGATTTTCAAGTGAGTGTAATAATGCTTTTCAAATACTTAAACACCAGTTATGTCAAGCGCCGATACTAGCATATCCCGACGGTGAAAATACCTTCATTGTCGATGCCGATGCGAGTAATTTTGGAGTTAGAGCCGTTTCATCGCAAGCACACGAGGGACAGGAAAGAGTGGTGGCCTACTTCAGCAAGGTTCTGTCCAGACCTGAAAGGAACTATTGGGTGGAGGGAACTTATAGCGTTAATTCTGGCTACGAAGCATTTCCATAAATACCTCTATGGCAGGATGTTACTACTTTGTACAGACCATGCTGCTCTAAAGTGGTTGTTTCAATTTAAAAATCCGGAGGATTTTGACATTCAGCATTGTAAGGGCACATTGCATTCTAACGCTGACGCACTGGCTCGTCGACCATCCGGAATGAACTGCAAACACTGCACCCGCCATGAAGAAAAGGAGCACTTCACCATCCTTCGAATAAGAGCCGCGCTCAACCACGGTTGGAAGACCGAAAAGATCAGAGAAGCGCAGATTGAATACCCTGCATTCAACCGACTCTTACCTGGAGAAAACACATGGAGAAACTAGATTGGCAAGAAATTTCGGATCGTAGTCAAACTCTGAAGGCGTATTGACGCAATGGGATTCTCTTTACGTCCAGGATGGTATCTTGAGAAGAAAATAGGAGTTTTCCGACGTACAGTCCTTTGTATCACAACTTGTCGTCCCACGGTCCATGGTCAAAGATGTACTACGGGAGCTACATGGTGGAGTATCGGGAGGTCATTTGGGAATTAATAAGACTTAAGGCAAAGTGAGGAAGCGATTCTATTGGCTGTCTACAAGAGAATACATCGACAAGTGGTGCCGAAAATGCATTACATGCGCCGCCTGTAAGAGACCAAACCGGAAGACGCAAAGAACCATGCGTCAGTACAACGTTGGGGCACCGTTCAAAAGAATAGCAATAAATATTGCTGACCCGTTTCCAGAAACAAATAGCGGAGACCGTTACATATTAGTTGTTATGGACTACTTCAGCAAATGGCCAGAAGCATTCGCCATACCAAACCGGGAAGCGAAAACCGTAGTGGAACAGATCGTGGACAATTGGATATGCAGATTCGGGCACCTTTGGAACTACATTCTGATCAAGGTAGAAACTTTGAGTCCAGTGTATTCCAGGATATTTGCCAGCGGTTAGGTATTAAGAAGACCAGCATGACACCGCTGCATCCGCAGTCAGACGGAAGGGGGAAACGATTCAATCGAACCTTGAAAGAACACCTCTTCAAGATATTAGAAGACAATCAACGAAACTGGGATTGTTGCATTCCCTTGTTCCTGATCGCGTACCGAAGCGCGGTCCATAGCACGACTGGACACTCCCCATGCGAAGTCTTATTTGGCCAAGCATTAGGGTTACCTAGTGAAGTCGTGTTCGGATCACCAACGGTAGATGGCGACTACTGAAGATGACTACATTGATGATCAACGCGAAAGACTCCGATGTATCTACGAAATAACCAGGACAAGAATAAGACTGGCATGCGATCGTATGAAAACCAGGTACGATACAGAACAAAAAGAACTGTATTTCGGGAAGGAGATTTGGTGTGGTTGTATAATCCTAACGTAGACAAGGAATATTACCGAAGCTACTGCCGAAATGAGAAGGCCCCTACAAAATTGTGAAGCGTATAAGCGACGTC
Source organism: Rhingia rostrata (assembly GCA_949824845.1). Lineage (NCBI taxonomy): Eukaryota > Metazoa > Arthropoda > Insecta > Diptera > Syrphidae > Rhingia > Rhingia rostrata. The sequence continues at coordinate 103,648,752 of OX463756.1, forward strand.
GTCTACCGAATACAGAAAGGACTACGAGGAAAATTAAAGGTAGTGCATCTGGATCGGTTACATCGTTATGAAGGTGAAACTGAGGATACACTTGTTTGGGACGAACAAGTTAAGGAGGAGGGCAATATTACAATTTCGGATTGCAGTGTATGAACCAGAGTAGTAGTGTGCGAAAATCGAACAGATCAGTTTAGTGTCGATTGGAATGAATAATTGAATTGACTGAAAAAAGGGTATCTGTCAAAACAACTTCTCGAACCACCTAGTAACTGCGGGAACCTCCGAGAATATGCCATCTGTATGTGGTATAAATAGACATGAAGCGACAACCAGAGAGTTAGTTTTAATTGTGACCTGAACGTAATTTGAGTAGTGTATGTGATTTAAATAGTGACTGAGTGAATTACCTAAGTGAATTATGGAAAGCGAATTCAATCGTTGGTATTTGATTTCAAATAAGTGTAATTGGTTTGTTAAACGAGAAACCGATTTGTAAATTAAATAGTTCTAGAAATAAGAGTGTGTTTAAAAAAATTATTGTTAAACATAAAAGGGGGTCTTATCATTTGAAGCTTGGCTTCATTCTACATTATTTTATCTGCGTCCAAGTTTCAAAATTTTAAGAAACATTCTGGCTAAATCGCCTCAACTAGTGGTTCGGAATAAATCCATATACATAATGATATGTTTATCTATCGTGGTTTGTCGTTATCCTCGTTGGACTTCACCCATCTAGTCTGCATGTTACAGTAAGCTCCAGTGTGCTCGAACTATTGCCAGTGCATACATTGGAGTATGCCACCTGTACCTTTTAATATATCGCCGTTTGTGACAGCTTTCTTAAATGTAAATATCCGACTGGATACACCGATTTCACACTTAAAAATGCTAGGAGATTTTTTAAAATTCAGCAATCATTAAAATGTCTCTATAAATACTTTTAAAGTTATATATTAAAATATTATAAAAATACTTTCTCAATCATCCATTATTTGAAACCAATACCAGCATTTATTCCCGAACTATATAAATTACTTTGAACCAATTCAATATCAAATATTATAAATGAATACTTATGTATATCATGCTAACGAATTTCATAACGTATTTTTTAAAATATTTATCTTTGATATTGGAATGTGAACCCGCCCTCGGATTTAACTTTTTTATATTCGCGCAAATGGCGATTGTTCACCTTTTTCGTGCGGGAACAAAATTGTATTTTGTATAAATTTATTTCTTATTTATTTCCTTAAATCCATCTGTTATATTTTATGAACCCAATTCATATGTTTCGAATGCAATGCAAGTTCAAGAGATTCTCGGCAAATTAAAAGTGAATCAGAAATATGCCAAGTATGTCAACTCGTGGATGGACAGTGGACACATTTACCGGATTTCTGAAGAAACTAAATACGGAGAAGGTAAAACAAGATTTGGAAAAATTAAGTTTTCTCAAAGAAACTGGGGCATAAATTAAATTTAGCACCAACTCACTTTTTTGCTTAAACGATTCGTCTTTGCGTGCTGATCATTTATCCGTTTTTAAAAATCGTCGCTCACATTTAGTTTATCAGTTATGATTAAAATAAAATTGCAATTTTTCGGTTATAATTCCATATAAATTGTGTGTAGCTTGACCTTTTTTGCTGCAGCATTGCCATGTTGAAAAAAAAAAATTCAGCATAAAAATATTTTAACAAACAAAACTGTTGACTAAGGCGCCTGTCTGACGACTTTATATACCCTAAGCGGAGCAACGAAGTTGCGTGAGCGTGGACTATCCCCACAAAGAGAGTTAAAAAACTTTGTTCCAGCTAAGCGGGCCACCCAAGGTATAGCTAACAAAAAAAAAACTGTTGGACTTAGGCGGCTGCCTGCCGACTTAACATACGCTGACCAGAGCAACGATGTTGAGTAAACGTAGAAAGAGATTTAAAATCCTTTGATTTTTATTTTTATATATTCAGAAATAAGTAGTAATTTATTTTGTATCTGGCAGTGCTGCAGTGGAATGTTCTTCTCCTTATTTATCATTCAGCTGTATGTGAAATGTCAAAAAAATTGTGGATTTCTATAGGAATTTTTCGAATTTTGTTTGTTTAATAACTTTAAAACTAATTGAGAGCGATGATTTTAAAAAAATGCTAAATTATCAGCATAAAACAGTGAGTGGAATAGAAAAAAATGTGAAAAAAGTGAGTAAAAGCTGAATTAAATTTGAAGTAACAGAAACCAAAAGTTTCGCCTTTTCATTTATCTGACCAACGGAGGACCCCTAAGTAATGTAGGAACCCATAGATTCCTATGCAAAACACAACGTTTTGCCCCAAATACAATTACGAAAGCCCACAATATGATGCCAGCAAATTATACTTTGTGGATCATTTCGATGACATTGAGTTGTCCGAGAAATCGTAGATCCGATCTCAAGTAAACAAAGATGACATAACTGAAGAAATCGCCCAATATGATTGTCAATCGAGTTTCGAATCACCCCCTAAGAATTGTTTGAAAAAACGATATTAGGCTTCTGAAGTCGAAAGCCAAAAACGTTGCAATCTCATCATTCCATTGCTCTTCAACGCCAAGATATTAGTGGTTCAATGTGAAGTCATAATGCAGGCAATATAATTAGACTATTATTATATTAGTCTAATTATTATATTTTTATTAATATTGTAGAACGAAGCCGGGCTCCGAATGATAAAACGCTTTTCTTTGGTATGTTTAACAGTAATTTATTTAAACACACTTTTATTTCTAGAATTATATTACTTACAAAATGGTTTCTCGTTTAACAATTCAATCGCTTTAATTCACTTATTTGAAATTCAATAACAACGATTAAATTCGCGCACTATTATCACTTTCCAAGATTCACTATAGGTAATTCACTCAGTTAACACTATTCAAATCACGTTCAGGTCACAATAAAACCTAATCCTCTGGTTGTCGCTTCATCTCTATTTATACTATTCCACAAACAGATGGCACATTTTCGGAGGTTCCCGCAGTTACTAAATGGTTCGAGAAGTGGTTTTGACAGATACCCTTATTCCAGGCATCGACACTAGATGGCTATATTCGGTTTTCACACATCAATCCGAAATTATAACATTGCACTCATCATAAACTTGTTCGTCCCGAACAAGTGCATCCTCAATTTCACCTTCATAACGATGTAACTGATCCAGATGCTCTTTCTTTTATTTTCCTCGAAGTCCTTTCTGTATTTGGTAGACAACGTCGTTTATACGCTTCACAAATTTGGGTGGGCCTTCCCATTTTCGCAGTAGCTTCGGTGATATTTCTTGTTTACGTTGGAGATTATACAGTCACACCATATCCCCTTCCTGAAATACAGTTCCTATTGCTCTGATATCGTACCTGGTTTTCACACGATCGCTTGCCAGTCTTATTCTTCTCCTTGTATTTTCGTGGATATATCGGAGTCTTATGCATAGATCATCAATGTAGTCATCTTCAGTGGTCGGCTCTTCCGTTGGGGATCCGAACATTACTTCACTAGGCAACCTTAATGCTCGGCCATATAAGACTTCACATGGGGAGTGTCCAGTCGTGCTATGGACCGTCCTACGGTTTTCGCTGCCTGGTTTGGTATGGCGAATGCTTCTGGCCATTTACTGAAGTAGTCTATAACAACTAATGTGTAACGGTTTACGCTGTTCGTTTCTGGAAACGGTCCAGCAATATGTATTGCTATTCTTTCGAACGGTGCCCCAACGATCTACTGATGCATGGTCCCTTGCGTCTTTCGTTTTGATTCCTTACGGGCGGCGCATGTAATGCTTTTCGGCATTTTCTTCTCAAGAAACCATCCTGTACATGAAGAGAATCCCATTGTGCCCAGTAGTTCTCTATGTGTTCCCTCCAGGTAAGAATCGGTTCAATTTCAGGGTCTTCCATCTGCGCTTCTCTGATCTTTTCGGTCGTCCAACCGTTGTTGGGGTCGGCTCTTACTCGCTGGGTGGTGATGAGCTCCTTTTCTTAATGGCGGGTGCAGTGTTTGCAGTTCATTCCGCATGGTTGACGAGACAGTGCGTCAGCGTTAGAGCGCAGGGTGCCCTTACGATGCTGATTTCAAAATCGTAGCTCTGCAGCCGCTCAATCCATCTAGCAACTTGACCCTCTGGATATGTTAATTGAAGCAACCACTCTAGCATGGTCTGTACGAAATAGGAACTTCCTGCCATAGAGGTATTTATGGAAATGCTTCGTCGCCAGAATTATGGCCATAAGTTCCCTCCCGGTCACACAATAATTGCTTTCAGGTCTAGACAGAACCTTGCTGAAGTAGGCCATCACTCTTTCCTGTCCCTCGTGTGCTTGCGATCGAACGGCTCTAACTCCAAAATGACTTGCATCGGCATCGACAATGAAGGTGTTTTCACCGTCGGGATATGCTAGTATCGGCGCTTGACATAGCTGGTGTTTAGGTATTTGAAAAGCATTATTACACCCACTTGAACATTTAAATTGTTTTCCTTTCTCCGTGAGTTGATGTAAGCTTTTAGCAATGCCAGCAAAGTCCAAAGATCCAGATTCACTACCACAAATTCCCGACCCATCGGCTGCCAAACCCCATGGTTGGTTAGATGAAAAACCAAAAATAAAGTAAAGTAAACGATGGCGAAAAGCAACATCCTAGTCCAAAGGTGAATAAGGTTGACTAAGAAGTGAAAGAGACAACAGAGCCACCGACAACGAATAGTGGTGGCAGTGGCCAGCAGTGAAGAAGAAGTAGCAGAAGAGGAGGTGGAAGGTGTAAATAAGGAGCAGCAAAGCCTCCGAAGAGACAAGTAAGTTAACGAAAAAAAGTCATTTCATATATTCAGTTGCTAAACAATACATTTTCGTTATAGAAGCGAACAACCCTAACTGTAACTGAAAGTACTTGAAAACACAATGCACACAAAGATTAGCAAAATTATTTTCCATTTATTTTACTGACTGAGTAAGTATTTACATTGATCTTGAAATATTAAATAAATATTTAAATATTAAATAAATTATTTATATATTAAATAAAGAAAAAAACAAATCGGCAGTGTTGCTAAGTATGCACATAGAAAAGAAATTTAAGCCCAGGTAGCAAGTTTATACCTGAAATCTGTTACGAACACTATACACCGATCGTAGGACATTAAGATTGATTCCAGCCCTTTTTCCCTCAACATTACAATTTACAGACATTTAAAACCAACGCACATAGGCTTCTCCTTATTTCTTCTCCTCAATCTCCTTAATGCCCGCGGTGTGCTCAAAGACCATAAGGGTATTCATAAACCTGTTAGCGTGTGCTAATTATAAAAAAAATAAACATGCGTTCACATTCGTTAAGTTGAGCGTAAATGGCTTGAAAGCCATTTAGCGGAAATATAATGGGTAGGTATTGTCCTGGACTTCTTAAAAAAACACGCTGATGAGGGACAATCAGGTTGTTGGCGATGGGTTTTAGGTGTTCACATATTAAGGCGTATTGGATTTTGTAGGCGATCTTAGGATACTTGTGTCGCTTGCGATTCCAGTTTATCGATATTAATTTTGTTCACATTATATCCGCATTCTTATCTCAGGATGTTCAGTAATCTGAATTACTTGATACGTGGTGATGGTGCTAATGGTGTTGCTTATTTCGATTCATTGTTCAACACTCGATTTTCACCTTTCTACAAGATAGAAGAACAAATTACAAGAAACTAAATACGGAGAAGGTAAAACAAGATTTGGAAAAATTAAGTTTTCTCAAAGAAACTGGGGCATAAATTAAATTTAGCACCAACTCACTTTTTTGCTTAAACGATTCGTCTTTGCGTGCTGATCATTTATCCGTTTTTAAAAATCGTCGCTCACATTTAGTTTATCAGTTATGATTAAAATAAAATTGCAATTTTTCGGTTATAATTCCATATAAATTGTGTGTAGCTTGATCTTTTTTGCTGCAGCATTGCCATGTTGAAAAAAAAAAATTCAGCATAAAAATATTTTAACAAACAAAACTGTTGACTAAGGCGCCTGTCTGACGACTTTATATACCCTAAGCGGAGCAACGAAGTTGCGTGAGCGTGGACTATCCCCACAAAGAGAGTTAAAAAACTTTGTTCCAGCTAAGCGGGCCACCCAAGGTATAGCTAACAAAAAAAAAACTGTTGGACTTAGGCGGCTGCCTGCCGACTTAACATACGCTGACCAGAGCAACGATGTTGAGTAAGCGTAGAAAGAGATTTAAAATCCTTTGATTTTTATTTTTATATATTCAGAAATAAGTAGTAATTTATTTTGTATCTGGCAGTGCTGCAGTGGAATGTTCTTCTCCTTATTTATCATTCAGCTGTATGTGAAATGTCAAAAAAATTGTGGATTTCTATAGGAATTTTTCGAATTTTGTTTGTTTAATAACTTTAAAACTAATTGAGAGCGATGATTTTAAAAAAATGCTAAATTATCAGCATAAAACAGTGAGTGGAATAGAAAAAAATGTGAAAAAAGTGAGTAAAAGCTGAATTAAATTTGAAGTAACAGAAACCAAAAGTTTCGCCTTTTCATTTATCTGACCAACGGAGGACCCCTAAGTAATGTAGGAACCCATAGATTCCTATGCATAACACAACGTTTTGCCCCAAATACAATTACGAAAGCCCACAATATGATGCCAGCAAATTATACTTTGTGGATCATTTCGATGACATTGAGTTGTCCGAGAAATCGTAGATCCGATCTCAAGTAAACAAAGATGACATAACTGAAGAAATCGCCCAATATGATTGTCAATCGAGTTTCGAATCACCCCCTAAGAATTGTTTGAAAAAACGATATTAGGCTTCTGAAGTCGAAAGCCAAAAACGTTGCAATCTCATCATTCCATTGCTCTTCAACGCCAAGATATTAGTGGTTCAATGTGAAGTCATAATGCAGGTAATATAATTAGACTATTATTATATTAGTCTAATTATTATATTTTTATTAATATTGTAGAACGAAGCCGGGCTCCGAATGATAAAACGCTTTTCTTTGGTATGTTTAACAGTAATTTATTTAAACACACTTTTATTTCTAGAATTATATTACTTACAAAATGGTTTCTCGTTTAACAATTCAATCGCTTTAATTCACTTATTTGAAATTCAATAACAACGATTAAATTCGCGCACTATTATCACTTTCCAAGATTCACTATAGGTAATTCACTCAGTTAACACTATTCAAATCACGTTCAGGTCACAATAAAACCTAATCCTCTGGTTGTCGCTTCATCTCTATTTATACTATTCCACAAACAGATAGCACATTTTCGGAGGTTCCCGCAGTTACTAAATGGTTCGAGAAGTGGTTTTGACAGATACCCTTATTCCAGGCATCGACACTAGATGGCTATATTCGGTTTTCACACATCAATCCGAAATTATAACATTGCACTCCTCATAAACTTGTTCGTCCCGAACAAGTGCATCCTCGATTTCACCTTCATAACGATGTAACTGATCCAGATGCTCTTTCTTTTATTTTCCTCGAAGTCCTTTCTGTATTTGGTAGACAACGTCGTTTATACGCTTCACAAATTTGGGTGGGCCTTCCCATTTTCGCAGTAGCTTCGGTGATATTTCTTGTTTACGTTGGAGATTATACAGTCACACCATATCCCCTTCCTGAAATACAGTTCCTATTGCTCTGATATCGTACCTGGTTTTCACACGATCGCTTGCCAGTCTTATTCTTCTCCTTGTAATTTCGTGGATATATCGGAGTCTTATGCATAGATCATCAATGTAGTCATCTTCAGTGGTCGGCTCTTCCGTTGGGGATCCGAACATTACTTCACTAGGCAACCTTAATGCTCGGCCATATAAGACTTCACATGGGGAGTGTCCAGTCGTGCTATGGACCGTCCTACGGTTTTCGCTGCCTGGTTTGGTATGGCGAATGCTTCTGGCCATTTACTGAAGTAGTCTATAACAACTAATGTGTAACGGTTTACGCTGTTCGTTTCTGGAAACGGTCCAGCAATATGTATTGCTATTCTTTCGAACGGTGCCCCAACGATCTACTGATGCATGGTCCCTTGCGTCTTTCGTTTTGATTCCTTACGGGCGGCGCATGTAATGCTTTTCGGCATTTTCTTCTCAAGAAACCATCCTGTACATGAAGAGAATCCCATTGTGCCCAGTAGTTCTCTATGTGTTCCCTCCAGGTAAGAATCGGTTCAATTTCAGGGTCTTCCATCTGCGCTTCTCTGATCTTTTCGGTCGTCCAACCGTTGTTGGGGTCGGCTCTTACTCGCTGGGTGGTGATGAGCTCCTTTTCTTAATGGCGGGTGCAGTGTTTGCAGTTCATTCCGCATGGTTGACGAGACAGTGCGTCAGCGTTAGAGCGCAGGGTGCCCTTACGATGCTGATTTCAAAATCGTAGCTCTGCAGCCGCTCAATCCATCTAGCAACTTGACCCTCTGGATATGTTAATTGAAGCAACCACTCTAGCATGGTCTGTACGAAGTAGGAACTTCCTGCCATAGAGGTATTTATGGAAATGCTTCGTCGCCAGAATTATGGCCATAAGTTCCCTCCCGGTCACACAATAATTGCTTTCAGGTCTAGACAGAACCTTGCTGAAGTAGGCCATCACTCTTTCCTGTCCCTCGTGTGCTTGCGATCGAACGGCTCTAACTCCAAAATGACTTGCATCGGCATCGACAATGAAGGTGTTTTCACCGTCGGGATATGCTAGTATCGGCGCTTGACATAGCTGGTGTTTAGGTATTTGAAAAGCATTATTACACCCACTTGAACATTTAAATTGTTTTCCTTTCTCCGTGAGTTGATGTAAGCTTTTAGCAATGCCAGCAAAGTCCAAAGATCCAGATTCACTACCACAAATTCCCGACCCATCGGCTGCCAAACCCCATGGTTGGTTAGATGAAAAACCAAAAATAAAGTAAAGTAAACGATGGCGAAAAGCAACATCCTAGTCCAAAGGTGAATAAGGTTGACTAAGAAGTGAAAGAGACAACAGAGCCACCGACAACGAATAGTGGTGGCAGTGGCCAGCAGTGAAGAAGAAGTAGCAGAAGAGGAGGTGGAAGGTGTAAATAAGGAGCAGCAAAGCCTCCGAAGAGACAAGTAAGTTAACGAAAAAAAGTCATTTCATATATTCAGTTGCTAAACAATACATTTTCGTTATAGAAGCGAACAACCCTAACTGTAACTGAAAGTACTTGAAAACACAATGCACACAAAGATTAGCAAAATTATTTTCCATTTATTTACTGACTGAGTAAGTATTTACATTGATCTTGAAATATTAAATAAATATTTAAATATTAAATAAATTATTTATATATTAAATAAAGAAAAAAACAAATCGGCAGTGTTGCTAAGTATGCACATAGAAAAGAAATTTAAGCCCAGGTAGCAAGTTTATACCTGAAATCTGTTACGAACACTATACACCGATCGTAGGACATTAAGATTGATTCCAGCCCTTTTTCCCTCAACATTACAATTTACAGACATTTAAAACCAACGCACATAGGCTTCTCCTTATTTCTTCTCCTCAATCTCCTTAATGCCCGCGGTGTGCTCAAAGACCATAAGGGTATTCATAAACCTGTTAGCGTGTGCTAATTATAAAAAAAATAAACATGCGTTCACATTCGTTAAGTTGAGCGTAAATGGCTTGAAAGCCATTTAGCGGAAATATAATGGGTAGGTATTGTCCTGGACTTCTTAAAAAAACACGCTGATGAGGGACAATCAGGTTGTTGGCGATGGGTTTTAGGTGTTCACATATTAAGGCGTATTGGATTTTGTAGGCGATCTTAGGATACTTGTGTCGCTTGCGATTCCAGTTTATCGATATTAATTTTGTTCACATTATATCCGCATTCTTATCTCAGGATGTTCAGTAATCTGAATTACTTGATACGTGGTGATGGTGCTAATGGTGTTGCTTATTTCGATTCATTGTTCAACACTCGATTTTCACCTTTCTACAAGATAGAAGAACAAATTACATACAGTAGTCCAGACAAGCTAAGTCAGACTCACTGACATATGTTTGATTTGCTACTTACGCTTTACCTCCCTAGTCTATTACTATTGCCTTAGAACTGGCCGGTAGTTAGGAATCTATATTTGATGACAATTGGAGTTGACAAACATTTCGATAATAAAAACCCCGATGAGAACCTTCTGTCAAAAAAATAAATTAGAGATAACATGTTAAGGGAAATGTTTTGTTTTATTTAAACTTTTTTTTAATATTTGTAAATACATTTCGAATTGGTTTATGTTAAACAAATACAAAGGACCAAATTATTGTATTACATTTTTGTTGTCAGAACTTATTTACATGAGTAGTAAATTATAGTAGTAATTACAAATAAGATATAAGAATAATTAAAGTGTTAAAAGTTAGTCTTGATGTCCAGTTTCTTCTGCAGCGAATCCCAAATGGAAACTGGTTGAATCTTTATGGCCGGATTTTCTCCACAAAGATTTGTCACAGATATCGTTGACATCTGAAATGGTATAATAAAGGGTTTAGCAAAGTGTTTTGAAATATGTTATCAAGTCGTAATAACAGTAATATATAACCAGAATGGTCACAACAGTTGACCATTAGTTTTAGTTTGAGGGTTTTTAGTAGGAATGAAGTAAGACTTATTGGCTTAAAGTTCTTTGCGGTCGTGTGGTTGTGCCTTTACTTCCCGCCAGCACCTAGGGATGTAATCGCATTTTAGACTACCAATAAACTGTTTGCGTAGGAATGCTGTTACGAGGTGTTTCGATTTTCGTAGCATGATCGGGATAATACCCCTTGGGGTTTATATGGAGAGAAGGAGTCAATTGCCCCATTTTGACTGTTTGTACACTACACTGTTATGTCTGGAGTCCTACCGGAGTATGAATCACGTCCTTTACAGTGGGTTTCCAGTAGATGTGTTAAATATTCATTGGTGGACTGTGTCCAGTCCCCATTGGGGAGCTTGAGGTAACCTAGCACAGCCGGTTATTTGGCGATTACTTTTCTAAGACTAGCTGATTCAGACGTGCTTTCAACACTGCAACAATGTTGATCGCATTTTTGAATTTACGCTGATTATTCTTATATTTATCCCAATCGGTTTCCGAATTTGAGCTTCTGGATTCCTGGTTTCCCTTCTAATGCTTTGGAGCTCTTTCGTCCACCATTTCGGTGATCTTTATGGTTTTATAGTCTTTGGGGCACAGACTCTTTCATAGGCTTTAAATAAAGTATTACCTATTAGTTGGTTTCTTAGGGTACCGATGTTGAAAACCAGTGTAAGGGCGATGGCTTTTTCCCAGTCTTCTCAGCAGTTGGTGATGACAGCAGCTTCGAACTGTTTCTTATAAATTGACCATTGCGTGTGAACGTCGAAAATTGAAAGCTTCATTTCCTTAATTCGTGGACAATCACAAGAAACTTCCCGAACCTTTTGATTCTAAACAATTTTACTAGCCTTGAAATTATCTTCTACTTTCTGTTCCATTGCTGTTGCCTGATTTTCAACCTTCCTAACTTTCCCTTCTACAGCCATAAATGTAGTTAGACTTTATCACATAGATTATCAGTCACCGTGAAATTCGACTCGAAGACATTCTCAAACCTCTTACCCTGTTCTCCAAATTGTTTCTCGAGCTGCTGGCTGTGTTCTTCTCGTAGCCCTTCCAGCTGTTGGCGTTGGTCCTCGCGCTGTTGTTCGAGCTGCAGTTCCAATTTACTGTTTTGGCTTTCGGACTATTGGAGCTGTTTCTCACATAGATCTTCGAGCTGTTGGCGGTGCTCCTCGCGTTGTCTTTCTGGAGAATTCTTTTGTTCTCCGAATTTAGCCTACAGAAACTTCGTCATTGATGACATGTCGAAACCTGCACTTACTTCTTGCTCTTCGAGATCAAAGACAATCGAATAAGGATCTTCACCATTTTGCTTAATTGGGTCTTGAAGACTAATATAGGCAAAAGCTGCCGGAGATTCGGTGAGCTGATGTAATGATCAAAAATGACTGCCATTTGTTTAATGACTTTGTTGTTTAATCACACACTTCATCATATACCAAATTATTGTTCACCATTCTCGAATTTTCACGATTCAATATATCCACTTCACTATGTTCTTGATCTCAAAATTGTCGAATAAACCGAATTAATAGACGGCCACAAATCGTCCTTATATTTGGAGTTCAATTTAAAACAACCCAAACACCACGATTGTCATCTCTTTGGTTACAATGACTCTGTTGTATTTTCTTATTGTAAGAAGGAAAATCTCATCGATTTGAATAATGTTGTCTTCTCCGCCAATGGTAATATTAAGATAAGATAATATTTCGGCTATTTCACGAAGTAGTTAAAGTAATCTATTATAGTAGATTTACCAAGTTAATTTCATTTATTGTCGTGATGGCGTCATGCGATTGATTGCTAATTTTGAAATATGTAAGAATATGCAATAACATTTTTAAAAAATATTCTTAAATTGTTGCTTAAGATTTAACAAATTTACCTGAAAAACAGTGTTTACAGACTACAATACCTACAATTTTTGTCACTTTTTAGAGCCTTTTATTGAGCATCGACACATCCAACACATCCGGTAAGTGGCAATATAATGGGGGAGTTGACATTTTAGTGGGAATTAGACTAACTTCTTCTAGCTAACAAAATATAGAAAAGTTATTTAGTTTAGGATGTATTAGATGATGATTAGCTGTCATGGCTTTTTCACAAAAAAGAGCACTCGATTCGCACTAAGGTTGAACACAGAATGACCTTTGTGAATATCAATGACTACACGCTTTACCACATGTATATTGCAAAAAAACAACAGTACAAGAGTCTTCGTTTGCTCGGTTATATTTTTGCGTCATTATTAAGTGCATTACATTTTACAGGAACACACAAAAAATCTCGTACCCATCACGAATCCTATCGTAAGCCCAAGTAAGGGTTGCAGGGCCGGCATGTATTACTTAATTGTAAGTATTACCGTCAAAAGATTTAAAATTACTGTAAGGATAATTCACTACTCGGGTGAATTATTTAATTTTATGGATTGAATGATCGAAATTACAACAATAACTTGCGTACAGCACTATTTTGGTTAGAATTACCGGACATTACCAAGTGTCCTCATCAGATTCCTTCTAATAGTGACACTAATTGAACGTTCAGTTCTCTGTATGATTGTTTGAAATAATTTTTATTACCTAACCGGAGATATAACTTGTAACTAAGTGCCTAGTGAGCTAAGTGCCTACCACTTTGCGCCACTTAGGTCTTGGTTTGAGGAGAGTCAATTTGCTCAATTGAATGATCTGAGAGGCTTACAACTAACATTTTTGCTGTTAATACACACATTTTGTTCTTGTTTTGTATGTCCAGACCAAGATGAAGTACAGAAGATATTTTCATAAACGTCATAGGTCTCATCAGCATCTGGCAGATTGCGCATCCATATTTTTTGACCGCAGAAATCGCAGGAGATCAAATTTTAAGTGCGAAAATAGAGTTTCATTCAATAAATGGTGTGTTTACAATAACAGTTATATTTTTAAAGGGAAGAAGAAGAATAATTCATAAAAGAATTTTGATGGAAAAAGAAAAAAATCGTAATAGATGACATTAAAAAGGTCGATCCATTCTTCTCATTTGTTATTCATTTACAATTGATTAAGCACAACTTTTTTCGCGGTCATTTCTAATTTTTGTTTGATTTTTGTGGACATTCAGTGATTTCTTAAAATTGTACTTAAGCAGGGCTCATATTTTATAAAACGAATATCGTTGAAATCACTTCTTTCTCGTAATTTCTAACGACTGGCATTTGGCAGTCGTGTAGCTTTCGTTTTCGTTAAGCTGTCATAATTACTCGACGTACACAGTCGAATTTTCTCGTGACTTTCGTATACTCGCCGCTCGTTCGTTTTATACAATAGAGCCCAGGCCTGCACCCGTTCTGCAGAATGATTGTGTTTGTTAATGCAACAATGAAGAAAGACGAAGTAGCGCAGGTTTTCGACGTTTTTGAAAACACCCTAAATCTTTCAACCAGCGAATTTCATTCTTAAAAATTTTACATTTCTTTAATTGTCAACAGTTGTATTTAAATATGCGTTATCTAAATAAAATGATAATATATACTTTTTAATTTGTTTATGTAACGTTTGTTGAGTTCTAGGTACACGACATTTGCGAACACAGCTTAAATTAATTATACGCCTAATGTAAAAATATAGTGTATTTTTTTTTAACAGGTACAATGTATTTTTTTTTTAAATTTAACGCAGTCAATATTTATATATGTACATATACAGATATACAAATTTCTTTGTTGTTGTATGTATAAACAAGTATGCATTATATATATTATACGAAACTAATATCTGACGATATTCCTGAATCGTTCTCATCATTTTTTGGAACACTGGGAACAGATTTCAATGTTCGTATATTTGTAGATACAGATTGTTGCCTTATCTGCTCTGTTGTCGTTTGCGGTGTACTATTGCGATCATTAAAAGAAACAATATTTCTTTTTTCTGTTAATAATATTAAATTTATATCACTTAGAGCACTTGGCATTTCCAAATTTCTGTTGGTGATGTCAATTCCAATGTTGCCTTGATTTGCCTGAAAATAGAAACAAAATGCAATTGTAATTTTCATTTCTTTAAAGAAAATTCGTATTATTATTTAACAATATACATAAAATAAAAAAATTATACAAAATTCCACTATGCTAAAATAGGTAAAGAATAACATTATTTGATTACGACTGTTGTAAAGATGTGCTCAACGATGCAAACCAAAAAAAACTAAAATAATTAAGAAATCATTGAAACAATATCCAGTGTACATTTCAACAAAAATCATGTAGCTTTGACTTAATAATGGACTTTACATGAAATCAAACTTATCAATTTAGATGATAATAGATGTATTTACTACAACAACTTAAATAACTGGCTGTTATTACAGATTGAATTGACAAAAGGGGAGGTTTCAGTATAGTTAGTATTTGGGGAGTCCCTCATAAACCAAAGGCCCACAACTATTTTTAAGTCCGAAAATTGGAAATCAATAGATAAGTCTTCACTTTGAATAAAAATAAAAACAAAAAAATGTATTGCATGGGGATCTCCAAAAAAAAAAGAAAAAAATCTCCTATTTGTAGGTTTGTTGTTATTAATTCTTCCCCGCCAAACGAAAGCAAATGCGTTATGCACTTCCAACCTTTCTTTTAGATGTTACATACATAAAACATACAGCCTTATTGCGGTTGTCAATCAACATCTAATTGATAGTTGATTAAAAGTTTCAATCAATTGATACTTTTGCATTGTGAATACAAATTGACTGTTGTGAATAAAATACGCTTTCTTGACATTTGTTTTGATAATTGGGTTTGCTTTTGATATTTTGTTTGAAATTTTAAAACAAATTCTAATTTATTAAGTATGAGTTCTGTGGAATTGTGGTTTGACGACGATAAGGAAGATGATACGTTTTTGGAATAAGCTAGAAGAAGAAAGCAACCATCAAACCCTCTAGAATTCGAAGAACAAATGTGAGTATTATCTTTCCTAGAGAGAGGTCATACCTACCTTCTTTCTATTCTTTTTCAGTTTTACAGTGGGTGGCCGCGGTGTAGTGGTAATGTGTTCGTCTGTTGAGTGGAAGGTTGCGCGTTCAATCCCAACCAAAATCCATTTCACTTTTATTTAAAAGAAATAAAAAGGTCGGAGTAATACCTGAAAGTATGCACACCATCTTGAATTTCTTCAAATTTAACGAACACAAGAAAAAGTGACTCCCCGAAGCTAGTTCGGACACCACCCATGGAGTTTAAGTCTCCACTACATCGAAAATCTTTCCTATCCTCTCTTTCTTCTCCTTCTCTAACGCTCGTACTATGGTAACATATAAAGGGTATTCCTAACCCCTTGAGTACGTGTAAATTATAAAAAAAAAAAATATCAATTTTTCGTTTATCGAAGCAGCTTTAACTTATATTTTATCAGAAATAAAAGCCAAGATGAAAACACCAGTAAGATGCACATCTGTTCCTAACATTTTAAAATTGTGCGCAGCATTACGTTTCTTTGCGCGAAGGTCTACCAATTATTTGTTGGGAATGAATTTTCAATTGGCTTAGCACAATCCACATTGTCAATTGTTTTAAAAGATGTGTTTAACGCCCTGGAAGAATGTATTACTCTAAAATGAACCAAACTTGCATATACCGAAGCTGAAAAATGTCGGGCAAAAAGGTATTTTTTTTTAAAGGAGTGGAATCCCTGGCATAATTGGTTGTGTAGATGGAAAGCATATCAAAATTGCGGCACCTAAAAAACATCTACAGCACGCGTATTACAATAAAAAAGTTTCTATAGTTTAAATGCTATGATTGTAAGTTTATAAAAAATCAAACACCCATTTGTCGATGTTCAGTATTTCTATTTCAGGTATGCGATGATGAAAATACGTTTTTTAACGCAAAACATCCGGG
Source organism: Rhingia rostrata (assembly GCA_949824845.1). Classification (NCBI taxonomy): domain Eukaryota; kingdom Metazoa; phylum Arthropoda; class Insecta; order Diptera; family Syrphidae; genus Rhingia; species Rhingia rostrata. The sequence continues at coordinate 103,665,300 of OX463756.1, forward strand.
TCCTTCACATGACTCTAATGTTTGGAATATGTCGAGTTTAAAGCTGGACAGAGAACACCAAAGTGGAAATACAAATACTTGGTTATTAGGTAAGATACTAACTACAATTTATTAAGCAATTATGTAAATGCATGTTTACCTTTTGATTCCCAGGTGATGCAGTATATACTTTGCAGCCCTATTTATTGACACCATACCGTAACCCAGAGCAGCGTTCATAAGAGATTTTGTTTAACAAAAAGGATGCTAAGGCCAGAAATATTGTTGAACGTACAATAGGCATTTAAAAAAACCGATTAAGATGCTTACTCAGAGCCCGAGAGTTGCACAATAATCCTCGAAAGGCAACGCAAATATCACATGTTGCTAATTAAAAAATAATAATAAAAATAACAGAAATGGTTTTTATCTAGAAATCCATTTCTTGTTTCTTTTTTTTTATATTCAGGATTTCTATTTTTAGTTTTAACTCAGCCATTCGGTCTCTGTCTTTATTGGCTTTGTTTTTCTTGTACGCTTTTAGTTTTTCCCTTTTGATTTCTATTACTTCGTCTTTTTGTTTCAAACGTTTCTTCGAATAGTATTCAATGTTCTTCATGTTACCCATAAGACTTGTCATGTTTTCATAGAACTCTTTCTGCAACATCTAAGTTTTGCTCCATCAGTTCAACTAGCCCGCTCATTTGATTATTGTTGTTAACTATCTTACCCCTGTGAAAAGTTATCAAATCAGTTAACTAAACTGTAAACTTTACACAGAAAACCGTACATTTTAACAAAATTTGGTGTTATATTTCAATTATCAACAAGTTATTTGCAGTTGAAAGAAACAATTAATAATTTATACTCGCAATACCGATTTTAGTATTCACAATCAAAAATTAATAGAAACTGGCACTGAATCAACAATCCACTGATAATTGACAATCATTTGACGGGGTACTTAAAGTAAAAGGTATTCTCTCCAAATCTAACCTAACACAAAATACCTAAGCATATTGATGTTTGCACTTATTTTGCTTATGTGCTTACGTAACTTTTCGATGTCCCCCAATACATCTTCCTTACAATTTAAATCGTATTATAAGTTAATTTAAAACATTTCTAAATGAGTTACATTGAAGTCCAAAAATCCAACAAAGGAACTGACATTTTGATTCCCGGTGAAGTTAAATTTTATTTCTAATGAAAAAAAAAAAACGAATAAATTTTATATTATGCGAACAGGTGTTTTAACGGTGAGTTTTAATATGTAATTTATATAGGTGATTTCGCACTGGGAGATTTTGAAAACTAATATAATAAAATGACATTTTGATTCCCGGTGAAGTTAAATTTTATTTCTAATGAAAAAAAAAACGAATAAATTTTATAATATGCGAACAGGTGTTTTAACGGTGATTTTTAATATGTAATTTATATAGGTGATTTCGCACTGGGAGATTTTGGAAACAAATATAATAAAATGAGAGAAAGTATGGATCCCAATATTTTTTGTCGAGAGAATCACTTAATTTTTTTTTTAAATTTTGTATTTTTGTTTTGACATATTTTATGTTAAACTTTCATACACCAAGATGAAGGTCATTAAATTGATCTTCCTTTACTTTCTGGTCTACCGTCAAGCTTTTTCTCTCTTCTTTTTGATTAAGGCACAAAGCAAAAGTCTAGAAGAAGTCTAGTGCGACTTTTAAGTCCGGTTTTCGGCAATACGAATTTTGATTTCGCCATTCCACAAGTAGAATAACATGGGGCTTCTCTGATACAGCTTGTACTTATTGTCAGCTTGTACACATGTCATGTTTAATATGTCATGTAAGTTCGAGCGACATAATATTTGATTGTGTTATTGGTGGCCCCAGCGGTATTCATTATTTCATTCAACATTACCTTATAAAAATGTTTTTTTTTCCATTTCGGACCGGCTGGATATACTGATTTTTACTTTTCCTAACACCGATGGTTGAATGTTTAAGAACGAGCGACTCTGATTAGCTTTTTTTACTTAGCAATGCCTAATGGTTGTATCCCTGACTGCACATCAATTATGCTTATTTTTACCTCCACGTAATAATCATCGGATACTGGTATCATCCAACCAGATGTGACTTGCTAAACGATAAATGCGAGTGTTGATAACAAGGCGAAAATCAGAAACACTGTAAACATAACCTAGTCAAACTGGCACGGAATACCCGACCTGCTGTCCCATGTGAACGTAGATGAGCTGCTTTGATATATTCGGACAACAGGTTATCTAACAATCTGAATGATAAGTCAGGCTCCTTGAACAGAGATGGGGGCGGATGCACCGAAAGGCAAACGGTAGCGCCCAATCCCGTAGTGGATGCTGATGGCCCCGTGTCCTAGGGTATGTTATAAATTGGAACTGGTCATCAAGGCATGAAAACAAACATTTTTACGAAGCAACCAATAGACTCGGAATAGGACTGATTTTTATTGTTGACGACCCTGCTAAACGAAAAAAGGACGACTTCGCTAAGGAATGAAATCCCACTATAATCAGTACACGATTTCCTCAACTCGATATCCATAAGATATCCAGATCAACCAAATTGGTCACATTTTGATAGACAAGAGGCACGCATCGAATATTTTGGATGTCCGAGCATTCCGAGGGGCTAACATCGACTCGGACCACTAACTTGATGAATGCGGATATCCACCACGCCACAACAGAAACACTGTAAAGAAATTTAATGTCAAAAAAACTGCAATAGCAAGAGTTCGCCAAGTCTTTAGCGCAACGAGTATCTCTTACTCTCGATTAATACCATACCACCAGCATCGAATATCGAAGAACAATGGCAACGATGCCAACTGGTGTGCTAGGTTTTTTGCGCCCACTAGCGTGAAACCCATGGAGCTCAATAGGCAGAGAAGGAACAATGTTCGCATGTTTTACCAAAGTGTAAAACGTCAAAGCCAAGGATATGAGATGAACAAGAAAATATCGTAGTTGAGACACAGTCGATGGTGTGGATATAGAAGAACCACTTCTGCAGACTATTAAACGGCGATGACGAACAACATTCCGCTGTCAGTCAGAACGACTTATGCAATATTGGCAACGACAGCGAAAACTGTCAACCACCCGGCCTGACAGCTGAGCTTTATAAAGCCGACGCAGATTACTTGGTAAGTAACATCAACCAACTCAAAAGCCAAATCTGGCCAGTTGAAAGTTTGCCTGAAGAATGGAACGTCACCATTGACAGATATAACTTTGTCTATCTCGACTCCGCTATTAACTCTGACAACAAACGAAGAATTACTCTTGCCAACCTGTGTTTCTTCCGGCTAAGAAGACTATTAATAGTAAAGCCTTCACTCCATCCTATATAAGAACCTGATCACCCCAGTCCTGCTCTACGGCGCTGAAGCATGGATCGTATCGAAAATGAATGCAAATTTTCTTGGTCGATTTAAGAGGAAAATCCTTCGGTCCCGTTTGCGTGGACGGGCTATGGAAACGAAGATTCCAGAAAAATACAAAAAGTATAATTGAAAATTATATTTATTTAATTAAGTGAAAATCTAGACAAACAATTATTTGAAATGAAGAATCAACAAAACCTGTTTCCTTGCGAGAAAATAACTGAGGAAGCCATCACTTCAGAAATACAAACGTTCACATTTGAAAACACAAAGTGAAGACAATACGAGGTGATTCATATATCCGTGCTATAGATGTGCGCATAAAGCTAAACAACAGTTCATTGAGAACATTGAAACAAATTTAGGACTCATATATAATATTTACTCAAAGCCATTACAAGCAAAAATTTGAAGACTACGATAGTAGTGATGCAAATATATTTTTTCAGTTTCCTTTCGCTAAAAATCAGGCCCAAAATGCGTAAGGGTCGAGGTACAGAAAAAAGTAAACGGGAAAAATGTTAAGTCACCAAGGGACATTCAAAAAGAGTTCCACGATAAAATGAGCCTACAGGTGGTCAATTTCTGGTTGTAAAACCACTCATAAAAACGGGTTTTCTGAAAAAAAAATTATCTTTACGATTTATTTTTTTATTTCTTAAAAACTTTAATATTTATTGTCTTTAGTAATGCAAAATTTTACGAAAAATCAATTAAAAACGAAAAAGTTTTTTGCTCAAAATTTTAACTTTAAAACATAATTTCTCGAAAACTATTCAATGAAACAACTTGAATAAAAACAAAACAACGAACAAAATATTATTTTCAAAAAAGTTACAACAGTGTTTTATATGAATTTGCTATCTATTTGATGTGAAAAATGTGCCTAAATATTTTTGTTCGGGTTTTAGACTAAAAGACCGCATTGTGCGACGGCTAAAATATGTTATATTTTCAGAGCAAAAACATATTTTATTTTTCTATAACTAAAATCAGTTTAGAGTTTGATACCTGCTCCAATAAAAGACAAGCAATACGCCTTATAAAAATTCTATAAACTCTAGCCCAATGATGATTTAACCATTCTTTTGTACAATAATTTTAAGAACTAGCATGATAGGGTGATGCCCACCGTTATAGCTTTCGTTGAATCGTATCATTAAGAATTAAGAATTAATTAAAGGTAGTTAAATTAATTAGGTGTTAATTGGAATTGAAAATGAAGCTTTTGTTGAAAAAAAAAATACTACTACTATTGATTTTACTTGGTTATAATACCTACCAACAACAATGTAGAAAGAAAGTATCTCGAAATCGTCGAATTTTCCTTGTCTTTCATAACGTGACTAAGTGATATCATTTCACTATTTAGACGCTGAAATTGATCCAAAATGGTAGTCCCGAGTTCGAATATATCATAATGATGGCGGTCTTTCGACTTTGCTAAGAATGGTTGCAGATGGGCATGCCATTTTTGAATCTAAATAAAAAAAATGTTAACTTTATATTTGCTAGATGTTAAATTCATAGTTACCGGATTTAAATCCTTCAGGCTGCTTAAAAGACAATGTGTTAGCTGATTATAATTATTGTTGTGCTTCTCTACAATGTTTGGTATTTGTTCATCATCTACCGAATGCAAGATTTGTATATTTTGGTGTGCAAATCCGTTAAGTGATTCTTTCGTAGATGTTAAAAATCCTGTTTCCGTTTCAGGTTCTCTTAATGCGCAGTTTGATTGTATTGATATCGCAAAAACATTTGGTTCATCCGTGGACTGATGTAAAGGTGTATCTGACTTATTTCCAACGCTGTGTATGCATATTCCGGAGTCCCTACTCAGCGTCCGGTTTTTATCAACAGTTATCTCTTCAGGAAATCCTTCCAAATCTATTATTTATGAATATTTATATTTTTTTTTTAAATTGTAAAGACTTTATAAAATATGATTTAACCTGGCTCATAATTCGGTGATGATACTGGGAAAATCGTTACATTTGTCACTTCTTCACTCATCATAACGAAATATTGAATATGTTTTTTTTTTGATTCACAGCGATACTTTTTGTGGCGCTGCAATGGGAAGAAACAATATCATTGATATTATTGATTTATGTTAAATAATTATACTTTTAAACACCTCAAGCCAGTTTTAATACACAAATTAGATACTGTAGTAAAAAATATTTAGATGGCAATGAAATGATGACCGATACGGGGAAGACACCACGTATTTACTTCTGCTACATTCATCTTCCATACCACAGTTCATTGAGATTAACAGACAATGAAGGAGGGAAGAACACCGGCTTTGAGGAAGAAGAAAAGTAGCATGAAATACACGAGAGCAAAGATGAAAAAGAATAATCGTAGTTGAGTCGTAATCTTGGTTTTGGTATACCATTCAAACTCCTTTGTCTATGCAAAATGACGATGATAATATGAGAACAATCTATTTTTTTTTTTAAAACTTAAAAGTACCGTTAACAGACAAGATAACACTGAAAATCTAATAGTACCACAAACCAATGTAAGTACGATGCCTGAATAAAATCGGTGCAGACGTTACGGCAGGATAATCGAGCGTGTATAAATGGACAGACGGATAGACGAGTGGTTCTTAACCTATTATTGACGAGAAGCGTCGAGAACCTCTGCTCGCATAGATACGATGTTGAAAAAAAAAGTGAGGTGACGTATAGAGATTTCTGGTATCTTTAAAAAAGAAATTGGCTTTGGCTTAAAAAATCGCTTAATATCTGTTGGCAGAGTATTCCAAAGCTTAGTGATGCAGACAAAAAACAGCCATGACGAATTTACATATTGATAGGTTGGAACTATAAGATTTAGTCCTTTGAGCTTCCGCAAATTGCAATTTTTCAAAAAGATACATTGTTTCCATATTTTTGATTACCTTGAATAAGTTTTCTTGTGTGATAACGAGCAGCCTAATGCAGTCAAATAAAACTGTGTAATATGGTCATATCTGCGCAGACCATAGCGAACTGCATTATTAAATGCAAAAGTTTCAGCATATATATTAATGGATATATAATAAAGTCAATCTTGTTTCTTTTGTAGTAAACACAGCCGATAACCATAACTTACGAACTTATTTTCTTACTTAAGTGGCGCTACAATCCGGAAAGAACCTGGGCCTCAACCAACATGCCTCTCCAATTAGCCCGGTCCTTAGCTAACTGCCTCCAGTTGCGCACTCCAAGTTGGTTGAGGTCAGTTTCTACTTGTGCGTGCGCGCCACTTAGGGCGAAGTCTTCCTCTACTGCGTCCGACGTATGGCTGGGAATCGAAGACTCTGCGAGCCGGAGTAACTTACGAACACAGCCATATATTCTGCCAACAACAAAATTTATATGGTTGGTGCAGGATAAGTTGCGATTTAATTTAAACCCAAGACTAGTCACAGTGTTTAAAAGTGATAGACGGTTATCTGATAAGAAAATTGGAGGTAATATCTCTGTATCGAAGCTTCTATTATATATCGACATTAGTTGGGTTTTGGCTGCATTTAGTGTAAGTTTGTTTGCAATGGACCAGTCATATATAGCCGTAAGATCCTCGTTAATTCTGCAGAATAAATACTCATTCAGACCAAATGGTCTAGGGCGAAAAAGCTAAAACAACGGCCCCCACCGACAATTAATGTGATCGGTATAGACGACTATAACAAGTTGCATACCTTGATAAAATCGTTACCATTATCAGGACACCAAGTAATTTAATTAAAAAAAAAAACATGGAAAGTCTGCGTAAAAGATCCAGAAAGTTACCGTCTATTATTCGGAAGCTAAATACCGATAAAATTGAATGGTATTCATTTGTGCATAAATCTGAAAGGTAAGGTCTTTACGCGTTGTAAACAGAAAGTCTGAAAAAAGTGTATGAAATGAAAACAATACCTAATATTGTTGTAATAATCGAACCCATGCGTAAGGATTCAAAATAAGTTCCTCAGTGCAAGCGCTGCCAAGAATATAATCATACGCAAACCTATTTCATCGTAAAAGGTATGCCGACCAATCGAATAAAAGTTGAGGAATGCATTGATCTTTGCTCTGATCATTCTCCGGCCATTCTAACAACGAGAGAGTCAATCATTAGAAATGAAAGCCCACCCTGACTAGCAAACTGAAAACCCAACTGGGAAGGCTTCAAAAAGGATATTGAAAATAATATTCGACTGGGTGTATCGCTTAGATCCCTATTAGGACTCGAAGTCGCGGTTGTTTCCTTTATCGATACCGTTCAAAAAGCAGCATGGAATAATACTCCTCAACAACGTAAAACAGAAAGCTATAGTAATATCAAATACCCATGGGAAATGAAAGATTTGGTTAGACAAAAAGAAAAGCTCGAAAAATATGGCACCAAACTCGTGCCCGCGAGGTGAAACACATCTCAATCGGTTAAGTAACTTGCTATCAAATTCAATTAAAAACTTCAAAAATCATGCAGTAGAAACTTATCTGCAAAGCCTAACCGCTGGAAAAGAATCGAATTGTTCACTTTGGAAAGCAATGAATGTCATAACCAGACGTTTTTGCCGCACATCTTGAGGAAACATTTAAACCATTTGATGGTCCAGAAAACATTAATTTATTCGAGACTACGACCGAAAGTAATCTAGTTAGATATGCAAGTATTGCCGAGTTAAACGGGAAATACAGCAATTAAAGCCTAAAATAGCTCCGGGTTATGACCTAATTACAGGAGAACTTCTTAAAATGTTGCCTCGAAAAGCATTAACTAAACTCCTCTGCATTATAAATGCATCAATTATATTAGAATACATACCAAGACAGTGGAAAGCCGCAGAAGTGATTATGGTTCTCAAACCAAGAAAAGCTACGAATGAAATAAAATCTTACAGACCTATTTCACTTCTTCCAATAATTTCAAAAGTTTTTGAAAGGATATTACTAGGTTGCTTACACCCCCTTGTTGATCAGAAACGCCTTTTACCTGAACATCAATTTGGGTTTAGAAGTAAACATTCGACTGTGGACCAAGTTCATCGAATTACTGAACACACGATGCAATATTCAGTTTTGGAAGCAGCTTGTCCAGCTACCGTTGGTCATAACTCCTTGACAACCTTTGACAACCAATAAATTGGAGATATAAAAGGAGATATTCTACCTCCGCCTTAAAATCAACGCCACGAATGACATCTTAGTGGAGATACGACGAAGATTGTCCTTTAAAAGGTATTTTTTTAAACACTATTAGATCTGCTTATTGCAGAGATTTGCTACAGCATATCGTAGAACATAGAAGTTGAATTGTTTTTCACATCATTAACAAAACCAATAAATGACGAACTTAATTCTTAGGTATTTATATGACTAGCTGAGAGGCAAATGTTATTTTGCCATATAAATTTTATCTAGGGAGCATTTTGGTTGCTAAAAAATAATTGAATATCCTATCACAATCCATCCTTAAATTAAACTAACACAAAATGGGTGTGACTAAGATCATTATGATGATGGTACAAAGAAAATGCCATTGTCACAATATATTGCTTAGAGATTTTATTAAAATCTCTTATGCTTTGTTATGGGCAATGTATATAAATCGTTTTTATAAGAAAACGCCCCCAGAAAGTGGGCGTGGGTTAAAATGGTCTATAGACGAAATGTTCATTATTGTATCATTGTATACTATACTATCATTACTATTTTCATGAGTTCCACATAATTGGTTATGGCCCAATTATCCCAAAAGGAATTTTAAGTTTTGGCTAATAACGGAAAATCATTAATATTCACATGGACACCGATTACTTTCAATTACGGAATAAATGTTCGTATATTTGTATATTCGTATATTTGGCCATATTAATAAAAACGTCAAATTAACTCGCTGTGAAAGAGAAAGTTGCATACACCGATTACTTTCAATTACGGAATAAATGTTCGTATATTTGTATATTCGTATATTTGGCCAAATTAATAAAAACGTCAAATTAACTCGCTGTGAAAGAGAAAGTTGCATACGTGCACCCACAACTCGTTTTATTTTGTATCTATATAATTTTTTTATTTTTCATTTCCTATCTTATTTTAGGTCCGAAATTATTAAACTATTATTTTAAATATAAAATTATAATTTCACATAAAATTTGCTATTGTTTACTTATTGTACCATTTAATAATTATTGTGTTTCTTCACCAATTTATAAGATATTGTATCCAGTTACTGGAGCAGGCGTCAAGAGTAGACTTTATCTACTCCTTGTTGCCGAGCTTAACGCAAATTAGATCGTAATGGGCGCGCTGTCAGAGAGACCCTTAAAGATCCTGGCTGTGAATGTAAATTCACTGATTAGGATCGAACGTAGAGCTAATCTTTTCCAGTTGCTTACAGACCAAAGTCCCGATGTGCTTATGGCTAGCGAAACTAAGCTAAACCAGAAGCATAAATTGACTAATAGTAATTACAATATCGTAAGAAGGGACCGACCCAACTCCACTCAAGGAGGCGGGGTCGCTATCTTTATACGAAAAGGCATTAGTTATAAGGTCATATATAGTGGTGAAGTGCGCCGATTCCGGCTGCTGGAAGCCTGCGTCATATGCATTCCTCTCCAACAAGGGAAGCGACTGTATGTGATAGCGGCCTACGCACCGGAAGCACCTCAGCCTACACTTTTTACAACAGAGCTCGGAAAACTTTTCGAATCTCTAAGACTGAACTCAGTGGAGAACTTTTATCTTTTGGCCGGAGATTTAAATGCCAAACACGAAGATTGGGGAAATCAATTACAAAATCCTCGGGGTAACCATCTTTACAATTGGATGGTCCACTACAATGTTGAATATAGGATCGACATTCTCGCCACAGATAGGCCATCGTTTCCGAGAAGCGGTGCTTTCCTGGATCTTTTACTGCGAGACACAAGACTGACAGTAACTAACAGAGTAGGTCAACACCCGCGAAACTGTTTACGGACGATTGACTACGACAGTGATCACTGCGGACTCGCCGCCGTAATACAGCTTCCGAACGAGCTTGTGGCGCTGGAGGAGTATGTGCCTGTGCATTCTTACAACTACGGTAAGATGCGCTGGCCTCGCTTCACCAACGCCTTATCAAGAGAACTACGTTCGAGGGCCATTTCACCCCCAAACAACAGAAACCTAACAAACAACGAAATCGACGAATACTTACAACAAATGGACGAAGCGATTCAACGAACAACGAACAGGACGATACCGAAATACAAAGAACATGACATAACATCTACGTACAGAAACGCGACCATTGACGCACTACACAGACAAAAAAGCGGACTTCTGACAAGACTTAAACTCTTGTACAGACGACTGACAAACCCACGCGACCCGGAGATTAGAACACTGAAGGCGTCGATCAAAAACATCAACCAATTGATCAAGGAGAACTATTGGTTGTCCATTAATTTGTTTTGGAATAACAGAATTCGGGCCGTAAATTCCAGCGACCCGAGTATGTTTCCACAAATTAATAAGATCTTTAGGAGGAAAGGTCATAACGACCTTCCGTGTATTAAGCTCCAACGAACAACTGACAATACAAACATACTTTTGACAGCAGGAATTGATCGGGGGAAAGCCGTCTTCGACGACGATTTCTATGTTATTGAAGATCCTCAGGAGAAAGTGGAGGCAGTGGGGGCTGTCTTTCAGGAAGTGTATAAGGTGAATGATAGCTTTCGCCCGAACCGCGTCCTGGAAAACAATGCCCTACTCCATCATTTCTATCTCCGAAACGACATAACGCAATGGCGATCGGAGAACCGTGGTTTCACCCGGTTTGATGACGAAAACTTGGCAAACGCCATAGTCGCCGAGCGAAGTGGGTCTAGTCCCCTGATAATCTCGAAGGTGGAACTCCAGATCATCTTCGATTCCATAAAGAAAAAGAAGTCAGCGGGAGTCGATGGTATATCCAACATTGTACTGCGACACTTACCACCTGAAGCTGTGGACATTTACGCCACTGTGTTCAACAACGCGCTGAATAATGCATATTATCCAGTACGTTGGAAGACGGCGGTGGTTCATCCTCTCCCGAAAAAGGGAAAGGACAACTCCAATCCGGCGAATTTCCGGTCGATAAGTCTCCTTCCGAGTATCAGCAAGGTTTTCGAAAAGATTCTCAATCGAGCACTGTTCAAGTGGTCTGAGGACAATAATATTATACCAGAGAACCAGTTTGGTTTCAAGGCTGGACATGACTGTATTCATGCCGCCTCCAACCTCGTCTCTGATATACAATGGAACAAAGCCAAAAAACAGTGCACGGGTGCATGTCTGGTTGATTTAGAGAAGGCTTTTGACACCGTATGGTTAGAGGGCCTCTATCTAAAGCTAACCAGACTTGGCATAAGTAAACCACTGCTATATATGCTTCATGACATGCTGACTGGTAGAACGTTTGTTGTCAAAAGTGGCAATGTAACTTCTACCACAGAATTTTTCATTAAGAATGGTTTGCAACAGGGAGCGGTAAACTCGCCGATTCTCTTCAGCATTTACACCAGTGATATGATAAGTAGTCTTACTCAGGCAATTGCGTATGCGGACGATCTTATCGCGTACAGAACAGCCTCTACTGTCGAAGTCATTCGAACTCTTTTGCAGCGGGACTTTGACAAGATCCAGAGATATTGTGATGACTGGATGTTGAAAATCAACTTTCAGAAATCAGAAACTGTCCTGTTTAGGACACCGTTGTCTAGGGCCTCTAGGGATACGAGAAAGAACTGGCGAAAGCTGGTGATCGTGGGACCAAACGGACAGCCACTGGCGAGTAAAAGTGTAGTAAAGTACCTTGGCATCTGGTTAGATCAGTATCTATATTTCGGAAGACATGTAGATGCTGCTCTGGCTAGAGCTAGGGGAGAATTTGCCCTGACAAGACGATTGTTTTATAGCAGTCGTCTTGACAGCAGGGTGAAGGTGATTTGCTACATGGCCCTCATTAGGCCAATGATTGCCTATGGGTGCCCGGTGTGGTTCAACGTTGCCCCATCTCAAATGGAAAAGATACTGGTGTTTGAGAGGCAGTGTCTGAGGAGCTGCCTTGGACTTCACAGAACACCAGTATCTGACTACACAAAATACTATTCCAACCAGGTCCTATACAACGGGGCCAACATAAACCGAATAAAACAATTTTCTGGTGAAACTCATTCGGTTTCACGCTGCAAGAGCGATGGCTTCGAACAATAGTCTCATCTTTGGGGCCTTCTATCCCAATGATGAATATTTTGAGAGTGCGCGTTTAAGCGGCTTTATTCCACCCGAAGCTTTCCTATATTTGGATAGTCGAGGGCTGATACAGGATAGATCGGCGGTTCCGCTAATCTACCACGTCTTCCGACGAACTGTGGATAGGCGGCTCCTATACGACCGAGACGTCGTCGCTCAGGGCGGAGGAGAGCGCCTGCGGTTCAGCAGGAGTGTGTCCGATTGGGACCGTCGGAGTAGGTCACAACAGGAGAACCTGTTGTGGTGGTTGAATGATAGATAGGATAGTTGACTTAAAATTGTAATTTTATGGCCGACTTACATAGTTTTAGTCTTAGGTTTAGGTGCAAAGCAGCCATGGTGGCACAAAAAAAAAAAAAAAAAACCGCTTGCTGTGGCTGTTCTAGTTTTTAAGTTATTTTTAGGTAGTTTTAATTAATTTTAAGTAGCTTAAGTTAGTCGATAAGTAGTTTTAATTAGTATGTAAGTTTAAATAAAATAAAAAAAGACGAGGAACCAAATTTTTCAAAGTTTTCTTGGTAAAAATGTTGTTACTTTATATTTTTATATATTAGATAATAGGCCGAAAGGCATTAGAATTAAGTTATCGTATAATTTAGGGCGCCCGCATAGAGCAAGTAAGTTAGTTAAGTAGTTGATAAGTAGGCTAGTTTTTTTCATGAATTTTTGTCTAGCATTTAAGATAGTTTTTTTAAGAAAAACAAAATAAAAATGAATTGAAAAAAAAAAAAAAAAGATATTGTATCTCAAAGTGTTAAGACTCTATATATAAATCTAATCTAAGTAGCATGTAAAGAAAATGATCTTAAAAAGAAAAACAGAGAACTAGGGTTGCATGACCGGTATAACTAAATCGACTCAGCCATTGATGACCTACAAGTTCTCAAACCCTAAAAATGTATATGAAAACATTAGTTTTCGACGAAGATTTTGAGTGTTTTAGTGAAAACTATGATGTTGGTTCGTGTAAAAAACGAAAAATGTTTGATTACCTTGAAATTGTAATTGTTATTTTATTTAAGTTTTTTGATTCGAGTTTTACTGAAACTGAAAGTTGCATGCGTCACAGGCTTTCAAATTCGATGGAATCCGTAGTTCGGTCAACGCTCTACATTATACATAAAAACGTCTATAACTCGTTGTTTTCCTAAGATTTTACGTGTTTTTTCCTACGAAATATATATATTTTGTTTTTCAAAAACATTTTTATTTACATTGGTTTAGAGTAGACCAATATCTGACAGGTGTAGAAATAAGGTAAAGGCGTATCTCCAAACTGAAGACAAAAATGCAAATGCAAAAACGTACATTTTTATATTATTATATATGTATATATTTAAATTCGGGACTTACCTCCTTTTTGAGCAGATGAAATTCTGAGCCAAGCTTAAATGTTTGTCGCTTCTTGAAATATTTCTGATTAATTTTTAATATATTTAAGGAAACAGGTGGGTTATCTGTATATGAATAAACCGGGAGTGACAAAACTTGTATGGGCTCGACTATGTTATGCAGTTTTTTTATAACGTCATCGACAATGACAACGATATTACTTTTATCTTTAACGCAGCGGAACACATCGGTTGCGACAACACTAGGTGAAAGTAGTCGTTGATCTATCTCATCTAATTCGGTAAAAAACACTCCTTCATCATCCAGATGTGGAAGTTTGACTTTTATAGTTGTTAAATCTTCTTCAACACCTGGAATATAACGTAATTAATAGTTAATAACTAATGAGATATATGTTTATTGTATACCTACATTCAGAGCTAAGAAGAGTAGAGTCATGTTGAGTCGTATTTAAACATCTATTTGTATTTTGTTCAACACCTGGAATATAACGTAATTAATAGTTAATAACTAATGAGATATATGTTTATTGTATACCTACATTCAGAGCTAAGAAGAGTAGAGTCATGTTGAGTCGTATTTAAACATCTATTTGTATTTTGTTCACTTTGAGATTCAATAGCAGAATCGTTTAGAGAATCACTATTTATATGAGTTTCTTTCGTCATTGGCGTCTCTATTAAATTTTTATTTAATACCATATTAACAGCTTCAACACTTGGAAGTGGGATTTGTTCACTTAAATTATGACTATTTAAGCTTTCTTTATTTGGCGAGTCGATTTGTTGATTGTGAAGCTCAGAATTAGCTTGATATCTTTCGTCGGTTAAGCCATTTGTTTCTACTCTATTTAATGATTGTTTTGTACTGTGGCCTTCTTTATGTAAAATTTGATTTTCCATATGAACATAATGTTCAATGTATGCCTTTGATAAAGGTGGCCATATTTCTGGATCCGTACAATCTTTGTATTCCGCGTCAATGAAATCTTTCATTTTGAAATACATTTTAAAGTTAATGTCCGGTATCAGGCTATTGTACCTGTGTTCTAAATGATATGTAAATACTTTGTAATACTTTTTAGAGTCAAGTTCATCGTCGTAATCTTTTATTGTTGAATAGTTCCAGACTGTAGGATGGACAAAGGCTTGTCCAAAATTATTTTCATTTATTGAACTATCAACATCAAAATTAGAATTATTTTTTGATGAGCTTATTTCAAAGCGTTTAGAACTTGATAATTTTTTAAAGCGTTTTACGTGGATATCTGACTCATATGACCCAATTTGTTGGTCTATTGGGCGTTTCTGTCCCCTCCTTACGATTGTGGCTGTTGAACTCGTATTTGTATTTAGCCTTAGCAAACAAACATACGTTAAATTATTATCTTGCGTTAAAAAATGTTATAGGTATTGATTATTACTATCTTGCAATAATAATATTAATTATATCGATCAGTATTTGTAACTCAGCTGAAAATATAATTGCAGCGCTTTGAAATTGAAGGGCCTAGCGACATTTTTTGAAATTTGCCTGCACATACTGGAAATAGTATTAATAATATTACGCAAATCCTTTCTTTTAATAAAAAAATGTACCAACACTATAATACACTTCAGATTTGTTTACTTCAAAACATCTGTTTATGACTTTTATTTATTTTATCAAAAGAGTTAAGGTAAACCATTTTAACCGCAGATTACTCAACTTTTTGAAAATGTCGCTTAGGCCCTTCGTCTTCTAAGCGCTTCCATTTATTTTAATTTGCGCCTGATGTGAACTTATGTTAATGATGCACTCGGACGTGCTCTTAATATTGAATAAGCTTATGATAGAGCGTTGCTTATAAATACAAAATGTAGGTAGCAGTATTCTCTAAAGAATCTGTTGAAACAATAAAATTTCCTTAATTTTTTTTATCGTTTCTTTTTTTGATAGTAAATATAACTTAGGCCTAAAATAAGTTTATTAGACTTCAAGTCCCTAAAATATCCATATAACCAGACAAACAGCAAACGTCATAGTTTTATATATATTGTGGGCAGAGCAGAGGCGGCGATATATTTCTAATATCGACTTAGAAAATCTAGATTTTGCCATGCATTTTTAGCGACTTCGAATATGTGGTCATTCTCACGAAGGTAGTTACTAACACACATACTACGCATGAAATTACTATATATGGATAATGGATGTAGATCTTAGTTTCACTTTAATAAATGAAGACAGTATTGTATTTTGGAAGCATGGTCAAGGTCGGAACTAAAAGAATTTAACCGTTCAGAGTCCACGTCCGAATATGAGAAATGTCGACCTGAAAACAATGATGATAATCTACCTATATCCAGCACTCCAGTTGGGGTTAATTCGGCTATATCAGAATTCCCTTTCTCATATATCTCACTTTGTGCTAAAACAACTTTTTTGTATTTTGAAGTGTGAACGTAAACCGAAAGGAGATTTGACCTTCACCAATTGACATTACAGGTTGGGTATTGTAGAACGAGGGCAGACTACAAATGGCGGTAATGTCAATAGAACAAAAACTTTAAGAAATGGAACACCACGCGCTGCACGTGATACCGGTGATGTATGTATGTCCGTTGGACTTGTTGCCGGAATTAGAAGCCCTCAAAATAAAGGATCTGTACTCCCGGTAACTAACTGCGAGAAAAAAAATGGCACTTTAAAGAAACAAATAAATAGATAAAATGTGCACGCAATAATTATCGATTACAAACATTACACAATAACGGTCAAATATGAATACGGATTAACGGATGACGTCACTCGCACAACTCCCAGAAAATGTAAAATTTATCCCAACAAATTGTGGAACTGTTAATAAAATCTATGAAGAAGTATTTAAGATCCATAACCTCAACACAAAAAGCGCAATCATCTTTTCTTGTGATAGTCCTGCTCTACGACGCTCAACCATGGACCGTCTCAAATGACCTTAAGTGGCGCGCACCAGTAGAAACCGACCTCAACCAACTGGAGGTCGGCAGTTACCTAAGGTCAGGGCTAATCGGATAGGCATGTTGGTTGAGGCCCAGGTTCAACCCGAACTGTAGCGCCACTTAAGTATGTAAGTAAGGAAGTAAGTTAAAAGACAGAATCTTTACGAATAAGATAATATTGAGAGTAATCTCAATGACTGCCCTCAAGTTTGACGATAAGAAACTAAACATATATATTTCTCTACTAAATAATGACTTCTACGGGGCCCGATGGAATCCC
Organism: Rhingia rostrata; assembly: GCA_949824845.1. Taxonomy (NCBI): domain Eukaryota; kingdom Metazoa; phylum Arthropoda; class Insecta; order Diptera; family Syrphidae; genus Rhingia; species Rhingia rostrata. Next base: position 103,682,573 of record OX463756.1, read on the forward strand.
ACCAATAGTCGTAAAGCAATGCAAAGATGCTCTTCACTCTCGCTCTTCTGTTCAAAAACTGCCTTGTCACAGTAGTATTTCCAACTCAATGGAAGAATACATTTATAACACCTGGTTTTAAGAAAAGGTGAGCGAGCTGATACCTTGAATTATAGACCAATCTCAAAACTATCTTGTATTTATAAGCTTTTTTTGTGACAACTTGTGGAAACATCATCCGTAAAGAACAGCATAAAAAAATAAAAAAAAATTTCGCAACAGGCTCTCTAGTAAAAACCATTTATCTGTGCGTGTGTACTTCTTGCACGATGGGGTGACCTCCTGTTTTATGCCAACTCCGAACAGCTAAGTTGAGATGGCTTTTCTTGACAATTGATACTACTCGAATGATTTGTCAGATCTACACAAGTTGAGACCCAGTAAAAAATAAGTTATGTGTTTGTGTTGCTACGGCTGGAAATCGAGCCCAGACCTTCTACGCGGCAGTTCATCACACTAACTTAACTTTTATGCATCATTTTTCCAATAGTTTGGAAAATAAAAAAGAAATCGATTGCATATACACTGATTTCTCCAAAGAGTTTGACCAGATATCCCATAACATCATAATTTTTAATCCCTTCAGGATTTATTGATTGCGTTCAATCATATATCTCATTGAGAAATTAACAGGTAAAATTTAGAGGTTCCATGTCAAACCCTGCCACCCAGGAAATACAATGGAATGGGATGGCAAAAAGAGAATGAAAATCTGTGACATCTATTACGGACCGGGGTTTGTTATAAGTGCCAGACTTAAGGACCAAACCCACCGAGCAACCGAAACCGAAACTTTGTTTTATTTTTTTTTTTTTTCATTTTTCTGTTCAGTTTTGACATCTCATTCCAACCAAAAATGATACAGGAACAAAATAAGGAAAATGTAGCAAAATTGAAAACTACAAACTTCAGAAAAAAGAATTTACAACGATTGAAAAAAAGTTGCATGTTTCGGTACGAAGAAATGCAAAAATGCAAAATGGAAAAGTAGAATTTCGGTACGAAAAAAAAACTTCAAACTTTGCTAAGCAAATTTAGTAGTAAGCCCTTAACTCGAACTACTGAGGAGATCCTATATAAGACCCTGATCATCCCTGTCCTGCTCTATGGCGCTGAAGCATGGACCGTATAAAAAATGGATAAAGAAATGGTCGATTCGAGAGGAAAATTCTTAGAAAAATCTTCCGTTCCGTTTGCGTTGACGGTATATGGAGGCGAATATTCAACCAAGTAAAAAAAAACTCCGCATTGAACGTTTAAGATGGCTAGGATATGTAGAACGAATGGATATAAATACTCCGGCTCGCATATCTTCGACTCCCCGCCAGACGTCGGACACAGTAGATTAAGTCCTCGCCTTACGTGGCACGCACAATAACAAACCGACCTCAAAAAACTTGGAGTGCGTATGTATTTCATCGTTTATTAATTTGTTATTCATTTCAAACTTAATAACTCCTATGTTATTCTGTCATGTCCCACTAACAAGTGCACTGAATGATGACCCTGTGGATGCATATTATACACAAGTAATTCCTTGTGTGTAATCTAATCCCTGCGATACTGAGCAAACAACGGATAAATGTCTGGCACCCATATGTGTGCAGCGTTAATTTAACACCATGTGTTGCCCATGCGTACAATGCAAATTTCCATTCATAGGATTTTCATTGTCCCTTTTTTTCAAGAACACAATTTAATTACCCTCTTGATAACTACAAAACCATTTACCACATGTCAGTATTATCGCCTCAAACCAGAAACCGTCATAAACTCCGCCGCCTCCCCGTCGCCTGTGCTACTTAGTACACCCACGCACAAAACCCATGTTTTCTGAACACTGTTCAAAAAGTTGTCGGGTCCTGTTTTTATTGACCAGGAGATAAGCATTGTAACCATTTGAGGCTGGACACAAAAATATGCTCCATAAATGGTGCCACGAAATTACCCACGAGTTATTTGGACCGAATTCCCAAACTAAAGCGGAATAGGTTGTTGTCGAATCAAGGTGAGCCAGCTCAAAAAAAAGAAAATTTATTTTACTACACCTTTATTATTTATCTCACTTACGTGAATCACCTAATTATCAAACCACGTTAGTTGAAACCGTTTCCTTTTTTGATTCGATTATTTCGTTATACAATAAAGGTTCTACAACAACTTTGTTCAATTTACCAAACATTTATATTCTTGAATTTTCTCGTGACTACAAGTATTTAACGGTGTGGCAATAAACTGACTGAACAGGATATGTATACTCTTGTCACAAAAATTGAAGTGCTTCTAAATTCACGCCCTGTTTGGCAAACTTCAGATCAAGAACCACATCCATCAGGTCCTCGCATATCGTATATCTCGGTTTCTTAACCATGTGCGTCTAATACAAATTTGTTTATAAAATCAAATTGGTTTAATTACAGTTACTTTAAAGGCCTTTAAAAATAATGACACCAGGAGTACCTAACAACCCTTCAGCTAAGACCTAAATCGCAAACTGGTTAGCCCAAACTCAAGTTAAATGATGTCGTATTTTCTAAAGAATCTCACGCAAATCACAGCTTAGCAAGAGAACGTTTTCAATGCCTATCATCGCTCTCTTTTCTGTTGATCACGATAGAAATAGCATCTTCCAGCATAACGTGGTTATATACAATGGTTTTATTTTCGGTTTGAATACAAACTCGTTATCATCAGCACTACTACATTGACATCAATTATGTTAAAGAATTCTAGTAGTCAAATACTCCCAAAATGAGCACATACAAATATTTTGTTTGATAAATTTTGTTTGCTAAACAATCAAACTGAAGCAAATACATTTGAAGCTACTAGTGCTTCTTAATGCATATGTATAATAACTATTATAATTTCTGTAAGACTCATTGAAATGCAAATATTAATTTCAAATCACTTAATATAATGCTAGCATGCAACAAAGTTTTTGTCCACTTACCCCTTATTAGTAATATTTTCACTATTTGATAGAGATAATATTAATCCTTCTACAGTCATATATACACTGTCTACTTGTTTGCCGTATATTTTTGCGGAATTAAGCAACAAGAGCCCGGCTTCAGAAAATGATGCCTCGTCTGGTAATTCTTCGAACATATCCAAAAACTGCCAAATAAAATAGATCAGGGTTAAATATAGCAGAAGTGCATTTTTTTAAAAACTTACGTATTTTAATGAAAAGGATGTATTAGATGCGATCTCAGGATGTTGTGCCAGTTCTACCAGCAGCAGAACAATATTTTTTTGTTTTTTCTCTGTTTCCAGATATTTACAGAGTTTTCCAATTTTAGTGTTTGGGTGCTTATCAGCAACAGCAAAGAACTCTCCTGCTTAAATTAATATTATAGGTATATATTTGATAAAAATCATTAAATGAAAATAGCAAATAACAAATACATGCCTCTTGTTAACTCCATTTATATTTGTTTTCACAACGAATTATATTAAAGTAATAAATGCGTTATCAATTTTTAAAAAACAATTCTCGTCAATGCCCAATATTGTAAAATGTAAATATTACATTCGTTCATAGTATAAACAAAAGTTGTCAGAACTGTGCATGTACTTACTTCAAGCGCTAAGATGAGACTATTTCTGACATCGGACACGTTCAGTACGGATATAAATTATAACTATTAAGCTGGACATACAAGAGAGAGCCATCTAGCTCGAGGATATTGGGAACAACTCCGTTTGGACAAAATCCAAATTCAATGTGATCGATCCAACCCAATTTTTCGGCAGTCTGCTCCATTCCACAATCAAGTGATCAGCTGCTAATCTTTTTTAGTCAGTCGATTTATAACTGCTGTGTCGCGCACAATACTCATATTATACCTTACTTGTATATATGACATCTCTTATTCTAAATAAATACATTTTTTACCGACATAATAATTGGCGATGAGTTTATTTTGCATATATTTACGTTTAATCTGAGTTTAATGGCAATTGTTTAATGGCCAAAATCAGTGGATGACGTGTGTTATGGATGATAAAAATAAGCAATAATCGATGAAATTACCGCTGGTGCATCTTCGAAGTGGGTAGCTACTTCGCTACCAACTCCTCATATCTCTGTCCACCTCTTGATAAACGCAAATAATCGTGGAAATCATCTGTTGATCAGCTGAATCAACATTGGACAATAAAACTCGGACTCGTAATTAATAACAAACTGGGCAACCTGGGCTCCTCTGCGGCAGACAAGAATATCAAATTTGACAGCAACTTGCGCAGACTGATGTCAAATTTACCTAAGTGCGTTCGCTTGTTTATATTGAGAGTTGCGATGAACACGTTCACTCATTTAATGCTGTTCGCAAGAGAAGCTCAGTTCGTCCCCGTACAATGTTTTACAACAAATTGTATAAACATGAAACAACCACTTAATATCAATATGATGCACAACATGATTGCAAGGATGCCATGTGTCCAGTTCTACAAACAAAGAAATGAAAGAAAAACATGCATACTATCAGCTATATATTCTACATTGCGTGTACTTAAATATACAGTGCTTTATAAATAACTTTAGCGAAATTCAATTACTAGCAAACCAAAGACAGCCTCCCAATCAGAATCAGAGACACACCGGAGGTGTTTCGATTTCGAAGTCCAAGTTTTTCAAAGTCAAAATTTTGTTCGTTGTTTGGAGATCTAGTTGCAAATATGTGTATAGATAAGGACTTAGTTATATTGGGAGAATTCAATATTGATTGGCTACGTGACAACACCTATAAAAATCAAATAAGCTCTATTGGTAGTGGAAATAATTTATCTGTTATGAATGATCAACCGTCAAGAGTAACAGATCAATCATCCAAACTAATAGACTATGTTATTTCGAATAATACAAAATTAATAGCTAAATAAGAACCAAATTGGAAAATAAGTGATCACGAGACAATAAATATTGAATTAACCATAAACTCAAATGTCGAAAAATCAAGAACTGCGAAATACAAAATAATAATTATTCTAAGCTTAACTCAGCGACCTTGTTGGAGCTGATATAGTGCTGAAATGTCTAAGCTTGTATGTGGAATGGAAAAGAGAGTGTGTGTGAATGAATGTCAGTGGTTAAGTAAGAAACTTACTACATTAAAAATTTATTAAAAATAAATAAAATTAGACAATATGAAGAAGCCAAATTTAACAATACTATATAACACCGTGAGATAAATACAAAGAAGCTAGAAATATTTACAAAAGTGAACTACGAATCTTAGAAAACAAATGATCGCGAATTCAAGAAGAGACATGGAATAACATAACAAAAATAATTTTAAAAAATTAAAAAAAACTCCTATTTATAATGTTGAATTTAATGACAAGGTTGTGCAGGACAATAGTTTGATAACGCGTGAGTTTTATACCTACTTTGTAAAAAGTATAAAAGACAATATATATCAAATTGTACAAGTGAATTACCAGAGTAACATAAATCAAGCCGAAACTATTTTTAAATTCAAACTCATACGCTTTAAAGACATCGTAAACGTACTGAAGTCCATGGGCACAAAGAACGATTTTAATTTTATGAGTGCAAACATGCTACTAGATGGAATCGAAATTATAGGCCCAATTCTGCGTAAAATTTTTAATAAATCTATGAGGTGTTGTTTTCCAAGGCGTTGGAAGGAATCCATGATAAGACCCATACCATAGGTAACTAATACCACTTTATGCGAAAAATTTAGACCAGTTAATATTGCTATAATTTCGGATTGTAGTGTACCGTGATGTGTGAGAATCGAACAGAGCCATCTAGTGTAGATTGCAATGAATGATGCCCACTGGAATGAATCTGTCTAAACCACTACTCAATCCATCAGGTCAATGCGATAATCTCCGAGAATATGCCATCTGTATGTGGAATGGTATAAAGAGAGATGAAGCGACAACTAAAGAGTCAGCCTAAATTGTAATTGTAATTGCAACATTCGGGGAGAGCAGAGGGAAGTATCCGGCAGTGACAACAATCGATTTGCAATTATGAATTCCCAGTACCAGCAGTCGGGGAAATGCTTAAGAACCGACGCCCCCCGGACCACAATCCAAGTATCCCATACTAAGAGAGACAGCAGGAGTCTGACAGGAGAAGTGACCATCGGCGGGGAAGAACTTGTAGCTACAATTGATACTCGGGTTACTCCTTCCATTATCCGAAAAGACATCGTCCGTGAGTCTTGGCTGCATAACACCAGCAGCTAGTGCCTGAGGAACACAACTGTAGAAAGAGCTCGAGTATATGGAGAAGTAAGGCTGACGATATACTTGGCGGGACTAGCCTTCTCTCATGCATTCCTGGTGGCTGATATTTGTGACGAATGCATTATTGGAGTGCACTTCGTGAAGGCTCATGAAATGATTTTGAATCTTAGCATGCAGGTCTTAAGATATCAAAATGTGGAGATCCCAATGGATTACGGTCCACCAAAAGCAGTTATTCTAAGAACAGTCATCGGGAAGGACCAAGTGTTACCATCGTCATCAGAAACTGTTATATGAGTTATGCTGGAGGGTGATCCTGGGATCCACCGATTCCTACTTGTTGAACCAGATGCAGACAATAATTTCCAAATTACATCGTTGGAAAAATGCTGGTGGAACCAAAGAACATCATGGTTCCAATAAGAGTCTTAAACACCAGACCACACGAGGTAAGAATCAACCCTGGAAGGAAAGTGATTGGTAAATGTGTTCCGGTTAACGCAATATCAAGCATAACCGAAGTGGAGACTGCTACAACAGTGCTACCAACTAAACGATTCTCAACTCATGCAAGCTGAATCAGGAGCAGCGAATTTGTGCGGAAAACTTAATAGAAGCATTTGCTTATGTATAGTCCGTGGGTATTACCAGTGGTACTGGTTAAGAAGCATCACCCTGTTTTTCGTTGATTATCGACGGCTCAACGATGTCACCAAGAAGGACAGTTATTCTCCACCTAAGATTGATGACACACTCGATACTCTTACGGGCTCTGAATAGTTTTTAACACTGGATTTGAAGAGTGGCTACTGGCAGGTGCAGATTCATCCCAAGGACAATGAAAAGACGGCCTTCACCACATGAAATGGCAGTTCAATGTGATGCCATTTGGTTTGTGCAACGCTCCTGCAACTTTTGAGCGACTGATGGAATGCGTTTTGCGAGGATTAACTTGAAAAATCTGTCTGGTGTACCTAGATTATGTAATTGGAAAATCATTTAAAGAAAACCAAAAGAACTTGCGGGAGGTATTCCTAAAACTCCGGAGTGCCCATTTGACGCTTATTCTAAAAAAGTGTGAACTATTCAGATCCAAAGTCCGATTCCTGGGACTCATCATCTCGACTACCGGCGGTTTGTAAGGGACTTTGCTGGTATTGTTACGAGCTTATATGAAAATCAGTGTACCCTGATGTGTGAAATCGAACAGAGCCATCTAGTGTCGATCGGAATGAATTAATGCCCACTGGAATGAATCGGTCTAAGCCACTACTCAAATCATAAAGTCAGTGCGGTAATCTCCGAGAATATGCCATCTGTATGTGGAATGGTTTAAACAGAGATGAAGCGACAATCAGAGAGTCAGTCTAAATTGTGACCTGAACGTGATTTGAAAAGTGTTGACTTAGTGAATTATCCAAGTGAATTTTGAAAGTGATAATAGTGCGCGAATTTAATCCTTCGTATTTGATTTCAAATAAATGTATGGAAGTGATTGAATTGTTAACCATTTTGTAAATAATTGAAATTCTATAAATAAGATTGTGTTTAAATAAATTATTGCTAAATATAAAACAGAAAAGTGTTTTATCATTCTTTGTTCTATACCAATGCATTCATATTAGATTCAAAAATTTAAAACTCAATTTTGCAACTAATCAACAACTGTGTACTACTATTTATTTATTTTTTTTGTTGTTTTATTGTTACAATGTGAATTATATTCATTGTCGGTTTCGGATTTTTGATCAATTTTCTCATCTGAAGAGATTTCTGGAAGTTCCTTTGCATGTGTGGCGTAATATGACTTCATATTTAAAGTATTTTTTTCTCTTTCTAATATATAATCATTTCGATCTACTAAATGTGGTTTAAGGTGCCTAGCAGTGATAGGTAATTGAGTTCTAAATTTTTTTGACATGAGTAGCTGAGATGGTGAGTACTTGGCATTTGGAGTTGTTCGTAAATTCAACAACGCCAAGTAGGGATCTGATCCAGAATTTTTTCATTTGTCAAAACATTTTTGACGGTTTGTACTGACCTCTCTGCCAAGAATTAAATGGACTATTAGTGACTTGATCTATCATTCTTTAAGGAAACTTACATATTTTTCGAAGGGAATGGTGAACCATTATCCGAGATTATCCTCTTTGGTATCCCATGACGGGTAAATATTGACTTTTATTGTAGTATTACGTTGCCAGCTTTATTAGATGATAGTTTAGCTATTTGAATATATATTGAGTAGTAATCTACCACAATAATAAATTGATCTTTTTGCCATTCAAATAAATCTGTGCCAACAGTTTCCCATGGCAGATTATTGATCGGATGTGGAAGTAATGGTTCTTTTATGTAACCGTTTCTGTTATTAATGCATCATCTTTAATATTCCAAAAACACTTGACATTTGAACTAACTAATTTTTTTTGACTGGCCACCCATTTTGAAAAAAAAAACTTAACTTGTTACAATTATGTTTCCTTTGCGGACTTGAATTCAATTTGTTGCAATCTCGTCTCAGTAATATCTAGACAGGATCTAATAAATCCCATATGAATTTGAGTTCCTCTATCTATATCCAGGTCCTCAGTATCTGCCAAAGCTGCCTTGAAAGCGTATCTGCCACCTGCAAATCTTTGCCTTGCTTATACACAACATTCATACTATATGCTTGAAGACACATTCGCATACGCTGTAACTTTATAGGAACTTCCGCTAAAGCTTTCTTAAAAGCGAAAATAGTGGCTTATGGTCAGTTTCAGCAGTTATAGTTTGGCCATATTATATACGGATGAAATTTAGTAGCCCCAAATACAATCACATAAAGTTCTTTTTCGATTTGAGCGTATCGTTGTTGACAGCTTGTCAGAATTTTTGATGCAAACGCGATGGGTTTATTATTTTGAAATAGAACTGCTCGAACTGCAAATTTTGAAGCATCTGTAACCAATGATTCATTTTCCCGAGATAATAAGATAAAATTACTAGAGAAATTACCAATTCTTTTAAATGCTCAAAAACTTCTTGGTGGCTTTCATTAGATTCCCATAAAATATCTTTTCTTAAAAGAGCTCTTACCGACATTGTTTCTGTTGATCAATTTTTTATGTTAGTACCTAAATAATTTAACATCCCCAAAAATGGTTGATAATCCTTGACAGATTTTGGGGGTGCCATTTCACGTATTGTTTGATTTTTGATTGATTTGCAATCATACAATTTTCGCTAAAAACTTGTCCAAAGTACTTCACTTGCCTTACACCAACACAACTTTTATTCTTATTCAATTTAAGGTTCACTGGTTTTACTCTTTTTAAAACTTCTTGCAAACGTTTATAAGTGATTTATTTGGTTTTTCCACTAAAACTATGGAGCTAACCCATGGAGTAGGGCCCTTACATTTTCAATAACATTTAAATTTTCCATGCGATTAAGTTCTTTTTTTAAACTATCATATAATTTATAAGGAACTTTTCTTTGTGCATCTACAACTGGCATGCAATTTCAATTTCAAATATAATCCAGACATCCTAAGCCCAGTCGAATACAATCAGATAAACCTATAATCTTAGGACACAATTCTGAAATTACTACGAACTCAATGGTCCCGTATACTATTTTGTTTGACGTTTAAATTCACAAACAAGGTCACATTTTCCGACTATCAACAATTTCTGATTTCCCAAAGTAGTTAAGGATGTATTTGACTTCTTAAGATTTGACTTTTTAATCGACCAACAAATTTTTTTTAGACATGAAATTTGCTTGTGCCTTAGTATCTAAGGTCGTGTGTCAATTGCGTTAAAAAGAGGGTTAAATGTTATCCGCTGGCTTATTTTTGACATTTCTGCAAGTGCTTTCCATCTCTGTCACCCATCAGTAGGTATAACAAATGTCAAAATTAGCCACTGGATACATTTTAGCGAGCTGTTGAGCACTTTCACTATCGCTAATGTTGTTATTTTGATTTAATCCTATCGCTCTAATTGATTTAAATTTGCACATTTTTGCATAATGATTTTTTCCATTGCATTTAAAACAAGAAGCACCCAAAGCCGGACATTTGTTTTGATGCTTTTGTCCACATTTGACATTTGTTTTGATGCTTTTGTCCACATTTGACACAAAAACTCGTATTAGGTATGTTACCTGACGATGATGGTCTATTTTCTCTCCTCTGATTGCCGCTTCGCTTCCTCGCTGCCTCAATAACGAATTACTGTTTCTTTGCTGCTGGTTCCATGTCTGTTTCTTTGGATATGATAGCTTTTTGACGTTGTTAATTTGATTCTCCGCTGCTAAGTCTCGATGAATTGGACAAAATCAAATTTGACGGCGTTTTTAGTGAATCCATATTGTCACTTCTTTGCTTAGATTTTTTTTCGCGTGCGAATTTAATCTGACATCAATATACATTCATACCACACACTTGACTTGACACCATGGATATCTTGGATTCTTTCGCGTAGATCATCAATGTATTCATCTTCAGTGGTCGGCTTTACCGTTGGGGATCCGAACATTACTTCACTAGGCAACCTTAATAAAATAAATATATAAATTTATGGTGCAACAGGCTCGTTAGTTCCCAGGGCCTAGCTTTTTTCTCACAACCATTCATGTGTGCGTGTATACTTCTTAGCACGATGGTGGAACCTCCTGTTTTATGCCGAATCCTAACGGCTAAGTTGAGATTAGCTTTTCATTACAATTGATATTACTCGGATGATTTGTCAGATCATCACGAGAGGAGGGCCAGTGAAGAATCATTTAGGTGTTGCTACGGCTGGGAATCGAACCCAGACCTTCTGCACGGCAGTTCATCGCACTAACCATCGCGCCACTGATCCCGTCAACCTGAGCCACCTTAATGCTCTGCCAAATAAGACTTCACATGGGGAGTGTCCAGTCGTGCTATGGACCGCGCTTCGGTACGCCATCAGGAACAAGGGAATGCAACGATCCCAGTTTCGTTGATTGTCATCTACTACCTTGTAGAGGTTTTCTTTCAAGGTTCGATTGAATCGTTCCACCATTCCGTCTGACTGTGGATGCAGCGGTGGCGTTCTGGTCTGCTTAGTACCTAACCGCTGGCAAATATCCTGGAATATTCTGGACTCAAAGTTACCTTGATCAGAATGTAGTTCCAACGGTTCCCCGAATCTGCATTTCCAGTTGTCCATGATCTGATCCACTGCGTCTTTCGTTTTGGTCCTTTACAGGCGGCGCATGTTATGCATTTTCGGCACCACTTGTCGATGTCTTCTCTTGCAGACAGCCAGTAGAATCGCTCCCTCCCGATACTCAACCATGTAGTTCCCGTAGTACATCTTTGACCATGGACCGTTGAACGACAAGCTGTGATTCAAGGAACTTTGCCCTTACGATGCTGAATATCGAAATCGTAGCTCTGCAGCCTCTCAATCCATCTAGCAACTTGACCCTCTGGATTTTTAAATTGAAGCAACTACTTTAGAGCAGCATGTTCTGTACGAAGATGGAACTTCCTGAATTAACGCTAAGAGTTCCCTCCTGGTCACACAATAGTTTCTTTCAGGTCTGGACAGAACCTTGCTAAAGTAGGCCACCACTCTGCTAGTATCGGTGCTTGACATAGCTGGTGTTTAAGTCTTTGAAAAGCATTATTACACTCACTTCACCTTTTAAATTGTTTTCCTTTTTCCGTGAGTTGATGTAAGTTCTTAGCAATACCAGCAAAATCCCTTACAAACCGCCGGTAGTAAGTCGCAAGTCCTAGGAAGCTCCTTAGTTCATGTTTGTCCCTGGGGACCGGCCAATTTTTCACAGCATATTCGTGATCGGTCCTAACTCCACTAGTCGTGATGATGTTTCCCAGGAATCGAACTTCGGATTTGAATAGTGCAAACTTCTTTGGATTAAGCTTCAAATGGACACTCCGAAATCTTAGGAATAACTCCCGCAAGTTCTTTTGGTGTTCTTCACATGATTTTCTTCTTAACCAGTACCACTAGTGATACCCACGGACTATTGTAGTTTTCTATCAGTCGGTCCTTTCCATTGTCGTAACAATTTCTGCAAACTTCAGCCTGCTTGGCTAAATGCAGGCTGATGAATTGTTCTAGCATCTCCAGTGTCGATGTCATGTTACACCAAGTGTGTGCGGCCATATTTCCCATCCTCTGCAGAAAATAAATCAGCAAGTTCTTCAATCAGGTTTTCTGCACGAATTTGCTGCTCATGAATCAGCTTGCATGAGTTGAGAATCGATCTCGTTATGTCCGTCCGTTTAGTTTGTATCACTGGTGTAGCAGTCTCCACTTCGGTTATGCTGGATATTGGATCACATCGTGTGGTCTGGTGTTTAAGACTCTTATTGGAACCATGTTGTTCTTTGATTCCACCAACATTTTTCCAACGATGAAATTTTGGAAACTATCCTCTGCATCTCGGGGCTCCCAGGATCACCCTCCAGCTTAACCCATATAACAGTTTCTGATGACTGTGGTAACACTTGGTCCTTCCCGACTACTGTTCTCAGAATAACTGCACCGTATTCCATTGGGATCTCCACATTTCGATATCTCAAGATCTGCCTGCCAATATCGAAAATCACTTCATGAGCCTTTATGAAGTCCACTCCAATAATGCATTCATCATAAATATCAGCCACCAGGAATGCATGAGAGAAGGCGAATACCGCCAAGTATATCGTCAGCCGTTCTTCCCAATATACTCGAGCTCTTTCTCCAGTTGCGGTCTTCAGGCAATAGCTGCTGGTGTTTTGCAGCCAAGACTCCAGTGTCAAATGTAGCTGCAAGTTCTTTCCCGGCGATTATCGCAACAACTATCAGACTCTTGCTGTCTTTCTTAGTTTGGGATACTTGTATTGTGGTCCTAGGGTCGTCGGTTCTTAAGCATTTCCACGACTGCTGGTACTTTTAATTCATAACAACAGGTCAATTACTTTCACTGCCAGATGCTTCCCTCTGCTCTCCCCGACTGTTGCAATGTGGACAATTGCTGCGCTATGATGAGTTCCTACACTGACGCATTAGATGTCCAGTTTTGCTGCAGTTCCAGCAACGCCTCTCTTCTGGACTCTGCTACACAGCTGCACTCGATACACTTCTAACATGTGGTCATCACCAAACCACACCTTGATTGCTTTCACGATAGCGTTGTAGTTGCGTTGATTATCAACGGAGATGGTTCGCAGAAGCTCCGCAGCTGGACCACGCAAAGCCAGTGTAAGTGCGATGGCTTTTTCCTCGTCCTCCTGGTTATTGGTAATGGCAGCAGCTTCGAACTGTTTCTCATGAATTGTCCATTGCGTCTGACCGTCGAAGGTTGGAGGCTTCATTTCCTTCATTTGTGGAAAATCTGCAGATATTTCCCTAACCTTTCGTTTTTTTTACAATCACACACTTCATCTCTATTTATACCATTCAACATACAGATGGCATATTCTTGGAGATTCCCGCATTTACTAGATGGTTCGAGAAGTGGTTTTGACAGTTTCATTCCAGTGGGCATTTATTCATTGCAATCGACACTAAATGGATCTGTTCGATTTTCACACATCAGGGTATGTTCGCACACTGCAACCCGAATTTATAACAGTATCAAAGAGAAAACCAAATTTTACATTGAGACTTTTCATTTTTCAATTCTAAAATCGAACTTAAACTATTCTTAACCCTAGAATGCATAGGGGTTTCTGAAAAACGTAACACGTACGGGATTCCTGATCATCCCAGTTCTTTGGATTTCGGTACTTACATATTTCTTGTATTAGTTCCTTTATGATTTTAGATACAATCCGTCGTGGACGTATTTTAAATCCAAAGCACACTGCAACCCGAATTTATAACAATATCAAAGAGAAAACCAAATTTTACATTGAGACTTTTCATTTTTCAATTCTAAAATCGAACTTAAACTATTCTTAACCCTAGAATGCATAGGGGTTTCTGGAAAACGTAACACGTACGGGATTCCTGATCATCCCAGTTCTTTGGATTTCGGTACTTACATATTTCTTGTATTAGTTCCTTTATGATTTTAGATAAAATCCGTCGTGGACGTATTTTAAATCCAAAGAACTGGAACTGGAACCCATATGCATTCTAGTGTTAAGAATAGTGTGAAAATCTAACAGATCCATTTAGTGTTAGTTTGTGGTACTGGATGCGCCCACTGGAAAGAATTACTGGAATAGTGGTATCTGTCAAAATCACTTCTTGGATAATCAAGTAACTGCAGAAATCTCCGAGAATATGACAGCTCTTTGTAGATCAGTATGGGGATTGGTATAAATAGAAATGAAGTGACAACCAGCAAGTTAGTCTAAATCGTGACCATTCAAGTTTAACAAAAAGTGGTTTGCAATATCATTCGCTTAAAGTGGTGGTGCAAAGCCAGGTACCCCTAGCCGTATCACTCGCATCAACATGCATGTGCACGAAACAACACCATCGATACAGTCTATGTATACATACATGCATGCATCGTCAATTTAGTGGTGTTTCCACAGTGACCAGTTCAACAATTGACATTCAACCGACGTCATGCATATATACGCAGCTAGCTATTAGTTTACCAACCGTATATGACACCATGCCGCCAGCAAGTTATGCGTACTCTAATGCGACCGTAGGGGACATGGGCTTAGCTCGCACGACAAATATCGAGTACGTACAGCAACCGTCTTCGACGTACAGTGCAATTCCCCAGCGTTTTGCAACGAACTCTGCTTACCCGTCACATACCACGGTGTCTCGTAAGGTTCAGGATCTTCCAGCAATTTTCATCACAGCATTGTACTTCACATGCAACCAGGGCATTCGATCTGCGACTGTTGCACCAAGAGCATTTGTTCCAATAATGGTAGGCCTTTGATCTTCAACAACAACAACTCCCGGAAAAGAAAACATCGGAAGAGCCAGTTGCAAGTTTCTCTGGTAGCATATTGCTTGCTAAGCAGGAAGTCTTTAAAAACAACAGTTTGCTATTTCGTGTGTTGCCAATCACGCTCTTTATGGTCCAAGTAAAGCCATCCATACATATGCCTTATTAGACGAAGGGTCATCGATTACCATGCTGGATGCTGATTTATTGAAGGAGCTGAATTCGCGTGGCCAACATCGCAGACTAAATATGCAGTGGATCGGAGGAAGTCAGGCTCAAGAGCATACAGTGCTGGTCGATGTTTGCATCCTTGAAACTGGAAACAAAAAGAAGCATATGCTAAAAAACGTTTATAGTGTTCCGAATCACAAATTGCATACTCAAAGTTTGTGTGAAAGTAAAATTCGTTATCTTAGCAATCCCCTTCGGAGAGCGAGGTTGCGGCCATTTTCTAACGGTATACCTAAGCTGTTAATTGGCCTTGATCACTGTCACTTGGGTGGACAGAATGAATTCCACATGGTAGTGTTTGGCCCAACTTCAGGCATCGCTTGTGAACCACCGCTGTGGTCAAAACGATGAGTCTCTGAGCAGACTAGTTGAAAAGTATTTTGAGCCGAGAGCACAGCTGACGTACGAGCCAGGGACATTCTAGGGTTAATGACAATGAGGGTTAATGGTAGATTCCAAACTGGTTAGTTTGGAAAATAGACAATGTAGAGCTGCCCGATAGCTATTCCATGGCCCTGAAACGCCTTGTTGGGATAGAACGAAAGATGAAGCGGAACGAGTATTTCGCCACTGCCTACAGTTCTATAATCAAATCGTACATTGCCAAGAACTACGCCTGAAAGCTACCACCAGCTAAAGCCGCCATAGTTGTACCGAAGACTTGGTACCTGCCGCAATTTTGGAGTTGTTAACTCTTATAAAAAACTACGTTTTGTTTTCGCTGCCAACCGCTGCCAACAGTATTGTTTCACTTTCGTGAAGATGCCAGTGCTGTGTGTAGGGACATCATAGAGACGTTCCACCAAATATTGATTCAGCAGGAAGACAGATATTCCAAGAGATTTCTGTGGCGTGATGGAATTGATTTGAAGCCGCGGGATGTTTATGAAATTTTCGTCATGACGTTTGGTGCTGCATGTATGTAAAGATGATCAACGCTATGGAACATCAACACTGCCATGCTAGTGCCATGAAAGCTACATTGTAGCATCACTACTTGAACAGCTTCGAGTCCAAATAGCAAGCCATCGAAATATCGCAGCAGGTAAAAATGGTCCACAGAGATGCAGGTTTCGAACTGAGAAACTTTACGTCGAATTTGACAGAGGCTGTGGACGCTCTCGAAGGTAATGTGTTTGTTAACGCTAAAGGTGGCTTAGAGACTGAGAAAATTCTTCGGATATTCTGGCAGCCAGCCAACGGCCTGCGGGTGGTACGGTGTGCTTCTTATTCTATACACACCCAGCAATCTTGTGAGTTAATCAAACAGTTTATATTCAAATTGTGTTCCTTGACCTGTGGTGATCTGAGATGGTGTTCCGAATCTAGACACAAAGTTTTCAACAAATGTTTTTGCTATCGTATTTGAGGTCATGTCATGTCTTTCAAGGTCAAAGTTTTGACATCACATACATGATTTTGCCCAAGACGCTACGTTTTTGTTCATTTCGGGAAAGAAATATCGTTACGATTCTAGTTTCCGAGTGTTTTGAATCCGTGGGTGTGTGTGTTTTTGCACAGCATCAAACAATTTTCTATGTGGTGGTGTTGGAATTGTCTGTTTATACCTGTAGACGTTTCGCAAATGATTTTGATGTCAGGAAACTTAAACTCTTACAGATGTATTTTTGAAGAACCCTGAACTATGTTTTTCATTTAAGAGTGTACTATGCGTTAGGATTGTGCTATTTCTCCTTCAGAAATGCGAGAGAGAACACCCGCTACGACGTTGGCTTTCCCTTGTATATATTGAATATTCGTGGTAAACTTGGAGATGAAGTATAATTAACTTGTTTGCCGTGGACTTCTTTCCGTTTTGGCAGATATTGCATATGTCGAAGGTTCGTGATCCGTAAACACTTTAATTTCACTACCTTCAACAAAAAATCGGAAGCGCTTAATAGCAAGGAAAATATTTAGAAGTTCTCTATCGAACGCAGACAATTTAACTTCGGTGGTTGACCAGTTTTCTGGAGAAAAGGGAGAGTGGCTCATACGCGCCATTGTTATGTTGTTGCAACACAACACCTACAGCTGTATTGGATGCGTCGTAGTGATGCAATACTCTCCATTTCCTCTAGTGTGCGCAAGTAAAGTAGCATTTGTAAGTGCGTTTTAAGCTTGTTTAAAAACTTTATTTAGATCTTCAGGCCATGAAACTAACTTCGAGGTCTTTCTTGTCGTTTGTATGGTTGCGATATGCGACTGAATTGGTGCTTGGAGCTCCGCTAGTCGTGTAATAAAGCGATGGTGAAAAAATGTCACTCTCCGTGACCTTATGGCCAAGAAAATCGTATGTTTCAACTCCCAATATACACTTTGACTTATTGACTGAAAAGTTTATGCAGATGAACTTCGTGTTCTGCTTCGTCCTTACTTGCAACTTAAATATCGTCGATATAGATGAAAAGAAAATCCAAGCCTTGGCAAACCTCATTAATAAATCCTTGGAACGTTTGGGCTGCGTTCCTTAAGCCAAAGGTCTGTGCAGCCTCTGAAGTTCATTGAAAAATTTTGTATGTGTGGTATGGCGTATCGGTCAGGTAGCATCATGTTATTAAGTCTTCTGTAGTCACCGCAAGGTTTCCAATTCCACGATGTGCTCAAATTCTGTCTGTGCGGCTCGCTACCGGATTAAAATAGCGTTAAAACAATGTAAGGCAGTAGATATATCAACGGTGTTCAAGCGAAACTAAAGAGTTCAATATTCTAATGTCTCCTAAAAGTGTTTCGCATGCGTTTGGATCCTATCTAGGAGCTACAATGTCAATTTTGGTGCACCCGACGAGATGTTGGCGTATAAACGCTTTATATATTGTGGCCAGATCAGTAGGGGCTTACATCGATTAATGAAACCTATATGTTTCGCTGCGTTTTTAGCGACTTGGAAAATGTGGTCGTTCCACGTAAGTCGTTACTAACGCGCATACCTACCATGGAAAGTTTTTCGGTTTCTTCGACGTAAGTGCCATTCATGGATAATGGCTCTAGATTTTGGTTTCGGTTAAATAAATGATTGTTAATTATTATCATTCGAAGCCCGGCTTCATTCTACATTGGTCTTATAGGTGGGATAAAACCTTTTCTGGATGAGAAGTTTCTAGAAAACTGTGAACGGTGAACGATTAAGTGTGTGATTGTTAAAGGTGTGATTAAACAATAATGGTGTGCAAATCATTAGATCAACTCACCGTTGCGTAGCTGAAAGGTGAACTTAGTCTCCCGCAACTTTCCTCTATAGTAAGAAAGGACTATAATTAAATATAATTATAATTCTTGACGCAATAAAGCAAAGTGGTGAAGATCCTAATTCGATTTTCTTTGATTTCGAAGAGCAACAAGTAATTACAGGCTTCGACATGTCATCAATGATGAAGTTTCTGGAGGCTAAATTCGGGGAACAAAACAACAAACTGGAACAACTACGCGAGGAACAGCGCCAACACACTGAAAGCCGAAATAATAATTTGGAACAGCAGCTCGACGTTATGTGGCCACGTGCACACGTCTACACCAACTCCTCAGATCCAAATATATACCTGAAAATTATATAAAATGCAACATTCCTTCCTGTAAACAATAAATAATGATTTAATATCTAGTAGATAATTATTAACAATTAAAATAACTTTCCTTGTCCTCAATTCCTCATTTTTGCGTCGTCCAACTCGCCAAATATAATTATTTTGAGATTATTATATTGAGAGAAAAGTGCTTACCTGTCATGTACATATGTCACCTTGCGTACTAATAAAGCTTTATGTAGGTGGTGGTATTAGGTAAATTTATAATTATGATAAGGTATATCAGAATAAATGGTATAAAGCTTTTATAAATTTGGTAAAAAGATAAGATAAGTGCAATAATTGGATAAAAATCATCGTATAGTTTAAGCATTTAAAATTCACTGACGACTTAACATGACAATTACCAAAGTAAAAACAAAACACTCAAACGAACGGACAAAACTCAAAGATTTAATTAAATGATAAAAGTGAAAATTAAAATGATAGGAGGGATAAATGATTTATCAATAAAACGATACATTTGACAAAAAAGGGAAAGGAGAAGTTTGTGCAAAGGCATATAGTTAGACAAAAGAAGGGGAAAAACCGCACAAAGAATTATTTGAAACAAAGCGAACACAATCATCTACTGATTTATACAGTTCAGTTGGAAAATTTTTTTTTGTACGAAGCAAATTAAATTCGTTAATTTTCAAATTGAAACCACCATTCTCGTGAAGGAGTTTTTTTTTTATTAATTCTTAGTAAGTTTTGAAGCAATACAAAAAAAGACATAATCGTAGTAATAATTATGTGTATAATTTAGGTTTATGCATTTTGAGAGTTGGTGATATAAAATACGAGACAAAAGCGAGTATACGCCAGGCTCTGCCACACAGAAAAGGTAGTCTTTTTTTACATTTATTTGAAAGTGATAATTAGGGTGTGTCGAGTGGTAATCGAAACGGTTGAATCCGTTGGACCGAGCCGTTTCTGAATATGGCTGAACGGTTTCCAATAAACGGAAAAGAAATCCAGAAGATCTACTCGACCACCAGAATAACTAACCACGTTACAAAAAGACAGTGAACAGTGAAAAGACTTTAAGTTAACAAAAAACAATTACAAATATATATATATATATATATATTTGTGAGGTGCATCACAAGGCGAAGAAGAGGTGCTTTTTTTTAATTTAATAGTGTTTAGTGCAGTTTTGCTTTGAATTTCATTTGCTTTTTTATGTGAATTTTATTATTTTCCTTTTCATTTTTAGTTATAAGTAAGAATTAAGATAGGCTATTTTTGTTAATTGAATAACGAATTTATGGAATTTTCGGTTTCTTTTAATTTTTGTTGTGGGTAATTCTATTAATTACAAGTCTGAGCGGTTAAATCTTTAAGGCGGTTTTTGGGAAGGCCGTCCTTTTTCAGATCGACAATGACATAACGTGACGTGGCGACTCGTACATATTCGTACTTGTTTTGACTGGAGAGTAAACATCAGGCGCTATCACTCAAATACGGCCAGGGTGTTAGCAATCGGTAGTGCCGTGGGATGGCTATCTCTTGCCAATAGCAACAGACATGTTTCGAAGATCATAGGAACCTTCCATTGGTGAGAGAGATTCTGGGAACGAGAGTGTTGCGGTTAGGGTTATCGCGGCTTAATGAATCGTTTAGATACGAGAAGTGTTCCTAAATTTCTCACCGATGGTGGCATCGGTCATGAGTGGTGCTTTTTCCTTTCATTTTCTACTTTCCTATCTATAGAGTTACGTCCGCCGTCAACGTTATTTCAATTTTTTTGTTTATTTTTACTTTTCTGTCAATCGTTAACACTACTTATGAACTGTTGAGTCTCTCGGGATTGATGCAGAATGAAGGCAGCTATCCAATCCAAAAATATGAAGCCAAGGATCTGGTGAGGTAGTTGGAGATCTACATTGGATTTGAGAGCGGGTCAAATGGA
This sequence comes from Rhingia rostrata, assembly GCA_949824845.1. NCBI lineage: Eukaryota > Metazoa > Arthropoda > Insecta > Diptera > Syrphidae > Rhingia > Rhingia rostrata. Next base: position 103,703,444 of record OX463756.1, read on the forward strand.
ATGGTCGAACTGCTAGAATGATTTCGGTCAAATCTTTAATGAGGCGTGAGCGGTATTGGAGAGCATTCTGAGGACCAAGCCTCCTCGTGATCGGTACAGCTGGATAGCCAGTGTGGTGAGGAACGAAGGACTGTAATCTAATACTCGCTATAAATTCGAGACACCAGTCAAAACGCGACGTGACGCGTTTAAGGATAAAAAAAAATGAACAAACGTACTTATGGTCTGAAAAATGGTATGCGGAAACCCTGACCATGAAAACACACACCATCGCTATAATGAATATCTTGAAAACTCTACATCATATTAAGATTAATTGATAAAAGAAACTGAATCTTGAAATCAACGAGCTGCCAGGAAATTAATTAATAAATATATTCAGATACTTCTATCTTAATCGTAAACAACGTTTTTTTAAGTTTATTTTTAAATTTTCCTTTTGAAAAATAGTATCTAGGTAATAGGTACTCTGAATTCCTATCCTTTTACACAGGTTCATTCTGAATATGTACTTCAAATTATTTAATATTTAATATAATTTGAGAATCGAATTTGAATTTAAAATAATGGTTTTTGAATTACAATCTTTAATTTTTTTATAATTTTTTTTTACAAAATTATTATTTTGTTGAATTTTTTTTAAAACAAAAACAAAACCGTCGACATCAAAAGATGGAAGACGAAGTATAAGGCTTAGGAGCTGTTCCAAGGAGCATCTTAGTCCCAGCTTATGGAACAAAATCCCTGATGCCTGAAACCCCAAAGAAAAGCGTCCGTAAACCGACTGAACCGACTAACATGGCTGAAAATCTACCAGTAATGTGAAATTGGAAGCCAAACGACCCAACTGACCTTACAGACTTGACGACTTACTCTTATGACGTCGACCAATATAGTCGAAATGACTCACGGCGACAGATTTCGAATGTCTTCACGAACAGGAAGGTAGCAAGACCTATGTGGCAGGTTCGAGAAGAATCGGGTCGAAAACCCTTCCCAATAACACAGGACGAATGGACAGATCGAACATCGACGACTAAACGCACGCCTATGTATCGACAGGACACCATACCGAGACGAACAGACCAGGAAACTGACGAACAATGTACAGGTACTACAGGTCAAAATACGATGGCAAACCTACAATAACCACCAAACGCCCAAGAGACAACCGACATACACGAGATGATCCTAGTGCTGCTCGGGAGAACCAGCAAGAAGTCATGTCAGTCTTCGCGGAGACGATGAAGACTATGATGGTGACCTTTCAAGAAAACCTGAAGGTCATCAACGACAAGATTTCTATGCTAGAACTCTCTCTAGCAACACCAAGAGCGTCACCCTCACCAACGAACGGACGACAAGACCAGACAAGTAGACAAAAACAAACTCAACAATCACAGCGGTTTTTCGAAGACGCCCCATGAACTAGATCTAGGTCTGAACAATTCTACCCGCAAGAGACCGGACATAGAACTGATATGCCAATTCACAAGTGGGGGGTTAAGTTTGACGGGTCCACAAAGTCTATGTCTGTAGAGAGCTTTCTGTTTAGGGTAGAAACGCTTCAAAAGAAAAGTGGGTAACTAGCACACAGGTCTTCTCGCAATTCCACCAACTTCTCACAGGCAATGCAGAAAAGTGGTACTGGAAATACCTTGAGAAAAACTGCAAAGGCGAGGGTTTAAACTATCATGAAGAATTAAAAAGTCAATTTGGGCAACATAAAAGGGAACATGAAATTCTGCGACAAATAATGGATAGCAGACAGCAACCCCATGAAAATGTTGACGATTTTTACAGTGACATACGAGGTTTGACATTACAAATGACGAAGCGATCGCACGAACGTGATCTGGGAGATATTCTGCCACATCTTTGGATTTACCATCAGGTGCATCCAAGATTTACGAGACGAGGGCAGACGGGCAGAAAACCACTTTGCCGCCAGTGAACAAAAATTCAGACGAACAGTAACAGAGATAGACAGGCAGATAGAATATAGGACTAAAAACGAGCAACAAAATGAAGAAGACTTGGAAATAGCTACGTACCAATCCAGCAGAAACAATAGACAGACAAACTATAACAGGGCCGGAAAACCACCTCAACCAGAAGGACACAAACTGGACGTGACTAGGGCAACAACGACGACTCTACCGACTTGTCCTTCGAATTTCCATACCTTGACGTGTTTTAGTTGAGGTCAAGGAAATTTAAGTTTTCATTGTGCCAGGTGCCAGGAAAACCTCAGCATCGGCGGTGTGAACGGGAGGAATCTGCCGATAGACCCCACACTCCCGAAGACAGGGGACAGACCCAGCACTTTAAAATTTTAAAGAGAGATCCTCAAGATCTCCACACTCCCACCAAACTTAACAATGCCCCTAAGAAAAGGGGGGCATTGTATTGACTTGTAGGCTACAAAAAAATGAATCTTTAACGAAGAAGTGGCAATGTGGGTGAAAAAGGCAAGACAATATAAAAAGATAAGGAAGGTTAGGGAAAAATGTGCAATTAGTAGACGACGAAAGAGAAACATAATAGGCCTTACGCAAAAGTAAAAGTAGAAGGAGAAGAGCTGCTAGGCCTATTAGATAGTGGAGCTTCAGTAAGGTGCCTAGGAAAAGGAGCATTACGTTTTTAGAAAAACATGACAAACATGACGACGGACATTCGCACAGCTTACGGAAACCACCAACTAATTCACTGACGCATTACAACCGTAGTTTCATGGGGTGGCAAGTCTCACACAATAGAGTTGTTCGTGGTGCCTAATTTACAGCAAGAGCAAGGTCGCTCCTAACATTATCAACAAACTTGACATTCCGTTGCCGATGGAGAATAGGTCTCCAGTCCAGGCACTAACACCAGATCAGGTCCAACGACTGGAGAGCACAAGGATTTTTTTCCCCTCTTTCGCGGTGTTGGGACTGGGTAAAACCTTCCGTGAGGAGCATGATCGAAGATGAAAAAATGCCATCAAGCAAAGGCATTACCGAATCTCACATGCGATACAGAAGCTGTTATATGACGAGTTGGATCGGATGATTTCCTTGGGAGTCATTGAAGAGAGCAATAGCGTCTGGAGTTCACCAGTTGTACTGGTCCAAAAACTTGGCAAAAACCGTTTGTGTCTGGACTCGAGAAAAATTAACTCTAAAACAAAAAGGATGCTTATCCCCTTCCGCATATAGAGGGACTATTGAGTAGGCTTCAAAACACTAGGTTTATTTCAGGGATCGACCTTACGACGCGTTATGGCAGATTCCACTGGAGGGCAAATCAAGAGAGAAGAGGGCCTTCACAGTCCCTGGACGACCGTTGTACCAGTACACGGTGATGGCGTTCGGATTGTGCAACGCCGCCCAGAGAATGTGTCGGCTTATGGACAAAGTCATACCCGCTCATTCGAGCGTTGGAAGAAGTACATACTTCCGAGAAGTATGATGAGTTGAGAAAAACCGTAAAAGACCGACAAAACGAACTTCTAGACGTTTGCGTTTCTGACGGATTCGTATACAAACGCACTGACATACGAATTAGAGACTTATTCCAAGAAGACAGAGCCTGGAAGCTCTGGATCCCTAAAGAGTTGCGGGGAAGTTGTGGCATCCATAAAACCTTAGCAAAGCTAAGGCAACTCTACTTTTGGTATGTCTACCGATGTCCAAAACTTCGTTTAAATCTGTGATATTGTGGGAAACCGCTAATAGGTAGGGCACTCGATAACAAAATAAACGATAACCGCACAAAATAGTTGGTCTATCGATAAGCCCGTATAAATCATTGTGAATGAGGATTTCGCTGTTTGTGGTGGGAGGTGATAATTTTCGACCAAGGCATTAGCGGAAACAGCCATTATTCGCTCAGTTAATGAGAGGGCCGCGAAAATAAAAAGAGGAGAGGGGTTCCGGTCCCGGAGAAAGAAAAGATCCGCTTTCTTTTTGATTGAAGACGCGAAGCGAGTCGGACACGCGGGCACGAGCAACGAGCCGACTACGAATTCGGAAAAAAAAACGGTCAGCGATTAAACAAAGTCAATTCGGAAAAAAAACCCGGTCGGCGATTAAAAAAAAAAAAAGACAATTCGGAAAAAAAAACCGGTCGGCGATTAAAAAAAAAGACAAAGAAAAACACCTAATTGCCGCGGTGCAAGATCGCCGGTGAGAACCGTTCCGCGAAAGTGCAGAAAAAAGTATATGAACAAAAAAAAAACAAATCAACAAATAATCTGTAACTCCCCACCCCCGCGTTAATATTTTGCCGGTGGCAGGAAAGTGCCGGATAGGAATCAAAAGTGAAAAACCATCCTTCATATACATATATGTGGGTGGAGTGTACCTCAGTACAACGGTCCTGAAGCACATATTAAATCACCTCATAAGTCCCTATCCCCTCCCCGCGTATCAATACAAAAAAAAAAAAAATCAAAAAAAAAAAAAACGTAAATCCCATATCCCGCAAGCGCACGTCAAATTGGAGGAACGCGTCGAAAGTTAGTTTTCTCGCGATGTATATACAGGCATGTAAAAATACATGTAACCCCAGTCCAGGTCTTGTGGCAAGATTCCACTCCCGCCGACGAGCTAGCGAGCGGAGGATCATGCCTGTGCCGCAGGATGGCTGGACACCCCTCCTATTAATCTGCCCGGATTGGCCTAAGGCTCCTGTTACCTTAGGTCATAAGGGTGGAGAATATTGATAGGAGGATCAAACCCCTAAGTGAGTCTCGTGAGGTGAGCGTGGTCAGGCCTTCACCAGCACGGGTGATAGTGCCGGTGGAGGACTTTCCAATTTATACTTCGAAGTTTGCTCACCAGACGTCACCCTCGAAGCGGGATGTACGTTAGGGGTACGTTACAATATCTGTAAGTGCAATAAGCCTTTAAATGTGATAACTCGACCGCCGATGGGACAACAGACTATAACGGAGCGGTCTTTCCAAGGACTCTACATCGACTTCCTAGGACCATACCCACGAACAAAAATGGACATACATAAATTTTCATAGTTTTAGATCACCTTAGTAATTTTTTATTTTTGAAAACAATTAGAACAGCAACGGCTGCTGAGGTAGTGAAATATTTAGAAGAAAATGTGTTACAAACCTCTTGCGAAAGTATGGAGTCGGGCATGTTTGCAACGTGTGAACTGATCCGTGTTGTCTAAGATATGGTCATACCTTAAAGAAGATCAACAGGATTGGGACAAACATGTGAATGACGCAGCATTTTCGTTAAGGAGTGTAGTACAGGATGCGATCAGATTTGATTTGTGTGCTGCAAACACCGCATAGTTTGCAGACACATGATTCAACACGCAGGATCGTATGACATTCTTCGAGGAATGGCAAACATCCGAAGCAGGATTCTTTACAACTTAGGGCTAGCTTTCGAAAAAGCGACGAAAGCTTATAACACTAGGAGTAGGAATGTGCAATATGAAGTAGGACAAGTATGTCGACGATGCTTGAAACAGAGCAATCTTGTTGACAAATATAACGCAAAATTAGCACCAAAGCTTATCAAATCAATAGTTTTGAAAGTTATACGCAATTCCATGTACGAACTTGGAAACTAGAACGGCGTCAAAGCAGGGGTATGTCACGCAAAAGATATACACGCATAGGTGATATTAGGGTTTAGTATCTATGTTTATATGCATGTATCTAATTATTTTCTTATTTATTTAATGCATGTCCTAACTTATTTTTAGGTTTAAGTATTTATTTCCGTGGTATAGGTTTATATCTATTCGTTATTTAATTTTCTGTTAGGGATTTACGTACATAGTTTTAAGATACTAATCTCCTATTTTTTGTGACGTCGTTAACAGCCCTAGTCATCTAGCATCTGTTATACTAATTAAGTATTATTGTCGCTGACAGAATTTAAATTAACAAACGAACGAAGCCGCAAACAACCTCACGAACAAACCCAGGCAGCTGACAGGAGTAATCTGAAGTTTCTGGCAGTTTCTTAAATTTAAAAAGTGACGCCATTAGCGATTCTACGATAGAGGAAGACGCATACCAATTTTTAAGCAATTTCAAATGCAGAGAATTTAGTTCGTCTTCAACGATCTCTAAAAGGGAAGGCATTGGAAGTGGCGGGCCATAATCTGTTGCTGCCAGAAACAGTACCCGAGGCAATATCGAAGTTGAGAATGCTCTTTGGGCAGAAGAGCAGAAGCACCACCTAAGATAGAAAGATTTGAAACAATAATTAACTTCTCAATTTCAGTTCGTCAGTTGATCGCAACAATGAAAGCGGCTGGATTGTGCGACCACCTACGCAATCCCATGCTGCTTGAGGAGCTGGTGGACAAACTTCCTCCATCATTACGGCTGAATTGGGCGATGGCTGCAAATGGGCAATTCACACGCACGTTGGAAGATTTCAGTAAGTGGCTATATAACATGGCTGAAGCCGCAAGTACGTTGACATTGTTGCCGGCAATAGAGGGAAAGTCTGTAAAACGAGTTGGACATTTAAATGCTCACCAGGAAACGCAAAAAGCGCAGCAGACCCAGGCCAAGGTCAAGGTCAAGGTCAAGGCCAAGGATGTTTTGTATGTCAACGAGACCATCGATTGTTCGAGTGTGATGGATTCAATCAGTTATCGGTTGCAGACAGGTGGAAGCTGGTGAAGAACCACAACATATGTGAGAATTGTTTGCAATTTAATGTGCAACCTAAATTGTTGATAGGTATTTCTAACGATTATCTTGGTGTGGCACTCAACACACGTGAGGGTAACCATAGTCAACCAATAGCTATAGAAACTCGCTTGGGGTGGGTCGTTTCTGGAGGCAACGGAGGTGGGAACACACATCGAATGAATCATCACTTTGCTGTATGTGAATGTGAACAAACTCTCCACGATGAAGTTCGTGATTTCTTTGCGTTAGAGAATCTGGGTACCGCTAAGGATCTCGTAGAGTCATCGGAAGAAAAAAGGGCGCTACAAATCTTGGAGCAAACCACAAGGCGAATAGGCGATCGTTATGAGAGTGGACTTTTATGGAAGTACGATGATTTTACAGTTCCAAATAGTTATCCAATGGCATTAAAAAGACTAGAGTGCATCGAAAGGAAAACTCTCAAAGATCCCGAACTAAGAATGAAGTTGGACCAACAGATCAACAATCTGCTGGAGAAAGGATATGCAAGAGAGTTAGACCAGAACGAGTTGCAAAAGATTTTCCCGAGAACATGGTACCTGCCGATCTTCATTGCTAGAAATCCAAATAAACCGGAGAAAATTCGTTTGGTTTGGGATGGAGCTGCAAAAACAAACGGCATATCATTAAACACACTGCTGCTAAAAGGACCAGATCAACTTGTGGCTTTACCATCTGTGTTATATTCGTTTAGGGCAAGACAAGTGGCAGTCTGTGGTGACATAAGTGAAATGTTCCACCAAGTACGAGTACGAAATGAAGATCAGCATAGTCAACGATTTTTATGGAGAGAAGCAGGTTCCAGCCGTTCTCCGGATGTCTACGCAATGCAGGTCCTTACCTTCGGAGCAACATGCTCGCCCAGTGTCGCACAGTATATTCGAAATATTAATGCCAATCGTTTTTCAAGCGAATTTCCAAGAGCTGTGGTTGCAATAACACGGAATATCTACGTTGACGATCTTATGGACAGCGTGTCCAATGAAGAAGAAGCTATAAAATTAGCAAGGGATGTTGAGCAAATCCATTCCAAAGGAGGATTCCACATTAGAGGTTGACTGTCGAACTCTTTTAGGGTAATGAGGGCATTAGGCGAAGAACCTGAACGCGAGAAGCTAATTTCACCTGGCAACAATACCGAGGCTGGTACCACCAAGGTTCTAGGCTTCCTTGCACACTACTTGGTAATTTTAAAAGTCATCTTGCAAGAAGTCTGGAGATCTGCTATAGACTGGGATGAAGCCATACCCGCACGCTTACATTACGAATTGAACGAGTGGTTACGCGTACTTCCACAGGTGGAAGATGTGAGGATTCCCAGATGCTACTCGGGGCTGGTTTCGGCTAATGATGTCTGCGTTGAGTTGCACATTTTCATAGACGCCAGCGAGAATGTTATGGCGGCTGTTGCATTTTTTCGGATCAGCGTAGGTCACTCAATTGAATGCGCGTTTATTGGGGCTAAAACCAAAGTAGCTCCGCGGCGACCTATGTCTATCCCTCGTATGGAGCTTCAAGCGGCGACAATTGGTGTGCGACTGGCAGAGTCCATCGAGGAGGGTCATTCTCTCAAAATCCAAAGAAGAGTTTTTTGGACAGATTCACGAACCGTTCTCTCATGGCTGAAGGTGGACCCGAGAAAATATAACCAGTTCGTCATGTACCGGATCAGTGAAGTGCTTGAATGCTCTAAGCTTGCTGAGTGGAGATGGGTCCCAAGTAAAGAAAATGTAGCTGACAACGCAACCAAGTGGAAAAAGATGCCAACTTTAAGCTACAGGGAGAGATGGTTCCAAGGGCCCTCGTTTTTGTATGACCAAGAAGATCAGTGGCCAGGGGATCCAATGACGTTTGACGCTGAACCCAAGGAGGAATTAAGATCCAAGTTTTTGTGCACACACCAACAAACAGAAGAACCCTTTATACAAGTGGAGAGATTTTCGAACTGGAAGCGGTTGCGACGCACGATGGCTCGAGTGATTCGGGTCGCAGATAATTTTAAGAAGGCAAGGAAAGGTGAACAGCTTATTTTAAGTACACTTTCGTCGGATGAACTCAAAAAATCACAGGAATTCCTCATCAAGATGGTGCAGCAGGAAACCTATAACGACGAGTTGACTGCATTGATGAAACAAAAAAAGGTGAGTAAGTCTAGTACTATATATAAATTGTCTCCTTATGTAGACGAGAGTGGGCTGCTGCGTATGAGAGGTCGGATTGACAATGCGGACTGCGTTGACTTGGTAACAAAACGTCCATTGCTTATACCTAGACAGCATCCGATGACTAAGCTTTTGATCCAACATTACCACGAGCTGCATTATCATTGCTCTCATGAAACAGTACTCAACAACATTAGACGACAATATTGGATCCCTGGGCTGCGGATGGAACTAAAAGCGGTTCGTCAAAGATGTGCTCATTGTCAACAAAACCGAGCTAGACCAATGTACCCGGAGATGGCACCGTTACCTGCTGCCCGGCTTGCTGCGTTTTCGCGTCCATTTACTCACGTTGGAGTGGATTACTTTGGACCTATTGTGGTGCTGAAAAGCGCTGGGGTGTACTATTTACATGTTTGAAAGTAATTGCGATCCATTTGGAGCTGGCGCACAGTCTTTCAACGGACTCGTGTATAATGTGCATACGGAATTTTATTGGACGTCGTGGAACACCAGCAGCGTTTAATTCGGATAATGGGACCAACTTCACCGGTGCACAAAGGGAGTTGCAGGAAGCGTTCAAGTCGTTGGATATGCTAAAAATAGAAGACCAATTTACTACCCCTGATACCAAATGGGTGTTTAATCCTCCACTTTCTCCCCATATGGGGGGGAGTTGGGAGAGAATGGTGGGTTCAGTAAAGACGATCCTAAAGGAAGTTCCGCATAATCAACGCTTACAGGACGACACTCTTTTATCCCTGTTTATTGAAGTAGAAGCCATCATTAACTCACGCCCATTAACTCACGTGTCATTGGAAGCGGAAGATGCTGAGGCTTTAACTCCCAACCATTTTCTTCTGCGCTGCCCCGAAGGAAGTAAACTACCTGGAGTATTCAACGACAGCGATTTGCATTTGCATAAGAGCTGGAGAAGGAGCCAACAACTAGCGAATTACTTTTGGAAGAGATGGGTACGGGAGTACCTTCCTACTCTCACTAAGAGGAAAAAGTGGTTCGAACCTGTGGAGCCAATCAAAAAGGGAGACATCGTAGTCATCGTGGATGAGAACTTGCCAAGGGGAAGTTGACCAAAAGGAGTCGTAGTCACGGCATATAAGGCCCCAGATGGACAAGTAAGGCGAGCTGCTGTTAAGACCTCGACTGGAATTTACGTTCGTCCAGTTGTCAAGTTAGCGGTTCTACGTATCAGGGAGCCATCATAACAGGATGAAGAAAGTATCTAAGATAGCTGTCTCATCGAAGGGGAGAATGTCGCTGACAGAAATGAAATTAACAAGCGAACGAAGCCGCAAACAACCTCACGAACAAACCCAGGCAGCTGACAGGAGTAATCTGAAGTTTCTGGCAGTTTCTTAAATTTAAAAAGTGACGCCATTAGCGATTCTACGATAGAGGAAGAAGCATACCAATTTTTAAGCAATAAAATTACATTTACAATAAATGATAAAAGCTATAAAAAGTATTTTTTATTTGGAACGCTAATCCGCATTAACAATTATAATGACAAAAAAAAACAATTCTGCGATATTAGAAGTAGGGTTAAAAACTTATAACTAATTTATAACTAACTTATAACCAACATATAACTAACTTATGACTAATCTGAAAACTAATCTATAACTTACTTGTAACTAACTTACAACTTAATAAAAGTTGAAAAAAAACGCACGTACAAAAAAAACAGAGGTGGCAATATAGTTTCACTGGAAAATCCAACCTCTTCGGAGGTCGGCTCTACGGATTCTGGGGAGAGCCAATTATTGCAATTTTGTAACCCTTTCGGGAAAAGTTCAAAGGTAACGAGGTCACCTACATCTGGACCTCAAAAAATGTTTCTCCAGGGGCTCGACAACGCCAGAGGTGTCGGCTCACGAAAAACGAGACTCAGAGAATATAAAAAGCCTTGAGGACGAAAAACACGTTCCTCGGTATATATCTATTCGTTATTTAATTTTCTGTTAGGGATTTACGTACATAGTTTTAAGATACTAATCTCCTATTTTTTTGTGACGTCATTAACAGCCCTAGGCATCTAGCATCTGTCATACTAAGTTAAGTATTATAATGAAAAAAAAACTTCTGTGATATTAGAAGTAGGGTTAATAACTTATAACTAACTTATAACTAAAGTATAACTAACTTATAACTAATCTAAAAGCTAATCTATAACTTACTTGTAAATAACTTACAACACCTGACAAAAAATGCAATGAATAAAACGAAAAGATGTAATACCCCAGGTGGCAATCTAATTCCACTGGAAAATCCACCCTCTTCGGAATTCGGCTCTACGGATACTGGGGAGAGCCAATTATTGCAGTTTTGTAACCGTTTCGGAAAAAGTTCAAAGGTAACGAGGTGACTTATATCTGGACTTCAAAAAATGCGTCTCCAGGAGCTCGACAACGCCAGAGGTGAAAAACGAGACTCAGAAAATATTAAAAGCCTTGAGGACGAAAAAGACTATCTTCGAACTAGGCTAAACAAAGTCGAACCTACTCTGCGAAGAGCTTCGGAAAGAAATTCTTCACCTCTCACTAAAGATTCCATTAAAATTAAGTAATGAACCAAAACCGAGTGCAAACTGCCTGGTTATATCAACATACCATACCGAAGAAGAAGAACCCAGTCACGAAGCCGACTGGGTTCTAAAGAAAAGACCGGCGAAAAAAGGAAAGCAATATCCTCACCTGACGATAAAGAGAATACTTATAAAGCGAAACAGCTAAAGCAACGGCCCCCACAACCAATTAATGTGATCGGCATAGACGACTATAACAAGTTGCATACCTTTATGAAATCGTTACCGTTATCAGGCTACCAAGTAACTTTATTAAAAAAAATACATGGAAAGTCTGCGTAAAAGATCCAGAAAGTTGCCGTCTATGAATTTACCGATGAATTTGAATTTTACGCGTTGTAGCCAGAGGGTAACATGCGTCGTGTCTAAAGGATGACATAGTTAGCGATCTAAAAAACCGACAATATAAAGTTATTTTTGACAAGCTAATAAAGCTTGAAAATAGTATCCCCAACAGACGTAATCTACCTTCAACATGAAAACATTTCTTAAAATTCTTACGTGGAATGCCAATGGCCTTTGACAGGAACTTTGAGAATTTGAATTGTTTATGCAGGAAAAAGATATCGACGTCTGTTTAACATCCGAAACTCATGCAAAGAGTAATTCCCACTTAAAGATTAAAGGTTTCTTTGATAAGCATGCTCTACATCCATCAAACAAGGCTAAAGGTTGAGCATCACTATATATAACAGATCCTTTCAACATTCAATTGATTTTAAATACAAAGTCAAAAGCAGACAATCCTTTCTGAAGATATCTTCTATTTACTGCCCACCACGATATAAGGTTGAGAAAATTGACTTTGGAAACTGTGGACAGCGTTTTGTCATCGGAGGGGCTTTAATGCAAAACATACATTCTGGGGATCTGGATCCATATCACAGAAAGGTAGGATGCTTTACGATGTTGGTAGAAAGTACTATACCGAATTTTATTTTACGGCAAAACCAACTTACTAGCCAACTGATGTTACAAAAATACCGGATTTGATCGATTTTTTCATCGTAAAAGGTATGCCATCCAATCGAATAAATGTTGAGGAATGCTTTGATCTTTGCTCTGATCACTCTCCGGTCATTATAACAACTAGCGAGTCTGTCATTAGAAATGAAAACCCACCCAGACTAATGAACGGAAAAACCAACTGGGAAGGCCTCCAAAAAACGATATTGAAAATAATATTTGACTGGGTGTATCGCTTAGATCACCATAGAACTCGAAGTGGCGGTTGACTCCTTTATCGATACTGTTAAAAAAGCAGCATGGAATAATACTCCCCAACAATGCAAACTAGAAAGCTATACCAAGTACCTATGGGAAATAAGAGATTTGGGAACAAATTTACTTTAGCTGCCTTTCACTTTTTGCACTTTTTTTTATTCCACTCGTTAAATTAAATTAAATTAATTAAAATCCCTATGGAAATCAACCAACTTTTGACAATCCACACATAGCTTAGTGATAAATGAGAAGAAAAACATTCAAATGTAGCATTGCCAAACAAAAAATTAAGACAACATATTTCCCAAAAAAATGTTTAAAAAAGTTGTAAACAATGATTAACTTTTCTTTATATTCATGTTTCGGAACTACAAATCCAAAATACTTAACAAGCAAGCTGCATCCCTGCAACCCCCCCTGCTAGGGCTAACTGTAGGATTTGGTATGAGTGCGAGGGCAAATCAAAAATTTCTTTATATTCATGTTTCGGAACTTCAAATCCAAAATACTTAAAAGTCTTTTTTTTTAATTTTTTCTCTTAAAATATTTTTATTTATTATGTTTTTTCTTCAACATGGCAGTGCTACGTGCACCACAGCAGAAAAAAAGAAGTGTCAAACTACACACAATTTGTATGAAATCATAACCAAAAAAGTGCAATATTATTTAACCCTTAAATGCATGATGTATCATATATGATACATGTCCGCCTTTGTAACGGTTTTTTTTATTATTCTCTAAATATTCATTTCGTTTTTACCCTGGTGCCAACTGTAAACATGTCTAGACGAAAAAAAAAATGCATATGCGCCTACTTGTTATTTTCTTTTAGTATTTGTCAAATTTCCCGCAGTTAAGTTCCAGATCTTTATATGAGTGGTAGTTGTGTGTTCAGTAAATTAATTATTAATATATTATATATAAGGTTATTGATTGGTAAGTAAATGTCTTTAATTGTAGAAATAGTTTCTTTAAATGTGAAAACTATAAATTTAAGAAAAATATCTATTAGTATGGAACTAAGCCGTTTTAAATTCATATGTATCATATATGAGACATCATGCATTCGTTCACTTGTATCGTATGTCTCATATATGAGACATCATGCATTTCGTCTTTGACGCTAATACATACAAATGTATATGATTTGATTTTTGTTGCAGCAGTGATTTGCGGGATGTTTCATTCAAAACGCTCCCTTACGGATAAAGACATATTGGCAATAGTCAATAATTGGACCGAAAGTGAAGATGGATTTAGTGATTGCGAAGACGATCAGTTTAAAGAAATTAATATTTCGGATGTACTTCCTGAGCAGGATCTCGATTTGGAAAATATATTGAACATATTGGATGAAGATGAAGAAGAGATACAATTTGAAAGGGATTTGTCAGTTCATGAAAATGAAAACGTGCCACCAAATCAGCAAGACATTAATTCAATAGCCGACAATGAGCTTAAAAATATAAAGCTAGCGTACAAAAAAATTTTATGGAAAAGAAAGGAATTCACTGTCGATGCTGAAAAAGTTAAATTCAAAGGCGACTCAGCCTTACCGTCAACAATTTTGGAACTGACTACTCCTTTTCAGTTTTTTGATTTCCTGTTCAATGATGAAATATTTTCATCTGTCACTGAACAATCAAACTTATATGCTTCTCAATGCAATATAGCAAATCCGATAAATGTAACGCTGAATGAAATCAAACGATTTGTTGGGATAACTATGTTAACATCAATCCATCAAGTCCCCAGCATACGAGATTACTGGAATGGAATAGGTAACATTATTATTCAGAAGGCAATGTCTGTAAACAGATTTGAACAAATTAAGCGTGTAATACATTTTAATAATAATGAAACCATGTTTGCTCGAGACCATCCGCAGCATGATCGCCTACACAAAATCAGGCCATTTATTACCAGCTTAATAAGCAGATTTCAGGAAGTACCATATGAAGAAAACCTTTCCCTTGACGAACAAATTTGTTCCACAAAAGCTCGATCATACATGAAGCAGTATAATCCAGCTAAACCCCACAAATGGGGCTATAAACTATTCGTGTTGAGTGGAGCAAGTGGTTTTTCGTACAATTTTGAAATCTACACTGGCCAGGAAAATGACCACGCCAAACGGCTAGCAAACGAAAAAAATCTTGGAGCATCTGCAAATATAGTAGTACGTTTGACTCGAAATATACCCAGAGGTCTTAACTATCATCTATATTTTGATAACTACTACACCACTATTCCTCTTGTAGTAGAATTGGCGAAACTAGGAATTCAAACAGTGGGAACTGTTAGGCGGGATCGTATTCCTAATAATAAACTACCCTCCATAAAGGACATGAATTCCGAACCTAGAGGATCATCTTACGAGTATGTTGCTTCAATGGAAAATATTGATGTGACAAATGTTGTTTGGAAGGATAATAAGATAGTAACGCTTTTGTCTACTTTTTGCGGGCGAAAACCTATTCAACAAAATATCAAACGATTTGACAGAAAAACAAAACAAACTATTGAAATTTAGTGTCCTGATATAATTAAGCAATACAACAAATTCATGGGAGGTGTAGATTTAATTGACAGCTTAATAGGACGTTACAAAACAAAGTTAAAATCCCGGAAGTGGTATATACGACTTTTCTACCATTTAATTGACTTAACTGTTACAAATGCTTGGCTTTTATACCGACGAGCAAATGTGCAACAGAAAAATAAAAAGATTATGCCATTAGCGGATTTTAAAATTGAAGTTGCAGAAGTGTTATGTAACAGTGGAAACATAAAGCGCGGACGATCATCACTTGGGCAACAACAAAAAAAGATCGAATATAAGAGACAAAAACCGACATCTTCCAATTACCCGATAACGGAAGTAAGAACTGATCAAATTAGTCACTGGCCGGAATGGTCTTCAGTAAGGATCCGCTGTAAACTTCCTGGTTGCACATCTCTATCAACAATAAAATGTTCAAAATGTGAACTTCACTTATGTTTTAATAAGGAAAGAAATTGTTTCTTTTCGTTTCATAATAATTAAATAAACTTATTTCCTACTATTACATATGTACATATTACTTTTTAAACTTGAACTTTTTAAAATAAATCTCGTTTTCCTTCTTTATTATATAATAATATATATAATAATATAATATCGCAACTACCTTTTATTTTTCTTTGTGTAGATTTATTATTCTGTATTTAATATTAATAAACAAAAAAAAAACAAAATAAAATCTTTGAAATTAAAAACAATAACAAATATCAAAACTATTTTTCATTTCATAGAAAATTCGACTTCGGTAAATGCATGATGTATCATATTTGATACATACAAAGAATAGCCTATAACAGTCTTAATAAAGACGTCATATTTTTTTGTAATTTTTTCAGACATCTAAGAGCTAACAGTGTGCAGAAAAATATTTTTTAAATCAAATCCAAGGTGTCATGCATTTAAGGGTTAATCAATAAATTTTAACCTTGAAGTGAGCGACAATTTTTAAAAACTAATAAATGATCAGCACACGGAGAAGAATCGATTAAAAAAAGGGCAAAAAGTAAATGGCAGATAAAGTAAATTTATGCCGTGATTTGGTTAGCATTAACTAAACTCCTGTACATTGTAAATGCAGAAATTAGATAAGAATACATACCAAGACAGTGGAAGGTCACGGAAGTGATTTTGGTTCTCAAACCAGGAAAATAACCGAATGAAATAAAATCTTACAGACCTATTTCACTTCTTCCAATAATTTCAAAAGTTTTTGAAAGGATATTAATCGGTCGCTTACACCCCGATATTGATCAGAAACGCCTGTTACCTGATGAACAATTTGGGCTTAGAAGTACACATTCGATTGTGGACCAAGTTCATCGAATTACTGATGTAAAAGAGAAAGCTGTCAAAGAAAATAAAATTTGCTCAGCTGTATTTCTTGACGTCTTTTGCCAAAGTTCTGCCTGAAAAAGTATATAAAATCATCGTGTCGTATCTTGAGCATAGACTCTTCCGTGTGAAACTTGGAAATGAATATTCGGAGTTGAAGGAAATATTGGCAGGAGTACCCCAAGAAAGCGTCCTTGGCCCACTCTCGTACCTCCTATATACACGTGATATCCCGCAAACAAACGATACAATAGTTGCCACGTTTGCTGAAGACACAGCTATACTAGCAGTTGGCACAACAATAGAGGAAACAAATATGAAATTACAAAACGCTCTTAACGAGGTTAATGGATGGACAAAATCCTTGCGGATTACACTTTACGAGAGCAAATCGATTAATGTAGATTTTTCATATAAGCGGACTAGCAATTTGACAGTATTTCTAAATATGGTTCGAGTCCCCTTTTCAAATGAAGAGAAATATCTCGGAATGACATGACATGAATGACGATGAAAAATTAAAATGGAAGTCGCATGTAAAAAATAAATGCGAAGAACTTAAAAATAAATATAGAGAACTGCACTGGTTACTCGGAAAATATTTGAAGCTTAACCTTGATAACAAGCTGCTATTATACAAACAAGTGCTAAAGCCGGTCTGGACACATGGTATACAACAATGGGGTTGTACCAGTGAAACGAATCTAAATATTTTACAAACTTTTGAAAACAAAATCTTAAGATCATTCGTCAATACGCCGTGGTATATAAGGAATGAAGATCTACGCAGAGATCTGTGTATTCCCGCGGTTTAAGATGAAACGAAAAATTTTACACGGAAACATAAAAAACGTTTATTGGGACACGTTAACACAACGGTCCTCCGAACTCTTGACGAAACAAATTTATTGCGGCGTCTTCAAAGAACTAAGCCCTTAGATTTCGCCCGATAATAACAAACCGCGATATAAATTGCGGAGAGAGCAGGAACTCTCACAGGAAAGTTGCCTGCCAAACATTCATTCCTCGTGATTAAAATAAATTGCTAGATAAGTCGCATACTTAGTTGCAATAAAAATACAAAAAGGGTTGTGGTTTTAGTGGAGTTAAAGTCCCACACTACTTTGGGCACGTTCTCATCGTGTCTTTTGAGACTTCCAATACCCACGGAAAAAAAAGTTGAGTCTCGCACTTCGAGACATCCAAAAGCCAAATCCAAATAATGCTCGACTTGAATTTAGGGCGTGGGCCCTTGCCACACGATTATGTTATTTCAGGATCATGCCCTATAGATAAAACTTCTCAGTACCACTCCAAGAGGTTTGCATTTCGGTGGTGATTGAAGGAGGCAACTCCTCGCCTTTTGCGATTACAACCTAAACTCACAACCGTGGTCGAGCCTGTTACGTGGCCAGGTGCACACGATTTCGACAAGTTTTAGAATTTACTGACGACTCAACATGACAGTTACTAAAGTAACAACAAATCACTCAATCGGTCAAAAATCAATTATTTAATTAAATGATAAGAGTGAAGAGGAAAATGATAGGAGGGATGAATGACTTATCAATAAAGCGAGACATTTGAGAAAAGGCAGTAATTTTTTTGTAAATTTTTTGAAAAGTGATAATTTCACAAATTCTTTTGACATAAGCTTTGCGGACAGTTGAACTGCTTTCTGCTCGTGGGAATTGTGCGTCTCCGCATTAGAAATTCTTGGGTGTGTCGAGTGATAATCGAAACGGTTGTATCTGTTGGACCGAGCCGTTTCTTAATGTGGCTGATCGGTTTCCAATAAACGGAAAAGAAATCCAGAAGATCTCATCGACCACCAGGATAACTAATCACGTAACAAAAAGACAAACCATAAAGTAAATGGTGAAAAGACTTTAAGAGATCAATAACTAAGAAAATTACAAATATATTATATATAAATATATAAGTGAAGTGTATCGCAAGGCGAAGAAGAGGTGCTCATTGGGGCCCTCAACAAATCAGCATTCCCTGTACAATCAAGGCGGCCTATTCAACAGAAGCGGCAGTTTCAGAAAAAAAAATTATTTGAACATATTTACATATTTGCTAAGCCAAACGCTGCGGGTTCAAGCCCCAGCTTCGGCAGCATTTGTTTTCTATGCAAATTGGCAGCTTATCTGAGGCCACCTGTGCGATAATATGAGACAATATAAATCTATGTCTTCTCCTCTGTGCCACGTAGGTTTATGTTATATGTCTTTCCTCCTTTTTGTATATCTGTCTCTCTCGGTTGCATTAATGTCTTGATCTGTCCGAGCCGATGGCCTTAGTCGCCAGTGCTGTTTCGTGTCTGTAGTTCGTTGCATTCATGTGCGAAGTACTGTGATGTCAATGTCAATCAATTAGCAATTTTTTTTAAATCTTCGCTCTCAATTAGTTTAAAAGTTATAGAAACCAACAATTTTTGACATTTCACATTAGCTGAATGATAAATAAAAAGAAAAACATTCCACTGCAGCATTGCCAGACAAAAAAATAAATTACTACTTATTTCTAAAAATGTAAAAATAAATATCAAAGTATTTAAATCTCTTTCTAAGCTCACTCAACTTCGTTGCTCTGGTCAGCGTATGTAAAGTCATCAGGCAGGCGCCTAAGTCCAACAGTTTTTTTTTTGTAACGATACCCTGGGTGGCCCGCTTTGCGGGAACAAAGGATTTTAACTATCTTTCTAAGGCAGTCCACGCTCACGCAACTTCGTTGCTCCGCTCAGGGTGTGTAGAGTCGTCAGGCAAGCGCCTTAGTCAAGTGTTTTGTTTGTTAAAATATTTTTATTTGGTATGTTTTTGCGCACAGTTGAACTGCTTTCATGGCAATGCTGCGTATATCGCAGGAGCAAAACAAAGTCAAACTACACACTATTTGTATGGAACTATACCCAAAAGAGTGCAATTTTATTTTAATCATAACTTATAAACTAAATGTGAGCGATGATTTTTAAAAACGGATAAATAATCAGCACGCAAAGACGAATCGTTTAAGCGAAAAAGTAAGTAAAAAAAAAATAAGTTTGTGCTAAAGTAAATTTATGCCACAAGATTTAGTGTAGAAAAGTGTAACATTTAATTTTAGATTATTTTAGCTTGTGTTTCTTTAATTTGGAATTATACTTTAAGTAAGGTAAGGAATTATTTTTTTTATACTGTGATCAACATTATTTTTTTCAGCGTCTCACCTCTACAAGCTGCCGGCAGAACTTCGGGGGACAATAAAATCCACGTAATTTTTAGTATTTTAAGTTTTCTCTGAACCACATTTTCCTTTTTTTTTATTTCATAGTGTTCAGTGCAGTTTTGCTTTGAATTTCTTTTGCTTTTTTTGTGAATTTTATTATTTTCCTTTTCATTTTTAATTTTAAGTAAGAATTAAGATAGGTTTTTTTTTATTAAATAAAAGGGCACTAGTTTATGGAATTTTCGTTGTGAGTAATTCTATTAATTACAAGTATGATTGGTTAAATCTTCAACGCGAACGGTGTGTGTGGTTTTGGGAAGGCCGTCCTTTTTCAGATCGACAATGTCATAATGTGACGCGGCGACTCGTACGTATACGTACTTGTTTTGACTGGAAAGTAAAAATCAGGGGCTATCACTTAAATACGGCCAGGGTATTAGCAATCGGTAGTGTCGTGGGAGGGCCATCTCTTGCCAAGAACAACAGGCATGTTTCGAAGATCAAAGCGAGCCTTCCACTGGTGGGAGAGATACCTCGAACGAGAGTGTTGCGGATAGGTTTCTCGCGGCTTAATGTATCGTTAAGACACGCGAAGTGTTCCTAAACTTCTCACCAATGGTGGCATCGGTCATGAGTGGTGCCTTTTACTTTCATTTTCTACTTTCCTATCTATAGAGGTCCGTCCGCCGTCAATGTAACGTAGCTTCCTTCTTCTTTTTTGCTTTTTTGATATTTTTGGTGACCGGGCAAGAACTACCCCGTCCGACGAGCTTAGCTGAGCAGCAACAAGCGAGCCATGTACTTCTCATCTCCTCTGAAGATGCCTCTGTGGCCCGATCCCGACTCACAACAAGGGCTACGGGCAGAACAGTACGAAGGTGATAGCAAGCAGCTCGAAGAATAAACTATGGACGGACTGATAGAAAACTCCAATAGTCCATGAGTATCACCAGTGGTACTGGTTAAGAAGAAAGATTTCAGCACCCGGTCCTGCGTTGACTATCGGCGGCTCAACGATGTCACCAAGACGAACAGTTATCATCTACCTAGGACTGACGACACACTCGACACTCTGAATGGTTTTCCATTGGCAGGTGCAGATTCACCCTAAGGACAGGAAGAAGACGCATTCACCACAGGAAATGACTTATGGCAGTTCAACGTGATGGCATTTGGTTTCTGAAACGCTCCTGCAACTTTAGAGCGACTGAGGATTAACGACTTGCGAGGATTAACTTGGAAAATCTGTCTGGTGTACCTAGATGATGTAATTGTCGTGGGCAAATCATTTGAAGAACACCAAAAGAACTTGCAAGAGATATTCCTAAGACTTCGGAGTGCCCATTTGAAGCTTAAGCCCAATAAGTGTGCATTTTTCAGATCCGAAGTTCGATTCCTGGGACACATCATCTCGACTGATGAAGTGAGGACCGATCGTGAAAAGATTAAAGCTGGGAAAAATTCGCCGGTCCCAAGGACATGCATTAACAAAGGAGTGAGTTTTGGAAAGTGATAATAGTGCGCCAATTTAATCGTTGTTATTTGATTTCAAAGTGTAATTGAATTGATAAACAAGAAACAGTTTTGTTAATAATATAGTTCTAAAAATAAGAGTGCGTTTAAATAAATTATTTTTAAACATAAAATAGAATAGTATTTTGTTATTCGAAGCCAAGCTTCATTCTTCAATATTTTTGACAAATGACCAACATTTTGTACTACCTCTGGGACATTGTAGAATTTTTTGCTTCAAACTTTGGTCGTAAAGGAATTTGGCACGCTTTAAATGGGAATTACAGTCATTTCTGGCTTGTTTGATTTTGTTCGGTTTTCCTCTGTTAGATTGGTTTTGTATAAGTTTGTCTCTCTCAACCTGATAGCTTCTTTGCAGCTCAAGTCATACCACCTTTTTGTCTTTGGTCTGATACTTTTTATTCTGTTGGGAATAAAAGATCGCATACTAAGGAGAATGATGTTTAATATCATAACAGCAGCAGCATCCACGTCACAATCGAGGAAACATAGTGACCAGTTAAAATTCCTAAAAACTGTTTAATGCTTCCCAATCCGCTTTCTCGTATTGCCATACAGTCTTTTGGGAATTTGTTCTTGAACTCTGTGGTTGGAGTACGAGAAATTCGATGATATGACACAGTGATCTGACGAACCTAGAGTGTAATTATCAGGGTGAGAGGTTAGGAACAAGTCCAGCGTGTTAACATTGTGTACATTGAAACCTCCCGCAATGACGATTTCGGTGTGAGGATGCAGGGATACAATTCTAGAGATGGAGTGTGACAGCGCATCAAATTCATTAAAAGTTAAATTACTGTCAAGGTTTGGGCTTCTATAAATGAAACAATAGTGAATTAAATGCCTACCGACATAGAAGTTCAGCCATATAAAATTACATTCCGGATTGGAACATATATGGCGAGAACGCGGTAAAAAGCTAGTAACGAGCGTGTAGCCGACACATGAAAGCAATCGGTAACTCGCGGTAGCTATGGTGCATAGTTGGGTTTTTGGATCGGTGAGCTTCTTCTTTTGCAAATCAGCTAGGATACCAAATTTATTTAAGAAATCTGCTCCAAAGGTTGGGCGACCTACTGCTGCTATTGTAAAAGGATGAATGAAATCGCTTCTGAGTCCAATATTTAGGAACAAATTTACTTTAGCTGCCTTTCACTTTTTGCACTTTTTTTTATTCCACTCTTTAAATTATACTCTCATTTATTTGAAAAGTTATTCAACAATAAAAATTCCGAAAATCCCTATGGAAATCAACCAACTTTTGATGGTCTACATATAGCTGAGTGATAAATAAGAAGAAAAACATTGCAAGTAGCATTACCAGATAAAAATTAGAGACAAGATATTTTCCAAAATGTAACCAAAAACAATTGGATTATATAATATAATGAATAATAATTTGAAAAAAATTAAAAATGTTTTTGTTCGAGGTTGTATCAATACAACTTTTTTTTACATTCACGTTTAGGAACTTAAAATCCAAAATACTTAACAGTGCAATGCGTATGGGGGAGGGGAGGGGAAACATCCACCAACTCATAAGCCAAATCTGGTCGGAAGAAAGTATGCCTGAAGAATGCAACCTCAGCATCGTTTGTCCGACCCTCTAAGCTGCGCCAACTACAGAGGCATAAGTCTCCTCAACATCGCCTATAATATCCTTTCTGACGCAATATGTGAACGCCTGAAACCGTTTAGCAACAACCTGATCGGCCCTTATCAACGCGGTTTTAGGCCAGGAAAATCCACAATCAATCAAATTTTCACACTTCGGCAGATCCTGGAAAAAACCCAAGAAGTCCAAATTGATACCCACCACCTATTCATCGATTTCAAAGCCGCATACGACAGCATTTAAAGAGACGAACTATACAGAGCCATATCTAGTTTTGGTATACCGTCCAAACTCGTCCGTTTGTGTAGGATGACGATGGAGAACTTTCGCTGCTTCATCAGGGTCGGAAACGAACTCACCGATACATTCGATACCAATAAAAGGATTTAGCAAGGCGATGCGCTCTCGTGTGACTTCTTCAATCTGATTCTTGAGAGGATTGTGCAAAACTCACGAGCTAACACCAGAGGCACGATTTTCCACAATTTGTACAACTACTAACATACGCCGACGATATTGACCCAACGTGATGTCATAGCCACGTTTGTAAGTATAGAGAAGAAAGCAGCAAAAATGGGTTTAGCAGTAAATGAGGGCAAGACGAAGTATATGCTGTCAACACGAAAGGACGCACAACATCGACGAATTGGACAAAACGTCACCATTTACAGATATAACTTTGAGGTAGTAAGGGAATTTATCTATCTCGGCTCCGCTATTAACTCTGGCAACAACATCTCGTCAGAAATTAAACGAAGAATTACTCTTGCCAACCGCTGTTTCTTCGGGCTAAGAAGGCAATTCAGTAGTAAAGCCCTCACTCGAACTACTAAGGAGATCTTATATAAGACCCTGATCATCCTAGTCCTGCTCTACGGCGCTAAAGCATGGAGCGTCTCAAAACCGGATGAAGAAATCCTTGGTTGATTTGGGAGGAAAATTCTTCGAAAAATCTTCGGTTCCGTT
This sequence comes from Rhingia rostrata, assembly GCA_949824845.1. Classification (NCBI taxonomy): domain Eukaryota; kingdom Metazoa; phylum Arthropoda; class Insecta; order Diptera; family Syrphidae; genus Rhingia; species Rhingia rostrata. The sequence continues at coordinate 103,727,339 of OX463756.1, forward strand.
GTTGACGGGCTATGGAGACGAAGATGCAACCAAGAACTATACGAGCCCTGGTCATTGGACGTTTAAGATGGCTAGGACATGTAGAACGAATACAATACTCCGGCTCGCAGAGTCTACGATTCCCAACCAGACGTCGGACGCAGTAGTGGAAGACCTCGCCTAAAGTGGTGCGCACAAGTAGAAACCGATCTCAACCAACTTGGAGTGCGCAACTGGAGGCAGTTAGCTAAGGGCTAATTGGAGAGGCATGTTGGTTTAGGCCCAGGTTCATTCCGGACTGTAGCGCCACTAAAGTAAGTATCTACAGCTTCGGGGTACTCGGGCTGGAAGCGGTTCGCATGCTGGTTCTTCACGAACTGTGAACAAGTCGGCGAGAACCTAGAGCAAAACATCATGACCTCAAAGATGTGCACCGTGGGTTCCACCGAACTGTCCCCATTTCTCCACAGGATGCGTTGGCACTGTTGATCTACATCCTTGATCTTGATTTGCTCGAACATCTCTTTCACGTCCGCGTTCACCGCAACCTCTCGCTTTCGCAACTTGAAAAGTCTTGCATGAAGGAGAACAAAGTTATCTGGGCCTTTCAACAGATATGTGTTCAACGACACACCCTTAACTTTGCCTGCCACATCAACTACTAAAAACGTTTTTTTTTCTGGGACTTATTGGGATTCTGGACAATAAATGTGGGAGCGTATTAAATTCGCGGTCATCTTTCTGCAGCTCCTGTATCGAAGCGATCCTGGCATACCCCCATGAAATCAAACTGGCCATGTGGTAGTTTAACCAGCTCAACAACTCGGGTTTCTTCTTCAAAGACTTTTCCAGTCCGAAGACCAGAGCAAGGCTATCTCATACCGGGTACCGTCCAGCCTCAAAGTCTCCTCCATTACCCGCAACTTCCCTGCTGATTGATTCCCCTTTCGAAGGCATTACTCCAAACTCCTCAGTTGTGAGGTGGCGTCGTACCATCTCGTACAGATCCTCCTCTGCTTTGATAGCCTTGTGGAACAGAAGTCGCATTGTTGGCTTAGCTGCTTCGCTGATTGTACACTATCCAGCCTAAAAGTGTCTTGAGCAGGGCCCATCAAGGATTTCGCTGATCTAAGCGAATCAGTATTTTTGGCTTAGCTTAAAATAAATCTGTCAGTGGTAGCCCTCGTAAGTGCGGATACAACTCCTGCAATTTTCCAACGTCAACTGAATGTGTTGGCAGCCCTGAGTCTTCCACTGAGTACACGATCTTTAAATAGTGGCGCCTTAGTCTGTTGATTCCAGTCACAGTCAGATCCGCCCGAATCGTCTTCTCAGACCAAGAAACGCCCTTGGTCCACAGCACCGTCAAGTACTCTGCCGTCCCTTCTAGTTCTAACGAATCGAAAAGATCACGTTCCATTAACATCAGACTCGAACCGTCTTCTAGAAAAGCAAATGTGTCGCTGTACTCCCCGTTATTTCCATCCTAATGGGGGCGACCTTGTACATTACAGGAAGATCTGCCCTGGAATGTGCCGACACAAAATTACCAAATGGCTCGAACGGAATGGCAGCCACGTTCAAATTAGCCTCCTTAATTGGTGCTACCGGGTGTAATAGCTACACATGATCTCCAATCATGTTTCACTCCACTTAAACAGCGGAAGCAGAGCTGCTACTCCTTGACAAACTTGAAGCAGTTGATTTGAATCGATTTTAATTGCTCAAAACAAAAACAATTTTAAGAAATTCAAACAAATCTTAAACTAACTTACATTGCTATATGCAGCATGTAACTTCTTAAATTACTTTGCGGCAAAAATTTTTCCGACTTAACACTAATCTAAAATTAAAAGTCCAACTATTGAATGTGACCAAAAAAAAAAACCAAGTTCGATGCACTTTCGGAAAATGTGGTTTTCTTTGAATTGTTTTAATACAAAAAAAGGTAAATAAAGACCTAGGACAGTTAAACAATGTAGCAAGAAACCAAACTAGAAAACATCTGTGAATTCGACTTGTAATTCTCAGAGGGACAGCAATAACAACAAAAATTGGTACAAGTGAAAGGAGTGGTGTAGCCAGTACTACAATTATTGTTAATTATTTAAATTCGAAGTTGCCAGTATAAATTCGTCTACTACAATTCAAGTTTTATTATTCTTCATAAAATTAATAAATTCATTAAAGGGAAACAAAAATACAAACTTAGCTTGGTGGCTCGATGACAATATTATTTTTATAATTATTGGTATCTACTAGGGGTACGAATAACCCTACCACTTCTCATAACGTACAGAGAATTTTCATCATAGATTTTTTGTTTTTATTGTTTTCACTGACGACTTCAAGTTCATTCGTTGCTTCAGCTTCTTGATTCGATGTTTGGCATTTGTTTTCTGTTTCTGAATGTTTTGATGAGTTTACATCTATTCCTGATTCATACGGAAGCTCGGTGTCGTTTGTAATATTCAAGTGGAAAACCTCAAAAAACCGTTTGATGTCTCTACGATGTATGATCTTGGGATAATACCAGCCTCTAATATTTCCCCCCACACTAAATAAACCCATTGCTCTGTTGATATCGCGGACTTGATGTTACGTGGTTGAAATACCAGCCCAAATAATGAAATTCGAACGATGTCTTGCGTGTCGTGCGTGTCTTGCGAAGATTGATATTAGATGGTCGATGACACATCGTGATAATTGATCTTTCAAGCGTGCTAGTTCAGGGACGTTCTGGAGCTCTTGTTCAATGGTTCATATCGAGTAATCCTATCTTGTATAAAGATGCGGCACTTAGAAATGTATTTTTCTGTCGGATGAACAATTTGCCACCATACTGACATCTTGGCTCTGGATCTGAACTTCACTATCCCAAGGTGTGCAATGTGGATTCGTTCTATGGTGTCTTCTCTTAGGCATTTCGGAATAACGATGCGTATTCCGCACATAAGCAACCCATTATTAATGGAGAAGCTACAGCGATGATTCCAAAATTTCTTAACCATCCAATTTGCGTGTACTTGGATAAAATTTCTAGTTGCTTGTCTTTTTCCTGTGCATCTATAACTTACTTGAGCTCTAAATTCGAGGCAGGGAGATCTGATAGAATTCCTACAACATAAGCACCTATATCTTCCTCTAGGTCTGTTTCGTCGATTTTTTGCAAAGGTTGTCGGGAAAGTGCATCGGGTGCAACAAGTTGTTTCCCTGGTATGTTTTTGACATGCAGATTAAACTGCATTGCTCTCATTTGCATTCTCTGTAACCTAGGTGTGTTTCGGACTTTCGTTGTATATATTGCAACAAGTGGTTTGTGGTCGGTCTCAACTTCGAACTCCATTCCTAATACATAGTCACAAAAACGTTCACATGCCCAAGTGAGCGCAAATGACTCCTTCTCTATCTGAGCGTATCGTTCTGTACTGTGGGAAAGGGTACGCGAAGCGTAAGCAACTGGTCTTAGTTTGTCTGTGCTGTCAGCTATGACGACTGTGCGATGTTTTGGGTTGAACGGTATAATATTAGGATGTGACGTTAGCTTTATCAAATGTGGACTCCTGCATACTGTCGACTTCAAACGCAATAATTATATTTGTCTCAGCTTAACGTCATGTTCTTCCATCGATGCGCCATGTACCAAAATGTGATACATATGACAAATGACACCAGGTAAGTCGTGTAGGATTGATTTCATATTCCTCTGAAGGTTTTCAGGTGCTGATGTAATTCCAAATGGTAGTCGCTGGAAACAAATACGTCCAAAAGGAGTTAGGAATGTTGAAAGAAGTTTGCATTGGGGTGTTAATTTAATTTGCCAAAACCCGGAGTTGGCATCCAGTTACGGAAAATATTTCGCATCTGCTCACTCCGCAAGGGTATTGGGGTTGGATACCATTCTCTTTTTACACATGCGTTTAGTTTTGTTAGATCCAGTTCTGGAGTTCTGGAAAATCTCTGCAGACTTCGATTGAACATACCTCTTTTTTGTCTTCTACATTATTTATCTTTGATAACATCTCTAGAGCTTCGCAATCTGATAAACAAAGGAGTGGGGTGCGTAGATGTTTTACTACGTATATAATAGATTTATGATTCTTCTGCATGTACTGAAGATTCTGACAACTGAGATTCAACTAACTTTAATTCATTAGTTTATTATATCTAAAACTATAATTAAACTTATGCTTCTTACTGCTGTGGCGTCGTTTGGAACTCTTTTCCGGATGAATACCATTGATTTTTGCGGCAGCACACATCAGGTGATTTTAACAACAATGATTTTCTTTGAAAGAGCTAAAAACTTTCCCAGTAGATATCCATCCACAATGATTCATATATCACTGAATGAGAGTATCTTTTAGCATTTTTTCATACTTTTTTGCTTAAGATATTTTTTAATGTTATTGATGGCTGCAGAAACCGACACTTATACTTTTTGAGTGTTGCTCCATTTTGTTGAAGTCTTTCCAGAACAGCATCTAGACGTTTGTCGTGTTCCTCCAAATACTAAAATGTCGCCCATATGACATATCACACCATAATGCAATGGCTGATTTTTTTTTGTATTGGATCTGATGAAATTCCGAAGAGCAAACAGAAAAAAACAATACCTACCGAAGGGTGTAAGAAAAGTTGTTAAGAACATCGATTTTGTAGCCTATTTAACTTGCCAGAAGCCTACTTTCTTGTCCAGCCTCGAAATATACATGTCCCCTCTCAATTGGGCAAGGGCGGACGTTTTCGTTTAGCTTTGACAAATCAACACTTATTTTCATACCTCCATCAGGTTTCGAAACTTTTATCATTGGGTACACCATTCCGTTGGCTTATCCATTGCTTCATTAATTGTTAAAACGCACCATTTTCTCCAGCTTGTTTTAAAGTTTATCCATTAGCGGAATTCGAACCCTGCATACTGGTATGTATAGCGTACGGTTTGCATTAGAGCTCTCTATTACAACGATAATGAAATATACGGATACCAGTTTAATTAATGGATCCGGATTCGGGTCCGTGTAATTATTGTTAATGATTTCAACTATGTCTAAAAAACATTTGAGGTCTTTGCCTTTTTCTCCTTGAGTCCCATTGAGTAGATATGGTTAATTATATTTAATTTTGCACCTAAAGCTAGGTACTTGGAATCTGGAGAATCGGTTTTCCACCTCGGCTATTTTTATGGCAAAAGGAAAAAGGTGATGAAGGTGTGTTGTTTGTTTTTCATTTATGTGTTATGTTAGTTTTTTTTTTGGATCCTAACGCTGCCACCAATAATGCCAATAAAAAAATATTTAAAGTTAGAAGTGTTTATTTATGCCCTTCTGACTAATCATGATGAGATCTAGCAGCCATTTAACACTACGTCTATAATATACAAGTTATAAATTGTAGCATTTGGAGTTAGGTAATGCATTTCTGCATAAAATAATATAGCTAAAAATAGATAGTTAATTCTTTAAGCGAATACTTGTTCAGACTCATAACGCGCGGTCGGGATGTTATGTTGAGAAGAGGAACACCAAGAGAGATACTGTAATAGTGGGACCAACTTTAAAGAAGAAGAGAGGTTAACTAGTTAATCTCTGATTTAAACAAAAACGTAAGAAATACACCTATTCCGAATATAAACTGACTGATCACAGAACGGACTCAGGGACGCCATGGTTAGCGCTATGAGGAAGGTCTGGGTCCGATTCTCAGCCGTTACAACAACTAAAATAATTTTTCACTGCCCTTCTCTCGTAATGATCTCACAAATCATCAGAGTGGTTGTGAGAAAGCTAGGCCCTAGGAACGAGCCTGTTGCGCGACAATTTTTGATATTGATAACAGGATTGAAAATCTATCAGGTTGTTCTCGACGTTTTGGAAAGTATATTCGTCCAAAATAGAGTATTTGCTATTGGTCTTAGCAATATGTTTACAGATTTTCTTAAAAAAAATTTTTTTTTGCTGCGCTCTAAATTGAATCTACATATTTTGTATAAGCAGTTAAGATTATGATAATAAATAGCAATAACATATTGTTAAATAAACAATTTTTTTTCCAAAAACAAACACTGTACTTGGAAGAAATGAACTACAACATACTCAAAATCGTATGGTTATTGTTCACAATATCAACACATAATTAACTCAATTAATGTAGATTCTCGATCGATTATCGCAGAAAAACAAAATTTACCTTTGATAAAAAAAAAAAACAAATCTAAGATTGAGTTGAGTAGGTAACGCAATCGGTTTTGGCGAGTTCTTGAAACACTCGACAAACAAGGTTAAAATAACTCAAAATCAGCTGCTAGCGCTGTTTTCATTTATTTATGATACATTTTTGTACATATTAATCAAGCCCCATGACACAACGCTTGTACATTACCGCCAAATATCATAGATTGGATTTTCAATCGGCATTAGAAGCCATTGGTTTTACTTTGGATGCTGTTTTAGAATAGTCATCTACCAACATTTAAGATCCAATACACGTTTTTGCTTTTGTAACAAGTTTCTGGGCTTTGTCGACAAGTGCTACTTGTCAAGAGGCGGTGTAGTAGATAATCCTTATTGGTCCCTTGAATGTATAAAGTATATATAAAATACGATACTAATTTTGCACCTACGCTAAATTATTTCGATTTTATTTATCCTTTTTTTTAAATGTCTGGAGCGACTTAACACTGCAAGTCAACGATTTTTAATTATATAATGATAAAAAAAGTTTAAGTCAGAAAGCAAAAAATTCACTGATGACCGGTATCTTTAATGCGAATTTTAAATTTATTAGTATCTTTGATTGATATTCTCTTTGTTATATTCACATATTACAAATAGTATACACTTTACAACATATAAGTTGGGGTAAATATTTCTGACGCTAATGGTTCCAACTTTAATTGAAATACTGCGAAACTAAAGATAAATACACATAAAATAAGTAGCATTTTCGTTGACGCACGTAAGAAAACAACCTCCAGCAGTATATGAGCCATATTTGTTTACAATCGGATACAATTTTGTAACTATTAAAGAGACACCGAGAGATTTATTAAATGCTTAGTACATTCATAACAAGGACTTACGATATGACTGGGATCCTATTTAAATATTAATAATGTTGATAAATAGTAACTCGCTATGCCTGCATTAACATTTGCTTTTCCTGTATACTAGAAAGTCGTAATAACAAGTCATAATGTTCTTCAACTCTTCGCAAACATGACTGGCATATTGTTTTGGGAAGCGCATCTGTAGGGGAAATCTAAACAATCAATAGATGCCAAGCTATTTTTCTCGTATGGTTACCGTAATTGGAAGATATCCATTGATTTTTTCGTCGATCAACAATCGTTTACCACTATTACTGTATATGTGAACAACAACTTTATGAATTTCCGAACAAAGTCTGCATAAAAATCCAGAAATATATGCTTTGGAAATGCTACCCATTGCATAGTTTATTGTATTTCAGCAAATTTATTGATTTACAATAGCCAATTATGACATTGAATGAAATGAAAATCTTGTTAATGCTAATGAATACACCGCGTAAATATTATATTCAAATTAATCCAAACACAAACTAATTCACAGATTTAAGGGAAGTAAAGAGATACCAATCTTCGGGTTTTGCCTACAAGCTAAATTCACCCATAATTACGTATCGTACACATACTATCACATTTATAAACAAGTGTGCGTGACATAAATTATTCAACACATTTTTTGCGCACAATTTTTCGATTTTCCCCCGCCACCTCACCGACAACATCGACCACACCAAGAACCATCACAGAAAGTGGTGAAAATTTACATCGGAGTTAAATCGTTCCAATTTTCCTGTTTATCTGTAGAACTCCGAACTCATTCTGTGATATTTTGACATTGTATCTTTGATATTGTTTGTGTTGTGTTATTTTGTTTATTTTTGTAAGAATTTATTACATTAACCTACATGCAATTCAAATAATGTGTGAAAAAGGATATGAGTTTTATTATGTATATCCGGAAAAATAGGCAAAATAGTAGATCATTCAGATTATCAAAAAAAAAAAAACCAAAGAGCAAGTATTTTATATCAGAAAATGTAATAAAATTATATATTAAAAAAAATGGGTTCAAATATGTTATAATTACATTTGCTTCTGTTGGAAATAAGATCAAAATGTAATTTATATTGAAAAGTAGCATATCACTGTTTTGTATGGCATGTACGGTTGACAATTGAAATAAATAACCAACCAGAAAACACGTGTTTTAATTATTTAAGGTTTCCAATATTGCGTTTAAACTCTGAATAATATCAGTTTCGCTGTATGTTGAATATGTTTAACATGATCAAAGTAGGGCGGATATCTTTATTCCGTGTGTCAATTGCGTTTAAATTTTAGCCAGTGAAATAATTTTTGACATTAGTATGGTGCAGAAAAGTCAAAAATTAAACAAAGAAAGAGGATAAAATGTAACCCTCTTTTTAAAGCAATTGACATACGGCCTTAATCATGAGCACAAATAGTACAGCAATATTTCTTTTGCTGAAAATAATTAATAATTAAGGAAGATTTGATATTTTTTCTGAAATCTATTTGTTATATTCTTATTACAAGAAACTGTAAAGATAGGAATTTTGTTCCACTTCGTTTGGGAAATTATTAAAAATAGTATTTAAACAAAATCCTATTTAATCTAATTGACACTGCAAAAAGCCATTTTTTTGTTTACCCCTGCAGAAAGCCAAAAATTAAACAGTGGATAAGATTTAACCCGCATATTAACGCGATTGACACACGGCCTTAGAAGATTTCTCGTTAAATCCATTGATTAGAGATAATTCACATTTAATTTGCTTTAATTAATACGGCGTTGGTAAGTGGAATATTTATTTTTTGCAAAGGAATAAATTTATCAGCGAAAAAAAACAGTTCATAAAAAATATGAAATGGGCGAATATGTCAGCATTAAATATGAAACTCAACTTTTTCTGATCAACGGAGACATAATAAAAGTCGGTACTTAAAACACCTTTATATCATTTATAAAAATAAGAAATTAGACTACTTATAATAACGCTGAATTGGAAATATACTATCTTCAGAATCTTGCTTATCGAATTACGCAACACCCCATCACTCCGAAGTAGGAATCGACTACGAAAACTCGTAGAGGATTATTAAATTAATACATCTTCTCGGAAACTATCTTGTTTAAAAATGAATTATTACACTTAAATACTTTGTTTTTGTCTTTAGGAGGAGTTGAATACGTTCAATTCATATAATTTAAAAAAACAAATAATTACTTCACTGAATACATTCAAAAACATATGTTTGTATTCACCAAAACATAAAATTTTGAGCTGTCATTTAATTATTTGGTTTGTTTACTTTTTTTTTTACTATTTTCATTTGTTTGTGTAAAATTGAAGTGCAAAATTAAACAAAAAAGTGCGCCCAAAAGTTTGCATAAGGCTAGTTCGTGAAGTGCGACAGGACAAAGTGCAAATATATTTCCATGCACGCAAAAACAACAAACGCAAAAAATAAATGAATGTCGATTGAAATGTCATAACAAAAAATAAATCTACCACACTGCTAAACAGATGTTAATGAAAGTGTCCAAACCCAAAATTACTCGTCTGCTGAATTCTTTTACTCGGAAATACATGTATTCACAGACAGGAGTGCATTGGTGGTAGATTACGTCAAAAACAACCAAGAGAGAGATAGAAGTTTGGTATCTCTTTACTTCCTTTATCTCTGCTAATTCAACTAAAGTTTTGGGTCCAGCTTCCAGCAGAGCACCGTACCAGATCTTTTTACCAAAGATAATATATATATAAGAAACTCTGTCGTTATATTATGAAAGTTCCAAATATTAAATTGGAATATAACTCTACAGGCAGTGATAAGTAAAGAAGAGATAGAAACGTTCCAGGTCCATTTAGTGTCGTATAGTAGTACTGGATGCGCCCACTGGAATGAATGACTGAAATAGTGGTATTTGTCAAAACCACTTGTCGAACCATCTAGTAACTGCAGGAATCTGCGAGAATATGCCATCTGTATGTGGAATGGTATACATGGCGATGAAACAAAAACCAGCTAGTTAGTCTAAATTGTGACCTAAACGTGATTTGAATAGTTTTGACTGAGTGAATTACCTAAGTGAATTTTGGAAAGTGATTAAAGAGCGCGAATTTAATGGTTGGTAATTGATCCAAAATAAGTGTAATTGTATTGTTCAAAGAGAAACCATTTTGTAAGTAATATAATTCTATAAATAAGAGTGTGTTTAAATAAATTATTGCTTAACATAAAACAGAAAAGTGTTTTACCATTCGAAGACCGGCTTCATTATACAATGGTGTCAGAATTGTGATAAAACCTTTTCTGGATGAAAAGTTTCTTGAAAATTGTGAACTGTAAAGAAACGGTTAAGGAACATATTGAAGTGAACATAGTGAGGTGAACACAGTGAAGTGAACATAGAAAAGTGAATATAATGAATCGTGAAAATTGGAGAATAATTTGGTGTACAATTAAATGTGTGATTGTGAAAGGTGTGATTAAACAGTAATGGAAAACAATAAATTGGAACTTCAGCTCGAACAACAACGTCTCGAAGGTCAAAACAAGATTCTCGAGAAACAATTCGAGGAATAGGGAAATGTCCTCGAGTTAAAGTTTACGGTGGTTGATAATCGAATTGAAAAAGTGAGGCTACATTTATGGCGGTAGAAGAGACAGTTGGGAAGGCAAAAAATTGTGTGGCAGCAATCAAACAGAAAGTAAAAAAAAGTGGATAGTTTTAAAAAGAAGGTTGAGAAAGTAGTGGAAGCATTTGAGTAGAAAGTTGAAGGTCTAGCTAAAGAGCTTAAAGTAATTAAGAATTAAAGGGTTCCGGAAATTTTCTGAGAATTGTGCAGGATGAGGAAAAAGCTATAGCACTTATAGCACTTACACTGACTTCGCGTGGTCAAGCTGCGTAGTTTTTGCAAACCATCTCCGTTGACAATCAACGCAACTACCACGCGTTGAAATCAATTGAAATGCGGTTTGGTGAGGACGACATGTTAGAAGTGTATCGAGTGCAGCTGTGCAGCAGAGTCCAGAAGAGATGGGAAATTCGTCAACAACTGCAAAAAGATATTGAACGCCTAGCACATTTGTCATATCCTAACACTCGTGAAGAGATCATCAATAAGATGGCAGAGACCGCTTTCACTCGTGCTGTAGCTGACTCAAAACTTCAACTATGGCTGGAAAACGCGCACTTGCCGAAGCCGCAGCTTATGCACTAAGATTTGAAGATGCTGATCAAGCATCATAAGGAGCTCATCGAGTCAGAGAATTGGCCACCATTGAATGCAATGGAGGTTTTACCAAATAACAATTCCCTCAAATGCGTTGCTGGAACTGCAACAAAACGGGACAGTGCAGGAACCCATCCAAGGGCAGCAATTGTCCACATGGCAAAAGTCGGGGAAAGTAGAGGGAAGCACCTGGCTGTGACAACAATTGACCTGCTGTTATGAATTTCCAGTACCAGCAGTAGAGAAAATGCTTAAGAACCGAAGCCCCCAGGTCCACAATCAAGTATCCCAAACTAAGAAAGACAACAGGAGTCTGATAGTGTTTCGTCGGGTAAGAGCTTACAGCTACAAATGCAACTGCAAGGCGGCTGCCATTAGCCAAGCAGGTTGATGTTGCAGAAATGATTACGGCAATGGAAAGAGACAGATTGATAGGAAACTCCAATAGTCCGTGGGTATCACCAGTGGTACTGGTAAAGAAGAAAGATGGCAGCACCTGGTTATGCGTTGACGATCGGCGGCTCAACGATATTTATCCTCTACCTAGTATTAATGACACACTCGATACTCTAAAGGGATCTGAATGGTTTTTCACACTGGCCCTGAAGAGCGGCTACTGGCAGGTGCAAATTTCCCCTAGGGACGGGGAGAAGACGACCTTCACCAGAGGAAATGGCTTGTGGTAGTTCAACGTAATGCCATTTGGTTTATATAATGCTCCTGCAAATTTTTAGCGACTGATGGAATGCGTTTCGCGAGCATTAACTTGGAAAATTTGTCTGGTGTACCTATATGATGTAATTGTCATGGGAAAATAATTTGAAGAACACCAAAAGAACTTGCGGCAGGTATGCCTATGACTTTTGAGTGCCCATTTGAAGCTTGATCCAAAGAAGTGTGTTCTTCTTAGATCCGAACTTTGATTCCTGGGACACATCATTACGACTAGTGGAGTGGGGATCAATGCCGAAAAGATAGAAGCTTTGAAAAATTGGTCGGTTCCCAAAGACAAAAATCAACTAAGGAATGTCATAGGACTTGCGACTTACTACCGGCGGTTTGTAAGGGACTTTGCTGGCATTTCTCAGGACTATCATCAACTCACGGAGAAAGGAAAACAATTAAAATGGTCAAGTGAGTGTAATAATGCTTTTCATAGACTTAAACAACAGCTATGTCAAGCGCCGATACTAGGGTATCCCGGCGGTGAAAAGACCTTCATTGACGATGCCGACGCAAGTAATTTTGGAGTTGGAGTACACGAGGGGCAGGAAAGAGTGGTGGCCTAATTTATAACGGTTCTGTCTAGACCTAAAAGCAACTGTTGTGTGACAAGGAGGGACTTCTTAGGGTTAATTCTGGCGATGAAGTATTTACATAATTACCACCTTCTTCGTACAGACCATGCTGCTCTAAAGTGGTTGCTTCAATTTAAAAAACCATAGGGTCAAGTTGCTAGATAGATTGAGAGGCTGCACAGCTATGATTACGATATTCACCATCGCACCCTGCACCTAACGCTGACGCAATGTCTTGTTGGAATGGAACCGTAGTTGAACAGATCGTGGACAACTGGATATGCAGATTCGGGGCACCGTTGGACCTACATTCTGATCAAGGAAGAAACTTTGAGTCCAGAGTATTCCAGGATATTTGCCAGCGGTTAGGTATTAAGAAGACCAGAACGACACCGCTGCTTTCACAGTCAGACGGAATTGTGGAACGATTCAATCGAACCTTCAATGAATACCTCTCCAAGGTGGTAGACGACACTCAACGAAACTAGGATCGTTGCATTCTCTTGTTACTGATGGCGTACCGAAGCGCAGTCCATAGCTCGACTATACTCTGTCCAAGAATAAATGTCAGTACAGGGAAGATAGGACATTTGCCTCTTTTTGTCTGGTTGCAGTAACATGTATAAATGTGTCCCTCTTTAAAGCTCTCGTAGGGTTGCCATGGTGTATATTATGAATCACCACAAAGAGAGAGAGAGAGCATTTCGCTTAGGGTTGCCGTCTGCCCATTTTAGTTTGTTTAAAAAAAAAAAACATTTTTTTCCGAAAACAGAAATAAGAACTAAAAAATATATGTATTATCATTTATTCATGATAAATATAGTGAACAAAAATATAATTCATAATAAATATAGTAAAGTATAATGTTAAAACATAAAATTTAATTAATTTAAAGTAAAAATAACTTCATTCATTTATAATATTAAAATCTATTAGTCTGATGAAAATTTAGTGCTGCTACTATCGTCATTTATATTTATTACCAATCTTTCGACTGCTTCCTCCGAGAAAACGTCCATATCCCACATCGTTGGCTCTACAACCTGTTCAACGTGTTGCACACATCGGTGCCATTTCTCACTGTCAACTCTTACAAGTGCTGTTGTTAATAATAATTTAATTTCTGTCATTTTAAATGACTTGTTTTGGCTTGCTACAAATCCTTTCACTTGAGCCCAAACCAATTCTATTGGATTTAGATCGCAGTGATAAGGCGGCAAGCGAAGCACTTTACGTCCTGCAGCTTGAGCCATTTCATCCACGACATAGGTTTCACACTTGGCTTTGAAACGTTTAACGATTTCAAGCAACTCTGTTTTAACCATATCATCCTCAAAACTTATAGCATTAGATCTCAGCCACTTTTTTATATCATCTTTTCTAGTAGAAGTGGTTGGTGCTTTATTTTTCTTTCTGGAATGGTAGGAAGCATTGTCCAAAACTATTACGGCGTTGGGTTCCAGGCGCGTTAAAATATCTTTGAACCATTTCTCGTACACTTCGGCATTCATGTCTTCGTGGTAGTCTCCAGTTTTTCCTGAAACAAAGCATAGCAGACCTTCATCTACGAAACCTGTAGAACTTCCAATATGGGCTATAATTAGTCGCTTTCCTTTTCCAGATGGTGATCGCAGTCCAGTTGACAACCCTTCATTAAAAGCTTGGCGTGGTGTTGTAATGGATGGATCCACCCACACTTTCTCCCGAGTATGTCCCTCGTTGAGCCAGGTCTCATCAGTAAAATATATTTTTCTTTTCTCTTCTCGAAATTTTTTTATTTCGCGTAGATACCTTCGTCTCTATGATATAATATCACTTCTTTCCAACAGCAAGTTTTTACGCTGACGTTTGACGAATTTAAATTTAAGATCTTCTTTTATGATTGTATGTAAAGTTGATCTGCTCATTTTTGTAATATTTGCATTTTGTTGGGCTTCATGTAATATCTTATCGAGCGTTGGTAAATCATTATCCATGAAAATCTGATGGACTATGCGCCTAATGGCACATTTGTCAAAATCATCGACCCTGATTTTGCGACCAGAATTATTTTTCTTCTTTGAAGGCGAATTGTGGCCTTTAATTTCATTTTCCTTTAAAAGCCTATACACAGTTCGTTCCGTAACAGAAAAGACAACAGCTGCTTTTCTTACGGATTCCGTTTTATTTTTAAGAAGGCCGTAAAATTTGTTAGTTGAATTTACAATTTGTTGTTTCTTTTCTGCACTTAATTCCTTTGAAGACTTTGTAGCCATTTCTCTATTTAGCCACAACACAGTTGCTTAAAACTTAATAATGACTTCCGTGCAAAATCAGAGAATTATTCGTGTGCTATGTTCTTACAGCTGGCGATGGGTTAATACTAATATTTTTTTATATGTATTTTATATATATAATATTTTTTTGAATGCAATGAGTAAAAATCATTTTTATTCGAAAATCTTTACAATGTTAAATATCAGCCATTTGATTATATTTCAGGCAGCCGAAGTCAAAAACACACAAAATATAATCAACCTGTTATGTTTTTTTTATGATTTTATGACGGTCTGTTATAAACCGGATATATGTAATATAAAACTCATATCCTTTTTCCAAACATTGTCTTAATTGAATGCAACTGTAATAAAACTCATAATCTTTTCCACACATTGATTTTGTGATTTTTGTATTAATTGAATATTCAAGCGGTTATTGTTTTATGATTTTTTTTATTTTTATTGCTTCGGTAAGTCATTTTCGATTTACGTCGAGCCTGCCAAAACCAACTAGGAAACATATATTTCAATCCCATCCCTAGTTCTTACAAAAATAAACACAATAACACAACAAAGCCAATAAAAAAGAAAACCCACAGAATGAGTTTGACAGATAAAAATGGTGGGAAATGGAACGATTTATCGCACATCCATGGTTAGGTAACTCTTCGGTAACCGCAGATTCTTAATCGTAGGTTAAATCAAAACTGCGGTAACCCAAACGTCAATTTAACCAGCAGTGAATAAACCGGGCCATAGTCCAACAATAATATGATCACTTATTGTACTGCATTGTTGCAATGCATTAAAATAGCGCGCGAATAAAATTTCCTTTTAAAATACAAAGTCGAAAAAAATGGTTTGACTACATTTTAGCGGTTTCTCGAAAAGAGGAGAAAAAATCGCAAATGATAACACCACGTCACCACCACACAAATTATTACTCACAAATTCATTTTTGTGCTCTCAAAAGCTTCAAATCCCAAAAGTTCTGTAACAATAACACTGAAAAATCAGTATCGATGTGCTAACATTTGAGAATGGTAACACTGCTTTGATGAGCGCACACCACACGCGTCACGCACACAGCCAGTACTCAGCTCTCAGCAGTCAGCAGTATAATGGCGAATCGCGAATGGTGATTGTATGATCAGTCTGCCCAATGCTATCGGGCAAACAAGTCATAAGATGGCTGCGGTTAAATCTGGTTTGTAATTACAACAACAATTGTACACAAAGTTCAGTGGCTTCGTTTGTGTTTCAGTGGTAATATATCATTGAGTCCACTTACAGGCACCATTGTTAGAAAAAAAGCTTTCCCATAAGACCTGTACTGACATTTTTTCTTGGACAGACTATAGACACTCCCCATGTGAAGTCACTGAAGATGAGATATCAAATGAAGATGAGATATCAACGAAATGACCAGGACAAGAAGAACAATGGCAAGCGATCGTATGAAAACCAGGTACGATATCAGAGCAACTGTATAACAGTTAGGATTTTCGGTGCGGCTCTACAATTCCAGAATGAAATATCGCCGAAGCTTCTGCCGAAATGGGAAGGACCCTACAAAATTGTAAAGCGCATAAACGACGTTGCAAAGTATGAATAAATAATCAATTAAAGAAAATTTGTTCACAATTTTACGATCTGGCGAAAGCCTCCCCCAATACTGCCCATAGCTCCCTGTCTTTTGCGTCGTTGTACCAATTTCTTCTATAAGTGAATAGATCATCATTCCATCTTCTCTTTTGTCGCCCGACTAATCTTCTGCTTTCTGGTGGTGTCCTTTTAGTTATAATTTTTGTCCATCTTTGGTCCTGTTTTCTAGAGATATGTCACATCCAATTCCATTTAAGTGTTTTTACTCGTTCAACGCTCACTCTTTGAACATTTTGAGGTTGAGCAATTTTCTTTCCAACTTGGTTTGGCATATATGTAATTTTTCTAGTAAATTTGATGTCAGAGTGATAGTTTGTAACCCATACGTCATTACTGGTAAAATAGCGGAGTCAAATAAGTATTTTCGTGTATCATCTCTTAAATTTGATTCGAATAGTTGTTTCATACTCCAAAATTGTCTCCAACTATTGGTGACGCGTCTATTTATTTCTTTTTTCTCTTGGTTTATGAATGACTTAACTTGAATTAGATTAATATAGTCTTCGACATATTCTATATTTTGGTTATCTAATATTATATATTGGTCTTTCTATGGTTGGTCATTATTTTCGTTTTTGAATGGTTTATGTGAAGTCCAAATTTCTTGCATTTGTCGGTTAATTCTATGAGCATATCTTGTATTTGTCCGGAACTAGATAATATTTTGAGTATGTCGTCAGCGAATCTTAAGTTATAAGGCGCTGACGAATCAACGAATCAATACCATCCTTATAAGAACATTGAAAAATATATATATACAGACAACACGGCAAAAATGAAAACTGAAACAGTAGGACGAGAAATAAAAATAATGTCACCACCATTACTCTCTGCTGTATTGGAAGAAATATTCAAAAATCTGAACTCGGACGATCGATACGGAATAAATATTTGGGGAAATTAACTTAAATATATATATAAATATATACTGATTCACAAAATAATGAGAATCTTATTGTGTTGTTTTTTGTAAACTTAAAATAAAAATGTATAATGGGATCAAAATTCCCCAAGACTGAGAACAACATTTAATGATTATTAAAATTGTGAAACTTGAATGCTTATAACTGATAAGATTATCAGCAGAGGGGGGAAAAACGATCACCTATTCTTCATTGGAGAATGTATTTGTAAACACAGAAATGTTGCTTAAATGTGAAAATCCGATTATATACACAAATTTAACAATTAAAATGTACTTGTTTTTTTTTTAAATTAAGCATTCACTATAATTTCTCCATAATAATGTTTAAATTTATATATTAAAATATTATAAAAATACTTACTATATCATTTGTTATTTTAAAACAATACCAGGATTTATTTCCGAACTATGTAAATTACTTTGAACCATTTCAATATCGAATAATATTGTAGAATGAAGCCGGGCTTCGAATCATAAAAAACAATTTTCTGTTTTATGTTTAATAATAATTTATTTAAACACACTCTTATTTCTTATTTATATTATTTACAAATTCTCGTTTGACAATTCAATTACAATTATTTGAAATCAAATAACAACGATGAAATTCGCGCACTATAATAACTTTCAAAAATGCACTTAGGTAATTCACTCAGTCACTTTTCAAATCACTTACACTATTCAAATCACCTTCAGGTAACAATTTTAACTAACTCTCTGGTTGTCGCTTCATATCTATTTATACCATTCCACAGTTGCTAGATGGTTCGAGAAGTGGCTCCTCAAAAAAATAGTCATTTAATAAGGTCGTTATTCATTCCTTCCTATCGACATTAGATGGATCTGTTCGATTTTCACACATCACGGTAGATTCGTACTCTACAATCCAAAACTATAACGTTGCCCTCCACCTTGTTTGTCCCGAACAAGTGTATCCTCAGTTTCACCTACATAACTATGTAACCGATCCAGATGCACTACCTTTAATTTTCCTCGAAGTCCTTTCTGTAGAACGTCGTTAAGACGACGTCGTTTATACGCTTCATAATTTTGAAGGGGCATCTCCTTGTTTACGTATGGGATTATATAGCCACACCAAATCGACTTCCCGAAAAACAGTTCCTGACGCTATGATAACTGGTTTTCATACGATCGCTTGCCAGTCTTATTCTTGTTCTGGTAATTTCGTGGATATCTCGGAGTCTTGTAATAATGTAGTCATCTTCAGTGGTCGGCTCTACCGTTGAGGATCCGAACATTACTTCACTAGACAACCTTAATGCTCGGCCAAATAACACTTCACATGGGGAGTGTACAGTAGGAACAAGAGAATGCAACGACCCCAGTTTCGTTGATTGTCGTCTATTACCTTGGGGAGGTGTTATTTCAATGTTCGATTGAACCGTTCCACCATTCCGTCTGACTGTGGATGCAGCGGTATCGTTCTGGCCTTCTTAATACCTAACCGCTGGCAAACATCCTGGAATACTCTGGACTCAAAGTTTCTACCTTGTTCAGAATGAAGTTCCAAATGTGCCCCGAATCTGCATATCCAGTTGTCCACGATCTGTTCCACTACGGTTTTCGCTTCCTGGTTAAATATAGCGAATGCTTCTGGCCATTTGCTGCAATAGTCGATAACAACTAATATGTTCGAAGTAGTCCATAACAACTAAAATGTAACGGTTTCCGCTGTTCGTTTCTGTTGACGTACCTGCAATATCTATTGCTATTCTTTAGAACGGTGTCGCAACGTTGTACTGATTCATGTTTCCTTGCGTCTTTCGTTTTGGTTCTTTACAGGCTGCACATGTAATGTATTTTCGGCACCACTTTTCGATGTTTTCTCTTGCGGACAGCCAGTAGAATCGCTCCCTCACTTTGTCTAAAGTCTTATTGATTCCCAAATGTCCTCCCGATACTCCACCATGAAGCTCCCGTAGTGCATCTTTGACTATGTACCTTGGAACAACAAGCTGTGATACAAAAGACTTTCGATTGTAGGACTCCCATTTTATTCTCAAGACACCATCCTGGACGTGGAGAGAATCCCATTGTGCCCAATACGCCTTTAGAGTTGGACTGCGATCTGAAATATATTGCCAATCTGGTACCTCCAAGTGTTCCCTTCAGGTAAGAATCGGTTCAATGTCAGGGTCTCCATTTGCGCTTCTCTGATCTTTTCAGTCGTCCAAGCTTTGTTCGGCTCGGCTCTTATTCGAAGGGTGGTGCTGAACTCCTTTTCTTCTTGGCGTGTGCGGTGTTTGCAATTCATTCCGCATGGTCGAACTATGCGTCAGCGTTAGAGTGCAGGGTGCCCTTACGATGCTGAATGTCAAATCGTAGCATCTAGCAACTTGACCTTCTGGATTTTTCAATTGAAGCAACCACTTAAGAGCAGCATGGTCTGTACGAAGAAGGCCAGACTTAACGCTAAGAGTTTCCTCCTGGTTGGGTGTTGTAGAACGAGGGTAGACTCTGATTGGCTTTAACTTGGCAATGCCCAGTGGTTGTAACTCTGACTACACATCATGTGCTTATTTTTTACCTCCAAGTGGTAACCATCGGGTCTCATCCAACCGGATTTGACTTGCTAAACGATAAGCGCGAGTGTTGATAACACGACGAAAAACAGCAACACTATAAACAGCCAGGTCAGAATGGTACGGAATGAATGCCCGGCCTGCCGTCCAAGGCGAACCTAGACAAGCTGCTTTGACATATTCGGACAACAGGTTGTCTAGGAATTTCCAGGGTTGGTCAGGCGCTTTGAATAGAGATGGTGGCGGATGAACCTAAATTCCAACGTCAGCGCTTAATCCCGTGTCCTAGATGTATCTAATAAATTGGAACTGGCCCTCCAGGTTGGGGGTTGTGCTTTGGGTTAACTATCCACCCATTTAAAAAAAAAATAGCCTCGGAAAGGACTGATTTTATTGTTGACGACCTTGCCAAACGAAAAAAGGACAACGACGTTCGTATCTGCACCTGTAATGTGAGAATATTAAACAGGAGAGGTGAAAGCGAACAACTAGCGGAATCCCTAAACTGCTACAAGGCAGATATTACTACCATCCAAGAAATACGATGGGATGGGCCGGACAAAAATATGATGAAAAACTGTGACATGTACTACGGACCGTGTTATAATGTGCAGAAACAGCGACTAATCGGATGCGGATTTCTTATGAGTGCCAGACTTAGGCAAGAAGTCTTATGTTTCCATGATATTAGCGAGCGTATTGTAACGATCCGCATCAAGGCCAAATTCGCCAACATAAGCCTTATTTGCGCTCACGCCCCTATGGAGGAAAAAGATGATATAGCTAAGGATTGCTTCTATTAGCTCCTTGACAAAACCTATGAGCGACTACCGAAGGACGATATTAAAATAGTGCTGGGAGATTTTAATGTAAAGGTTGGAAGATAAGACATCTTTAGCAGTATTGTCTGGTAACGGACTTAGGCTAATTGACTTCGATACAGAACGAAATGCCACTATAGCCAGCACACGATTTCCTCACCTCGATATCCATAAGGGGACATGGCGTCATCCAGACAAGAGCAACGCATTTGAGCTCGGGAATTGTTATTTGGTGAAACCTCCATTGTTTCACAAGAGCATTCAATGGTGGCCAATTCTCTGACTCGATGAGCACCTTATGATGCTTGATCAGCATCTTCCAATATTGGTGCATAAGCTGCGGCTTCGGCAAGTGCGCGTTTTCCAGCCATAGTTGAAGTTTTGAGTTCCTTGCGTCTTTCGTTTTGGTCCTTTACAGGCGGCACATGTAATGCCTTTTCGGCACCACTTGTCGATGTCTTCCCTTGCAGACAGCCAGTAGAATCGCTCCCTCACTTTGTCTAAAGTCTTTGTTCGCAGCAGAAATAAATTTATCATTTAAAACTCTATTCTAAAAGCTCTTAATTCCTTCTCTTAATGTTGATAATATGATACATACATAATTTGCATACATAGTAAAATATTCGAGAGAGTCTTTCTATTACATATTTATGTACTCTCTAACTTAACTTACTTCTTATATTTATGTACTCTCAAACTGAAGTTACTTCTCATGCATTTTTTATATTTTTGTATATACTTATAACTACAACCTAGTTGAAATGTAAGCTGTAAAATTTCCGAAGATCACTTCTGTCGCGATCACGGACAAATAAACAACGCTATTTTTTCGAACGTGTTTTTTATTAATTTTTTGTCTTTGAACAATAGGTGGTGCAAACTAGCACCCCCTCAAACATTGGTGACCCCGACGTGATTCGGTCAGAAGTCTGATATTATCAATTCGGATAATAAATTAATTTCGCATTTCTTTCGCTTAAATTCTATCGTCGCGTAATTCTTTTGCAAATAAAATGCAAGAAAATATTACCGGTGCATCGAATGATGCTGAGGATAACTGTGCCGATCGTAATTCGTTTATTAAACAAAAGAGCGCGTCGTTAAAACAGCAATTAGTGGAACTTAATAGATCACTTACAGTTGAACGGCTAACTGATTTCGATGAAGCTGAACTTTCCGTTCGAATAGAGTTTATCGACCGCGTGCATAATGATTTCGATAAAGTTCAATCAAGTATTGAAGAAACCGATCCTCGCGAACTAAATAGTAAAGATCGATCTGATTTCTTTTCGATTTACTTTGATGTGAAAGCAAAATTAACTCGTGAACTTAATTCGTAACGGAGGACAAAGTCGTTGCATTCTTCGACTCGTCGGTTTACTTTGGAGGAAACACCATCTACATTTGCGTCATCCCAACGAAAATCCCGCCTACCCGAGCTGAAAATACCAAAATTTTGTGGAGGATATACCGAATGGCCTAATTTCCTAGCTTTGTTTAACAGCGTGGTCGATAGTGATGCTGATCTGAGTAAGATTGAAAAGTTCCAGCACTTGCGAGCTAATTTGCATGGAGCCGCACTGGATACCATTTGCTCACTTGAAACGAATGAGGAAAATTATGACAAAGCTTTAAGTTTATTAAGAAATCGTTTTGATAATATTGCTTATTTTTCAGTCTCACATTAAGGCGATCTTTGGTTTGAAAGGTGTTGAAAAGGGCTCCGTAGGTGGTTTACGTGAACTTAGTGACAAATTCAACTCACATATTCGTGCTCTACATACATTAGCGTCACCTGGAGAAATTTCTGATGGAATACTCATATACCTCATCGTTCACAAGCTTGATCAGAGAACACAGGAGAAATGGGAGGAGGAGGATTTGCCAGCTAATCATAAACTGCCAAAATGGTCTACCATGTCAGCATTTCTGGAAAAAAGATGTCGGACGTTGGAGAATTTGGAAAGCGCTATGGTAACACAAACACCTAGCCACAAGGTGGGAACACATTCAAATTATACAAAAAGCAATAGAAACGTTTTAGTAGCATCCTCAAGTGGACATATTTTGTGTGTATTTTGCGATTCGAAGAAACATTATATCAGTAGTTGTTCACTTTTCATAAATTTGTCTCCCAATTTACGATTCAAAGAAGCCAAAAGGCTGCATCTTTGTTTGAATTGTCTTCGCAAGGGTCACAACCTACAGCGGTGCAAGTCAAGTCATTGCCGAAACTGCTCTGCAAAATACCATTCACTGCTTCATATGAACCCTACTCCTCCAGCTGTGCCATATACGCCCCTTTTGAATGCTTCGGAAGCTAATAATGAATCGTCGAATGCTCCTATAAATAATTCGCAATCTGCACTCGTATCATCTACGTCAACTAGCCCTACGCCTCAAGCCTCAATATCGGTCACTAACAATCATGTGTTACTAGCTACAGCCATACTTTTCGTCAAAAATCGTTCTGGTATTCTCGTTCCTTGCCGCGCCATTCTGGATTCAGCTTCTCAAATTAATTTCGTAACCACTCGATTAGCCAATCAGTTACAACTACAAACAAAACAATCACAAGTATCAATCTCCGGCATTGGGGATTCCAATTTTGTAGCTGATAGATCGGTAGACATTTTCGCACAATCGAAGGATGGCGACTATACCACTTCGTTCACAGCTGTCGTCACACCAAACATAACAGATTATCAACCCAATTTTAACTTGAACACGTCCGACTGGAATATCCCAAAAAATCTTACGTTAGCCGATCCTCAATTCTTCAAACCCCAACGCATTGATCTATTGATAGGTGCCGGTTTATTTTTTGATTTGATGTGAGTTGGTCAAATTCGTATCGCAAACAACCTACCAACGTTGCAAAAAACCCGTCTTGGTTGGGTAATTTCTGGAGGAGTTTCATACTCGAACAAGCGATCATCAACCTTAGCAGCTTTTAGCAAAAACTTAGTTCACCCAGCTGATGATGTCTCATTAAATGAACTTGTACAGCGGTTCTGGGAAGTAGAGAATTGTTATCAATCAACTTCGTTGGTGTCTGAAGAAGATCTCTGGTGTGAGCAACACTTCAAACAAAATTTTACTCGTCTTGCTTCTGGAACCTATTCTGTTAAATTGCCAACAAAAGCCAATTTTAGTTCTTTAGGTGATTCGTTTAATCATGCTTTTCGTAGATTTAAGACCTTGGAAAGGAAGTTGGAAAACAATCGTGAATTGAAAATTCAATACACATCGTTCATACATGAGTACGAAACTCTTGGCCATATGTCATTAGCAGAATCCCACACAGATGCACCAACGTATTTCTTGCCCCATCATAGCGTTCAAAAACTTGAAAGCACGACGACAAAGCTACGTCGTATTTGATGGCTCGGCAAAAACGACCTCAGGGTATTCATTAAATGATCTACTTTTGGCAGGGCCAACTATACAACAAAAGCTATTCAACACGCTACTACGCTTTCGATTTTTCAAAGTTGCCTTATGCGGAGACATATGTAAAATGTACCGCTGTGTTCGTATATCACATCCAGACGAATATCTCCAATGCGTGACCATCCAAAGGATGACATTAAAACTTTCAAATTGAATACCGTGACATATGGTACTAAGCCCGCAGCTTTCTTGGCAATTCGTGCCATGCACCAGCTCTCGTTTGATGAGGAAAATGCGTTCCCTTTAGGAGCTTACATCGTTCGTCGAGATTTTTACGTGGATGATTTGATTTCTGGTGGGGATTCTATAGACGAAGTCCTTCAAATCAGACAACAGGTAACGGATCTACTTCAACGTGGGAACTTTAAAATTCGTAAATGGTGCTCTAATGAGTCAATGGTCCTTGAAGGAGTTGCTGATTCAGATCGTGAGGAGTTTCTCAAATTCCATGATGGTACCGATGTGACCAAGGCACTTGGTCTCGTATGGAATCCAATGACCGACAACCTTTTATTTGCCTTTACGCCAATCATTAATAAGGAACGCATAACGAAGCGTTCTGTCCTCTCTACAATTGCTCGATTTTATGATCCCCTTGGTTTGATTTCACCAATAATAACAAAAAATAAAATCTTCCTCCAAACGATTTGGAAGGAAAAGCTGCAGTGGGATGAAAGCTTACCCCAATTATTGCAGACCCATTGGATTGATATATGCGCACAATTCGCACTTGTAAGCAGTTTTGAATTTCCTCGCTTCGTAACTACGTCTCAATCTAATTGGGAGATTCACGCATTCTGCGACGCTAGTTTGTCAGCCCTTGGAGCTTGCGTGTATATTAGATCTCAGTCTGAAGATACTATAACATCAACATTATTGTGCGCAAAGTCAAGGGTTGCGCCCTTAAAAACGTTGACCGTTCCTAAATTAGAATTGTCTGCTGCATTGCTTCTCGCAGAATTGTTAACATCAATTTTGCAAAGTGGCCAGTATACATGCAAAGTGCACTGCTGGTCAGATTCGATGGTGACGTTATCATGGCTACGTGAACAGCCATCAAATTTTAATGTATTCGTTTCAAATAGAGTTTATCAAATACAAACGCTCACCAGTGGTATGACTTGGCATCATGTACCAACCTCATTAAACCCGGCGGATATTATTTCAAGAGGATGCTCTCCAAATGAGTTGATGCATTCCGAACTTTGGAAGAACGGACCACCATTTTTGCTGGAGGATTCCTCAAGATGGCCTAAAACCATGGAATTCCTAACCGATCTACCAGAGCGTCGTCGCAAGGTACTTATTGTTTCATCGCAGCAAGATATCTCGCTTAACTGCAAATTTTACAATTCCTTTGAAAAGCTACAACGAATTTTTGCCTATGTTTATCATTTTTGCATGATCAAACGGAAACTAATATCTCAAAACAATAATCCTTTGACGCCACAAAACATTAAAATGGGAACTCACTTGCTTATTCGAAATATTCAACAAACTAATTTCGCAGCTGAGTTGAAAATATTGAGATGCGAGAAGCGTCTAACTTCGTCAAGCAAACTTCATTCGTTAAACCCGTTTATCGACGCGTATGGATTGCTTCGTGTTGGAGGACGACTACAAAATTCATTCTTGGACTTTGATGCTAAGCACCCTCTTGTACTGCCAAAACATCATCCCGTTACAATCGCAATTATCGACCACTTTCATCGGAAGTATCTGCACGCTGGACCTCAAAGCTTGCTTGCATCGATAAGGCAACATTATTGGCCGATTGGTGGTCGAAAAACAGTAGCAAGTGTGATTAACAAATGCGTCAGGTGTTTTCGTTCAAAGCCGATAATCTTCGAACACATCATGGGCAACCTGCCAGCGGACAGAGTGCAGGCTAACAGGACTTTTCTTACTACTGACATTGACTTCTGTGGGCCATTTTACTATAAATCGGAAATTCGCAATCGGCCGCCGATAAAATGCTACATCTGCATTTTCGTCTGCTTCTCGACCAAAGCATCTCATATGGAACTGGTAAAGGATTTATCGACTCCATCGTTTTTAGCTGCTTTAAAGCGATTCATTTGTACAAGAGGCAAGCCAGTGACTATTTGGACAGACAATGCCACTAATTTCGTTGGTGCTAAGAATGAGTTGGCTGAATTAAAACAACTTTTTCTGAATGAGGCACATAATCTCGCAGTACAACAGCAGTGTCTTGCAGATGGTATTACTTGGAAGTTTATCCCCCCTCGCTCCCCACACTTCGGTGGACTTTGGGAGGCCGCTGTAAAGTCAGCGAAATTTCATTTCTTTCGCACTGTTGGTCTTTCTATCTTAAGATTCGAAGAGCTTCGCACGCTTGTATGTGAAATCTCTGCAATAATTAATTCAAGACCACTTTATCCAATTACAGAGAATCCTGCTGATCTGGATGTACTAACGCCGGCGCACTTTATAATCGGCGCACCATTCACGGCTATTGTGGAACCAGACGTAACGCATCTCAACATAAGCCGTTTAAACCGATGGCAGCGCATTTGCTACATGCAGCAGATCTTTTGGAAGAAATGGAGTTCGTCCTATTTATCTTTACTACAGGAGCGTGGAAAATGGCGTACATCAATACCAATCATTCGTGTTGGCTCTTTAGTGATCGTAAAAGATGATAATCTCCCGCCCTTAAAATGGCAACTTGGCAGAGTGGACAGTACGATATGTGGAGAAGACGGTGTTCCACGCGTTGTAATTGTGCGGACCGCCAATGGGCTAATCAAGAGAGCTCTGGGAAAAATTGCTCTGCTACCCGTAGAAACTGACGCAGTTGAAAGTCAGCACCTTCCAACGGGGGGAGAATGTTCGCAGCAGCAATAAATTCATCATTTAAAACTCTATTCTAAAAGCTCTTAATTCCTTCTCTTAATGTTGATAATATGATACATACATAATTTGCATACATAGTAAAATATTCGAGAGAGTCTTTCTATTACATATTTATGTACTCTCTAACTTAACTTACTTCTTATATTTATGTACTCTCAAACTGAAGTTACTTCTCATGCATTTTTTATATTTTTGTATATACTACAACCTAGTTGAAATGTAAGCTGTAAAATTTCCGAAGATCACTTCTGTCGCGATCACGGACAAATAAACAACGCTATTTTTTCGAACGTGTTTTTTATTAATTTTTTGTCCTTGAACAATAGGTGGTGCAAACTAGCACCCCCTCAAACAGTCTTATTGATTCCCAAATGTCCTCCCGATACTCCACCATGAAGCTCCCGTAGTGCATCTTTGACTATGTACCTTGGAACAACAAGCTGTGATACAAAAGACTTTCGATTGTAGGACTCCCATTTTATTCTCAAGACACCATCCTGGAAGTGGAGAGAATCCCATTGTGCCCAATACGCCTTCAGAGTTGGACTGCGATCTGAAATATATTGCCAATCTGGTACCTCCAAGTGTTCCCTCCAGTTAAGAATCGGTTCAATGTCAGGGTCTCCATTTGCGCTTCTCTGATCTTTTCAGACGTCCAAGCTTTGTTCGGCTCGGCTCTTATTCGAAGGGTGGTGCTGAGCTCCTTTTCTTCTTGGCGGGTGCGGTGTTTGCAATTCATTCCGCATGGTCGAACTATGCGTCAGCGTTAGAGTGCAGGGTGCCCTTACGATGCTGAATGTCAAAATCGTAGCATCTAGCAACTTGACCTTCTGGATTTTTCAATTAAAGCAACCACTTTAGAGCAGCATGGTCTGTACGAAGAAGGCCAGATTTAACGCTAAGGGTTTCCTCCTGGTTGGGTGTTGTAGAACGAGGGTAGACTCTGATTGGCTTTAACTTGGCAATGCCCAGTGGTTGTTAGTCTGACTACACATCATGTGCTTATTTTTTACCTCCAAGTGGTAACCATCGGGTCTCATCCAACCGGATTTGACTTGCTAAACGATAAGCGCGAGTGTTGATAACACGACGAAAAACAGCAACACGGAAAGGACTGATTTTATTGTTGACGACCTTGCCAAACGAAAAAAGGACAACGACGTTCGTATCTGCACCTGTAATGTGAGAATATTAAACAGGAGAGGTGAAAGCGAACAACTAGCGGAAGCCCTAAACTACTACAAAGCAGATATTACTACCATCCAAGAAATACGATGGGATGGGCCGGACAAAAATAGGATGAAAAACTGTGACATCTACTACGGACCGTGTTATAGTGTGCAGAAACAGCGACTAATCGGATGCGGATTTCTTATGAGTGCCAGACTTAGGCAAGAAGTCTTATGTTTCCATGATATTAGCGAGCGCATTGTAACGATCCGCATCAAGGCCAAATTCGCCAACATTAGCCTTATTTGCGCTCACGCCCCTATGGAGGAAAAAGATGATATAGCTAAGGATTGCTTCTATTAGCTCCTTGACAAAACCTATGAGCGACTACCGAAGGACGATATTAAAATAGTGCTGGGAGATTTTAATGTAAAGGTTGGAAGATAAGACATCTTTAGCAGTATTGTCTGGTAACGGACTTAGGCTAATTGACTTCGATACAGAACGAAATGCCACTATAGCCAGCACACGGTTTCCTCACCTCGATATCCATAAGGGGACATGGCGTCATCCAGACAAGAGGCACGCATCCGGTATTTTGGATATCCGAACATTCCGAGGAGCTAAAATCGGCTCGGACCACTACCTTGTTGCAGCCAAGGTTAGAATGCGGATAACCACCACGCCACAACAATCCAGAAACACTTAATGTCGAAAGACTGCAATCGCTAGAGACCGCCAAGACCTTCGCACAACGCGTATCCCTAAACCTCTCGATTAACACCATACCACGAGCATCGAATGTCAAAGAACAATGGCAACGATGCCAACAAGCCATTAGATCAGCCGCGACTGAAGTGCTAGGGTTCTCGCGCCCACCAGCAGAAAACCCCTGGTTTGATGAAGAATGCCGACAGATGCTGACAGAATCCTGTCGAGATGAACAAGGAAATAACGTAGTTGAGACACAGCCGATGCTGAGGACATGGAAGAACCACTTATGCAGACTGTTAAACGGCGATGACGAACAACATTTCGCTGTCAGGCAGAACGAACCATTCAATATTGGCAACGACAGCAAAAACTGCCAACCACCAGACCTGAGTGAAGTGAGGATGATGGGTTCCTGCACTGACGCAACGCATTTGAGCTCGGGAATTGTTATTTGGTGAAACCTCTATTGTTTCACAAGAGCATTCAATGGTGGCCAATTCTCTGACTCGATGAGCGCCTTATGATGCTTGATCAGCATCTTCCAATATTGGTGCATAATCTGCGGCTTCGGCAAGTGCGCGTTTTCCAGCCATAGTTGAAGTTTTGAGTCAGCTATAGCACGAGTGAAAGCGTTCTCTCCCATCTTATTGATGATCTCTTCCCCAGTGCAGTCTCAACTGCATTTATTCTTTGACTCAAGGACATTCTTAAACTTATTTCCCTGTTCCTCGAATATTTTCTCGAGCAGTATTGCAACGCTGCAAGGCACAAACGCATAAAATAGCGATTAGCGGTCGCGCAGCTCAGCTTCAGCTTCGCGCGCACAAGCGAATGAAAAGAACAGCAACAACCCGCGGAGCCAACAATACCCACTCCATAGTTCATATCAGGCAAGTGGGTGATGTCATACCGATGCTATGTTTTTCAATTTCTTTTTGGCACTCTATTTAAATTACCCGTTCACCGAATACCCGCTCACCGACTGCCTACTCACCGAAGGTTCAAAGCACAAGCACTGACCGCACTGTCCAACTCAATGCAATCATTGTGAGCGTAAGATGCCGTACTCTGTTGTTGGTATCTCTTATATGCCACCAACTGACAAGCGGTGAACTATGAAGGACAAGTGCATATTATTAACCTTGAACCTACGTTGCAGTTTATACAATATCCGCAATAATAAATAGGTCAACGAACTGTTGGCGCTGTTCTTCCGTAGTTGTTTCAATTTGTTGTTTTGTTCTTCTAGAGAATTCTTTTGTTCTCCGAACTAAGCCTCCAGAAACTTCATCATTGATATAATGTCGAAGGCTGCACTTACTTGTTGCTCTTCGACATCAAAAAAAATCTAATAAGGATATTCACCACTTTGCTTTGTTGCGTCATGAAGACGAATAAATAAATCGCTCTTTCCTCCTATAGGGCAAAGCTGCCGGAGACTCAGTTCAGCACACATTTTAGTTTTTACAAACACACACTTAATCGTAAACCAAATTACTCTTCGCTCTTCTCGAATTTTCACGATTCACTATATTCACTTTAACTGTTCACTTCACTAATTCTTTAACCGTTTCTCCACAGTTCTCAGTTTGCTAGAAACTTCTCATACAGAAAAGATTTTTTCCCACTTCTGACACCAATGTAGAATAAAGCCGGGCTTCGAATAATAAAACACTTTTCTGTTTTATGTTTAACAATAATTTATTTAAACACACTCTTCTTTATAGAATTTTATAATTTACAAAACAGTTTCTCGTTAGACAATTCAATTACATTTATTTAAAATCAGATAACAACGAATAAATTCCAAAATTCACTTAGTAAATTCACTCAGTCACTATTCAAATCACGTACAATATTCAAATCACGATCAGGTCACAATTAAGTAAGACTAACTATCTGGCTGTCGCTTCATCTCTATTTATACATACAGATAGCATATTCTAGGAGACTCCAGCTGTTGATAGATGTTTCAAGAAGTGCCTTTGATATATATCCTTACTCCAGTCATTTATTCTAGTGGGCATCCATTGTTTTCAATCGACAGTAGATGGATCTGTTCGATTTTCACACATCAGGGTAAGTTCGTATACTACAATCCGAAATTATAACAATATAAATGTATACTGATGAATTTCAAATTAACGAATTCCATAACGAATTTTCTTTGACATTGGAATGTGATCCAACCACATTTTGATGAAAGCCAACCATCGGATTTACATTTTTTATAGATGTTAACATCAACTGTTTTTATTTGCCTTAAACCATTAGATACACGCAAACGGCGATTGTTCACCTTTTCGTGCGGGAACAAAATTGTATTTTGTATAAATTTATTTGTTATTTATTTCATTAAATTCATCTGTTTTATAAATCCAATTAATGTATTTAGAATGCAATGCAAGTGAAAGAGATTCTCGGGAAATTAATAGTGAAAAGTGGATGGACACGTTTACCGGATTTTTGAAGAAACTAAATACGGAGAAGGTAAAACAAGATTTAGAAAAATTAAGTTGGGTCAAAGAAACTCGGTTAAGAATGCAACTAGTATTAGATAACAAAAACCAATAGTTTCGCTATTCAATTTATCTAACAAATGGATGACTTGCATATTTACGAGACCCAAATACATTTACGAGAGCCCACAATATGATGCCAGCAGGTTCTACTCTGTGGATCATTTCGATGACATTGAGTTCTTCGACAAATCGTAGACCCGATCTCAAGCAAACACAGATGACATATGCGGTTTGTTCATAAAGTTACTGTATGCGGGCAAACAAACAGAGAATCTCAAAAACTTAATTCTAAGTTGTTGATTGACCTGCATAACTTTAGTTTACAGATAGCACATCAAAGACAAACTCCCGCATATGTATCAATAACTAGTGAAGCCTGATAACACATTCAAAATTCGTGTAGACCATAAAGTATGTTACGGTAGCACTTCAGCACTTTCAAACGAAAAAAAAAATAATTTAAAAACAAATAATTGATTCCCATCAAATGAAGAATAATATTGATACTACCTACATCCCACACTACTAACTACCTTAAAATACTAATTTTACTCCTTTGCACCAATCCACCGCTTTCCCAATCCATAGTTTTGCCGTCGGCATTTCGTATTTCCTATTTCCACACTAAATGCATCCTATATATCAGTCTACCTTTTAAGACAAAATCAATATTTTTGAAATAATCCCACTAAACTGATATAACACACCCGAGATTTCTAATTAACATTATTTTACTTACCAGGAAACCTTTTCATAATTTTCCTTATTCCACATCCCCCCCCCCCCCCCCCATGTATACGTCACATCGGTACATCACCAAAAGCAAACGTTATTAAGCGCAAAAAATATATATACATATATAAAAAAAATATAAATAAATAAATAAAAAAAAAACACTTGCTGTGGCTGTTCTAGTTTTAAGTTATTTTTAAATAGTCTTACTTAGTTTTTTATTAGTTTTAATTAGTTTATAAGTAATTTTATTTAGGATGTAAGTTTCAATAAAATAAAAAAAAGATACCAAGTTTTTAAAAAAAAAAACGTTATTAAGCGTGGATAAAATATAAAAAAAAATCGTAAGCAACAAAATTTTACTTATATCAAATACGATGTAGCTGCGATTTCTCAGTACCCATATGATAACGAATTTTTGGACGTTTGTTTACTTTTTTTGTTTGCGTTTTATTGTCTCCCTTTTGAGCTCCTATTCGCGAATATGTAGAACTTTGAATGTAAGTATGTGATATTAAAATTAGGTGTACATACTTCTTTTAGGTTTGTTTACATTTTATTAGGGCTATATGTCGTCAATTCTTAGGTATGGATATGTATGTTATACTTTATTTGTCAACTTATTTGTTATTTGTTAGCTATGTATGTATGTTTATTTAATTTATTGATGTAAGATGTTGTGATTATGTTTATTTAAATTTTAACTGTCCAGAAACTGGAATAAGGCGAATTGACGACATGAAATTCGGAAAGAAAAGAGAGAACGATATATGTGCTACAATGATTCAAGAGTTAAAAGCAGCTGATTGTAAATCACTGCCCTTTTGTGCAAAAATAATAAAAAAAAAAAATATTTGATTGAGAATTTTTGATTGATATCGTGTATGCGAAAATTTTGCTACACCATCTTTCGGGTGAGTTTTCCCTTGAAAAGATTAGAAAGGTGATTAAATCGTGTGTTTTCTTACATTTTCTTTTGGGAGCATTTCTAGTGAAGGTGGAGTGTTAGCGATTTAGTTTTGTTTTGTGCCCGATTACCACCATTGTAACATCCTCTTCGACATCTTCCTTTTGTGCTTCCGGCAGGACTTCGGAGGAGGCTCAACCGGATTACCGTGAGTAATAGTATTTAAGTTTTTATATGATTTTGGAATTTTAGTTTATCTTTTTCTTTTTTTTTTGTTAAAAATATATAATGGATATTTCACCATTGCTCGTGTCTTGAACTTTTCAAGGAAAAATAATTAAAAAATTTCATTATTTGTTGGTGGTGTGTGGACTGTTTCGGGCCGTTTTTTGGTGAATAGACTATGACTCAACGTTACCTATTACAAACGACGACAGGAGGTGACTTCCTATTCTTAAAGACATTGTGATTGAGAGGTATATTAGGGGCTATCTCTCATTGACGTGGCCAGAGGGATATCCATTGGAAGTCTTTCTGGACTTGAAGCGTGGGGAGGCCAGCCTTTGCCAATAACAACCAGCATGTTTTGGAATCGAGGCGAACCTATACTGCTGAGAATCATTAGAAACAAGTTTTCTTATTCGTTTTGCAGTAGTATAGACATAGGCTTTTGATAATTTCTTTTCAGCTTTTTTCTTGAATCTATACTTTTCTTTTTAGAGTTCTTTCAAGTCTGTCTTTCAAGTCTGTCCATCTTCTCTCCTCCTTTTTATTTTTTTTTTGATTCTGGCACGAACAAAAACGTTTGTTGAGCTAGGATGTTTGGAGAGGGGGCAAGAACTACCCCCGTCCGACGAGTTTAGCCGAGCAATCGCGAGGGTGCCGAGCCCTTCTCTCCAGCATCGAAGCTACCCCTGTAGACAAGCTAGACTCATAACAAGTAGTTAATGAAGGTTCATGGCTAAGCGATTTCTCGCCAACAGTTAACCGACCAAGGAAAATTTA
Source organism: Rhingia rostrata (assembly GCA_949824845.1). Taxonomy (NCBI): domain Eukaryota; kingdom Metazoa; phylum Arthropoda; class Insecta; order Diptera; family Syrphidae; genus Rhingia; species Rhingia rostrata. The sequence continues at coordinate 103,761,518 of OX463756.1, forward strand.
CTATCCAGGACAAGAAACCAGACGGATGGGACGAGCGTGAGAAGGTAATAATGCAATTTGAGTAATTTCGGCAGTCGTAAGCTGGTTATCATTTCGTTTATATAGTTTCAATTCCAAATCCAGAGAAAGCAAATGACTTGAATGAAACTGCACCACCACCGATTCCCGACCCATCGGCTGCCAAAACCCATGGTTGTTGGATGAAGACTGATTACAGATCCCAATGCACAGAAGCCCAAGGACTGGGATACAGAAATCGATGGCGATTGGGAAACACCACTAGTCGGACACTAGTTGGGATGATGATGTGACAAATGTTAACACTACTCAAAATGTAAACGACGCACGAAAGCAAACAATATTCGAAGTCAAGAAGAAGTAGTAGAAGAGGAGGAGGAAAAGCAGAAGATGTTAATAAGGAGCAGCAAAAAATAACAGAAGGTTCCGAAGAGAGGTCAAGGTCATTTCATATTCAGTTGCTAAACAATACATCGTAATAGGAGCGAGCTACCCCACCTGCAACTGAAGGTACTCGAAAGCGCAGGCCACGCAATAAAATAAAATTAACTGATTATATATTTTTATTGATATTGTTATAATTTCGGATTGCAGTGTACGAAACTACCCTGATGTGTGAAAATCGACAAGATCCATTTAGTGTCGATTGGAATGAAAAAATGGCCACTGCATTGAATGACTGGAATTGTGGTATCTGTCAAAACCACTTCTCGAACTATCTAATAAATGCGGGAATTTCCGAGAATATGCCACCTGTATGTGGAATGGTCTAAATAGAGATAACGCGAAAACGAGTGAATTAGTTTTTAATTGTGACCTGAACGTGATTTGAATAGTGTTATCTGATTGAATTACCTAAGTGAATTTTGGAAAGTGACAATAGTGCGCGAATTTAATCGTTGGTATTGAATTTCAAATAAGTGAATTAAAGTGATTGAATTGTTAAACGAGAAACCGTTTTGTAAATAATATAATTCTAGAAATAAGAGTGAGTATAAATAAATTATTGTTAAACATAAAAGAGAAAACTGGTATATCATTCGAAGCTCGATTTCGTTCTTCATTGGCGGCTTAACGATGTCACCAAGAAGGACATTTATCCTCTACCTAGGATTGATGACACACTCGATAATCTAAAGGGATCTGAATGGTTTTCGACACTGGATCTGAAGAGCGGCTACTGGCAGGTGCAGATTCAACCTAAGGAAGTTCGATTCCTGGGACACATCATCTCGACTAGTGGAGTGAGGACCGATCCCGAAAAGATTGATGCTGTAAAAAATTGGGACAAACATCTACTAAAAAGCTTCCTAGGACTTGCGTCTTACTACCGGCAGTTTGAAAGGGGCTTTGCTGGCATTGCTAAGAGCTTACATTAACTCACAGAGAAAAGAAAGCAATTTAAAATGTCAAGTGAGTGTAATAATGCTTTTCAAAGACTTAAACACCAGCTATGTCAAGCGCCGATACTAGCATATCCCGACGGTGAAAAGACCTTGACATTGAACCGATTCTTACCTGGAAGGAACACATGGAGAAACCAAATTACCGAGAAATTTCGGATCGTAGTCCAACTCTGAAGTCATACTGGGCACAATGGAATTCTCTTCATGTCCAAGATGATGTCATGAGAAGAAAATGGGAGTCCTCCACTCCAAAGTCCTCCTAACACAGCTCGTCGTTCCACGGTACATGTTCAAAGATGTATTACGAGAGCTACATAGTGGAGTATCGGGAGGACATTTGCGAATCAATAAGACTTTAGAAAAGTGAGGGAGCGATTCTACTGGCTGTCCGCAAGAGAAGACATCGAAAAGTGGTGCCGAAAATACATTACATGTGCAGCCTGTAAAGAACCAAAACGAAAGACGCAAGGAAACATGAATCAGTACAACGTTGGGACACCGTTCTAAAGAATAGCAATAGATATTGCAGGTCCGTCAACAGAAACGAACAGCGGAAACCGTTACATTTTAGTTGTTATGGACTACTTCAGCAAATGGCCAGAAGCATTCGCTATACCTAACCAGGAAGCAAAAACCGTAGGGGAACAGATCGTGGACAAATGTGTATGCAGATCCTGGGTACCGTTGGAACTACATTCCGCTCAAGGTAGAAATTTTGAATCCAGAGTATTCCAGCATGTTTGCCAGCGGTTAGGTATTGAGAAACAAGAACGACACCGCTTCATCCATTGTTTTGTCGAACGATTCAATCGAACCTTCAAAGAAAACCTCTCCAAGATGGTGGGCGCCAATCAACAAAACTATGATCATTGAGTTCCCTTGTTCCTGAGAATTAGGGTTGCCTATCGAAATAATGTTCGGATCCCCAATGGTAGAGCCAACAAATGAAGATGACTACATTGATGATCACGAAAGACTCCGAGATATCCACGAAATGACCAGGACAAGAATAAGACTGGCAAGCGATCGTGTGAACACCAGTTACGATATAATAGCAACAGGAACAGTATTTTGGGAAGGAATTTTGTTGCTATATAATCCCCAACGTAATCGCCGAAGCTACTGCCGGAATAGGAAGGCCCTACAAAATTTCGCAGCGCATTAATGACGTGTCTACCGACTATAGAAACGACTTCGAGGAAAATTAAACGTAGTGCATCTGGATCGGTTATATCGTTATGAAGGTGAAACTGAGTACACACTTGTTAGGGACGAACAAGTTCAGATGGAGGGCAATGTTATAAGTTCAGATTGCAGTGTGCGAGCATACCCTGACATTTGAAAATCGAACAGATCCATTAAGTTTCCGTAAGTGGTACTGGATGCACCCACTGGAATAGTGGTATCTAACAAAACCACTTCTTGAACAACAAAGAAACTGCGGGAACCTCAGTGAATATACCACCTCATTCCAGATCAGTAGAAGTGGTATAAAAAGATATGAAGCGACAACCAGAGAGTTAGTCTGAATTGTGACTTGAACGTGATTTGAATAGTGTTGACCGAGTGAATTTCGGAATGTAATAATAGTGCGCGAATTTAGTCGTCGGTATTGAAATAAAAACAAAAGTAATTGAATTTTTAAATAGAATAAAGTCATAACCGTTTTATAAATAATGTAATTCTAGAAATAAGATTGTGACTAAATATATTATTGGTCAACATAATAGTGAAAAGTGTTTTATCATTCGAAGCCCTGCTTCGTTCTACAATATGTGTTTAAATTTCATTTGTAATAGTATCTTTCATCTTATTTCTTAATTAATTCAAGCTTGTGACCGGCCAACAATTTAGCAGCTCGCTTATCTCATGTTCTATTCATAAATCTATATCTGTATTTTCATGTTCTTTTCATTAATGTATATGTCTATTCTCACGCTTAGAAAAGTACATATTACCTGCATTCACTTGTTTAATATTTCGTCTACATACACAAGCAAAATGTTATTCCTACGTACGTATTCAAATTTCATATTTAGGTAAGGATTAAGTTAGAATTAATTTTTCAAAAATAAAACACAGTCGTGCAACAGTCATTGAAGAGTTCGGTGTATAATTTTTTCGGTGTATAATTTTTCGGGCTTTCGGTTCAGTTTGCTCTTCAAATTAACATTGGCGACCGTGGCAGGACACACACCAAAAGAGTTTGGTGGCCTGTAAAAAATATATAAATAAAAATATAGCGAGTAAAGTGCAAAATAAAGTGAAAGTGATGTGATAACATGGCAGAAAATAAAAGCACCGGAATTGTTGGAGACATGGAACAATTAGTTCGCCAATAGGAAGAGTTGGGTGAGGCAATCTGCACGATTGTCAGAAATTATAACAAGGACAGTCCCAACAAGAAAAATTATCTGAAGAAGATTAAAGAAAAACTAGAGTGCAAATGGGACGACTTCGACAAGACGGATACTGAAATCCGTGAAAAATGTTTCGACCAGTTGCAGCACGCTTATTTCAAAAGGGTTTATTTCGAGTCTGTGCGAACGTATGTACATCGATGTGGTTCATCAAATTCAGGCGATCTTGGGACAAGAAGATGCTTCAGAGGAATGTGTTGCACCTAGGATTTCACTACAAGATCAACCTAGAACGAGGATAAATGGTCTACAATTGATGCAGAAATAGGTGAACCAGGAAGGTCGCAAAGACAAATTAAAAACGTTTTCAGACTCTGGAGTCCATCAGCAGCCGAGACGAAATGAAGAAGCAGTCGGTAGTGGTTGTATCGAACACAATTGACAAGTGAAGGGTAAAGGTAAACGTAATAATCTCAACAAGCCTCAAAATCCATCAGTGAACAATCCAGCAACAGAAAAACTCGCCAAAAAGCATAACGTTCATTTGGCTATGGCTATGGTCAATGTGATTTCATCATGTGTTACTCGAATCCCGTGCGGAGCCCTTTTTGATTCTGGTTTCCAGCTTCCCTTTGTGACAACAAAGTTTGTGGCCTCAATATCGTTCGAGTCTAGAATATCATCCTTCGAAGCAACAATAGAGGCAAATGTCACGTCTCGTATAAATGATTACCAGTTCAGTCAAGAAATGGACTTATCCCTGTTTAAGCTTCCTAGTCGAATGAAGTTAGCAGATCCTAGGTTTTGCAAAGCGAATCACCAAATCGACATACTCTTGGGAACTGAGCTGTTCTTTGACTTATTGCTAAGAGGAGAATACAGGGTATCTAATGAGTTGCCAATTCTGCAGAACACGACGTTAGGATGGATAGTAGCTGGGAGTGCTCTAGCTTCAAACACTACTATTCATTGTCACATAGCCACGAAGCCCTCCCTGTCATCGTTGGAAAAACTTGTTAGTTCATTTTGGGAAACCGAAGGCCATGAAACTCCGATTAATACCGTAAGAGAAGAAGAACACCAATGTGAGAAGCATTTCACGGACAATACGAAGCTGAATTCTAAAAGTAAATTTGTTGTTAAACTACCATTTAAAGATGATCCAAATATGATGTTAGTGGATTCCATCCTTATGGCAAGAAGAAGGTTTCTCTCACTGAAAAGCAAACTAAGCAAGGACGACAAGCTGAAAGAATCGTACACTCTTTTTATGGAAGAGTATAAAGCGTTGGGTCACATGACAACTATTTCTAAAGACGACAACCAGACTTACTTTTTAAAGTTCTGAAGTCCAGGACATATAAATATGTCATTACGGGAGATATAGCTAAGATGTATCTTCAGGTCTTATTAAGCCGGGGTGATCGATCCTTTCAACTCATCTTTTGGAGATCAAAACCAGAAAAACCATTGCAAATTCATCAGTTAAATACCGTTATATATATACTTTACACAACAACCAGGGGCCTATTTCATAAAACCACAAGTGTTGTACTTGTAGACTTGTAACTACAAGCGCAAATAAAGTATGGAGTTGTAATATTGTGTTCCATAAACATTTTTCCTCGCTTGTAGTTCGGCAAATTCAAATTATATGTGCAGCGGTCTAAATTCTACAAGTCTACAAGTGTGTAACTACAAGTTAACAATTAATTGCGGGGAACTACAAGTCCGCAGCATTTCTCATTCTTCTTCTTTCTTTCTTTCATTCTTTGTTACAATTACTTTAGCCATAGTAAAAAAAAAATTGTGCCGTTTATTAAATGCCGTTATTACATGTAAAATCATGTTTTGGTGCACTTATTGAAGCTCATTTCTATTAATTTTATCATCCGGTCGGTCACTAAAATATAAGAGTTTAAAATGTGCTCAAAAGAAATAAAATTGTTACTTCTAGAAGAAATCGAGAAAAATAAAATAATTTTGTTTGGTTCTTTTTCCGATAAAATCACGAAAAAAGAAAAAAGTGATATTTGGATGCAAATCCATGAAAAAGCTAAGTCGAATGGTTTTTTTTGTGGAAAGTCGTGGAGTTATATTCGCGATGTTTTTTGGACCAATATCAAGCGGTGTACTATGGTAAGTACCTACATATGCTAATATTCCAATAAAATGTTTGTTAATTATTTACTTTATGAAAAGGTCAAGGTCGATAACAGAAAAAAGACGGGCTCTGGCGGTGGACTTGACGCACGGTTGAATGAAATTGACAACAAAGTTTTGGACATATTGGAGAAAGATGCTCCCGATATTATTGGCCTGCCAGTTCCCGAATCGCTTCATGATGATGTGACTAATGAGTCTTCTGGTATTTTTGAAGAAACTGAACTTGATATGGAAAATCAAAGATTTCCTTCGCAGAACACAAGTTGCATTAGAAAGAGTAAAAAAAATCCATCAACTTCGTCTGGTAAAAAGAATTGTGTACACAAATGTACTAATATTTTAAATTGCCTTTATATTTAGAACCCAAAAGGAAATATATCCTTGACGACGAAATTGCACAATTGAAGAAAGAGAAGTTAGTGTTGGAGATCGAAAATTTAAAGAAACAAAACAAAAAACTAGATATGGAAATTGAAAAGCTGGATTTGGAAAAAAAGATGCTAAGCAATAATTTGATAGAAAAAGAGTGTAGTATTTTGACAATAAAAGAGTATTGATGCATATAATATGGATTTTTATTTTTCAAAACTATTGCCTAAACGAATTTATTATTTCCTGTCTACGTGTTATCCCACCTTGTGTGTTAAGTGTAGTGTTTTCTATTAATTGGTCTGCTTCATCTTCATCTTCTTCGTAATTTTCATCTTCATTTAAAGTATGTGAAGTTAGATTACAAAGCGTTACACAAACTTTTATTATATTGCAGGCGTATATGGGATTAACTCTTAACTGTTGTAGACACGGAAATTTTTCTTTCAACACACCAATTGCATTTTCGATGAGTCGCCTTGTTGACTTATGTGCACGGTTGAACCTTTGAACTGCGTCATCATCTAAGTTGTTATTTTGTGGTGTTATTAGCCAATCTGTACAACCATATCCGGAATCCCCTAGTAAAATCGATCGTGAATGCGGCCTCCAACCAGAATCCATCTTAGAACATAGCACACTGTTCCGCAGTACCCTTGCATCATGAACTTTTCCTGGCCATCTATCACTGACATAGTAAAAGCGCAAGTCCGGGCCACATACAAGCATACAATTAATTGAGTGGTTTCCATGTCGATCAACGAAACGATCTTCATACTCATTTGGAGCGTCTATTTTTATCAAAGTTCCATCAATGCATCCAGCAACATTTGGCATTCCAGCAATAGAATAAAATTTTTCTATCACTTCCGAAGTATTTGTTGGCCAATTTACCTGATTAGCGAATACACTTTGGTTGATAGCATTGACAACTCTTTTAATTACACGACAAACCGTTGCCTTTGAAACTCCATGCATATCAGCTACACCATGATATTGAGACCCGTTACCTAGCCAATGCAAGGCTAGTAAAAGTTGCTGTTTAACTGACAGAGCATGATTACGATTAGTTTCATGTTGTATTAACGGTCCAATGCTTCTTAGCAATGTCTCGAAAGCGGAGAAGTTAATTCTAAATTTTTCATTAAATGTATGATATGTTAAAATATCAAAATTTATACGCTCTTTAAAAATTCGCGGTTCTCGTGTCTGATTACTTTCGTAGTCACTATCGTCACTGCTTGATATCATTTTTATTTTAAACTTCTTGACCACACGTTTTGTAAGCACTAATTTTGAACCACGAATAAACAAAATTGTTGCAGCACGTGATTTTATAGTCCCTCTACTCTTGTAAGAAATTCACTTGTAGTTACAAGTTTGTCACTAATAATTTTTTGCACAAATACTTTTATGAAACAGAAAAGTTCGCCGCAGTTGTAAATTCACTTGTAGTTACAAGCCTGGCACACTTGTAGTTATTAGTGAATCGGAATTCTTTATGAAACAAAAATGTGCACATAATTTACAAGTTACAAGTGAATTCACAAATAATTATTAGTGTTGTAGTCTTATGAAATAGGCCCCAGATGTCTTGTTAAATTAGCAGAAGACAATGAGTTTTGTTCAAATAATTCAATGATTTTAGAAGGAACACCTTAAGAAGATAGAGAAAAGTTAGTTACCTTTCATCATTCCGAGGTAAAAAAAACATTGGGATTCATGTGGGATTCATCTCAAAAAGTCTTCAAATTCAGCTTCAATGACAAAAAAATAATCAAGGGAAGCATTCAAATGTCCAAGTGAACGGTGCTGGCTGATCTTGAAAGACCTTTTGACCCACTAGGTCTACTGGGGGCCGTAATAGTTGTTGGAAAGCTTTTCCTACAGGAGTTGCGGAAAACTAATTTAGCTTGGGATGATGTCCTTCCAATGGATCGAGCTCAAAATTGGATAAACAAGCATTCCACGATACGTACTGCGTCCAACTGCCAGGAAAATCGAGCTTCATGCTTATTTGGACAGCAGTTTATGTGCATTTGGATTATGCGTGTACTTAAAATCTGATGAAGGCGATCAAAGCTTTTCTCAGCTTCTTTGTTCTAAATCAAGAGTTGTACCACTGTGAGTTGAAAACTGTGAGTATTGGTCGACTGGATTTGCAAGCAGCAGTACTGATGGTGGAGTTAGTGGAAAGGATTATCCAAATACTACCAAAAAAAATTGATAAGGTATGTTTTTACACCGCCTCAACTACCGTACTAGCCTGGCTTAAATCACCTTCTTATACATGGGAAACGTATGGTGCTAATAGAGTAGCAAAAACCAAATCAGCTTCAGAGTTTCATCAATGGCAATACATCAAAGTCGAGCTCAACTCAGCGGACTTAATGTCCAGAGGAGCAAGCCTAGAAGCACTTTTAAATCATCAGTATGGTTCAAAGGTCCACAATTTCTCGAAGATATTGATAATATTTGGGCAACAGAATATACTCTACCAGATGCAATTCCGGAACGTCGTAAGAATAAATCGGTTTTGACAGCAGCCATTCCAAATTTCTCGAAATTATTAGACAAAATCAAACATAGGAACTCATTTTTACTTTAACAAAAATATTCGCATTTTGCTATAGATTTGTCAATACTTCTAGAAAACCGAGGGTGCTGAGAAACACTGTAACGAACCCCGAAGGTCCTTCCCGCTGAGAGGTGGTATCTGGTAACCAGAAGGGGTAGGGAGTAGTCGATAGTCCTCTACCGGCACTATTACCCGCGCTGGTGAAGGCCTAACCACTCTTTAAAATCGTTACCTCTCACATACCAAAAATTCCCTTCGGGGTTAACCCACCCATTAACTTTATCCACCCTTATGACCCAAGGTCACAGGACCCTTGGGCCAGACCGGGCAGGCTGTAAAGTCGTAGAACTCCTGCCAGGTGAGTATCAGCCCTAAGCTGTTTAAAGCGCAGCACGCTACTGATTTTAAGGCGCAGCTCGCCGAAAGAGTATGGCCAGTTACGGCCGCAGTGAAAGAAAAAGGTTGAGAGTCGAGAGTAAGTTTCAAGACTGATTTTATTAATAAATTCGTTTGGTATTTATACACAATTTCTTTCTATCGAACATATCCATTGTACATATCCATCGTACATCGATCGCTGACCTCTCGGTGTTCGATTGCCTCATATGCATATTTGGGGTTTAACGCCCGGACATTCAGAGAATTGTCCATCTTGCACAATCCAATATCCAAACACACTTACTGCAGCAACCTTCTAATGCTGAGCTCGCAACAAACATATGATACACTTTCTGGCGTGTGCTTATTGTGTACTCATATGTTTATTACCGGTCGGCTTTATGCCCATGCATACGTGAGTGTCAAATATCGAGCACGAATGGATGCATTGCTGTGTGGATATTAAACGGTCGCTGGTGCGATCCCCTTCACACCACCCTTCTTGGGGAAAAAAAGGAGAAATCATACATGTTTTGATTTCTTCTTTTTCTGCGCCGTTTGTACAAAAGGATTTATAATTAGCAATGTCTGTTTACATTATTATGCTATTGATTTTATCTTTATACAATTTTGATTTTATTATTTTATAAATATATATGCATGTTTCTTTTTAATTATAATGCTTACTCTATGTTGTACAACGCAAAAACAGATGAGAGCCATCTCTCCTATTAAACAATTTTTTTTTTAATATAATTATATAATATGAACTTAATGTATTTATTAGTGTTAATATTTGGTTTGTTTATTTAAATATATGAGTAATAGTAATATAGGTATATAATGTTTATTGATTTTAAGAAATTTTAATTATTTACAACTTGTGTTTTCCTAAGACTAAAACTAATAGGTTTATTTAAATATACATCTACAAAATAATAATTTTATTTATTACATTTTAGGTATTAATAGTATAGATTGAGTAAAATTTTAACAAATAAAGATATTTAATTTCATTTTAAGTACAATTTATTTAATAAACAGAAATGAATAATTAATTCATCATAATTAATGAAAATATTAAAAATAGAATTGTTAATAATTAAATATATATATCAAATTTCGCAAGTTTAACAAAATGTATTAGATATGAGACATTCTTTTTTTTTTTTTTTTTTCTATTTAGATTTACAACGATCATATGTTTGAATGTATAATATCTCATTTAAAATTACTGTTCAGAAGAATCACAGCAGCAACATATAAATATAAAATGGTTTTAATCTATTTTTGTGTACCTTCATTGTTTTGTTTTCGTATTTAATCTCACAATTTACTCCATTCTGAGATAATACTTCGTATGGTCCTATATATATTGGGTCTAATTTCTTCCTACATTCGTTTCTAAGCAAAACTAAACTTCCTACATTAAAATCCGAAATCTTTGCCTTAACATCACTATCGTACCTATTTTTTCTTATTATTTTCTTTGCTATTAAGGTATCTCGGACATCTTTATGAGCAATCTGCAATTTCTGTTTTAGGTCTATCACATAGTCTTCGTAGTTATAAACTGGATCTACAGTTTTGGTTAGGTTGGAAGGTAGTTCGCATTGTCTTCCGAACATTAGTTCAAAAGGTGTAAACCCTGTTTCCGAATGTACTGAAGTATTGTAGCAGAAAACATAATATGGTAGCCATGTGCTCCAATCTGTATGTTTCTCAGATACATAACTCCTAAGATACTATGCTTTCGTGATGGTAAGCTGTTGATTGCAACTGTTCTATCTTTAGCAATTTACACATATCTTTGAATACCTTATTCAAAAATTCGGTACCTTGATCTGATGCTATTCTACTAGGTACCCCATATTTAAGAACGAAACGTTCAACGAGTCCCTTAGCAACAGTGTTAGCTTCTTTATTTGGCAATGGTATTGCTTCCGTGAATTTTGTTAGTTCGTCTTGCAAAGTTAAAATGTATTTAGATCCATTTTCTGATTCATCGAGGGGTCCTACTAAGTCTAGAAAGATTTTTTCGAAACTCGATTCAGCTGTCGTTGTAATTGTTAATGTCTGTTTTTTTTGGTTGAATATGTTTATTTCGTTGACACATTGGGCAGTGCTTTACGTATGTCGTCACATCGTTTTGCATCCCTGTCCATATATATTTCTTTCTTATATTTCTTAACATGCGATTTATTCCAGCATGTCCACTTGTTGGTAACATATGATAATCATTCAATAATAGTTTTATTTTGCAAGGGTCTGTAATCTTCGTTACGTTGTTCAAAAGGTGTACAATAATTTTATTTTCTTTAAATATTTCATTTATTTTCTTCTTTAATATATTAATTTTCTCCTTATGACGGCCGTCTGAGAGCTTTAACAATTCTTCTTTTGTAATGTAAACTTTCTTGATGGATAAAGGTCCGCAAATTTTATGCACGTCCCTCGACAACATTTTGTCAAATGATGCCGATCGGGCGGTAGTGCTGTTCTTAGATTTATCTTCATCATTTAATAATGGTACGCAAGTTTTCTGCACGTCCCTCGACAACATTTTGTCAAATGATGTCGATCGGGCATTAGTGCTTATCTTGGACCGATTTAAAATTAGACAACTACTGTCTGGTACGTAACCCAATATTTCATTTGGACTTACTACTCTAGTACCCTTTAATTTTGCAAATTCTTCATCATCTTTCATGAAGCTATTTATTATTTTTAGTTCAACTATTTTCAATCCTTTGTCTGGTGGTTTTAAAAGTTCCCTTATTATCTCTTCGTGGTTTTTACTTTCCTTAGTAGTGTTTTCCTCCTGTTGGTTTGAATCAGGCTGTTTGGCTTGTGCTCTAGTTGTAACACAAACGTATAACCTTTTTAAATCTTCTGAACTATATTGTATTCTGCTCAGAGCGTCTGCAGTGCAGTTATTTTTTCCTGGTGAATACTCGACGTAAAAATTATATTCTTCCAACAATAATCTGAATTTAGTTAATCGACTGGAAGGTTCTTTTAGTGAGAACAAGTACACTAGAGGCCTGTGGTCAGTTAAAATTTTGAATCGTCTTCCGAACAGATATGGTCGGTAGTGCTTTATTGCCCATACTATCGCGAGTAATTCCTTTTCGATAGTGCTGTAATTTTTCTCGGCTTTGTTAAGAGTTTTACTTGCGTAGGCAACTGGTTTATCATCGAAATTTGATAAAACGGCACCTAACGCAAATCCTGGCGCGTCTGTTCGTAATATGAATTCCTTTTCAAAATTTGGGAATTGTAGAATTGTTGGGCTTATTAAAAATTCTTTTAGCAATTCGAAGGCTGTTTCACAGTCTTTATTAAAATTGAATTCTACATTCTTCCTTAATAACCGATTAAGAGGAGTTGCTAGTGTAGCGAAATTTGGTATAAATTTCCTATAATAGTTGGCAAATGCCACGAATCTTCGTACTTCGTCTGCGTTTTGAGGATTAGGGTAATTTTTCATAACGCTTGATTTTGAGGGATCCGGTACGATTCCCTTGTCAGATATTATATGTCCTAAATATAGTACTTCTTTTCTGAGGAAAGTACATTTCTTAGGGTGTATTTTAAGGTTTACTTCCCTTAGTCTTTCAAAAACGTCAATCAAATTCTTATTGTGGTGTTTCAAATTTCTACCAAAAACTATCAAATCATCAAGGTATACGAAACAACGTGAGTAAGTTAAACCGGACATAGCTACTGACATCATCCTAGAAAAAGTACTAGGTGATATTTTTAGACCCATTGGAAGGCGTTTGAGTTGGTAATGACCGTTTTCTGTCGAAAATGCAGTGCAAGGTCTACTATTCTTTTCTAATTCCATTTGGTAATATCCTTGACTTAAATCTATACATGAAAAATATGTTGCTCCGCCTACCATGTCAAATATATCAGTTATATTCGGTAGAGGGAACTTATCATCTTCAATAATATCGTTCACTTTTCTGTAGTCGATTACCAGTCTAAATTTTTGTACCCCTGTTACTGGATCTTTTTTCTTAGGTACAATAAGGATGGGTGAATTCCATGCGGAAATTGATGGTTCAATAATATCGTCCGCAAGCATCTTTTTTACTTCGGCTTGGACGTCTGTTTTCTGAGAATGGGGTAATCTGTATGGCTTAGTATATTTAGGGGTGACTCCTTCTTTTAGTGTTATTTGGGCCTGACCTATATGTGTGTGTGTTAATTTGTCTTGGTCTAGATGGAAAATATCTTGAAATTTAGAGCATATAGTTTCGAGTTCAGATTTTTCTTCCTCGTTAAGTGTATCAAAATTTATTTCTTTTAGTAACTGTTTTGTTAGTGTATGGGAGAACTGTGGTGTTTGTTGGTGTTTTAATACATCATAGTCTGATAAAGGTGTTGACTTTGGCTCTATCCATTTTATTCTTACTTCGGATTCCCTAGTGTTTAAAATTTTTATTGGTATTTTTCCTTGCTTACTTTGAGATATAGAGCTTGCCATAAATACTCCTTCACACAATTCTTGTGAATGAAATACTCGGACATCTGTATGTTTGCTTTCTAACCAGTAAGTGGTTTCAGATCTAGGTGAAATATGAAGTGTACATAACTGTTCTGAGTTAAATATGGGTAAAGAAATTTGATTAATATCTGTAGCTAATTTTAGTGTGAAATGTTCTAAGTCAATTATTGCACCAAAGTCTTTTAGAAAATTTGCACCGATAATACCGTCTAATGGTACCGGGAATGAGTCTGGTACAACGTGAAAAGTGTAGGCTGTTTCATGTTGTCCTAACAGAAGTGTGTTGGTACATGTACCTATAGTTGTTAGTTCGCCAGAAATACCCATTATGGTTGTTCTATTGCCTGTTTTTACTGAAATATGTTGATCTATAATTTGTTGTTTTATTGTACAAATTGATGCACCAGTGTCTAATAAGAATTTGATATTTGTTCTGTTATTAACATTGAGTTGGACATATAGGCCGTTTGCTATGCCCCCTGCACATATTGCAATATGTGGCAGTAAGCTTAGTGATTGCCCCCCGATTGGCCAGCTTCCCCATCGGTGGGTAGATCGTTTCCCTTATTCATCATATACATAGATTCTCCCTGTCGGTATTCATCCTGAGTAGTACTGCTCCGATGTTGGTTTGATACACCATTGTTTCGCGAATAATTTCTGTTATTCCCTTGTGGTCTTTGATTTCTAACATGGTTTGCTTGTCGTGGACCGTTATTATAGTTATTATTCCCCCGTCTTTGTGGGTTATTATTATTATAATTATTCCTTGGGTGATAATTATTCGTGTTACCTCGGTAATTATGGAAACGAGGTGGTTGCTGGGTCGAATTTGGTTGATAGATATTGTTGGGTTGTCTTTGGAAATTACGGTTGTTTTGATAGTTCTGTGTATTTTGACGGTTATAATTAGCTTGGTACGAATTGCTGGGATAATCATTCGAAGATCTTTGGGGAAATCGAGGGTTGTTGGCATATTGGATGGTTTCCGTGTCGGGTGCCGCACTTGGAGCTAATTCCAACAAATGTTCGATAGCATCTTGCATTTTTGTATGCCGCGCACTATCGAGAATTATTTTGAACCGGTCACTAACTCCTTTTTTTAGGAACGCTAGCCCTCTATGTTCATTGGCTACCTTTAACGTTTCCCTGGATCCTTCGCTTGGATACCTATCTCCAATTCGGTCATTTTTGCAATTAAGTGCTCTACTTCTGACACGAATTCCCTCATCGGTCTGTTTCGTTGACGCGACCTATCTAATTTAGCCTGGATACTCTCTATAGTATCTCTATCCCCGCATTTAGCTAATAAGTTTGTTTTTAGTTCTGCAAAAGTTTCCGTTTTTACGGTCCCTAATTCCGTTAAGGATTTTCCCTTTATTTTGCATTTTAGCAAAAATGTTATGAGTGTAGTTTTTGAAGAGTCATTGAGAGTGTCGTAGTAGAATTCTACGCTATTTAAGAAATCTCTTATACTCTCAGTTCGGTTGCTACCTGTGTCGCAAGTTAGCACGGGCAACTTTTGCGCCGTGTTAAAATCGAACTCACTCATTTCGAATTTGGGTTTAGAGTATATTTTTATTGCTTTTAACTTTTCTTCGAGGTCGGCCTCGGTGGTATCTCCTAAATCGATATTGTTGTTTACTATTTCTTCTGATTCTTTTCTATATGATTTTGCCTCGGTTGTTAACCGTTCTAAAAATCCTAGTTCTATAGGGGACAAACTCTTTTGGTCGATAGCTAAGTAGTGGATAATAAAATCGTCCCAAAGTGCTAATATTTCTTTTAATTTCTCGCTTGCCCCTTTGGGTTTTCGAGTACGGTTCGGAGATTTTTTTAAACTTTGGTAACAATTTTTTAATTTCCCTACAGCTTCTTCCAAGAGTTTAAAGTCCATTAATTCAGATAACTACGAAAATACAAAAAAATGTTTGGTCAAAAAAAAAAATGGTAATGGAAACTTTGATTAAACGAAAACAAGAAAATGAAGAAAAAAATGTTTGTCCAATAATTCTTTCAAACAGACATTCTTCTGGAAGCAACGTTGTGCTGAATGATCTGCTTACGTACAGTCTTTTGAAATGTTTTTTGTAATTTATCTTTTATAAATTTAAGACAGATTATAATGGCTATTATAATAATAATCATTGTTACGTCAATGCCAAAATGGGTGGATCCATCCATTTGGTTCTGTTGAGGACCGTTGTTATTAATAACGACCTCTTCAGCTTTGGATTGGGTCTTTCCCATATTTGAGAAAAAAAAAATAAATTATGAAAAAATTTTTTTTTTTTTAATTCTATAAAATTTGTTATATATATTTTGTTGTTTTTTAAATATTTTTAATTTAAAATAGTTTTTTTTTATAGATAAATAGTTTTTCTTATTCTTTTTTTTTTTTTTTAATTTTATGTAGAGTATATTTAAAATCTTGGTTTTTTTGGTTGTTTTTTTTTCGACACTATTATATATATACATTTATTCTTATTTTTTCGTTTATATTTTTGTGTTTTTTTTTGTTGTTGTTTTTTTTTTAGTTTTTTAGCTTGAAATTACTGTTATCATTACAGTTAAAATTTAAATTTCTTATTGTCAAAACTATATATGTTACTATCTGCAGTCCCTATCTAATAAATATGTTTTCATCGAGTGTGGCAGTTGCAGCTCTTGTATGCGTTCTTCTAAATGCGTTCTTCCCAAGTTCTGCCGTATCGCATTGTTATCTCGCAATGGCCCCATACAGCGGACACAATTGGATAGAGTTTCTTTCCTTTTAATCCTCTAAACGCCACGCCCAAATATTCATGGTCTACTATAAAACTAAGTGTCCCCTCGTCCATATCGAGTTCTTGAGTAACGCTGGATAGGTGATGCCCGAACAATTTTTGGAGTCATCACTCTTCGCCTATTTTAATCTAAGCGAAGCTGGCAAGATCGCCATGTAAAGTTGGCAAGATCGCCATGTAAAGTCGTAGAACTCCTGCCAGGTGAGTATCAGCCCTAAGCTGTTTAAAGCGCAGCACGCTACTGATTTTAAGGCGCAGCTCGCCGAAAGAGTATGGCCAGTTACGGCCGCAGTGAAAGAAAAAGGTTGAGAGTCGAGAGTAAGTTTCAAGACTGATTTTATTAATAAATTCGTTTGGTATTTATACACAATTTCTTTCTATCGAACATATCCATTGTACATATCCATCGTACATCGATCGCTGACCTCTCGGTGTTCGATTGCCTCATATGCATATTTGGGGTTTAACGCCCGGACATTCAGAGAATTGTCCATCTTGCACAATCCAATATCCAAACACACTTACTGCAGCAACCTTCTAATGCTGAGCTCGCAACAAACATATGATACACTTTCTGGCGTGTGCTTATTGTGTACTCATATGTTTATTACCGGTCGGCTTTATGCCCATGCATACGTGAGTGTCAAATATCGAGCACGAATGGATGCATTGCTGTGTGGATATTAAACGGTCGCTGGTGCGATCCCCTTCACAAGACTAATAGGTGGGGTGTCCAGCCAAGGTGTCCAAGGTGTTACATCGTTCACAACCGTAACCGAAAAATTTAAGAAAACAAAATCCCACAAAAGAATGCAAGGCCCGAGTTCCGTCCAATTCAATATCTACTTTTAGGTGTTCCTCCATAGTAGGAGAAGCGAAGAGGTTATGGTGGAAATTCTCTTCGGGCTGGCCCACCCCTAACTGAACATGAGTTCCGCGTCCATGGCCATCGCTTCGCCCTATTTGCGATGACCCCTTACCCTAAAAGGGGAAAGTAACCCTCGAACGGTTGCTTACCCCTGACTACCCTTTTACCCCTCCAGGGATCCGACACCAACCCGTCCTCGTAATGCTTCTTAAAAACTTCCCATACTCACAAAGGCAAGCTCGATTCTAATGAGGTCTGCGACATTACCAAAACTATACGGATATGGTTTTCCAACAATACCCAATCAGAATGCCGTTCTACTACGTTATAAAATAGTTTGTTTATTCAAAACGAAATTAAATACTTAAAAAAAAACTTAAAAGGAACTGTTTAATATTTTAAACACAACAGCTTTTCAATTTGTTTCTTTTTTTCTGTTAATTTACTTTTAAGCTTAATTTTGCTATCTTTTACGTGTACTTTAGGTTAAATTAATGTATCTTTAAGTTTGTGTGTAATTCATTTAAGTTATTATCTTTTCGTAGTTGTGTTATTTTCTCTTTCATATATATATTGTTTCCTTCTTTCACTTTAAATCTATATGGTCAATCTCTACTTTTACTCTACTTTCAAGAAAAAAAATGTCCCAATTTCTATTCACTTTGTTTTCTTTTACACAAAACTTACCCCTAATTAAGGGTTACTCTTCTAACCCGTTCCGCAAGGTGATCGACTGGGGTGCACCGCTTTCCGCCTTGGTTTTTGCTCCTGGGATATTTTCTCTTGAGCACTTTTTTTTTGTGTTATCTAAAAAAAGGGAAAAGAAATAGGGAAACAACCTGAACAGTAGGCTTACAAATTCAAATAAATTGACCAACTACTTATCTTTTAGGATGGCCCTCTAGGGGCATCTAGGGACACTTCACGTGGATGTGATCTTCGCTGACGGTCGTTGTGGTGAATATGCCGGTAAGTGGCCGCGGCGTTTGGGTGTTGGGTGTCGTGGCGTGCGATCGGTAGGCAGAAATGCCGATGACGTTTAATGACGCGTTTTGGTGGATTTACCTTCTTTTTCTCTCTTTATTATGTTGTTTTTTCCTTTTTGCAGAGTGCGTATACATATATGTATGTAATGTATGTACTTGAGTACCAACACGTGTGCGAGGGTATAACGTATATATGTACTTCGATATTCTCTCACCGAGTCACGCGTACGACCTCTTTAATTTGACGAATTGTGAGTTTTAATTCCGGTAGAGGAATGAATACACACACTCAAACAAAACTTGGCAAATGGGTTCCTTCTTCCAGACAGCAGGGAGGGAGGGGGGTCTTCTTCACGGGTTTCACTGACCACGGGGAAGACTCCAAGCTTCAACAACAAAAAAAAAAAACAGCCGATCTCAGTTGCGCTGACGATATTTTCTTTTTTTTTCGTTATGACTATCAGACGCGGCGTATTTGAAACTAGGATGGTGGAGCTCAGTTTCGCAGAGTGCCTCGTGCGAGCGAATAACGTTGCCGCCCAGATAAAGGCTATGCGTATGGCAAGTTTCTTTCGTCTCAAGCACGTCCTAGGGTCACTCTGTCTTAACCCAATATCACTTTATTGGTAGTTTCCGACCGAACAAAACTTAACTTTTACTTGTTGAGTTTACGAGTATATAAAATTGTTCACGAGTGCCAGCACCACCCACGTCCATACAGTCACACGTCACTTTCTTTTATATCAAATGTAGGCGAAAAAAAAAATCCTCTGCATGTCACATCCGCCGACATCTCGCTCTCGCACATACCACCCATGAGATCGGTTTATAGCAAACACACAAAATCCTGCAGCTCACTGAGTTTTATTCACAAAAATCAGTGTTTAATCTTTAAATTTAAGTTAAACAATTTGCTATCTAATGAGTAAATAATATGATTTTTGTGAATAAAATATTCTGAGCTGCAAGGATTTATAATCCGACTATAACCGGACGAAAATATGCCTATAAACTGGCCGTATCCGGCAAGACCTTTTGTATTTTTGGTCGCCTCTGGGATGTACGATCGAATCGCAGCCAAAATGGACCTATTTACCCGCTCGCTGGCATTTGCCTGAGGAGAATATGCAGCAGTTTTTATGTGAGTCACTCCAAAGGATTTCAAACAGTTATCGAATGCTTTACTTACAAACTGCTTGCCATCATCAGATAGGAGTGTTTCAGGGACCCCAAACATGAAAAATATATCCTCTCTAAGAAATTTTAAAGCCGTCTCGGACGTAGCTCTCTTAAGCGGTTTGATGAATACGAATTTTGTCGGTTGGTCTAGAGCTACTATGATGTGGGTGTTTCCTAATTTCGACCTGGGGTAGGGACCTACAAAATCAACGTAAAGGTGTTGAAACGGGCGGTCAACTACAAATGCTTTTCCCATGGGAGCTCTCAAAATTGCGTTGGGAGATTTAGTTGTTTTGCAGATTTCACAATTTTGGACAAAAAGTTTCACCTGAGTAGCGAGGTTAGGCCAATAAAATTGTTGACGCAGTCGGTATAAGGTTTTTGCAATACCTCCATGCGAAGCTTTTGGTGGAGAATGAGCGAGGAATATAAGGTTATCGGTTAACGCTTTTGGAACCCATAGCTTCCATGACTTATCGTCCTGTATCGGGTTGCCAGTACTATGACTAACCTTTTTATAAACAAACCCATCTGAAATTATTAGAACAGGAAGTTGGTTTTTATTTCCTCCTATTGTTTCGATAATTCTACGATATTCCTCTGATTGGAAAGCCGGATCTTTCAGGTCAATGTGCAACACATCGTTGAACTCATTCGATTTCGAAACATTTGGCTTAAAAGCTTCAACTTCATAAGCGCGAGATAAGGCATCAGGAACTACATTTAAACTCCCTTTCCTATGTTCAGTTTCGAAATCATATCCCTGAAGATCAAGGCTCCAACGCGCTAACCGACCCTTAAGATCCTTTAAGCTCATCAACCACTTGAGGCTCGCATGTTTTTGAATGCCCATCACCGCCGCTAAACATTCTCTCTCCGTAACGGAATAGTTCCTTTGCGCGCTATTTAACTTGTGGAAGTAGAAAAAGATTGGTCTTTCCACTCCATCTTTATCTTTTTGGCATAGGACAGCTCCAATACCTGTTGCCGAAGCATCGCAAAGTATTATGAATTGCTTTGCGAAATCCTGGTTAATGAGAAATGGGGCGGTCATTAGACATTGTTTTATGGCATTAAAAGTTAAAGTTAAAGTTAAACTTTACGCCCTTCTTTAAAGTATCTGACAGATGAGAGGAAAGTGAGGAAAAATTAGGAACAACCCTACGGTACCAGCCAGCCATGCCCAAAAATCGCCTTACAGTTTGTGGTACTGGAAACTCTTTTATTGCTGCCACTTTCCCTGGATCTACTCTCAGCGTACCATCACCTACAACGTATCCGAGATACTTAAGCTCCCTGTAACAGAACATGGACTTGTCCACGTTGATTGTAAGTCCGGCCTCTCTCAATCTGGTCGCTACGAGAGTCAGCAGTTTAATGTGCTCATTGAAGGTGCTAGAAAAAATGAGCAAATCATCCAGATACACGAATATTTGTTGTCGTAATTCATGTGGGATTACCTTATCCATTAACCTACAGAGGCGCTGAGGAGCATTACAAAGGCCAAAAGGCATCACCTTGAATTGGTAAAGTGGCCTACCCGGGACGGTAAAAGCTGTCTTCTCCCTAGATCTTTGCTCCAGTGGTATTTGCCAAAAGGCGTCTTTCAAATCCACACTCGAAATGAAGTATGTATTTGAAAGACGTCCTAGCAATCCTTCAATATGAGGCAGGGGGTATGCATCCTTTTTGGTAACCGAATTGAGTTTTCGTACGTCCAAGCATAGACGGTTCTTCCCATTTCTTCTTACGAGAACAACTGGGGAACTCCACGAACTTGAACTCACTACGATTACGTCTATAGCAAGCATACGATCCAACTGCTCGTAGAGAAGAGTTTGTACCGCTGGAGATACGGGATAATGACGCTGTTTTATTGGCTCCGCGTCACCGGTATCTATGTAATGTTCCTCTTGCCTTGTTTTCCCCAAGCCAATGCTGGCAAAGGACGGAAATAAAAGCACTGTATCACCTAGTACCCTAGACTCCTCGCTCGTCAAATTATGTGCTAGCGAAAGAACACTTGGTTTCTCCTGCGTACCTTCAGAATTTGCCGGTCTAACGTTGTAGTGATTTCAGCTATTACATTAGGAGCTATTCGGAACTTCTTCCAAAAATCGACTCCAAGGTATAAGTCTTTTGTAAGCGATGGTACCACAATGCCTTCGACTTTTGATTTAAAATGGATTTTACTTTTAACTACGCCCACAATATTTTGTTCCTTCCTATCAGCGGTAGCAACTGCAGCCGAGAAATACTTATATGGGATGTTCTTTTGTTTTAAAAAATCTGCACCACCTGCACCTAGACAACTAATACCAGCCCCGCTATCCAAAAGGCCTAGCCACTCTTTACCGAAAATCTGCACCGAAGCATAAGGACGAGGATCGTCATCAACACATTGAAGAGTAGTTGCCGCAATCGCACGATGCATCAGTTTTGTATTCTTAAAACGAGTTCTAAGTTTCTGTATCGACTTAGATACATACGGCCTTTTAAATATTCGTTCCCTGGCTTCATTGTACTCTTGGATACGTTGGTGCAAAGATTTTCGGAGCGGACTAGTTACTTTTTCGGTTGTCTCTTGGATAGAGCTGGTTTTAGTAGGGAGATCAAAGGGTCGCTGCAAGATGGTAACAGCCAGACAAGGGTCAATTGGGTTTTTTAGTTCGCGGATGGGCATTTCTCGAGCAACCCTCCCCGGTCGGAAGATTGCTCTTCAGAGTGTTTCCCGAACAATTGGGACACTTGGGAACTGTCGTGTTCGCTCGACCGCACTTATAGCAGAATAATGCTCTTTGTTCCCGCTCACACTCGAAGTACGTATGACCCGGTTCGTTGCAATTCCAGCACCTCAAGGAGCTCGTTTGTTTCGGACGATAATTTACGGCTTCAACTGGGGTCTGGGATGAGCAAGCTGGTTCTTGCACTTCGCCTTCGAGTTCGTATACGTTTCTTCGCGGAGGGGGAGGAGCTTGCTGGTATCTTTGCCTATGAATGTCATTTTCATTAATGAACTTTTCTATAGTACGACATACATGCACCATTTCTGGTATGCTGTGCGTACTAAAAGTTATTAAATGTTCCCCTATTTTTCGTTTGACATTCTGCTTAATGAATTCAATGAGTTCGCGGTTTGATTTCGGGACACGCAATCTAGAATTCAGTTGCAGAAGATCTCCAAAAAACTCGTCAAACGGCTCGTATGGACCTTGTCTCCTATCCGACATTTTCCTTGACAGTTCGAAATCCGATTCCAAACTCCGATATTGTTCTATCAGGGCAAGTCGAAGCGTGGACAAATTAACGGATGAATTACTCTTCAGATACATCCAGAACCACGTCTCGACTTGTCCTGAAACGAAATGATGAAAGTTGTTAACCACTTCGTTCCAAGTCACTTGGTAGGAATCCTTCAGCCTCTCAATACGGAAGAGAAAATCATCCACAGACATTTTCTTATTGTCGAATTTGATTCCCCATTTATGGTAGTTGGGGAATCTTCCGAACGAATTCGAAGGTGAAGGGGCTTGAGGAAACGGTTCCAAGGAAGGAGTTGGGTCACCTAATTGCATTTGGCTGAACTGTCGTAAGAAATTGTCAACATTGGAGCTTTGCGCCATGTTGACCGGGTAAACAGCATCGTTCTCTGCTTGGCCCATATTTCGCTGAGCGTAAGATGGTCTAGGCTCAGGATCCGAACGTCGGTGGACATCATATGCGCTTGGCTGAAAGTTTGGAGTAGGAACTGAAGGTACTTCCCTCCTATTGCTTGCGACCGGTTGTTGAATTGGGGTAGGAGCTGCCAAAGCCGCTCTCACTAAGGAACCTATTTCCCGATGTAGTGCCTCACGATTCTTTTCCAACTCTTCACGAATGAATCTTAGATCGTCTGTGCGATGGATACCAACAGTAGCAGAGACGACGTCTCGAACATACTGTTGGAATTTTTCCGACTCACTTGTGTCGATATTATGCACAGGAGTGCTTGGTGAAGCATCAGTCGCAGATTCTTGAACTGGTTCAAGAATCGGTGGAGCCTCTGCCTGGGCGACAACATGAGTACTGAGTACAACATGAGGTTTACGCATATTGCTCAGCGGAGCTGAAACTTGTTTTGCCTTCTCATTTGAATTAGCAGTACTGCTGCTTCTCGTACCATATCGGTGTGCCGAGGGCAATTTGGGTTGATTCGAGCCAGGATGCGACATATTAATGAAACCAGTACCTATTGCAGATTTAAAAAGAAAAATAATTCGAAAAAAGGTAATGATGATGAATCGCTTAGTAACTAGAGGTTTATTTTTTTTTCAAAATTAAAAAAAAAACTTAAAGAAAACTTGCACCGCTTTGGTACAATATAATAATTATAGAATCACTCTGATACCACTAAAAATTGTATCTTTCAAATACAAAAAGGTATTCTCAAAAGAAAAAAAAAAAATCTCACAAATTCACTGAACTCTTTCAACTCTGTTTGAAACAAACGATGCTTCAGAAAAATATGTATAGGTAGTATATATATATGTATATATTTATAATAATAAATTAGCATTGAGGATGGGTCGGATAAGATATAGAAGAAATTTAAAAAAAAAAAGGTAGTCACGGGCTAAATACTTCCACTATGGATACTTAGTATACATGATTGTATCTAGATAAATTCAGTTGTCTTTTTATCTTAATAGTCTTATCACTGTGAAGCAACAGACGAAAGCGAGGAAAACGTTCGACCCACTTCGACTAAATGCGCTAAAGATGTAAACAAAAAGTTAGCACTATATGCATCGGGCGTATATGGAAAATGTATTTATCCATATACCGGACATATAGTTTAATTTCTAGCGCCTATGCAACTCGAAAAAAAAACTATGTAGAAGGCAAAAAACGCAGTCGTAGACGAGGACAAGCTGGTCGACCCATCTAGCTGACCTACAGTCTACCAAAATATGTTTTTTTTTTTTTTTTTTGGTCTGCAAAACTCAATTTCTGAAGCAGTGCAACTGTCGTAACTGAAAACAAAAACTAAAAGATTCAGATATCGGTCACGCTTTAGAAAGATGTTACTTTTTTGGAATATAACCAAAAATATAGGTTAAAAATGCAAACATCTTTAGATACTTTCACAAATACCTCAAGGGACACAAAATTTTAAGTAGATATGAATTGTAAGGACGAAACTTCGGGCCCCACGTTGGGCGCCACCTGTAACGAACCCCGAAAGTCCTTCCCGCTGAGAGGTGGTATCTGGTAACCAGAAGGTGAAGGGGAGAAGTGAAGGCCTAACCACTCTTTAAAATCGTTACCTCTCACATACCAAAAATTCCCTTCGGGGTTAACCCACCCATTAACATTATCCACCCTTATGACCCAAGGTCACAGGACCCTTGGGCCAGACCGGGCAGGCTAATAGGTGGGGTGTCCAGCCATCTTGTGGCACAGGCATGATCATCCGCTCGCTAGCTCAACGGCGGGTATGGAATCTTGCCACAAGTCCTGGACTGGGGTTACTATATTTTTACATGCCTGTTAAAATTGCAGAAAAAAAAAGGTGTTACATCGTTCACAACCGTAACCGAAAAATTTAAGAAAATAAAATCCCACAAAAGAATGCAAGGCCCGAGTTCCGTCCAATTCAATATCTACTTTTAGGTGTTCCTCCATAGTAGGAGAAGCGAAGAGGTTATGGTGGAAATTCTCTTCGGGCTGGCCCACCCCTAACTGAACATGAGTTCCGCGTCCATGGCCAACGCTTCGCCCTATTTGCGATGACCCCTTACCCTAAAAGGGGAAAGTAACCCTCGAACGGTTGCTTACCCCTGACTACCCTTTTACCCCTCCAGGGATCCGACACCAACCCGTCCTCGTAATGCTTCTTAAAAACTTCCCATACTCACAAAGGCAAGCTCGATTCTAATGAGGTCTGCGACATTACCAAAACTATACGGATATGGTTTTCCAACAATACCCAATCAGAATGCCGTTCTACTACGTTATAAAATAGTTTGTTTATTCAAAACGAAATTAAATACTTAAAAAAAACTTAAAAGGAACTGTTTAATATTTTAAACACAACAGCTTTTCAATTTGTTTCTTTTTTTCTGTTAATTTACTTTTAAGCTTAATTTTGCTATCTTTTACGTGTACTTTAGGTTAAATTAATGTATCTTTAAGTTTGTGTGTAATTCATTTAAGTTATTATCTTTTCGTAGTTGTGTTATTTTCTCTTTCATATATATATTGTTTCCTTCTTTCACTTTAAATCTATATGGTCAATCTCTACTTTTACTCTACTTTCAAGAAAAAAAATGTCCCAATTTCTATTCACTTTGTTTTCTTTTACACAAAACTTACCCCTAATTAAGGGTTACTCTTCTAACCCGTTCCGCAAGGTGATCGACTGGGGTGCACCGCTTTCCGCCTTGGTTTTTGCTCCTGGGATATTTTCTCTTGAGCAATATCGATTTCGTTCTTTTTTTTTTGTGTTATCTAAAAAAAGGGAAAAGAAATAGGGAAACAACCTGAACAGTAGGCTTACAAATTCAAATAAATTGACAAACTACTTATCTTTTAGGATGGCCCTCTAGGGGCATCTAGGGACACTTCACGTGGATGTGATCTTCGGTCGTTGTGGTGAATATGCCGGTAAGTGGCCGCGGCGTTTGGGTGTTGGGTGCCGTGACGTGCGATCGGTAGGCAGAAATGCCGATGACGTTTAATGATGCGTTTTGGTGGATTTACCTTCTTTTTCTCTCTTTATTATGTTGTTTTTTCCTTTTTGCAGAGTGCGTATACATATATGTATGTAATGTATGTACTTGAGTACCAACACGTGTGCGAGGGTATAACGTATATATGTACTTCGATATTCTCTCACCGAGTCACGCGTACGACCTCTTTAATTTGACGAATTGTGAGTTTTAATTCCGGTAGAGGAATACACACACTCAAACAAAACTTGGCAAATGGGTTCCTTCTTCCAGACAGCAGGGAGGGAGGGGGGTCTTCTTCACGGGTTTTACTGACCACGGGGAAGACTCCAAACGTCAACAACAACAAAAAAAAAAAAACAGCCGATCTCAGTTGCGCTGACGATATTTTCTTTTTTTTCGTTATGACTATCAGACGCGGCGTGGTTGAAACTAGGATGGTGGAGCTCAGTTTCGCAGAGTGCCTCGTGCGAGCGAATAACGTTGCCGCCCAGATAAAGGCTTTGCGTATGGCAAGTTTCTTTCGTCTCAAGCACGTCCTAGGGTCACTCTGTCTTAAACCAATAGCACTTTATTGGTAGTTTCCGACCGAACAAAACTTAACTTTTACTTGTTGAGTTTACGAGTATATAAAATTGTTCACGAGTGCCAGCACCACCCACGTCCATACAGTCACACGTCACTTTCTTTTATATCAAATGTAGGCGAAAAAAAAAATCCTCTGCATGTCACATCCGCCGACATCTCGCTCTCGCACATACCACCCATGAGATCGGTTTATAGCAAACACACAAAATCCTGCAGCTCACTGAATTTTATTCACAAAAATCAGTGTTTAATCTTTAAATTTAAGTTAAACAATTTGCTATCTAATGAGTAAATAATATGATTTTTGTGAATAAAATATTCTGAGCTGCAAGGATTTATAACCCGACTATAAACCGGACGAAAATATGCCTATAAACTGGCCGTATCCGGCAAGACCTTTTGTATTTTTGGTCGCCTCTGGGAGCAACCTACCAGCCTAGTTCACAATCATGTTCGTTGTTTAAAATTTTTTGTTTTCGTTCCTGTTTTCATTTCAGATTAAAATTTTCCTTTCATATTTATATTTTTGTATTATCTGGTTTCCTACAACACTGTTCCGCTAACCATATGATGAACTAGATGAACAAAACTTATTCGGGTTGGTGGAAGGTTGGCAAACGCATCAATTTTCCCAGATGGTTAAGAAAAAGCAGTAGCACAGAAGGAGGAATAGCAGAAGGTGTTAATGAGGAGCATCAAAGCACAGACGCTTCCGAAGAGACCGAAGTGAGTTAACAAAACAATTTCATATTCTGTTGATAATTAATACATTTTCGTTATAGGAGCAAACAACCCCACCTGCAACTGAAAGTGCTTGAAAGCGCAGGCCACGGAAAGATGGGCAAACTTATTTTCAATTAATTTTAACTTAAGCTCTATTTAATATTAATTTCAAAGATTAAAAGAAGATCAACTGATTAAATATTTTTATTGATATTTATTTAAGAAATAAAAAAAAAACCTAATCGACATTGTCGCTTAGTATTCATTTATAAAAGAAGTAATCTATACAATTAAGTTTTATTTCATGCAGCGATTTAATTTAAATTTTAGTATAAAGTGTTTTCATAGAATGCTTAATTGTAAATAAAAATCAAAACACCAAATCATGCAAAGGGGTTTTATTTAGGCTCAGGTAGCAAGTAATTCTGCTGCTTTCTACTCGAAATGACTTATTTAAAATACTTGTTTATCAAATTAAGTGTTAGAGTGTCGTTTGTATCCAGGTGAACCGAAGCTGAACTAGCCCTATGCAGCTATATGTGTCATCCATGAAATGCTGTCGGATTTGCCACGAAGACCCATGCTTAAAAGACATCAGCAAACGCATTGTAGAAAACTCCATCGAATTCGTGAAGTTGAGCGTAAATGGTTTGAAAGCTTTTTAGCGGAATGATAAAAATGGGTATTGCTTTGGACTTCTTAATCTGATCTGTTCGTAGCCTTAATTCACGCTGATGGCGAACGGTTTTTGGTGTTTACATATTACGGCTTATTGGATCTCGTAGGAGTCGCTTGCGATTCCAGTTTTTTCGATATTAATTTTGTTCAAATAGTATCTTATTTGATGCGGCGTAAGGAATATCTGCATTCTTCTCTCAGGATATTCAGATATCTGAAGTACTTGATACGTGGTGATGGTGCTAATGGTGTTGGTTATCTCCACTCATTGTTAACCTTTCTACAAGGTAAAAGAACAAGTTACATACAGTAGTCCAGGCAAACTAAGTCGGACTCATGTCCTAATCCATAGACATTTATTTGATGTGCTACTTACGCTTTACCTCCCTAGTCTCAAATTTTACTATTGGCTTAGAACTGGCTGGTAGTCAGGAATGTGAATTTGTTGACAATTTAAATTGACAAACCTTTCGAGAAAAAAATAAAGTAGAGATTATATTTTAAGGGAAATGTTTTGTTTTATTTAAATGTAAAGGAACAAATAATTGTTTTACATTTTTTACAATTACAATTAAGACATGAGAATAATTGAAGTGCTAAGTCTTAGTCTTGTAAATTAAACTTAGTTTGGAAAATAATATAAAAAATTAGTACTGAGTATTTTCAATAAATACAATTGGTTCGTCTTCGACTAATTGATCGTTGTTTGTCCTGCGTTTATTCGTACTGTAATTGGCGCATATGAAAAGTCTGTTGTGGGTCTTCGTAGGCCTCGTCGGTGCTATTTCGATATCCGAACCAATTTCCTTGTGGGTTTACTTTTCTTAGTCTATACCGATGCGTGCTGATGTGGGCAATTGAGCTTTATATGGCTGGTGTCACCTTCACCGCCATCAAGAATCGTAGATGGCTGCTTTGGATTTGTGTTACATTCCCTCGCAGCTCAGGAGGACGCCATATATTTGATTAGAAGATGATCCGATGCTGAACGCTCACATATTCGTGAAATCATTGCTTTAGGGTGTTCGTCCGACCTAACATCCAGTTTGTTCTGCAGCGAGTCCCAAATGCAAACTGTTTGACTTTTTATGGTCGCATTTTCACAACAAATATTTGTCACAGATATCTTTGACATCTGAAAAGGTATAATAAAGGGTTTAAGCAAAGTGTTTTGAAATATGTTATCAAGTCGTAATAACAGTAATAATAAATATTAAAAATTAAAATAGAAAAAAAATATATAGAAATTTTGGAATTGACCTTGGTTTCTCCATGTTTGCATGTTGAGCATATGTAGTTTGTCTGTTTTTGGGGGTTGATTGTTGATCAGTGATCTAGCTCCAATTTTAGAATTGGATTATTGCTTCAGCTGGTCGTTCTTTGTTAAATCTGAATCTACAAAAAAGACGATTACAACGCATAGTCGATATAAGATAGAGAATACCATCTACATATGTTTTTATAAATTCATAATTTGCAACTTCAAGTCGAGCACTATTTGGCTGTGGATTTACTCTGGATTCTGCATGTGATCCAGCCGTTTGGGATCCACTTCGTATGTTGGATTGTTCGTAAGCTTAAACAAAAGAATGGGTTATTCTCTGCCAAAGGTATTTCACACTTTGATTACTTACCACTGCATCAATTTCTTCAAATGTGGTGCATAACTCGTGACATGCTCGTCACCATTGAAACTGTGGACATAATCGGTTGTTGCGGCGGCGGTTGTGGAGATGATTGTTGGGGCTACGCTTTCGGTATCGATTTTTTACTAATGAACTGAGATGCGAATGACGATAGTCCATCTTTGCTGCAGTAGCTGCAGTGATTTTACATTTTCTTATGTTTGTGCCAACGATCTTGTTGCAGATGCAAGTGCGATGATTAAGATTACAGTTTATCAACGTATGTTGTTGTTGGACAGCTGTTTGGGGTGATTGTTTGGCCGTTGACAGATTGTAGTAGTTCAGCTCGATTCATTGGCCTTGTTTCAGTTCGGATATTGTGTCCCTACTGCAGATCGTCTTGCACAGTCGGTATTTTCATTTATTGAAGCTGACCCTACATTAAAATATTACAACACGCACAGACTATATTAAGTCCAATGCCTACAAACATCTGATGAAATATAATAGAATTAACTATTGCAGCTGGTAGTTGTGCGGATTGTTTTTTGGATACAGATTGCTAATCACACTATCGAGATTGAATGTGCACGCTTATTGTGCACAAGGTTTGAATTGTGCACAAGGTTTGAATAGAAACTATTCCAAATCCTCAGAGTAGCATCCATTACCGATGTGAGGAATTTCTCGTGTGTCGAATGCCTACAACCGCACCAATTTCTCGAATCCATTCCGATCAAATGCACAACGAAGTCATGTCGTCTTTCGCCGAGTATTCCAAAGCACGATTGGGATTATTCATTGTTCACGATTGCATTGTGTCTGCTTGCCGAAAAAAATACACTCGCGCTTAACCCTTTGACGCACAGAAGAAAATGAGCGGGGGGTTTTTTGATTAACCCATATTTTTTTACTCATTTGCTGTCTAATAAAATATGTTGATAAGAAAAACTGATCCTTTTTCCAGGGAAATGGGTTTTCCGCTTGGGGACATATGTGTCCCTGTATGCACCAATCTAGATAAAAAATATAGACAAGATACTTCAAAATAATCAAATAAACGTTTTATTTATTTCAATACTGTTATAAATCAAAAAATCTACTTTTGCGACCCTATACGAGTATGTATAGGAGGAACGAAAACTGTACTACACTTAGTCGTCCTAAGTATAGTTAGTTACTGCTGGACCTGACGATTGTGAAAATCAGCGAAGCAGTTACGATCATTTGTGTAGCATAAGTGTACATCACAATAACTACAAGCATTGTTAGTCCTGTTTTCTACTTTTAATTTTGCGCATTGTACACATCTTTTCCTCTGAACTTTTTTGATCATGGTGTGGTAACTTGCATACTGAGCACTTGAAGAGTTGAACAGCCTTTTTGTTGTACACACAGTAGATGGGGTGGATCTTTTTCTCGAGGAGTATCCAGCTATCAATGATCTTGCGATTTGCTGGCGAAATTCTAAATTTGTTAGGAGAGGTCCTTCCACACGCTTTTCTTGATGCAGTTTGGTGTACACAATGTAAGCATTGTTGATAGCTATATCAAGGATATCAAAGAACAATCGAAGTTAGTATTTGATTTTTAATTTCCTGTCTACCTCATAACACACTTTCCTTTGGTCCATAAGATCCACACCCCCCATGTACTTATTATAATGTTTGATGACTTCGGGACATGTGACAGTGATTCTCTCAGCACTTCCTGATTGTCTTCTATTGGCAGTTGATGTTGGAATTGGAGATAAAAATTAGTGAGCATGTGCACAGCTCTGTTATCCATCCATTTTATGAATGAAATTCCATTGAAGCTGGTAGAAAAGATGTCTCCTCTTTTCATTTCCTTGTCAGCAGGTATATTTTTAGGAACATTTTTTCTGTTGATTCGAACAGTCCCACATGCTTTTATATTTCTTTTCATCAAATTGTATTGCAGTATGGGAGAATTGAAAAGATTATCAAAATATACTTCACATCCTTACCCTTCCATGTCTCTTGTAAGTTGAGCAATAACAGACTCACCAAGTCCATACTCTGTTGTAATGCCTTTTTTTCCGGTGTATAGGTTGAAGTCAAAGAGGCATCCAGTCAATGAGTCCGCTCTACACCACATCTTGAAGCCCCACTTCACTGGTTTATTTTTGACGTACTGCCTCATTATGTTATGGCCCTTGAATTTTACCATGTGTTCATCGATTGATTGGTATTGCGTATTATTCATTGCATCTTTGAAGGATGAACTAAAGTGATCAATGATGGGCCTTATTTTGAAAGCTCGGTCGTAGGTTGGATCTGACCTGGGAAGTTGATGTTCATTGTCATTGAAATGCAAATTTCTACGTATGTCTTCAAATCTATTCACTGTCATTATTTGTGAAATGTATGGTACACCCATATCACTATCTGTGGACCAATAGTTTCTAAAAGTTGGCAATGAATGGTAACCCATTACAAAATGCATGCCTATGTAAGCAGACATTTCATCATGACCAATAGTGAACGGTCGTCCATTTTGTTCCCCATATCGGATTGATTCAGGAATCAATATCTTATCAATCAATCCTTTGAAAATACAGGTACCGTTGAAAATTTGTATAGGAGTTACTGTTCTACTTTCTTCTTCTGACAAGATTTTTATGTTTCCAAATATGTAAGTCTTTTCTGTTTCAAAATTATTTGGTACATACCGATTACTTCTCCAAGCAAATTTTGGAGTTGATCTGGCGTGGGTGGGTGGAAAAACCTCAGGGTTTGTAGGAGGTACATTCTCAGAAGGTTCTATTTCAGCCATATCAACCCCTGCTTCAATATCTTGTGCCAAAAATTGTCTATCTTCTTCATCAAGAGATAAAGTATCTTCATCACCACTGTCTTCTGCTGCCAGTATTTCCAGGATTGCATCATCCATGAGTTGAAATTCTCTACGACGTTTAGTACTCATATTATGAAAGGGAAAAGAGGTCTATTCTAGATGGCATTTAATTTAAATAAAAAAATTAGTATTTTATATAGAAAATGTGTAGAATTGTATTATAGTGAAGTAAATATTGGAGTAATACCTCTAATTTGCCAATATAACACAGGAAAACAACTTTATTGTAAAATAACAACGTCTTGTATGCGAGACGAGTGATATAAACCGTTTTGTCAAAGGAGTAAAACAGTAAGGCCCGATTAGAATGTGTTTAATATTTAGCTACCGTTGACGCATACAGGAACACCGGTGTCCCGGCATGTTTTACGCTCGTAAGTTTGTCGCAGTCGATGGAATTTGGCAAAACAAAGTCAAAACATAATGTAAACTTACCAGTCAATACAGTTTATTATAAATGGTCAAAATAAAAACAAATGAATGTGGTCTTCTATTATCATTAAATTACAACATTTATTATCATTAAATTACAGTGTTGCCATAAGAATCAAATTAAAGAAAATGTATTTAAAAATACAAAAAGTTTCTGTTTTTCAAAATTATGGTCATAGGAGCATAAGTATGATGATTTTAAATTTGGGGACACATATGTCCCTTATGCGTCAAAGGGTTAAACATTTAACGTGAAATTGTTCTTGTTTTTTGCAAGATGGTCGCTCACATGTATACACCGATAGGGATTTGAAGTACGTAACCACGTAAGACCGATACGTAAGAAATCGTTCTCTTCCTTACATGATCTCTGTACGAAATTTTCCTATCTCTTCCTTACTTGAACTCTGGTAGACGTATTGGTATCTGTCAAAATGTATTTTGGGTTGTTTGCTTCATAGAAATAATTTAAAATGTGGTTAATATTCTGAACTAATCAATTGTGAATTGTGTGTATTTTGTGAGAAACAGCAAAATAAAGGATAAAAAATTAAAAAAAAACCTGCCGAACTTAGCGAGAGAAAGAAAACTCCATAAATATTGGAGCCAGGTTCGGTATTTCCTAGAAAGTTGGAAAACGGAAGAATAGGAGCGCTCTGCGATGAATGCGCTATCAATTATAGTTCTTAATAATACAACAACATCTAGGCGACGGGAACATAGTTAAATTCTCAAACTAAAACTGAAATAGGATATATGTAAACTGAGAAATAAGTTTACATATTTCGTATTTAGATTTGTATTGAAGAACCAAACTTTTCTATGAAACAGTCTGGTTTCTTTGCTGCAGTCCCTGTCCCACATCCAGAGATGGCAGAGAAGTTTACGTGGGGTAATCTACTCGTTAACTACGCGTCGTAAGTCGGGTAAACTTCATGACTGATTTGTTTCATTTACTACCTACATTTGTTACGAGTGCTTCCTACATAAAAAATGTAAAGTTTCTAATTTCGTGGGCTCATTCATGTCCATGGCGATGCAATTGGATACATCCAGAACCAAAAACGTGCGAATAGTAGACCTGTGATATGGAATAAAACAAAGCAACCAGTCTATACTATAGAAATATTTGGGTTTTGAACAGAAATCGATCTGAAACTATTGATTGGTATTTATAGTTCTATTTTTGAGAGTTTAATTATGATTATGTGCATGAAGACTGAATGTTGTTGTTATCTGAAAACCGATAATTCATAGGGATAGCGCAATTATCGCAGAGCGCCATATATGCCATTTAAATTTGAAATTAAACGTTTTATATGAAGGAAGCTTACTTACTTACATAATTGGCGCTACAGTCTGTAATAAACCTGGGCCTCAACCATCATGCCTCTCCAATTAGTCCTTAGCTTATATTACTGCTCCAGTTGCGCACTGCAAGTTGGTTGAGGTCGGTTTCTAATTGTGCGCACCACTTAAGGCGAGGTCTTCCTCTAATGTGTCCGACGTCTGGCTGGGAATCGAAGACTCTTCGAGCCCGAGTATTGGTGTCCATTCGTTCTATACGTCCTAGCCATCTTAAACGTCCAATGCGGAGTTTTTTTTTACCAGGGGCGTGTCGCTGTACAGCTCGCATAGTTCTTGGTCGAATCTTCGTCTCCATAGCCCGTCAACGCAAACGGGAACGTATAAAGGAAATCGCACCAGTGACCGTTTAAAATCCACACAGGGCAATGCATCCAATCATTACATCCGATATTCATATATACCATGCAAAAGGATCGCGCCAGCGACCAATTAATTAATTGCCTCAAAGCAATTAAATCACAAATTACAAAAAACAATTATGTGACATCGTATAGCCCCAGCTACCATATAGTATCAAATGGCATTCCATCGGCATCGACAGCGATTCATGCATCGTAAAAGTTTATTCGAGTTCAAGTGTTTCCTATTGTTTGCATTTTGTCCCTTACTCTCACTACGTACTAGGTAGTATGTAGGTCATGTAGAATTAAGTTCGATAATCATGATGTGTGGTAGTATGATAGGGCTATGTACCGGCTTTTTGAAGACCTGGATAACCGTCAGTGAATATAATAGTTTTTTTTTGTTGTTTATAGCTTGGATTGCTTTTAGGATAGCAAGAGCTTCAGATAGAAGAATTAAATTAAGGCAGGCCTTTACTGGTAATATCTCCATTTTCACCGACAACTGCAAAAGAACTTCCTTCGGTGGTTTTTAAGGCATCGCTAAGCCATAGTTGCCAACCTTGCTTTTCGTAATGGACTTTTATTTCTAAAAACATTTTTTTGTATATGTCATTGCTGGTGGATTGAATACTCTGCCAGGTGAGAAATGATAGAGCTATTTGGCAAGTTCCATGGAGGAAAATTAGTCGTACGCTTGTTTGATATGACGATTGGGACATTAAGATGAATAGCTGAGCGCTGAGATTTATAGAGAGCTGATGGGAATTTTTGTGTTTTTTTCCGTTTTAGTAATTTTTTAGCTTCGTCGTGAATAGGTGTTGTAAATGATGAGTTAACATTTCGTATTATCTGCCAAGTAATAAATTCGATTCTGCCATGTAAATGAGGAAGTCCAGCTTCAGTTAAAATATTTTTAATGGGTGTGGTGCAGAAAGTTCCATGACTGCTTCTAACTGCTAAATGGTATGGTGTTGAAATGAGCTGCATTGTTGTTTTTGAACATCTTCATAAATTGGTAGACCATCATCGATTTTGGAGAGAATTAAAGATCGGACACTAACAATAGAATTAACATTACAGTTGCTTTTATAGGAAGACAAATATTTTACTAAATTAATCCTGGTAGTAAGGCTCTTTCTTAAATATGTGCAGTGTTCCTTGAAACCATATTTGGAATCGAATAATGCCTAGTATTTTCGAATGATTAACATTTTTTAGTGAAATATGGTTTAGATTTACTCCTTCAATACATTTTACACATTTGTACTTTTTGCATATGTGAAAGAGTTCACATTTTGAAATTCATATTTTGGCGCCAGAGGTATTTGAGAATGTTGTAGCTAAGACAACAAGGTCTTTGTGTTTAGAAAATAAGATTAGGTCATCTGCATAGAGAACGTGACTGATTTGTGAAAAGCTGCTGACGATTTTGTTTACTTTATCAAAATCGATAACAAATAAAACTACTGAAAAAGGCGATCCTTGGGGGATGCCGTTTTTTAAATAATGGATTGAAGAATAAATGTTGTTAGTTCTTATTCGAAATTCGCGGTTAGTAAGGAAGGCTTTAACGTAATTAAAACTTTTGGGCCCGATTTTCCATTGCTTGAGTTTGTTTAAAATGACACGTGGACCAATACTGTCGAAAGATTGTTCGATGTCAATTGCAAGAATAGGAACGTGATTTTTTTCGGAAACAGACGAGGTTATCTAAGACTCCAAGTATGGATGTGAACCTAAAGTGCTTCTGCCTTTTTTAAAAGCGAGTTGATTCAGAGTCTTACCCTGGATTGAGCTTAAAATGCTTTACTTTTCACAATTGCTAATGGAGGACTCAATTAATTTCGCTGAGGGCGAAACGGTATAATTCTGTTCCTGTATGTTTAAAGACAGGTTTTTTTCTTCATTGTAGTTTGGATGGAAATTTGAATTATATTGCGCCTTTTCTTAACTTTCTGCAAAGAATTCATTAATTTCTCTAGAGCATGTTAGAAGAATCTGTTTTGATGAGGCTAATTGTAAGAGGGACAAAACTGCCTGTAAGGCTCCTAATATTATCCCACATCTTTTCAGGTATGGAGTTTTAGTTTATTTCTGAGGAAAACTTACCAAAGCACGCAGTTTCTTCTAACTTCACAGCCTTTCGGATCTCTGCATTCGCCTTACGATAGTAAATCAAATTTGCAATGTTTTGTGATTTCTTAAATGATTTCGATGCATTTTGCTTTTTTGGCGAATGATTTAAAGATTAGGATTCCACCAAGGAACTGTATTGTTACATATTTTGTTTGTATAAATATATGGATGCATTTCAGAATACAACCAGCCTCCTTATTCATGTTGGTAGTAAATGTAACTGTTTAAGTAAAATTTGTTTTGAAACTTCGGCTTGGAACAAATTCCAATTGGCATAGTCAGTCAGAAACTTCGCCTGGATTTTCTGAAGTTTAGGGCTCTTGCCTATTAAAAGGGATGTCAAAATTGGGTAGTGGTCGCTACCGTGTAAGTCATTTGCCAGATTACAGAGAGCTTTAGGTGTCAGGTGTGGCAATATGAGAGTGAGTAGGGTGTCCATCATTTAAAACTGAGAGTCCAGCAACAATTTACCACGGTGTTAATTGTTCGGGATCCCCAAGAAGGGCTCCAAAAATTAAAATCAAGATCAGAGCTTCAAATTTTTGATCTGGAAATAATAGTTATCTTTAAGTTCAATTCGACTTCAACTGTTATTGCAGGTATGTTGGAGTTTATGTTTATAAATTGTGAGGAATCGTTTTGTGTACTAAAAGGCTAACACCATTTTAAGAAGTTGTGTGGCAGGGTAAATTGTAGCAGTAAGATGAATAATTTTTTGGTGGAAAAGGTTGATTGTTGTGTTCTGTATGTGTCTCTTGTAGAGCAATTATACTTGGAGATAAATCATTTATTAGCAGTTGGAGTTCACGATAATTATTAAAATAAAAATTCGCTGGGGTCAGTCTGCTTACCAGTACAATTTTATGAACAGACAGGAGACCGAACACCACCTGATGTAATAGAAGTTCCGCGCCCACAACGGTGATGAGTGTCGCCACCACATAGACAGCGGCTCCCATCACCGGTAGAAGCGCGGGTTGTGGGGATGCTATTGGTTTTATTATCGGTTTTCGTCATCGTCGATGTTCATAGTTTGTTGTTGGATGGAGAAGATTTGGAAGGGTATCGGTTTTGTATGTGTTTGTGTTATTTTAGTTGGATTTATTTAATGTTTGAGTAAAATGAATGTTGTTATTATAATTTGAAAACGAAGTTTGAGTTGTTTCGTTGTCTTATGTTAGATCGACTCTTCAAATCAAAATGTTGTTGACTACTTTCTTTTCGTTGGATGTATTTGAAATTAATGTGGAATCCATTTTAGAAGAATTTTGAGTAATTTTTGAGTTATTTTTATTTAGATGTTTGCTGATCGAATCGATTGTTGTTTTTAGAATGAAAACACTGATTGATGTTAGAGGCTTAGATCCGTCTTTAGACGTAATGTGCACAAAACGTTGATTTTTATAAATTGATTTTGTTGGTTTCAAAGGAAATTCATTGAAAACACTTTTATTGGACTTTGGTCTCTTTTGAGGGGGAGTTGGGAAGGGTCAGGGGGATCGGAGAGCGCGTGTTCATCGAGAATACCAAGTCGGTTGCCCGATTGGCGGGAAGGCTTCGAAGCCATCCCGAAGGGCAACAAACCACTTATTAACTAGAAAAACTGATTTACTGATATTATTTATGGTACTGTTTTCACCACAAAATAAATTATTGATGTATGGGATAGAAAAGGAAAATTACTTAAGAGAAAAGAAAAAGCTATATTTTAAGCCTCCATTTTTTTTAAGGAACTAGCGTTAAAACCCAAGGAATAATAGTAATAACCCACCAAGACGGGGTAATAATAACTATAATGGTCAACGACAAGCAACCCAGTTTAGAAATAACAGACCACAAGGTGATAACAGAAATTATTCACGAAACAATGTGGTATCAAATCAGAATCGAAACGGTACTACTTAGGATGAATACAGGATGAAACAATCAACCGGCCAATCGGTGGCAATCACTAAGCTCGCTGCCACATATTGCAATTTGTGCAGGGGCATAGCAAACGGCCTATATGTCCAAATACCAAATTCTTATTGGACACTGGTTCATCAGTTTGTACAATCAAACAACAAATTATAGATCAACATATTCCAGTAAACACAGACAATAGTACAACCATAATGGGTATTTCTGGAGAACTAACGACGATAGGAAGATGTACCAACACACTTTTGTTAGGACAACATGAAACATCTTACACTTTTCACATCGTGCCAGGCTCATTCCCGGCACCACTAGATGGTATTATCGGTGAAGACCTTGCACTGCATTATCAACAGAAAACGGTCAATACCAACTCAAACGCCTTCCAAAGGGTCTAAAAATATCACCTTTTTCTAGGATGATGTCAGTAGCTATGTCAGGTCTAACTTACTCGCATTGTTTCGTATATCTTGATGATCTGACAGTTTTCGGTAGAGATTTGACACACCACAATAAGAATTTGATTGAAGTTTATGAAAGACTAAGGTAAGTAAACCTT
Source organism: Rhingia rostrata (assembly GCA_949824845.1). Lineage (NCBI taxonomy): Eukaryota > Metazoa > Arthropoda > Insecta > Diptera > Syrphidae > Rhingia > Rhingia rostrata. Next base: position 103,801,085 of record OX463756.1, read on the forward strand.
AAAATACACCCTAAAAAATGTGCTTTCCTCGGACAAGAAGTGCCTTATTTAGAACATATAATATCTGACAAGGGAATCGTACCGGATCCCTCAAAATCAATCGTTATGAAGTTATGAAAACCTCAAAACGCAGACAAAGTAAGAAGGAAATTCATACCGAATTTCGCAACACTAGCAACGTCTCTTAATCGGTTATAACGGAAGAATGAAGAATTTAATTTTAATAAAGACTGTGAAATGTGCTAATGTTTTCAAAGGGTCTTGATAAAGTAATTCTTTCTACTAGGAGAGGCCCGAACGGTTGCGAAGCTGGCTTTCCCTACAGTTTTCTACATGTGACGCATCTCTTGAGAACCTTCTTGACCAGCTGGCGCCCTTTTGGAATCCAGAAACGGTTTCTAATGACTCACTTTAGAAGCTGACGATGTTGACTCCACCATGAAGAGACCTTTGATGAGCAGCTTTGATTATAGTACAGGTGATATGCGAATTAGTTAGTAGTATAATGGGATGTTTGATTTCAAACGATGCCTCTAAGGACTGAAGGCGCCCACCCAGTCGCAAAAGACCGTCATCGTCTAGGAACGGGGAAAACTGAGATATTTTGGATGGCCCAGGTAGAGGTTTGGCTTTCTGCAACAGAACGAATTCATCAGTAAAATGTTTAAATTGTATGTCCCTCAGCCAGTAAGTTTGGGCAACGTTTAGTTCGTCAGCAGACAGAAAGATGGATTCCAATATCGATTTCCTTCTGCAGAAGTTAATAAAACGTAGTACGTAGCACGAAACGCGCAGCAGTCGATCCCATGTGTTAGTCTATGTAAAAGATAATCGGATCTAGAAGCATCCTTTCGGCATGATTTTCTCTTAGCGAAATCAATGGTCCTGCGATGATCGGCGTAGTTTTGATGTTCTTATGCAAAGCGTTTTCTTTGTTAGTCAGGCAGACAGGTCCTTTAGCCCAAAGCGAAGAAGTTCTTAGGTTTTCGGCAGTTATGCCCCCTGTCAAGAGATCCGCAGGATTTTCTTTCCCCGAGCAGTGTTTTCAGTCAGCGGCTGGTGTGTCGGCGTATCTCTGCAACGCGGCTTTGCACATATGGTTTCCACCGGTCGACCTCACCTTGTATCCAGCTTAATGCAATTCGGGAATCAGTCCACATTTTTTAAATTTTTTAACCGGTAGCTTCAGAAATCGTTTCAGATAAGCGCACAATCGGGACGCTGTCAAAGCTGCGGTTAGCTCCAGTTTTGGTAGTGTTAGTTCCTTTGCCACATCCTCTCTCAGTGGAGCTACTCTGCTTTTGACACATAGAAACGCATAGAAACTGCACCATAAGCTTTCATGCTGTAGAACTGCTAGATTTAGAGGAAGAGACAGTTTCGCCAATAACATTATCCCTTTCTGCTGTACGGTGAAAATCAATGCAAGGTTCAACAGGTAAGCATCGAAGTAAAATCGTTTTCAGCATAATGCAGTATTGGTGAGTGGGTACTTGCAAGGCGGTTAGAGTTCGGGTGTATGTTGTTATATCATTATACAAGTTGCGTAAGCTAGCGCCGTCTGTTCTTAAGTGTAATGGGCGTAGAGAAACCAGCTCTTGCATGTATTTGTCAACCAGACGCTCAGTGTCTCCAAATTGGTCTTTTTGGCATCTCCCACCAATACAGACTCCAAATAGCTGAACTTATCTGATGATGTCAAACTGTTGTTTTCATGAACTGCCGTTCTGAATTGTTCCCAAAATGGTAACCATTCCTGGAAATGTCCATCGAATTTCTTAATTGGTAGTTTTTGAAGTTTCGTTGTTGAATTTATGACAGCAGACGTATTAAGACTGTGAGAGCCTTCATCAGACTTCATTGCAATAGGATGCCGCTTTCGTCAAAGTTTCTCTATCCCAATCCTCCTCCTTGATGTTGGTTTTTATCTCCTGATTTTTTACGATGAGGCTTTCATGCGCTGCAGTCAGACGTTTAATAAAGGTAACCAGTTCCTCTTCGATTCCGTCAAACGCGTCTTCATCATTTAATTGCGACCCCTCGGACATGAGATATTCACCGGCGGATTTCACGATTTTTGTTACTTGCCCTCTATAGGCAACTCGAGCGCAGAGTTTCATCACCTATTTTATATTTCTTTATTTCTCTACGTCTTTCCCCCGGGTTTCGGCACCATATAATAAAACTTTGAGGAAAACCACGGCTAACTTTAAACAGAAGACGGAAACATTTACAAAATAGAACACTCTATTCGAACTCTGTAATATAGATCAAATTCAATTGGTTACTTCATTGTTAGTAAATTATTGAGTATATAAAGTAAAGTCAGTGTAAATGTAAACTGAGTAATGAGTGAAATGTAAATTTAGATGGAAGAAACCGAGTTGCCATTGAATAATTTTTAACAAAAAGGTTATACGTTGTGTAACAACAAGAGTACAACCCAAGAAGTCTGATAAAAAACCAACAGTAGTAAGTCCAAATCAAATATTGGCTTACATACCAGACAGTAGTTGTCTAATTTTAAATCGGTCAAGGGTAAGCACTAATGCCGATCGACATCATTTGACAAAATGTTGTCGAGGGACGTGGAGAAAACTTGCGTGCTGTTATTAAATAATGAAGTTAGATCCAAGAAGAGCACTACCGCCCGATCGGCGTCATTTGACAAAATGTTGCCGAGGGACGTGCATAAAATTTGCGGACCTTTTTCCATCAAGAAAATTTATATAACTTAAGAAGAATTATTCAAGGCCGTCATAAGGAGAAAATTAACGTTTTAAAAATAAAATAGAAGAAATATTTGAAGAAAACAAAATTATTGTACACCTTATGAACAATGTAACAAAGATTACAGACCCTTGCAAAATAAAACTATTATTGAATGATTATCATATGTTACCATCAAGTGGACATGCTGGAATTAATCGCATGCTGAGAAGTATAAGAAAGAAGTATATATGGACAGGAGCGCAAAACGATGTAAATTGCTAAAAATAGAACAGTTGCAATCAACGGCTTACCATCACGAAATCATAGGAGCATTGGAGAATTCGCATAAAGCTCCAACAATTTAAGGGAAGTTATGTTGCGTTTTATTATTCGTATTTATAATACATGTGGTTAGGACGGGATACAGCGAAAAAAGGAAAGATTCAATGTGTTTTCTTTTTGACGTTTATACTTATTGGTTTTGTTCGATGTAACTCATAACAAGGTGGCGTTCGGCTCAGTTTATGTTGTAGGGTAAACCACGACAGCTACCATATTATGTTTTCTGTTACAATACTTCAGTACTTTCGGAAACTGGGTTAACACCGTTTGAACTAGTGTTTGGAAGGCAATGCGTACTGCTTTCTAACCTTACCAAAACTGTAGATCCAGTTGATAACTACGAAGATGATGTGATAGACATAAAAAACATATTGCAGATTGCTCATAAAGATGCCCGAGATACCTTGATAGCAAGGAAAATAATAAGAAAAATAGGTACGATAGTGATGTTAAGGCAAAGACTTCGGATTTTAATGTAAGAAGTTTAGTTTTGCTTAGGTTAAAACCATTTTATATATATATATGCTGTTGCTGTAGGTCTGCTGAACAGTAATTTGAAATCATGTTATATACAAACAAATTAAAAAGAAAATCTTTATAAATCCGAATAGAAAAAAAGAGAGAGAGAAATATCCATTTGTAATATTTTTAAACTTGAGTAATTTGATATATATACTTTATTAATAATGTTTCTATTTTTAATATTTTGATACGTATGCCTAATTTTTGTTTGTTTATCAAATAAATTGTACATATAATGAGAGTAAGTATATCTATTTCTGTGAACACTTTACTCAATATAAACTATTATTGAGAAAAATATTAAATAAAATAAATAAAATTATTTATAAATATGTATATTAATATAAACCTTATGCAAATACAAATTGTAAATAATTGAAATTTATTAAAATCAATAAACATTATATACCTATATATATATATATATATATATGTATATATTTTTACTCATATATTTAAATAAGCAAATAAACGGACCAAACTTTCACACTAAAAATATATAGGTATAAACATTAAGTTAAAATTATATGATTATACTTATTAAAAAATAAAATTGTTTAACAAGAGGTGAGGGCCATTCATCTGTTTTGCGTTGCACAACATAGAGTAAGCATTATATTTAAAGAAACATGCATATATATTATATCTTTTTTATAAACCAGAATCAAAAAAAAAGTTTGTATATAGATAAAATCAAAAGAATCAAAACAACAAGAACGTATACGGACATAACAATCCTTTTGTTCAAACGGCGCAGAAAAAGAAGAAAATAGAACATGTATGATTTCTCCTTTTTCCCCTAAAAGGGTGGTGTGAAGGGGATCGCACCAGTGACCGTTTAAAATCCACACAAGGCAATGCATCCAATCATGCTCGTTATTTGACACCCGATATTCATATGCACGATGCAAAGGGATCGCGCCAGCAACCAATTAATAAATTGCTTCAAAGCAATTAAATCACAAATTATAAATATCAATTATGTGACATTGTATAGCCCCAGCTACCATATAGTATCAAATGGTAGCCCCAGCTACCATATAGTATCAAATGGCATTCTATCGGCATCGACAGCGATTCATGCATCGTAAAAGTTTATTCGAGTTGAAGTGTTTGCATTTTGTCCCTTACTCTCACTACGTACTAGGTAGAATTAAGTTCGACAAACCATTACGACTTTACAACCGAAGATTTTTCGAAGAATTTTCCTATCAAATCTACCAAGGATTTCCTCATCCGCTTATGAGACGGTCCATGCGTCAGCGCCGTAGGCTAGGACTGGGATGGTCAGAGTCTTATATAGGATATCCTTAGTAGTTCGAGTGAGGGCTTTACTACTATATTGCCTTCTTAGCCCGAAAAAAACCAGCGGTTGGCAAGAGTAATTCTTCGTTTAATTTCTGACTAGATGCTGTTGTCAGAGTTAATAGCGGAGCCGAGATAGGCAAAGTCCCGTACTACCTCAAAGTTACATCTGTCAATGGTGACGTTCTGTCCAATTCGTCTGTCCTTTCGCGTTGACAGCACATACTTCGTCTTGCCCTCATTTACTGCAAAGCCCATTTTCGCCACTTCTTTCCCTATACTAGCAAACGTGGCTATGACATCACGTTGGGTCCGACCAATAATGTTAATATCCGATTTTTGGGAAATTGTGCCTCTAGTGTTGGCTTGTAAGTTTTGCACTATCCTCTCAAGAATCAAATTGAAGAAGTCACATGATTGCGCATCATCTTGCCTAAATACTTTTTTGGTAACGAATGTGTCGGTGAGGTCGTTTCCTACTCTGATGGAGCAGCGAGAAATCTCCATCGTCATCCTACACAAACGGACGAGTTTGGGCGGTATACCAAAACTAGACATGACTCTGTATAGTTCGTCTCTATAAATGCTGTCGTATGCGGCTTTGATGAATAGTGAATAGGCGGTGGGTATCGATTTGGACATCTTGGGTTTTTTCCAGGATCTGCCGAAGTGTGAAAATTTGATCGGTTGTGGACTTTCATGGCCTAAAACCAGGCGTTCACATATTACGGGAGATAAGATCTTGTAAGCGATGTTGAGGAGATTTATGCATCTGTAGTTAATGCAGTTTAAAGGGTCTACTTTTTTGTGGATCGGACAAACGATGCTAAGGTTCCATTCTTCAGGCATACTTTCTTCCGACCAGATTTGACTTATTAGTTGGTGGATGTTTCCTACCTACTTATATCCGACGGTTTTATAAAGCTCGGGGGGAAGGCAGTCATTTCCGGCAACCTTATTAAGCTTCAATTTATATATTATTATCCTCACTTCACTCAGGTCGGGTGTTTGGCAGTTTTCGCTGTAGTTGCCAATATTGAATGGTTCGTTCTGCCTGACAGCGAAATGTTGTTCGTCATCGCCGTTTAACAGTCTGCATAAGTGGTTCTTCAATATCCTCAGCATCGACAGTGCCTCAACTACGATAATTCCTTGTTCGTTTGGACAGGATTTTGTTCGAGCCTTGTATCGTTGTCTTTGATGTTTTACACTTTGGTAAAACTTGCGCACATCTTTCTTGGAGTGCCACCTCTCTATATCCTCGATCACGCGCTTCTCTTCCTCTTTTTCTTCTTTGTGAAAAGCCGGTGTTCTTCCCTTCTTCTCTGCATATAGAGCTCAACGGCAGCTCTCATCTTCACCTGCGGCCTAGCCTTGTAGCCTTCGTTCTTGGCTGCGAGCATCTGTCGGCATTCCTCATCAAACCAGGGATTTCTTGCTGGTGTGCGCCAGAAACCTAGCACATCAGTTGCAGCTGATCTAATGGCTTGTTGGCATCGTTGCCATTGTTCTTCGACATTCGATGCTGGTTTTATGGTGTTAATCGAGAGTTTTAGGGATACGCGTTGCGTGAAGGTCTTGGCGGCCTCTTAAGATTGCAGTCATTCGACATTCAATGGAGGTGTTAGATTTAGAGGCATGCAATGCAATCTGAATTTATTGGAGGGATCCGTTTCCTACGTTGTTGCTTCTGCTGTTGTATTGGATCGGTGGTTGTAGCTGTCGATTACTCGTGACTTGACGAAGTCGGTTCCACACCACGAATCAACATTCTGATAGGTGTAGCATTGCGTGGTAGCTGTAATAAATCTAGTACATTTTTCATTTTTCAATCTTCATCCTAATCAACGTATTTTCTGAATCGCGGTAATGTCTGCGGTGTAAACACTAGAAAAAAACTTCAATAATATTATTATAGGCATTTTGACATAAGATCATTTAAACAAACGCACTGTTTTTTTTTTACTTTTTTTACTTTAAAAAAAAGACATATTTTATTAAACTAATTTTATCGTCTACATTTGGTTGAAATAAAGTTTTGAACTACGACAAATTGTTTTTTCAAATTTAAAGACTATATCCACTATATATATATCGTATATTTCCACTTGCCTTTGAATACTTATTTATATTTTTTCCATGTTGGCTTTACTAACAAAATTGTTTAGTAAGTTAGATGTCTACCTTGAAAACTTAAACTTTTCTCTCAAAAACACCAATAAAACTTCGTCCACATTTTCTATCATCTGAATAGACAAAAGAGGTCACATGACAATTCCCATGTAGGTATGATATAACCCAACTAATTATGGCTCTGTCAAAATATAGCTGATGCCTTAAAAACAAAATCAATGGATAAAATAAATAACGAAGGAGTTAACACATATTGCTCCTTATAATACATATATTCATGATTATATGGTCGTAGGTTTCATGATTTTTGTTACCCTAGGTAAATCGGCAAAAACAATATGCTCTTAAGTAATTACAATTATATAATAATTTTTGCTCCATGGTATTTGCTAGATATATAATAGTAAGTAGATTTAATTCAATTGTAATAACAATAAGGCAATTTGTAACGGCAAAGCAAGAAACATATTAAATAAAAAACAGAGGAAATTGAAAAATATACATATATATCGTATTAAATACATGATTATAGTAAGTAAAAAAGGTTGTTTGGGATCCACATCTCGTTGATGAGTTTCTTAATCTTAAGTCTTATAATTTAGTTTAATAGTTTAATGCTAATAAACCTGAGCTTTAAAAACAATTTTTTGCGATTATTTCAACAGGCTCTTTCATCATTTTCATCGAATTCACTTGGTTCTGTGAATGGCAACGTAAGAATATAAAAAAACAAAGGAAGGGGGACCAAAACTAAGAACAAGTAATGGTGCTTTAGGGATATTATTCCATATGCCAATAAAAACCAATGTCCACCTGAAAATATAAAAGAGGACAATGTTAACTAAAAAACATTAAAACAATATTTTGTAATAGTAGCTGTACATTTTACTTTGAATCAAATTGTCACCAAAGTTACCTGTATTCTGGGATACTTTAATTAATTTCAAAAATTGAAAAGAGGAATAAAAGTGTGAAAAACATTGCTGCCCATTCCGTATAAGGAAAATTAAGGAAAGATTCAAAACACATAAATTTAAATTTTTTAAAAGACAAACTCCACATTCCAGTTAAAAAAAAACAATTGCAAAAATCCTTGCCAATTAAAAAGAGGTAAAATTTAATTTACACCTAATAGTGCATGCTTTTCAAATGTATATCTGAGAAGTAGATAGACAAATGTTGACAGATTCAAGATACAAGATATACAAGATATACAAGATACAAGATATTTACAAGCTACAAATACGCAATCTTGACAGCCCTTAACGGATGCCATCGTAAAAGATCTGAACATTAAAACCAAACAATAGGCGTGTTCCGCATTTCAGTTTACAACTGAAAAAGAGGAACGCATAAACTAAAACTAAACTTACTAAATGTCAAAATAATCCAACCCTCATTTTGTAAGTTAAATTGTCCATATATATAGGTTTCTATTTACTTTTATCTGTTCAGAATAATTATTCGTTATCAGAAAAAAAAAAAAAATAACATGAAGAAACCTATATTGTCGGGTAATTTTTTTTCTTCACGACAGGTCAAAGAAAAATCAGCTGTTATACTTATATCTGCTTTACGATGTTGGTAGAAAGTACAATACCGAATTTTATTCTACGGGAAAACGAACTTACTGGCCAACTGATGTTATCAAAAAAAAAAAACGGATTTGATCGATTTTTTCATCGTAAAAGGTATGCCGTCCAATCGAATAAAAGTTGAGGCATGCTTTGATCTTTGCTCTAATCATTCTCTGGTCATTCTAACAACGAGAGAGTCAATCATTAGAAATGAAAATAATATTCGACTGGGTGTGTCGCTTAGATCCCCATTATAACTGGAAGTCGCGGTTGTTTCCTTTATCGATACCGTTCAAAAAGGAGCAAGGAATAATACTCCTCAGAAACGCAAAATAGAGAGCTATAGTAATATCAAGTACCCATGGGAAATAAAAGATTTGGTTGGACAAAAATAATATAAAGTACCCATGGGAAATAAAAGATTTGATTAGACAAAAAAGAAAAGCCAGAAGTGTCGGCTCACGAAAAACTAGACTCAGTGAAAATTAAAAGCCTTGAGGAACAAAGCGAAACGGATAAAGTTATTTTCGACAGGCTAGTAAAGCTTGAAAATAGTGTTCGCAACGGACGTAATCTACCGTCAACATGAAAAGATTTCTTAAAATTCTTACATGGAATGCCAATGGCCTTTGGCAGAAACTTGGAGACCTTGAATTGTTTATGCAGCAAAAAGATATCGACGTCTGTTTAATATCCGAAGCTTACGCGAAGAGTAATTCTCACTTAAAGATTAAATGTTATTTTGATTATCATGCTCTACATCCAACAAACAAGGCTAGAGGTGGAGCATGTAGATATATATAAAGGAGTGTATCGAACATTCGATACACTTCGATAAATTAGAAGTAGAAACAGTGAAAGTTTGCTCTATACAAGTCAGAAGCAGACAATCCTTTCTCAAGATATCTTCTATTTACTGCCCACCACGATGCAAGGTTGAGAAAATCGACTTTGAAAACTTGCTTAATTCCCTTGGACAGCGTTTTGTCATTGGAGGGGACTTTAATGCAAAGCCTACATTCTGGTGATCTAGATGCATATAACAGAAAGGCAGGATGATTTATGATGTTGGTAGAAAGTACAATACCGAATTTTATTCTACGGGGAAACCAACGAAAGATTTTTTCATCGTAAAAGGTATGCCGTCCAATCGAATAAATGTTGAGGAATGCTTTGATCTTTGCTCTGATCATTCTCCGGTCATTCTAACAACGAGAGAGTCAATCATTTGAAATGAAAGCCCACCCTGACTAGCAAACTGAAAAACCAACCGGGAAGGCTTCAAAAACGATATTGAAAATAATATTCGACTGGGTGTATCGCTTAGATCCCCATTAGAACTCGAAGTAGCGGTTGTTTGCTTTATCGATACCGTTCAAAAAGCAGCAAGGAATAATACTCCTCAGAAACGCAAAATAGAGAGCTATAGTAATATCAAGTACCCATGGGAAATAAAAGATTTGGTAAGACAAAAATAATATAAAGTACCCATGGGCAATAAAAGATTTGATTAGACAAAAAAGAAAAGCTCGAAAAAGATGGCACCAAACTCGTATCCCACAAATAAAACACATCTCAATCGATTGAGTAACATGCTATCAAATTCAAAAAGTAGAAACTTATCTGCAAAGCCTAACCACTGGAAAAGAATAGAATTATGGACTTTGGAAAGCAATTAAAGTCATAAAACGGCAAAAAAACGCTGTGCCACCAATTAGGGCAACTCAAGACGTTTGGGCAAAAAGAGATAAGGAAAAAGCAGGCGTTTTTGCCGCACATCTTGAAATCTAAAATCTAATTTAGTTAGATATACAAGTATTACCGAGCTTCAACGGGAAATACAGAAATTAAAGCCTAAAAAAGCTACAGGTTATGACCAATTACAGGAGAACTTCTGAAAATGTAGGCTGTAAAAGCATTAAATAAACATTTTAAATGCAGCATTTAGATTAGAATACATACCAAGACAGTGGAAAGTCGCAGAAGTGATTATGGTTCTCAAACCAGGAAAATCACCGAATGAAATAAAATCATACAGATCTTTTTCACTTCTTCCAATAATTTCAAAAGTTCTTGAAAGGATATTACTCGGTCGCTTACACCCCGTTATTGATCAGAAACGCCTTTTACCTTTTACATTCGGCTGTGGACCAAGTTCATCGAGTTGCTAATGTAATTGACAAAGCTTTCGAAGAAAAGAAAATTTGCTCAGCTGTAGTTCTGACGTGTCGCCTTCAATACAATCTAAGGCCTTTAATACAAACTAAGACAAAATCCTCGTTATTATTAAGAGGGCCCGCACGAGCCCAGTAAGTTAGTTAAGTAGTTGTTAGGTTGGCTTTTGTCTTACAAATTGATATACAAAAAAAAACAGACATTCGTTCTAGAAACTTAGGTCGTAGATATTTTGTTTGTTTATGTTGAAACCATTTTTATCGGTCGATAATAAAATAATTAAATTATTTATTTATAAATAAAAATAATTATTATGGTTTGCGAGGATCAGAAATGCAATCAAAAAGACCCCGCTACCGCTCTCTTTGCCTGCTATGTTTCTTGCGGTAAAATGTTTCATGCGAAGTACGTTGTGCATTTATAAATCAGGTTAATGGGCACTAGTACGATACGTTTGGCGCCAAAAACGAATAACGGTTTTTAATATGTAATCCTCTCCAATAAGGAAAGTAACTGTATGTAATAGCGACCTACGCACCGGAAGCAGCCAACATTTTTTTTGGTTTTATTTATTTATTTTATTTATTTAGTATATTACAAAGTGTTTTGTTTACAAAAAAATCTGCGAATCTAGTTACAAAATTGTTTCAAGTATTATTGAAATATTGTTAATTTTTTGTTTATTTAAATATAATACATTATTTATTTTTCATCTGTTTTTTCTTTATATTTCATTAAGGGAAGTTTAATAGGTGATTTTTTAAAAGTTTCTTCCTCAGTCCATCGGAAGATATGTTCAGTAGTTCTCTCGGCATCTTGTTGAAGATCTGCGGGATAGTAACGGATAGTTGTTGTTTTCCATATACCATTTAAACCGAGTAGTTTGCAGGAATCCTTGTGCTCTCCTTCTCGTGTTAAAGTAATAGTCTATTTGCTGCTTATATTGCTGGTCATTGTAGTCTTCTTCAAGGATTTTCTCTATTTATTCCGTTTTTTGTTTGTATTAATATTTTTGTAATGCGATTTTAAATTTTTTGTAATTCTATTAAGTAATTTTGTTTGGTGTTTCCCCACGCCAATATCCCGTATCTCAATGATGACTCCACTAATGACAAGTAAACCTGCCTTAAGACATTATAATTGCTGTAGATACTCAAATGATTTAATGCATAAACTGTTTCATAAACTGTTTTTCTTAGTTTTTTTCTAATTTGAGCGATGTGTATGTCCCATTTAAAGTAGCAGTCAAGTTCTTTACCCATGTACCAACAATGTTGTACATTTTCAATGAAATCGTTGCAGTTAAGTTTTTCTTTGTACGCGCTATGATGAAGACATTTTCTTTCATGTATTTTATTGTTTATTTTTGTTTTTAATATGTGAGAAGATCTTATGTGCATTAGTTTTTTTTTCATGACACCATCTCACCACAGAATCGATCTCCTCTTGCATTATACTATTTGCTGTTGCTAGATCCCTACGGCTGATTACGATTGCTGTGTCATCTGCAAAATCAAAACCTGTGCTGTTTTTTCAAAACAGAAAGTATTTGGTTTGCATATATTATATATAGCAACGGCCCCAAAATTGATCCGTGCTGAAAACTTATTTCTTGGCTTATTGAGTTAAATATCTTTTTCTAATTGTGATATCTTTTAAACCACTCCAAATTTACACCTCGAATCCCTATTTTTCCAGCATTCCTATGACTTTTTCATGTCGTAATGTGTTAAAGGCTTTTTTAAAATCTATGAAAACTACAAGATTGTGATAATTTTCATTTAGGTTGATATTAATTAGTTTTGCAAATTCAGCGAGAAGCTTGCTAGTGTTTTTGTTTTTAGTGAACCCCTATTGTTTTCTGATGATTATTTTATATTTGTCGATATACTTTTGAAGTCGGAGCGCCATTACTTGTTCCAATATTTTGTCCATTATAGGTAGGATGGAAATGGATCTATAATTAAGGACGTGGCAGCTTTAAGTTCTTATTCCATCTGCTCCTGGAGATTTATTTACATTTAATTTCATTAAGATCAGTAATATTTCTTCCCTTGTGGCTGGTGTTGTTAAAATGCCTCGAGCTTGTGATGCCAGTGTGGTTTGTTTTTATTTTGCAATTGTGCACAACAGTTTCAACTTCGTTTACAAAACTTGAAACAAACTTGTTCGCAAGCTCCTTTGAACTGATTTCACTACCAAAATTGCTTGCGATCACACCATCTAAGTTCATTTCCGCCTCCCGAGTTTTTCGTTTATAAAACTCGAGGTTTTTTTTGGATCTAGTCGATACTCTTAGAAGTTTTGACGATAGTAAGACATTTTTCTATTTTTTATTGACGAAGTTTCTGTAACTCTTATATTCAGTTTCATACCGATTGTATCTCCTATTGTTCTTCCACCTTTTATATAATACATCCTTCTGCTTGCATAGCTGTTGGATTTCGGAGTTTACCCATAAATTTGATGCACTCCGCCTTTTTATTATTGTTTTCTGTGTTGAGTTTTTGTATATCGTTCCAAAATGTTTACTGAATTCTTCTCGGCTCCGCTTTTAACTCTGACTCGTCAGAAAGCTGAAGCATGGACCGTCTCAAAAGGGGATGAATTTCTTGGTCGATTTGAGAGGAAAATTCTTCGAAAAATCTTCGGTCTCGTTTGCGTTGACGGGCTATGGAGACGAAGATTCAGCCAAGAACTATATGAGCTGTAAAGCTGTACTCCGCATTGGACGTATAAGACGGCTACGACATGTATAACGAATGGACAAAACTCCGGCTGGCAGAGTCTTTGACTCCCAGCCAGACGTCGGACGCAGTAGAGGAAGGCCCTTTTTTAAATGGCGCGCACAAGTAGAAACCTTCCTCAATCACTGTTCAAATAATTTGAACTTTTTCAGCGAACCGCTCATACAAAATAGAGAAATTTATTGAAGTTTGTTGAAACTATTGAAGACGGGCGTGCAGGTAAGGAAATATTGAAACTGTGCAAATAACTGTTTTCCAATAACAAGTTCCTCGCGCTGTATTTATGTTATGGGTATTTATTGGAACTTGTGGGTGAATAACAATGTTTGTGTGATCTTCGGAATTCAGATTACCACAATAAAGTTATAGTTAGGTAATCTTAGGAGGAAGTTGAAAAAGTTGTATTCATAAGATAATATTCTTTAAATTTCTCAGGAAACTACTAGAGACGGGCGTGCAAGTGATGAAAATCTCCATGACGCCTGCTTTCTTTATTGATAAGATGCACTTGAAATATTTTTATTTTTAGACTTTTTAAATAAATTTGCCGGACTAAATAACTGTTTTCTAATAATAAAATGCGTTTTACGTTTAATTTATCACTACCAACACATGAATGAAAGTAGGCGAAGTAGCTCACACAGTATATTACTGTCCATATAGAGATGTTGATCGTAATCGCGCGAAAAGCCATCGCACAGCGTGCCGCGAACACGCGTAGAGATGAACGCAGCCTTAACAACACAAGTATATGACAACGGGGCCAACTAAACAGAATAGACAGATCTCTGAGTAGATATTCATTCCTTATATACCACGGCGCATTGACGATTCATCTTAACCTTTTTATTTCAAAAGTTTGTAAAAATTGTTTGTCCGTTTATTCGAAAATAATTCGATGAACTTGGTCCACAATCGAATTTTTATATAAAATCCTCGTGTCGTATCTTGAGCATAGACTCTTCCGTGTGAAACTTGGAAACGAATATTCAAAGCTCACAGAAATATTGGCAGGAGTACCCTTAGGAAGCTTCCTTGGACCACTATTGTAACACCTACCAAACAGGACAATAGTTGCCACATTTGCTGACGATACAGCTATACTAGCAGTTGGCACAGCAATAGAGGAAACAAATATGAAATTACAAAACGCTCTTAACCACGTTAAGGAATGGACAAAATACTGGCGGATTGCACTTAACGAGAGCAAATCGATTCATGTAGATTTTTCGTATAAACGGACAAACAATTTGCCAGTATTTCTCAATACGGTTCGAGTCCCTTATGCAAATGAAGCGAAATATCTCGGAATGATACTCGATGCAAAATTAAAATGGAAGTCGCATGTAAAAAATAAATGCGAGAAACTTAAAAATGAATACAGAGAACGGAAAACATTCGAAGCTTAACCTTGATAACAAGCTGCTTTATAAAAGCAAGTGCTAAAACCGGTTTGGACATATGGTATACAACTATGGGGTTGTACCAGTGAAACGAATCTAAATATTTTAAAAACTTTTGAAAACAAAATGTTAAGATCATTCGTCAATGCGCCGCGGTATATCAAGTTTTCCAACAGGGACGCTACAAAAGTTGAGCGACAGGGACAGCAAACGACGTCTTATTTCTTGCCGCTCTTTTGACATTTCTCTTCAGTAAGGTTTGCCATTTCATGATGGAAAGATATACGATCCAACAACGAGTCGAAATTATTAAAATTTACAACCGAAATTCGGAGTGGCCTCAACGTTAAGAGCGCTACGTCCAATTTATGGTCGTCATAATCGTTCTAGCAGATCAACAATTGAGCGTCTAGTGGAAAAATTTGAATCCACAGGCAGAGTACAAAGAGTTCCCGTGCCAGTGAGACAAAGAAGTGATCGTAGTTTCGAGAATGTTGCTGCCGCTGAGGCTTCAGTTGAAGAAAGCCCAAATGTCTCTCTCACACGTCGTTCTCAATAGTTGGGCATCTCTGTGACGTCGTTGTGGCGAATTTTACGAAAAGATCTTGGCCTACATACTTACAAGATTAAATTGAAGCAAGAACTGAAGCCGCTTGACCACCAGAAGCGTCGTATGTTCGTGAATTGGGCTGAGCAACAACTTGAAAATGGTTCGGATTTTCATCGAAAAATCATCTTCAGCGATGAGGCTCATTTCTGGCTGAATGGCTTCGTCAATAAACAAAATATGCGGTATTGGTCAGGCAGCAATCCACACGTACTCCATGAGTCATCATTGCATCCCGAAAAAATTACGGTTTGGTGTGGTTTATGGGCCGGCGGCGTCATTGGGCCGTACTTCTTCCGTGAAGATCAAGACCGGCACGTTACTGTGAATGGGAATCGCTACCGTTCAATGATAACCGAATATTTTTGGCCCCAATTGGATGATATGGACTTGGAGGACATGTGGCTCCAACAGGACGGCGCCACAAGCCACACAGCGAATGCCACAATCAATTTATTGGAAACCAAGTTTGGAGAACGTGTTATCTCACGAAATGGTCCAGTCGCTTAGCCGACTCGGTCGTGCGATTTGACGCCGTTAGACTATTTCCTGTGGGGCTACGTCAAGTCTATGGTCTATGCCAACAAGCCAGCGACGATTGATGAACTTCGTACGAATATCGAACGTGAAATTGCAGCAGTTTTATCTTGCGGGCACGACTATGGTGCCATCTTTTACGAGCTTTTCTTTTGTGTCTAACCAAATCTTTCATTTCTCGTGTGTACTTGATATGAATATAGCTAATTATGTTGCGTCGTCGAGGAGTATTATTGCATGCTGCTTTATGAACGGTATCGATAAAGCGTTTAAGGCTGTAGTCTCGAATAAATTAATGTTTTCCGGACCATCAAATGGTTTTAACGTTTCCTTAATATGTGCGGCAAAAACGTCTGCTTTTTCCTTATCGCTTTTTGCCCAATCGTCTTGAGTTACCCTAATTGGTGGCACAGCGTTTTTGCGCCGTTTTATGACTTTAATTGCTTTGCAAAGTGAATAATTCGAGAAAAAATCACATTCGAGGGAGAACCTCATTTTATAACATCTGAAGTACAACTAGAGCTATTATTGCATTAAAACATTTTATCATTTGATTTATAGCAATTCATTGCTGTATGAAAAATCATAATAAGAGATATCTCTAATTACAGTAAGGGCGAACTAGACTCTTTCTGAACTCTTTTGACCACCTTTTCATAAATCTTAACATGGAGTTGGATTTATTGACAATTAAGTTAATGTGTGTATAGAGATATCTCTAATTACAGACCTAGTCTTAAAACTATCTTGCATTACTAAATTATTCCAATTTTGAAAATATTAGTTGTGTCTTGCTTTATCGAAAAATCATCTGTGCACATCAGCTTTGGTTTGTAAAACATCGGTCCACTGTTAAAAATCTCGTAACTTTTATGCATCATTGTTCCAATAGCTTGAAAAATAAGAAAGAAGTCGATTGTATATACACTGACTTCTGAAAAGCCTTAAAAATGTTGATGTTATATGATAACTAGTCAATTATCACACAACATCAACATTTTTAAACTTAACGCATATAGATTCCCTCCAGGACTCAAAATTGGGTTAAATCATCTCTCGTTGAGGACTTACCAACCCCTTTGTTGCCCAATCTGGAGTACACAAGAAAGACATTTAGGACCAATGTTATTTATACTTAAAATTTACGATGTAAAAGCTTGCATTCGAGATAGAAATAAAATTTACAAATATGTAGGAGATCTAAACGGTTCGCTTTAACTAAGAAGCGATTTAAATAATAAATGCAAGCTTTTATTTATACTCTGTCTGAGCACGGTCTCTGTCGTGTGAACATTTTTAAATATCTAGCCCCTTATTCATTAAAATTCACAAAAACACATCTGACCTGTTGTATAGTTATACAGTTTATAAGTATTTATACAGCCTTTATTCAGGGTCGCACAAATTCTTATTCATAAAATATTTCCCAATCCATAAAAGTAATACAGGGTCACGCAATAATTTGTTTCTGGTCTGCACAGAACCTTCCTGAAGTAGGCCACCAATCTTTCCTGTACCTCGTGTACTAGCGATAAAACGGCTCCAACTCGGAAATTTCTTGCGTCAGCGTCGACAACGTCGGGATATGCTAGCATCGGCGCTTGACAGCTGATGTTTAGGTCTTCGCAAAGCATTTTTCCACTCACTTGACCATTTAAATTGCTTTCCTTTCTCCGTGAGTTCATGTTAGCTATTTGCAATGCTAGCAAAGTCCTTACAAACCGGCAGTAAGTCGTAAGTCTTAAGAATCTCCTTAGTTAATGTTTATTCTTGAGACCGACCAATTCGGATCTGAAGAGTGCACACTCCTTCAATTTCGTTATTGAAAACTAAATCTCTTGCAGACAAACCATAAGAATCGCAGGTCTGAACATTATAAACAATCGTAAAGGTAAAGATTAAGCTTCACTCCGAAGTCTTAAGACAAAATATGTTAAGCTCATTAAGTTCCGACCTCGGCAGCATAATTAAATGGGGTAAATCTAATAGAGTGGAATTTAATTCTTCCAAAACGCAATGCTGTCTTCCTTCATTTAGCGAAACCAAAACTTACAGCCTTTATCCATGAATGACACTTACATCGTCCAAACTGAAAAACTTTCCATGCTCGGTATGTGCGTCAGTAACAACCTTCGTTGCAACGCTAAAAATGCAGCGAAATGTTTAGGTTTCCTAAATCGATGTAAGAAATATTTCACACCTTCTGATCTGGCCTCAATATAAAAAGCGTATATTCGCCCGAAACTTGAGTTACAAAACTCCCACATCTGGTCGGGTGCAGTAAAAACATCTCCTGCCTTACACTTTTTTAACGTTATTATAAAAGAAAATGCTCAAATGAAATAGCCAGCTGCATTCCGCCCCTTCACCGTAATACTCGCCATGCAATGAATGCTCATACACCCTAAAGCCTATCTTCGGACGTACTAAGAAATATAGAGATTCATTCCTAAACCGTAAAACACGAATGTGGAATGCTTTACCGAACACGGATTTTCCTCCACATTACAATTTACCGACATTTAAAGCCAACGCACATGGGTTTCTCCTCCTCAATTTCTTTAATGCCCGCGCTGTGCTCAAACACCATAAGGGCATTCATAAACCCTTTAGCGCGTACTAATTCGAAAAAAACGTCCCTCTCCATCGCCGCAGCCATTTCTGCAACTTCAGCCTGCTTGACTAATGGCAGAATTGGTCTAGCATCTCCAGTGTCGATTTGGACATATTTCCCATCCTCTGCAGCAAATACACCAGTGAATTCTTCAATCCAACTTTTTCGTTATGTCCGTCAGCTTAGTTGGTAGCACTGTTTTATCAGTCTACCCGGTTATGATTTATATTGCGTTAACCGGAACACATTTAATACTCTTGTTGGAACCATGTTGTTCTTTGGTTCCACCAACATTTGTCCAACAATGTAGTTTTGGAAGTTATTACCTGTTTCAGGTTTAACGAGGAAACGATGGCTCCCAGGATCATATTGGAAGCAGTAGCTCCAGTATCAATTGTAGCTGCAAGTTCTTTCCCGCCGATGGTCACGTCTACTATCAAACTCCTGTTGTCTCTCTAAGTTTGGGATACTTATATTGTGGTCGTGTTGGCATATTCTGAATGCTGCTACTGGGAATTCATAACAGCGGGTCGATTGTTGTCACTGGCAGATGCTTCCCTCTGCTGGTGCAATGTGGACAGTTGCTACGCTTTGATGGGTTTATCCACAGACGCATTAGATGTCCAGTTTGGTTGCACTTCCAGCAACGCGATTGGGCTCGGGAAATGTTATTCGGTGAAATTTCCATTCTTTCAAAAGAGCATTCAATGGTGTCCAATTCTCTGGCTCGATGGTCTCCTTGGGATGCTTGATCAGCAGCCTATAATGTAAGTGCATAAGCTGCGGCTACGGCAAGTGTGCGTTTTTCAGCCATTCGTACTGCTAGTTGAAGTTTTGAGCCAGCTATAGCACGAGTTAAAGCGTCCTTTGCCATCTGGTTGCTGATCTCTTTACCAGTTATAGTATATGACAAAGGTGCTAGGCTTTCAATATCTGCTTGCAGTTGTTGAAGAGTTTTGCCTCTCTTCTGGACTCTACCGCACAGGTTCACTCGATACACTTCTAACATATGGTCATCACCAAACCGCAATTCGATTGCTTTCACGATAGCGATTTATTTGTAGTTGATTGTTGGTTTTCAAATGTTCCGCAGCTGGACCACGCAAAAGCCAGTACAAGTGAGATGGCTTCTTCCTCGTTATCCCAGCAGTTAGTCATGAAGCTGCTGCTCCGAACTGTTTCGTATACATTGTTCATTGCGTCTGACCGTCCGCCTCCAGAAACTTCATCATTGATGACTTGTCGAAGCCTGCACTTACTTATTGCCCTCCAACATCAAATACAATCAAATTACGATCTTAACCATTTTGCTTTATTGCGTCATAAAGACGAATAAATAAATCGCTCTTTCCTCCTATAGGGAAAAGCTGCCCTAAACTCAGTTCATCTTTCAGCTTCGCGACGGTGAGCTGACTTTATGATTTACGAACCATTATTGTTCAATCATACCTTTTGCACAATCACACATTTGGTCGTATAACAAAATATCGTTCACTATTCTCTAATTTTCTCGACTCTTATATACACATTTAAACTATTTGATGGTCCAGAAAGCATTCATTTATTCGAGACTAAAACCGATAATAATATAGTTAGATATGCAAGTATTGTCGAGCTTAAACGGTAAATACAGAAACTAAAGCCTAAAAAAAAGTCCGGGTTAGGACCTGGCTACTGGAGAACTTTCTAAAATGTTGCTACATTATACATTCAGCAATTAGATTAGTATACATACCAAGATAGTAGAAAGTCGCGGAAGTGATTATGGTTCTCAAACCAGGAAAATCACCGAATGAAATAAAATCTTAAAGTCATTCACTTCATCCAATAATTTCAAAAGTTTTTGAAAGTATTGTTATTGATCGGAAAAGCCTTTTACCTGACGATCACTTTGGGTTTAGAAGTAAACATTCGACTATGGGCCAAGTACAACGAATCACTGGTGTAATTGAGAAAATTTTCTCAGCTCTATTTCTGGACGTGTCGCAAGCTTTTGACAAGGTTTGGCATAGGGTCCTTCAATACAAAATAAGTTCTTCTTAATAAATAATATAAAATCCTCGTGTCGTACCTTGATCATCGACTCTTCCGTGTGAAACTTGGAAACGAATATTAAGAATTCAAAGAAATAATATCAAGAGTACCCAAAGGAAGCATCCTTGGACCAATCTTGTACCTTCAATTCACAAGTGATATCCCACAAACAAACTATACAACAGCGGAATCTTTTGCTGATGATACTGCTATACTAGCAGTTGGCACAACTTTAGAAGAAAAAAAATAATATGTAATTAATAAACGCTCTTTACAAGGTTAATGAATGGACAAAATTCTGGCGGATTGCAATTAACGAGAGCAGATCGATTCATGTAGATTTTTCGTATAAACGGACAAACAATTTGCCTGTATTTCTAATTACAGTTAGAGTTCATTATGCAAATGAAGCGAAGTATCTCGGGGTGACACTCGATGAAAAATTTAAATGGAAGTCGCATGAAAAAAAGAAATGCGAAGAACTCAAAAATAAATACAGAGAACTATACTGCTTACTTGGAAAAAATTTGAAGCAAAAAGCTGACATTTCTTGTAACGGGTGATTTTTTAGAGGTTGATTTTTCGAATAGAGATAAAACAGACATTTTGTTGTCAAATTGGGCAACTCTAATGTTATTTATATTGAGTTTGGTTTGTCATATCATCATGAACAGGTCGACAAAAGAACAACGCTTGCAAATCGTACTAATTTATTTCGAAAATAATGATTCAGTTCGCGAAGTTTACCGCAAGCTCAATTAATTCGGTTAACAATGGATCGTTTTCGCACTACGTTTACTCTATGTGATAATACGCATACGCAGAGACGCAGCTTGTGCAAAAATTAAAGCCGCGAGACCATGCAATGCGTCGTGATTTTGGTGTATGGACGGAAATGAGGTTGATCTCAATCATGGTTTTCATCGAAAAATATTATTCAGTGATGAGGCTTTTTGGTTGAATGGCTACGTAAACAAGCAAAATTGCCGCATTTGGAGTGAAAAGAATCCACATGATACCCTTGAGACGCCACTACATCCAAAAAAATTACTGTTAGGTGTGCTTTATGGGCTGGTGGAGTCAATGGGCCATACTTCTTCTGAAATGATGCTGAAGAGTTAGTTGCCGTTGATGGAGACCGGTGTAGAGCCATGATAACCGACTATTCCAACCGGCGGAATGGACTTGTCAATTGGCCACCATGATCGTCTGAATTGACACCATTGGATTATTTTCTTGAGGAATATGTGAAGTCGCTCGTCTACGCCAACAATCCAGAAACGTTAGGGGACTTCGAAGCCAATATTCGTGGCGTTATTCTGACATACGGCCCCAAATGCTCGAAAAAGTGGTTGGAAATTGGACCTCTTGGCCTTCTTCGAACCAGCCGCAACTGGCACATGCCCAAAATCGTACTTGAACATTAATGGCATAAAATTCTAATAAAGCCAAATTGATGGACATTAAAACGATTTTCTTGTGTTTTATTTCAATTCAAAGTTCTATACCTCTAAAAAAACACCCTTTTCAATAGCAACTGTGCTAAAGCCGGGTTGGACATAAACCGACAATGCGCCGTATACAACTATAGGGTACAACCCAGTGACTAAGCATTTTACAAACGTTTGTTAAGATCATTCGTCAATGCGACGTGGTACATAAGGAACGAAGATCTACGCAGAGATCTACGTATTCCAGCGGTTAAAGATGAAACGAAACATTTTGCACGCAACCTTAAAAATCGTTTATTGGAACAGGTTAACACAACGGTCATCCAAATTATTTACGAAACAAATTTATTGCGTCGTCTTCAAAAAAGTAATCCCTTTGATTTGGGTCCTTTAATAACAAACTACACTAGAAATTGAGGGAAAAAACAGGAACTCTGCCAAACGTTCATTACTCGTGATGAAAAAATTGCGAGATAATCTCAAACTACTGTGGGCACGTGCGCATCGTGTCTATGAAGGTTTCCACTATATAAACTTCACTGTGTTCTTTACCTCAAAAATCTCGAATAATCCTAATCAACAGTTTCTTCACAGTTCACTGTTTTCTAGAATCTTATAACCCAATGATGTATGAAGCCAGACCTCGAATGATTAAACGCTTTACTGTTTTATGTTTAACAATAATTTATTTAAACACACTCTTATTTCTAGAATTCTATTATTTACAAAACGGTGAACAATTCAATCACTTCCATCCACTTATTTGAAATCAAGCACCAGCGATAAAATTCGCGCATTATTATCATCTTCAAAAAATATCCCAATATACCTTAGTTAACACTTCAGGTCGAAATTCAGACTAACTCGCTGGTTGTCGCTTCATCCCTATTTACACCACTACACATACTAATCTAGAAAGAGATCCCATATTCTCGGAGGTTCATTGACTGGTAGAGAAGTGGTTTTGACAGTAGTGGTATCTGTCAAAACCACTTCTGTCTACAGTCATAAATTGTATGTTCATTTGATTTTGTTAGTGATGTCGAACTAATTAACTTCTGTGTTCTGTTAAGTGTTTTTTTTGTTCTGTTAAGTGTCGCTGCGACACAGATCAAATAGTGTAAACAAATTAATAATTCTTTAATACATTTAATTGTGTTTTGAAAACAATATATAGAAATTTAGCCATTATTGATTACTTAGGTTCTAAGGAATAAAATCTGCATACCAAGATTAATGTCAAAAGGCGGAACGGGGTTTGGACAAATTGCGAACTTTTATTTGTGCCCGCATTTCGGGTTTCTCGAATCTGTGATTTACTAAGTTCATTTTCTAATAGGGAACAAATTTACTTTAGCTGCCGTTCACTTCTTGCACTTTTTTTTGGTCCACAGTTTGTGTAAATGCAAAATTTCTTTATATTCATGTTTCGGAACTTCAAATCCCAAATACCTTAAAGTGCATTGCGTATGGTTGCTGCCCTCATGCAACCCCCCTGCTTGGGCTCACTGTAGGATTTGGTTTGAATGCGCGTTTGGTTGAATGCAAAATTTCCTTATATTCACGTATCAAAACTTAAAATCAAAAAGTCACTACCGCAGGACTCTCTAATTTTATTTATTTGTATCAATTTTTTGCATCTCTAAATCCATGTTCTAACTTAAGAATGAAGTGTGCTGAAGTTATGTTATGACCACGTACGTATTCCAACGTTTATCAATATTGACTAACATTTTTTTCTGTTAAAATATTTTTATTTAGTATGTTTTTTTTTCAACATGGCAATGCTGCGTGCACCACAGCAGAAAAAAAACATATGAGAAAGCTACAATCTACTGTGTGAATCGTTTTATACTCTATCCCATTCTCTCCTTAAACTTAATATCCCTTAAATGTGGATTTTAGGGCAAAGATATATTAAAATTAAAATTGTCGCAACATATTGTTCGGGCAGTTTATCAAAATCTTGTATATTCGACCAAAAACAGCGTAGGGTATAAAAATGGTTTTTGTATGAAAACGCCTTAAAAAAGTGGGAGTGACTAGACTTTATTGTCTAGATATCTTGTTCAGACGACTTTTCAAAATCTCTAATGGTTTGGCCTAAAACTACGTTTTTCTAAAAAGAAGGCGTGGCGGTGGGCGGTGGGCGGTGGGCGGATTTCAAAAATGTTTACACTTGTTCTGCTTCGTCGAATAGAGTGTCTTTACACCAAATTTCACAACTCTAGCTCAAAGTTTAAGGCCCAAAAATCGGTGACACACAGCCGGACGGACGGAAAGACGAACAGACAGACATGGCTTAATCGACTCAGCTAGCGATTCTGAGCCGATACATATACTTTATGTTATGTTACATATGTTACAAACTTAATGTCTAAACTAATATACCCCTATGGGATAGGGTATAAAAAGAAGAAGTGTGAAACTAAACACAAGTTGTAGGAAATTATAACCAAGAAGTGCAATTTTATATTATCAATAACTTATAAACTAAAATTGAGCGACAATTTTTAAAAACTAATAAATGATCAGCACGCGGAGAAGAATCGGTTAAAAAAAAAGTGCAAAAAGTGAATAAGTGAATGGCAGCTTAAGTAAATTTATGCCGGTTAATTTTTTTTAAATAACTCATATTTTACTAGGAGACGAAGCGATTAGTGCACAAAAAGATTGTTTGAAATGAGAGTTGCTTTTATTTCATAGCTAGAATAGTAGAAATAAGTTTGATAAATAGTATGGTTTAATTTAATTTACTTACCAATTATTAATATATTTTTTGTTTCTGATATACATGCTTTCGATATTGAACGAGTTGGACGATCTGATTTAAGTGCTTGATGCCAAGCATTTGTTATCATAGATATCACAATGCTAAGGTAGGGAAATCCGTAATCTTAAAAAAATATAAACACAGTTTTTATTATTAAATAAAAATGTTATAGAATTTGAATGACTTATTTATCAAGTGACAGAATGAAATACAAAAAGGTGAAACATGAAAACGTAAGCGGTTGCACTTAGCTTATTCCTTCTAGTTACATGTAGACACACATTTGGACAAAAAAGACATTTAAAATAAAATTATCTACAAAACCGTTACTTTGAGAGGATCAATCCAGGGTTACCTGTTTTATGCGGTTAGGTTAAGTTCAGTTATGGAATATGATATTTTTAGCGGAGAATTTTATCATTTTCGCCATTTTTGTTGCAGAAGTTGAAAGTCGCTTTGCCTACGTTACGCCCAAATGGTTTGCTCACGCTTTGAAATATTCACTTGCAAAGCGGTTTCAATTTCTGCTACAAAAAAGGCGGAAATGTTTAAAATCTCCACTTAAAATATCGTACTCTATTACTTAACCTAACCTAACTGAATCAAATAGATAACGTTGGATTGCTCTCAGGAAATAACCCAGAAAACGATAACAAATATTTTGAGAATTCACACTTTTTCCAACCTTTGCTTTGCCCACAGCGCCTACAGCACCGTTACGTTAAGACTTCATTAGAAGTGGAAACGCAAAGGCGGAGCTTCATTGTGATAGATAACATTGATTTCATATGCCGCGTCAAGTGCGTCAGCCAATGCAACGCGCCATAGCGAGGATATGTTTCAGCCATGATTGTGTTTTAGCTGTTATAGTGGCTGCACGGGCAAGAGTACAATAACTTAGGCGCCAAGAAACAATAAAGGTTTTTTGTCGAACAGTACAATTAAAGCGTTTTTACTTACCCCGTGTAAGAGCCAAGGGCAATTTTATAAAAAAAAGGACTCAAAATGGAAAAAAAACATATGAGAAGACTACATTCCGCTGTGCGGATCGTTTAATACCCTATCACATCACATCCTAAAAATGTGTATCCGCAAAAAAAGGGCTTTTTGCGATAAAATATAGACAATAAAATTGTCACAACACAACATATTGTTCAGACAGTTTTCCAAAATCTTTTATGGTTCGACAAAAAAAAACATTTCTTTTCACTGCATATGCATACATGGGCTAAAATGGTATATAGGCGAAATGTTGATATTATCATAACCAATGATTTTGCATCAAAAGTTTTTTTTTTCGAATATTTGAAGAGCATGATCATTAATCACATATTCAATTGTAATGGCAATGTTGTGACAGAAGCCATTGCTGCAAGTGTGCCAAACTAAAAATTCTTGTTGTTTTGTCTTTATTTTTCTTGAATCAAGGTTTTTATTGTTTAAGCGTACGAAGGAAGTCATTGCCTCATCTTAAAGTTAAAAAAATAAAATATAAATTTTTGGCGTAACAGGCTCGTTAGTACCCAGGGCCGAGCTTTATAACCACCATTCGTGTCCGTGTTTTGCCGAGCTCAAACGGGAAATTCAGAAACTTAAGTCTAAAAAAGCTTTGGGCTATGACCTGATTAAGGGAGAACTTCTCGAAGTCTTGCCTCGGAAAGCATAAATTAGGATTATCTTTATTATAAACGTGAAGCCTAGGGCTCAGTGGCGCGATGGCGCAGAAGGTCGGGGTTCGATTCCCAGCCGTAGCAACATCTAAAATGATTTTTCCCTGGCCCTCCTCTCGCGATGATCTGACAAATCATCCGAGTAGTATCAAATGTCCAGAAAAGTTTATCTTGAATTTGCCGTTCGGAATCGACATAAAACAGGAGGTTCCGGCATCGTGCAAGAAGTGCACACGCACACATGAATTGTTGTGAGAAAGCTCGGCCCTGGGTACTAACGAGCCTGTTACGCCAAAAAAATTGTTTTTTCTACAATAGTCATATAAACACATACTGAAGCTTTGATTTGACGTCGATTCGATGCATATACATAGTTCAAGGTTAACTCGATCTCAAACAAATATACAAATACAAATTTTGGAAACACGGTTTTCATTTATTTATACTTACTTTAGATAAAAAAGAAAGTTTGAACAAAATGTTTGTATGTGTAGGGATTCCAAATTAGTTCCTTAGTGCAAGCGCTGAGAAGGTTTTAATCATACGCAAACCTATTGTCAGAAATAACCGATTTGTGTAAAATGTACTGGAAATCATCTGACGGTAGATTGTAGGTCAGGTAAGAAAACGCCTGCTATATGCATCAACTGTGAAGGCAATTATCCGGAAAATTATTAATTCAAAGAAATTAAATTCAAACAAGCAAACGCCTTCAATTTCGACTAAAATCATGTCGAAGCCAAAGCAGGCTACAATCGAAAAACCCAAATTTTCACAAAATACGCGTACATCCAAAACCAAATGTACAAACGTTAGCTCAAGCAACAGTGTCCGATAACGCATTTCACCTGACCCAGTTTAATACGTATTTTCGATTATTCTTTCGAAACTAGAAGAACAAAGCAAAACGAATTACGTTATTTTTGACAGGCTACTTAAGCTAGGAAATAGTATTCGCAACACATGTACTCCAGCTTCAAAATGAATAGTTTGCTTAAGATTCGTACGTGGAATGCCAATATCCTTTGGCAAAAACTTGGAGAATATGAATTGTTTATGCACCAATATTATATATACATCTGTTTAATATCCGGACTTCACACAAAGAGTAATTCGAACTCAAAGATTAAAGGGTACCTCGAATATCATGCTCTACATCCATCGAATAAGGCTAGAGGTGGAGCCTCACTATATATAAAAGAGTGTATCTAAAATTCGATTGATCTTAAATTAGAAAGCGAAAGACCATGCAAGTTAGCTCCTTACAATTCAGAAGCAGACAATTTTTTCTGAAGTTGTCTTCTTTTTAATGCCCACCACGATGCAAGGTTGAGAAAATTGACTTTGAAAACTTGCTTTATTCCCTTGGACAGCGTTTTGTGATCGAAGGGGACTTTTATTCAAAACATACATGAGGATCTATATACATATCACAAAAAAGTAGGATGAACTGGAAAGGGTTCAAAAATGATATTGAACATAATATTCGACCCGGTGTATCGCTTTGATCGCCATTGGGACTCAAAGTCGTTGTTGACACCTTTATAGCCACCTTTAAAAAAGCAGCATGGAATAATACTCCTCAACAAAGAAAAATAGTGAGCTGTAGTAATTTATCAAGTTCCCATGGGAAATAAAAGATTTGGTTAGACAAAAAAGAAAAGCCCGTAAAGGATGACAAAAAACTCGGCCCCCGCAAACTCGGTTTAGTAACTTGCTATCAAATTCGATTAAAAATGTTAAAAACCATGCAATAGAAACTTATCTGCAAAGCCTAACCGCAGAAAAAAATCGAATTATTTACTTTGGAAAGTAACTAAAGTCATAAGACGGCTAAAAACGCTGTGCCACCAATTTGGGTACCTCAAGACGTTTGGGCAAAAAGCGAACTTCTTAAAATGTTGCCTCAGAAAACATTAAGTAAGCTTTTCTTTATTATAAATGCGGCAATTAGATTAGAGTACGCACCAAGTGATTATGGGAAATCACCGAATTAAAAAAAATCATACAGGCCTATTTCACTTTTTTAAATGATTCGAGAAGTTTTTGGAAGAATATTACTTGGCCATTTACACCCCATTATTGATCAGAAATACCTTTTACCCGACCATCAATTTGGTTTTAGAAGTAAAGATTCGACTGTGGACCAAGTACATCGAATTCCTGATGTAATTGAGAAAGCTTTCGAAGAAAAGAAAATTTGCTCAGCCGTATTTCTTGCCCGTGCTAAAAATTGCGTGATAAAAAAATTGCAAGTACTTAGTTGAGATACAAATACAAAAAGGGTGGTGTTATTAGTGAGTAAAGATCTAACACTTATTTGGGCACGTACTTATCGTGTATATGAAGATTTCCAACAGACCACAGAAAAAAATAATCTTAGCCATTAAATGCCCAATGTGTCTTTAAAGATACAACCATTAAAAATATTTAAAAAAAACATATGAAAAGGCAACAATATGCTGTGCGAATCTTTGGCTGCCACATCACATCCTATTTTAATAGGATGAATGAATGACTCTTGTTCAGGCTCTTGTGTTATGGTTAAACAAAATGGATATGCTATGGGACAGGCTTAACAAATCGTTTTTCTAGAGTAATATATAGACACATTATAGATATTGCGATTGTCTAAATATGCTAGTAAGACACTTTTTCAAAATTCTCAACCATTTGCCAACAACAACGTTTTTTTTTCTGAAAACAGGTTGTGGCAGTAAGAATATTCAAAAAATTGTAAACTTGTTCTGCTTGATCGAACAGAGAGTCTACATACCAAATTTCATTAATCCAGATCAAAATTTAAGGTCTTATCCGCTTTCTAAACCTCACAGTCTGGATCTAGAGACCACTTGTATCACATCCACAACTACAATCATAATAAAGGTCACACGATTCGTGGTAACAAAAAGTCACATAAGTGCTACTTGAATTCAAAGCGAACAGCCATTTCTACCCAGCTACCTACTCCTATTTGATAGGTTATAAGATATGTGGTTATTTTGTTGAGTAAAAATCTCACAGTACTGTGAATAAGCGCCGACTGTCCTCACGGTGTTTATAAAGATTTCGACCAGCCCACGAAAAAAAAAACTTCTTCAAAAAAAATTATTAACAGGGAATTTGTTGTTTTTGTTTCCGCGTACTTTTTAGAATCCGTTCAAAAATCATTATTCCGCGTGTGCAAGAACCCAACATAATTCATTAGCTTGATTAGGAAATTTGAAAGCTTCAAAAGCCGAATGAAATTCTAGAAGTCAAAGTTTCCTTGTTTTGAAAATCAAAGATAAAATTTCAGTTGTAAAAAATCATCTAAGAGCATTTAGTCTGAACTTGATGGAAATAAAGATTTTATTAAAGAAGGTTAGTTTTATTACCTTATTGCTGAAAATGAAAAGTATTTTTCATTTTACCTTAAGAAATGCATTTGGTTTTCTAAAAACATTACTTTTACGTTTAAAAATGTATTCTCAACTTACATATTGTAGCAGAATATCAAATTTGTTTTTACTGTAGTGAAAAAAACTGTTTTTTATTTTTGGCGTCCAAGTTATCGTACTCTCCCCCATAGCTATGCTAATCTATGTTGATTTCTTAATAGTTGAATACTTTGTTAAAAACTAGCAAAAAAATACTAGCAGAAAAATCAATGGAAGATTTCTAGGTATGTTTTGACAAATAAAATAGCATATAAATATACTTATATTCGATGAGGAGGTGAAAGTATATAATGTTAGTGTAATCAAACCGTTAAGTAAATACTTACATATCAAACCGCAAGTCATGCTGTGTAAAAACATCAGAAGTGGGAAGAAATAGAGGCCAGAGTAAGCGGCATGCCTTTTATGTATGCCAACTATATTTTTTAGAAACGATCTTATGATTACCATTTGTAGTAAGCATATGAAGTAAAATATCAGCACAATCGTTTGTCTATAAGAATATAAGAAACATTGTTTAGAAAATTATATGATATATTACTAGCTTAGCATTATAGTTTTATTTTTATTTGTTTTCAAAAATAAATAAAAAACATAAATACCCATGCTAAATATTATTTGACATTGTTTCTTTTTCATATATAGTGTTAAATAAAAACATGTGGTACAGGAATTTTAACCTCATGCAATTGTGGGAGTTCATAAAAAATGAGAAGGCTACAATCCGCTCTTTGAATAGTTGAATATTATTGAAGTATATTATTGATATTGAGCAGCGCCCTTACAAGAAGAACAAAGTGGTGAGGTAGCAAAGACTACAACCACAGATACCAGCAGCTTGTTATTTGTGGGTGCAAGAAAAAAAAACGAGAACTTGACAAAATCACTGAACCAAAGTAAACAAAGAAATGCTCGAAGAGCTTATAATCAAGGTGCTTTCGAATACAATTCCGCAATCGCATACAAAGATATGTGCTACGTTGATATCGGAAAGTACGTTTGATGCCATTATGTATGGAAATCGATTTCTTTTGCATGGCCACCACGGGCACGCTTACAGAAGTCCACATGCTGAACCCAATTTTCGACGGTTTTCAAGCATAAATCGGCCGATACTGCTGCAATTTCACGTTCGATATTCGTGCGAAGTTCATCAATCGTCGCTGGCTTGTTGGCATAGACCATAGACTTGACGTAGCCCCACAGGAAATAGTCTAACGGCGTCAAATCACACGACCGAGGCGGCCAAGCGACTGGACCATTTCGTGAGATAACACGTTCTCCAAACTTGGTTTCCAATAAATTGATTGTGGCATTCGCTGTGTGGCTTGTGGCGCCGTCCTGTTGGAAACACATGTCCTCCAAGTCCATATCATCCAATTGTGGCCAAAAATATTCGGTTATCATTGAACGGTAGCGATTCCCATTCACAGTAACGTGCCGGTCTTGATCATCACGGAAGAAGTACGGCAAAATGACCCCGCCGGCCCATAAACCACACCAAACTGTAATTTTTTCGGGATGCAATGATGACGAATGGAGTTGGTCATGGTTGCTGCCTGACCAATACCGCATATTTTGTTTATTGACGAAGCCATTCAGCCAAAAATGAGCCTCGTCGCTGAAGATGATTTTTCCATGAAAATCCGAATCATTTTCAAGTTGTTGCTCAGCTCAATTCACGAACATACGACACTTCTGGTGGTCAAGCGGCTTCAGTTCTTGCGTCAATTTAATCTTGTACGGATATAGGCCAAGATCTTTTCGTAAAATTCGCCACAACGACGTCACAGAGATGCCACATTTGGGCTTTCTTCAACTGAAGCCTCAGCGGCAGCAATATTCTCGACACTATGGTCACTTCTTTGTCTCACTGGCACGGGAACATTTTGTACTCTGCCTGTGGATTCAAATTTTTGCACTAGGCGCTCAATTGTTGATCTGCTTGGACGTTGAGGCCACTGACTCCGAATTTCGGTTGTAAATTTTAATAATTTCGACTCGTTGTTGGATCGTATATCTTTCCATCATGAGATGGCAAACCTTACTGAAGAGAAATGTCAAAAGAGCGGCAAGAAATACGTCGTCTTTCTCAACTTCTGTAGCGTCCCTGTTGAAAACCCGATATATATCAATGTAGGTATACATACTTACATCAATGTATGTATACAAAAGACCCCGTGGTAGCAATTGATCAACAAAGATTGATCAAATTCGAAAACATTGTGTCATGGTTTGTTTCTAATTGATTTCTGTTGAGGATCATTTGCACATTGATTGTGTGTATATCACACAGCATATTACTATGACCATGAACTAATATTGACAAGGGTCAGGCTACATGAATAATGTAATGCAATGCGAAACTCGTCCGTTTGTGTAGGATGACGATGGAGAACTCTCGCTGCTCCATCAGGGTCGGAAACGCCTGAACAACGAATTAAAATAGATATTACATGGAATTTGTAGTATCAGAACATATATTGAACATATGACCAGGCTACAGTCCCCTGTGCGGATGGTCTATACCCTATCCCACCCACATTCCCTATCCAATCAACATATTTCTATTGCAAATGTCTTAAGGTCGGGTATACAAATGGTTTTTGTGCGAAAACGCCCCCAAAAGATGGTCGGAGATGAAAATGACCAAATTACGAAATGTTTATACTATCAGTACGTAAATATTTGTATTAAAAGTTTTTTTCGATTTTTTTTTTTAATTTGGACAAAAACTGTTTTTTCCTGACAACGCGTCAAAAAGTGATCGTAGCAAATAACTTTATATGAACAAAATATAGACATCGTGTCAGTCGGCGGGTTCCAAAAATGTTTACACTTGTTCTGCTTCTTCGGACAGAGAGCCTAAATACCAAATTTCAACACTCTTGCTCAAAATTTAAGGCCCAAAATCAGCGACACACAGACGGACTGACCTACGGACAGAGAGACTAGACTGGCTAGATCGACTTGGCTAGCGATTCTGAGTCAATCCATATACTTTGAGCTACCTGTGTCAAAATATTTCTCTATGTTACAAACTTAATGTCAAAATTAATATACCCCTATGTGATGAAAAACCAAAAAGAGGCACCGACAAGGACGTACATACAGTAATACATAGAAAGAACTGGACACCATTTAAGATTAGTATGGGAAGAAATAATAGAACAAGCTGACCTAGCAAACATATAACATTTCAGAGAAAAATTCGACTCATGAAGTGGTATAAATAGCTTCCTAAAACACAAAAACAATATTTGAAGTAATTCACAAAAGCAATACAAAAATGGCGAATTTTGATCTAACAACTGCCTTGAAAGTAACTCCTGAATTTCAAGGAGAAGAAATGGATTAAAACAATTTCTTAGATCTATTAGAATTTTATCACGACACTCTTTGTTTTAGCAACCAAATTGGGAGAAAAAGTTAAAACAAGATTCAGACAGATACAAAACCAAAAACGTTGGTTGAGTTTTAAAAAGTTCTAAAAAATGCTTATAAGTCGCACAAAACCTCATTAAAATTGCACGGTGAAATTTCAAAATATTATCAAGGAAACCAAACAGTTTCAAGTTTCACACATAAAAACTTTGTTAGCTTCCTTGAATGAATTACGGGGAGATCAAAACTAAATGACCAGATAGGTATGTTGGCATTCAAAAATAGTTTATTAAATTCATACAAATCAGTTGTGCTGGTAACATGACCAACCAAATTTGCAGAAGCTGTACAAGTAGCATTAGAGTAAGAAACAGGTCATGTACTTCAATAGTATAACCAGAGTTAGAGGCAATTTCAACAAAAACCCTCGAAGAAGTAACAACTCATACCAAAACAATAACACAAACTATATAACAATGTAGGTCAAAACAATGGTTACAACAATAATAGTAGAGTTTATAGCAAGAACAAAATAGACGTACTTAGCAGGGTAACGTCAATATCCCCGGTCAACAAAACCCGGGGTACACATCCGAAAGAAGATAAATCACGTCAGAAACACTGAAGGTTGCACGAATTTTATAAGTATTAGAATAACAGGTAATCGTTAACCATTTAACTCTTTAGTAGATACAGGGGCTGATATATCAATCATCAAAAATATTGTACTAAAGAACAAGAGCATAGAATATTTACAATTGCAAAATATATGGTATAACTGAAGAGTCAATATTGGAGAAAGGAATAACAAAACATAAGTTATGTGTAGAAGATATATATAAATAACGTGACGGACGATAATGTAAACTTAGCTACAGATGGAACTAAGGTAGAGATTTTATAATAATACATAATGAGACATGTGTACTTTCAATTTTATTAGAAGGGTATGATATAATGCTACCCATGAACATGAACACTGGACCCATTCGTAATATCATAATAACACAATAAAACAATAGAAATGTATTTAAATGAAGACGGTATTCGACTTGGAAAATAATTACAGACAGTAGTATTTCTAGCAAAATCATTAATACCAGCAAACGGAAGAAAGCCTATCAAAATATTATATACAACTGAGAATGAAGTAACAATAAACTAAACAACGATTGGTATAGAAACAATAAGAAGTTACGAAACATTACGTTTCGAAAATAGTTTAGCTAATGAAGACAGATGGTGGTTGGGTGTTGCAGAACAAGGGTAGACTCTGATTGGCTTTTACTTGGCCAGTGGTTGTAACTCTGACTACACACCATGTGCATATTTTTAACCTCCAATTGGTCTCATCCAACCGGATCTGACTTGCTGAACGACAAGAGCGAGTGTTGATAAAGCGACGAAAACCAGCAATACTATAAACAGCCAGGTCAGAATGGCACGGAATAAATACTTGGCCTGCTATCCAAGGCGAACCCAGGCAAGCTACTTCGACATATTCGGACAAAAGGTTCGGATGAACTGAGAGGCCAACGGCAGCGCTCAATCTCGTAGTGGATACTGATGGCTCGTTACCTATGGCTATCTAATAAATTGGAACTGGCTCTCCAGGTTGGAGGTTGTGCTTTAGGTTAACTACCCAACCATGGAAAAATCTAATAGTTACGAAGCAACCAATAGCATTGGAAAGGACTGATTTTATTGTTGACGACCCTGCTCAACGAAAAAATGACAACGACGTTCTTGTCTCCTGTTAAACAGGAGAGGTGCAAGCGAACCACTAGCGGAAGCCCTAAACTGCTACAAAGCAGACATTACTGCCATCCAGAAAATGCGATGGGATGGGCCGGGCAAAAAGAGGATGAAAAACTGTGACATCTACTATGGACCGTGTTATAGTGAGCAGAAAAGTCAACTATTCGGATGCGGATTTGTTATAAGTGCCAGACTTAGGCAAGAAGTCATATGTTTCTAAGATATTAGCATTGTACCAATCAGCATTAAGGCCAAATTCGCCAACATAAGCGATATTTTAAGGCAAAGGTAGGAAGAGAAGACATCTTTAGCAATATTGTCGGAAAACATAGCCTTCATGACAACACGTCTGGTAACGGACTTAGGCTAATTGACTTCGCTACGGAACGAAATGCCACTATAGCCAGCACACGGTGTCCTGACCTCGATATCCATAAGGGGCGGCCTAGGGATCAATGAACGTTCAACCAAATTGATCACATTACGATAGACAAAAAGCACGCATCCAGTATTTTGGATGTCCGAACATTCCGAGGAGCTAACATCGACTCTGCCCACTGCCTTGTTGCAGCAAAGGTAATAATGCGGATATCCAACACGCCACAAAAATACAGAAATAATGTGAAAAATGTCGAAAAACTGCAATCGCAAGAGACCACCAAGACCTTCGCATAACGCATATCCCTTAAAAACTGCAATCGCAAGAGACCACCAAGACCTTCGCATAACGCATATCCCTTAACCAATTAACACCATACAACCAGTATCGAATGTCACAGCAAAGAACGGGGCCTACAAGGCTAAGCTGCAGGTGAAGACGAGAGTTGCCGTTGAGCTCTATAGGCAGAGAAGAAGGGAAGAACACCGGCTTTAAAAAAAGGCAAAGGAAAGCGCGCGATCGAAGATTTAGAAAGGTGCCACTCCAGGAATGTTAAAAGGCTCGAACAGAATCCTGTCGAGATGACTTGGTAAGTAACATCCACCAACTCACAAGCCAAATCTGCTCGGAAGTAGCATACGACGACTTTATTGACATCATTGCTAGGACTCAACGTGGCTATGACATGGGAAAAATGGGTTTAGCACTAAATGAGGGCAGGAATAAGTGTATACTGTCAACACGAAAGGACACACAACATCGACGAATTGGACAGAACGTCACCATTCACAGACGTAACTTTGAGATAGTATGACACTTTGTCTATCTCGGCTCCGCTGTTACCTCTGATAACAAAATCTCGTCAGAAATAAAACGAAGAATTAGTCTTGCCAACCGCTTTTCTTCGGGCAAGGAAGGCAGTTCAGTAGTAAAGCCCTCACTAGAACTACTAAGGAGATCCTATACAAGACCCTGATCATCCCTGACCGTCTCAAAAGCGGATGAGGAAATCGTTATTCGATTCGAGAGGAAAATTCTTCCAAAAATCTTCGGTCCCGTTTGTGTTGATGGGCTATGGAGACGAAAATTCAACCAAGAACTACACGAGCTGTACAGCTGTACTCCGCATTGGACGTATAAGACGGCTAGGACATGCGCCTTAAGTAGAAACCGACCTCAACGAACTTGGAGTGCGTAACTGGAGGCAGTTAGCTAAGGACCGGGCTTATTGGAGAGGCATGTTGGTTGGCCCAGGTTCATTCCGGGCTGTAGCGGCACTTAAGAAAGTAGTTTATTATCTGTGGCATAAGCTTTGTATTGGCCGTGTTAGGGTTTTAGATTTCCGGGTTAAAATTAAACGATGCACACAGCGGATTGCAGCCTTCTGATATATTTATAACCTATCCCAATGGGTATATTAGTTTTGATGCATAGTTTGTAACATAGAGAAATAATTTAGCTATATATATCTTAAAATATATGGATCGACTAAGAATCGCTAGCAAGTCGTCCGTCTGTATATCCGTCCGTACTTCATCAGTGTTTGGGCCTAAAATTTTGAGCTAGAATGATGAAATTCGGTACACGTACTCCATGTTGCTACCAGTCCACCACCATTCCCAATTTTCCGAAAAACTTTGTTTTCGACCTAAGGTTCCGTCATTTTGAAAAAGCGTCTAAACAAGAAATTTGAAAAATCTTTATTTCGTCCATATAAGGTTTTTTGCTGTAAAAAAACCTCCTTATTACAATAAATTAAAAAAAAAACATTCAATTCAAAAATGTCGGTAATATTAAAATGAAATTTTCGACCCACACCCATTTTTGGGCGCGGTTTTTGATAGATTTTGATAAATTGGCTTAACATATCATGTTGTGACAAAGTCATTTCAATATTTCATCCCCATGTTTATTTTAAACATGGGATATTTTACTTTACTGTTAACGGTATCTTCTGCCATTGCACGTAACTAATATATTTTTAAAAATGGCTCAAACGATTTAAACTTAACACATACTATAAGTAGATACATATAGGGAAATTTTCCCTTTTCTCTGAAATTAGTTGGTCAAATTGAATATTTGTTTTTATTTATTTTTATTTTATTTTTTGCAACAATTCCACATGATTTGGCATAGCCCAAATAGTTCTAACGTTTTATTTCAGTTTTGGTCAATAACTGAAAATCATTATAATTTTGCAATAAAAGTTCTTATAATCACAGTTCTGCATTATTTATATATTTTTTACATCAATAACCCAAATTGATTTGATCGTGTATTTTGGCCAAACGCGAAAATCTTCAAAAACTTACATGATTAGTATTTGATCTAAAGCACACCTGGCAAGAGAAAGCTGAGTACAACCTAGTCGTACACCCACAGCTCGTTCATTTTTGAGTTATATTCTGCAAGTCATTTTTTTCAATTAAGTTTTCAATCAAATCAAAATAGTATGTTCACAGTTCATGATAACTTCAAAAATACAACATTTTTAAAATCCGGCGTAGGGTATACAAATGGTGTTTGTATGAAAGCGCCTCCAAACAGTGGTCGTGGATAAAAATGGTATATTGAAGAAATGTTTATATTACCAAAACCAATTATTTTGCATCAAATTTTTTGTAAAATGTTTAAAATTAAGATTCTCCAGATATGTTGTTCAGACACTTTTTCAATCTCTAACGGTTTGGCTTAAAACTTTTTTTTTTCTTAGTTCTTTGAAGACGCCGAAAACTTACAACTATATTTTTGTAAAAAGGGAGCGTGGCAGAGGGCGGATTTCAAAAATGTTGACATTTGTTCTGCTGGGAGCAACAACAAAAATGTGTACCAATTTTCATCATTCTAGCTCAAAACTTAAGGCGCGGATAGGGCATTAAAATAATGGATGATAAATTT
This sequence comes from Rhingia rostrata, assembly GCA_949824845.1. Classification (NCBI taxonomy): domain Eukaryota; kingdom Metazoa; phylum Arthropoda; class Insecta; order Diptera; family Syrphidae; genus Rhingia; species Rhingia rostrata. The sequence goes on from OX463756.1 coordinate 103,839,549, forward strand.
GCTAAGGGCGGCGCTTTGCGTGTGTAACCTAGAACTAAAAAAAAAAACTGTCTATTTAGGCAACACTATCCAGTGTCCGTATAAGTATTCGCGCATTTCGCAAGAACTTATTCGAGTTGCATTCATACGTGCATTCGATATCGGGCTTAGAATATTTAAGGTTTCCTGTTTATTGTACCACTTTTCAATTTAAGTCATAAATAATTTGTAATATTAAAATATGTATTACAGTGGATAAACAGCTTCTTGTGTGCAGTACAATTTTGAATGATAGTTCGGAGATGGGTTGTAAAATAGTGTATACCAATCTGAGAGGTGTTTAACACCACAAGTGTGCAAACGTAGACTGCCCATCGGATCCATTAATAGTAACGACATAATTGCAGATATAAGAAGTTCCAAAAATGCCGATCCAAGAAGAGTTATTTGTTGCCTTCAAAATAAACTTAATTAATAAATTTAGCATTAATCAAATTAATATTATACTACTTCATATTTTCACAAAAATTATTGATGAAATAGCAATGCATAATTAAAGGAAGGATAAACATAAATCCAAGAAACAACAAGTCATACGAAGACGGATCATTATCGCATATTACACACTCGCGATTTTCGTTTGCTCTGAAACCCCTGGGACAGGCCCCACAATCACTTAACGAACCATTTAAACTCAATGTTCTTCCGCAATATAAGCCCGGACACTCTTCTATCATATTCAAAAATATCGAAAACACAACAAATAGTACATAAATCTCTTATGGAAATCTCCAGATTCAGCATTCAGGTAATATTAATGATTACCACCAATTTATTAAAGAACAATAAATTTAGGGAAAGCTACTTTCGATTATCTGTCATAGCATCAAGAACGTATATCACATTGATAAGGTAAAAAAGAGATAAAAAACTTTCCAGGACTTTACTTTTAGACCAACAAGCTAATCCTGGAATTTTCCATGATTTTGACAAAGAAATCAGGCTTTGTCATAGAAGAATTTTGATCTCCAATACAAATCTTTATAAAATATATGAACTAGAACTTTAATTTCTCAGTTTTCATAGTTTATATATTTGCGAATTTTGCATATTCAAAGTTTTCACATTTTTTGCCCACACCTCATGGAATGCTGGTTTACTGAATCTTACATTTGGAATTAGTTCCCATGAAGTTAAAGTTGAATCATAACTGTTGAAAATAAATCATATATTCATTATATGTTTGAATTTAGTTTATAATATGAATATTTTGCAAACCTTATTTACTTAAGTGGTGCTACAGCCCGGAATGAAAATGGGCCTCAACCAACATGCCTCTCCAATTAGCCTGGTCCTTAGCTAACTGCCTCCAGTTGCGCACTCCAAGTTGGTTGAGGTCGGTTTCTACTTGTGCGCGCCACTTAAGGCGAGGTCTTCCTCTACTGCGTCCGACGTCTGGTTGGGAATCGAAGACACTGCGAGCCGGAGTATTGGTGTCCATTCGTTCTACATGTCATAGCCATCTTAAACGTCCAATGCGGAGTTTTTTTTTGACCACGGGTATGTCGTTGTAAAGCTCGTATAGTTCTGGGTTTATAATTTATATCACTCTACATACTGATCTAGAAATAGATGGCATATTCTCGGAGGTTTTCGCAGTTTCTTGGTTGTTCGCGGTGTGCTTTTGACTGTTATAGGTCTGTTCAATTTTCACACATCAGGGTATGTTCGCATTCTGCAATCTGAATTGATAGCATTGTACTCCTCTGAAAATTGTTAGTCCTGAACAAGTGCAACCTCAGTTTCACCTCCATAACGATGTAACCGGTTCAGATGCACTACATAACATTTTCCGCGAAGTCCTTTCTGTATTCGGTAAACAATGTCGTTTATGCGCTTCACCAATTTGTAGGGGCCATATTCTTTGCTTACCTTAGAACTATATAACCGCACCGAATCTCCTTCCTGAAATACAGTTCCTGTTGCTCTGATATCGTACCTGGTTTTCATACGATCGCTTGCCCGTCATATTCTTGGCTTGGTAATTTGTGGATATATCGGAGTCTTTCGCTTTCATCATCAATGTAGTCATCTTCAGTTGTTGGGTCTACCGTTCGGGGTCGGAACATTACTTCACTATGCAGCCTTAATGATGGCAAAATAAGACTTCACATAGGAGTGCTCAGTCGTGCTATGGACCGCGCTTCGGTACTCCATCAGTAACAAGAAAATGCAACGATCCCAGTTTCGTTGATTGTCGTCTGCCACCTTGGAGAGGTGTTATTTCAAGAATCGGACTCAAAGTATCTGCCTTGATAAGTATGTAGTTGCAACGTTGCCTTGAATCTGCATCCCCAGTTGTCCCCAATCTGTTCCACTACAATTTTTTGCTTCCTGGTTAGCTATAGGGAATGCTTCTGACCGTTTGCTGAATTAGTCCATAACAACCAATATGCAACGGTTTCCGCTATTCGTTTCTGGAAACAGGCCAGCCATATTTATTGCTATTCGTTCGAACGGTGCTCCAAACTTGGACTGATGCATGGTTGCTTGCGTCTTTCGTTTTGGTCGTTTACAGGCGGCGCATGTAATGCATTTTCGGCACCACTTTTTGATATCTTCTCTTGCAGACAGCCAGTTTAATCGCTCCCTCACTTTGTCTTAAGTCTTATTGATTCCCAAATGTTCTCCGCATACTCCACCATGTAGCTTCCGTAGCACATCTTTGACCATGGACCCATTTTCTTCTCAAGACACCATCTTGGACGTGAAGAGAATCCCATTGTGCCCAATACGCCATCAGAGATTGACTACGATCCGAAATTTCTTGCCAATCTGGTTGCTTCATTTGTTCCGTCCAGGTAAGAATCAGTTCAATGTCACGGTCTTCCATCTGCGCTTTGCTGATCTTTTCAGTCGTCCATCCGTTTTTGAGCTCAGCTCTTATTCGCAGGGTGATGATGAGCTCCTTTTCTTCTTGGCGGGTGCAGTGTTTGCAGTTCAACACGCATGGTCGACGAGACAGTGCGTCAGCGTTAGAGTGCAGTGTGCTCTTACGACGCTGAATGTCAAAATTGTAGCTCTGCAGCCGCTCAATCCATCTAGTAACTTGACCCTCTGTATTCTTTAATTAAAGCAACCACTTTAGAGCAGCATGGTCTGTACGAAGAAGGAACTTCCTGCTTTGTCGCCTGAATTAACGCTAAGATTTCCCTCCTGGTCACACAAAAGTTTATTTCAGGTCTAGACAGAACCTTGCTGTTCTAGGCCACCACTTTTTATTGTCCCTCGTGTTCTTGCTATACAACGGCTCCAACTACAAAATTACTTGCGTTGGCATCTACAATGAAGGTCTTTTCACCGTTGGGATATGCAAGTATCGGCGTTCGACATAGCTGGTGTTTAAGTCTTTGAAAAGCATTATTACACTCACATAAAGATTTAAATTGCTTTCATTTCTCCGTGAGTTGATATAAAATCTTAGCAACGCCAGCAAAGTCCCTTACAAACCACCGGTAGTTAGTCTCAAGTCCTAGGAAGCTCCTTAGTTGATGTTTGTCCTTGGGGACCGGCCAATTTTTAATGGGATCGGTCCTCACTCCACTAGCCGAAATGATGTGTGCAAGGATTCGAACTTTGGATCTAAAGAGTACACACTTGTTTGGATTAAGCTTCAAATTGGCACTCCGAAGTCTTAGGAATACCTCCCGCAAGTTCTTTTGGTGTTCTTCAAATGATTTTCCTACGACAATTACATCATCTGGGTACACAATATAGATCTTCCAAGTTAATCCTCACAAAACGCCTTCCATCGGTCGCTCAAAAGTTGCAGGAGCGTTGCATAAACCAAATGGCATCACGTTGAACTGCCGTAAGCCAAGTGAATCTGCACCTGCCAGTAGCCGCCCTTTAGATCCAGTGTGGAAAATCTTTCAGACCCCTTTAGAGTATCGAGTGTGTCATCTATGCTAGGTAGAGGATAATTGTTCTTCTTGGTGACATCGTTGAGCCGCCGATATCCAACGCAGAACCGGGTGCTGCCATCTGTCTCCTTAACCAGTACCACTGGTGATAACCACGGGCTATTGGAGTTTTCTATCAGTCCGTCCCCTTCCATCGTCGCAAATATTTCTGCAACTTCAGCTTGCTTGGCTAATGACAGCCGCTTTGAAGGCTGATGGATTAATCTTGCATCTCCAGTGGCGATTTGATAATTCCCATCCTCTGCAGCAAATACATCCGCAAATTCTTCAATCAGGTTTTGCGCACGAATTTGATGCTCCTGATTCAGCTTAGGTGAGTTGAGAATCGATCTCGTTATGTCCGTCCGTTCATTTTTTAGCACTGGTGTAGCAGTCTCCAATATGGTTGTGCTTGTTATTGCGTTAACAAGAACACATTTAACGATCACTTTTCCTTTTTTGATTCTCACCTCGTGTGGTCTGGTGTATAAGACTCCCTCAGTTTGGGGATACTTGGATTGTGGATTGTGTGCATTTCTTGACTGCTGGTACAGCAGGTCGATTGTTGTCACTGCCAGATGCTTCCCTCTGCTGTCCCCGACTTTTGTAGTGTGGACAATTGCTGCGTTTTGAAAGGTTCCTGCACTGACGCATTAGATGTCCAGTTTTGTTGCAGTTCTATCAAAGCGCTTGAGCTCGGGAATTGTTATTCGATGAAACCTCAAGTCTTTCACGAGAGCGTTCAATGGTGGCCAATTCTCTGACCCGATAAGCTTCTTGCGATGCTTGATCAGCTGCCTCTAATGTCAGAGCATAAGCTGCGGCTTCGGCAAGTGTGCGTTTTCCAGCCATTCGTACTGCTAGTTGATGTTTTGGGTCAGCTATAGCACAAGTGAAAGCGTCTTTTGCCATTTGGTTGATGATATCTTCACCAGTGTTAGGATATGACAAATGTGTTAGGCGTTCAATATCTGATTGCAGTTGTTGAAGAGTTTCGCCTCTCTTCTGGATTTTGCTGCACAGCTGCACTCGATACACTTCAAACATGTGCTCATCACCAAATCGCACCACGATTGCTTTCACGATAGCGTTGTAGTTGCGTTGATTGTCAACTGAGATGATTTGCAAAAACTCTACAGCTGGACCTCGCAAAGCCAGTGTAATTGCGATGGCTTTTTCCTCGTCCTCCCAGTAGCTGGTCACGGCAGCAGCTTCGAAAAGATTCTCATAAATTGAAACAGATTCAAAAATTGGCAGTCAAAAGTTGAAGGCTTCATTTACTTCATTCGTGGACAATCTCCAAAAATTTCCAGAATCTTTTGTTTCTTAACAACTAAAAGCTATTTATCTAAATCTTCAACTTTCTTCTCAAATGCTTCGACTACTTTCTCAACCTTCTTTTCAAAACTATCCTATACATTTTCGACTTTCTATTCGATTGCTGCCACATAATTTTCTACCTTCCCAGCTTTCTCTTCTGCCGCCATAAATGCAGTCTCGACTTTTTCAAATCGATTTTCAATCACAGTGAATTTTGACTCGACGATATTCTCAAACTTCTTACCCTGTTCCTCGAGCTGCTGGCTCTGTTCTTCGAGCTGCTGGCTTTGATCTTCGGACTGTTGGCGCTGTTCGAGCTGTTGGAGTTGTTCCTCGCATTGTTGTTTCAGCTGAAGTTCCAATTTGTTATTTTGACTTTCGGCCTGTTGGCGCTGTTCCTCGCGTAGCTGTTCTAATTTATTGTTTTGTTCTCCGGATTAAGCCTCTAGAAACATCATCATTGAAGCATGCACTTACTTGTTGCTCTTCATGAAGACGAATAAATAAATCGCTCTTTCCTTCTATAGGGGAAAGTTGCCGGAAACTTAGTTCAGCTTTCAGCTCCCTTTTTTACAAACACACACTTAATCGTTAACCAAATTAACCTTCGCTATTCTCGAAGTTTCATGATTCACTATATTCACTTCAAATGTTCACCTCACTATGCTTACCTCACTATGTTCACTTCACTATGTTCTTTAACCGTTTCACCACAGTTCACAGTTTTCTAGAAACTGCTCATCCAGAAAAGGTTTTATCACACTTCTGACAATAATGTAGAAGGAAGCCGGGCTTCAATTGATTAAACACTTTTGTGTTTAATTGTTAAAAATAATTTATGCAAACACACTCTTTTTTCTAGAATTATATTATTTACAAAACGGTTTCTCGTTACACAATTCAATTACACTTATTTGAAATCAAATACCAACAATTAAATCCGCGCACTAACCCTAATCACGTTCAGGGCACAATTTAGACTAACTCGCTGGCTTATACCATTCCACATACAAATGGCATATTCTCGGAGATTCCCGCAGTTAATAGCAGTGATCAAGTAAGGAAGAGATAGGAAACTTTCGTACGTCTTCCCCTTCATCACCCGATTTCTTACGTGTCGCGTTTACGTGGTTACGTACTTCAAATCCCTATCGGTGTATACATGTGAGCGGCCATCTGGCAAAAACAGGAACAATTTCATGATGGCCGCCCGTGTAAACAAATACGCGAGGTGAATTTTTTCGACATTTCAAATTGTGCGGTTTGTAAAATATGCAATTCCCAAAATTATTTTATAAAATTAATTGTTCAAGCGCGAGTGTATTTTTGTTCGGCAAGCAAACACAATACGTTCCAGCAGTGTGTGAATAATCACAATCGTGCTTTGCACTACTCGGTGAAAGGCGACATGACTTCGTTGTGCATTTGATCGGAATGGATTCGAGAAATTGGTGTGGTTGTTGGCATTCGACATACGAGAAATTCCTCACATCGGCGATGGATGCTATTCTGAAGATTTGGAATAGTTTCTATTCAAACCTTGTGCACAAGATGTATCCAAAAAACAATCGGCTGGGATTGTCACACACAACTACCAGCTGCAATAGTTAATTCTATTATATTTCATCAGATGTAAGTAGGTCTTGGAATTAATATAGTCTATGCGTGTTGTTATATTTTGTTTGTAGGGTCAGCTTCAATAAATAAAAAACCGACCGTCCAATGAAGTATAATGAATGGAGCTGAACTACTACAATCTGTCAACGGCCAAACAATTACCCCAAACAGCTGTCCAACAACAACATACGTTGATAAACTGTAATCTCAATCATCGCACTTGCATCTGCAACAAGATCGTTGGCACAAACATAAGAAAATGTAAAATCACTGCAGCTACTGCAGCAAAGATGGACTATCTTCATTCGCATCTCAGTTCATCAGTAAAAAATCGATACCGAAAGCGTAGCCCCAACAATCATCTCCACAACCGCCGCCGCAACAACCGACTCAGTCCACAGTTTCAATGGTGACGAGCATGTCACGAGTAATGCACCACAATTGAAGAAATTGATGCAGTGGTAAGTAATAAAAGTGTGAAATACAGTTGGCAGAGAATAACCCATTCTTTTGTTTAAGCTTATTATTATAATTTATTAACATAAAATTTTAAATAGATATGCTTACATATTTAGTGAGCACTAGCTGCGAGGGTTTTCGGCTCTATGGTTTAGTTGTAGATTTGTTTATATCTCTATTTTAAGACTATGAATAAGGTTGTACATTCGAGTAATGTTATCGTGATTAGGGTTAATAAGCATTTCGTAGGCTGATGTGTTTGCAGGTAAATGACGTTTTGCGGTTGTGCAGGAAGGGCATTCGCCTATACCTAAAACATGGTTGATGTCGAAGTTGGCGTTGCATAATTGGCACAGGGTAGGTCCTTCACCCTTTAGAAGATGCTGGTGTGTAATAGCCGTATGTTCCAGACGTAATCTTACGAAAACTGTGTTCATACCTTTCGATGTAGTGAGTGGGCATAATGGTTTTGATTTTGTTGGATTTATGCATGAGTAGTGGTGATGGTAGTTGCTCTAGTCGAGAAGTTCATTTGCTTTGAGCTTGTGGTTACCCATTTTGAGAAGGTTAAATTTAGAGTATGAGTCAAGCAAGTAAACAGGGGCACTATGCGCTAGATTAGCAGTAGTGTCAGCAAGTTCATTCCCTTGGATCCCTACGTGACTTGGTACCCACATGAGTTTCAATTTTTCTGATCATTTCATAAGGCAGTCTCTGATCCTGTTTATAACTATGCTGTTGTGATTAGGATTCATAATTGCCCTTGAGACTGAAAGGCTGTCTGTGCATATAATTAATTTACTGCGTAATTTATCCGTTAAGGTTATGGTTTTTTGTATAGCTATGGCTTCAGCAGTAAAAATGGATGCATAAGTTGGTAATATGCTTATGCTTACTATGGCGCCGTTTACATGAGTGGCAGCAAATGATGTACTAATGTTGGTTTTACATCCGTCTGTGAATGTAAAAGTCCATTTGCTGGCCTTTAGCTTGGAGGAAATACTGAGAAATATTCGTCGAAACATATCACCACTACGAAGTGGATCCCAAACAGCTGGAGCACATGCAGAATCCAGATCAAATCCACAGCCAAATAGTGCTCGACTTGGAGTTGCAAATTATGAATTTATAAACATTTCTTATCAAACATATGTAGGTGGTGTTCTTTATCTTATATCGACTATGCGTTGTAATCGTCTTTTTTTGTAGATTCAGATTTAACCAAAAACGACCACTGATCACCCCTAAATCACTGATCAACAATCGACCCCCAAAAAAGACAAACATATGCTCAACATGCAAACAAGGAGAAACCAAGGTCAGTTCCAAAATCAACTGTTGTGACCATTCTGGTTATCTTTCTATATATTTTTTTTCTATTTTTATTTTTCAATATTTAATATTACTGTTATTACGACTTGATAACATATTTCAAAACACTTTGCTTAAACCCTTTATTATACCATTTCAGATGTCAAAGATATCTGTGACAAATATTTGTGGTGAAAATACGACCATAAAAATTCAAACAGTTTCCATTTGGGACTCGCTGCAGAAGAAACTGGATATTAGGTCAGCATCGGATCATCTTCTAATCAAACATATGACGTCCTCCTGAGCTAGCGAGGGAATATAAAACAAATCCAAAGCAGCCATCTACGATTTTTGACGACGGTGAAGGTGACAACAGCCATATAAAGCTCAATTGCCCACATCAGCACGCATCAGTACAGACTAAGAAAAGTAAACCCACAAGGAAATTGGTTCGGATATCGAAATGGAACCGACGAGGCCTACGAAGACCCACAACAGACTCGTCATATGCGCCAAGTACAGTACGAATAAACGCAGGATAATCAACGATCAATTAGTCAAAGACGAACCAATTGGATTTATTGATAAATACTCAGTATTATTTTTTTTGTATTATTTTCCAAACTAAGTTTAATTTACAAGACTAAGACTTAGCACTTCAATTATTCTCCTATCTTAATTGTAATTACTTCTATAACTTATTACTCATATCTATGGATTAGGACATGAGTCCGACTTACTGGACTACTGTATATAATATGTTCTTTTGTCTTGTAGAAAGGTTAACAATGAGTGGAAATAACCAACACCATTAGCACCATCACCACGTATCAAGTACTTCAGATATCTGAATATCCTGAGATAAGAATGCAGATAATCCTTACGCCGCAACAAATAAGATACTATTCGAACAAAATTATTATCGAAAAAACTGGAATCGCAAGCGACACAAGACTCCTAAGCATCGCCTACGAGATACAATAAGCCGTTATACGTAAACACCTAAAACCGTTCGCCGTCAGCGTGGTTTTAGGCCACGAACAGATCAGATTAAGAAGTCCAAAGCATTTCGAGTAGAAAGCAGCAGAATAACTTGCTACCTAAGTCTGATTTGCATGATTTGGTGTTTTGATTTTTATTTACAATTTAGCTTTCTGTGAAAACACTTTATACTAAAATTAAATCGCTGCATGAAATAAAATTAAGTTGTATAGATTACTTCTTTTATAAATGAATACTAAGCGACACTGTCGATTAGTTTTTTTCCTTTATTTCTTAAAAAAATATCAATAAAAATATTTAATCAGTTGATCTTCTTTAAATCTTTAAAATTAATATTTAATAGAGCTTTAGTTAAAATTCATTGAAATTAAGTTTAACAATCTTTCCGTGGCCTGCGCTTTCAAGCACCTTCAGTTGCAGGTTTGGTTGTTTGCTCCCATAACGAAAATGTATAATTTAGCAACTGAATATAAAATTGGTTTGTTAACTCACTTCGGCCTCTTCGGAAGCGTCTGTGCTTTGATGCTCCTTATTTACACCTTCTGCTATTCCTCCTCCTCT